>OU452245.1:13752500-14377500 GCA_911728495.1 Furcula furcula
CGCAATCTTTCCGGTTCCTTCCTTATTTAATTCACCTTTTTCGTACGATTCTGTTTTGATGCTATTACGCAGCGTGACCACATCTTCTTCGGGAATGCTTTCAACATATTTAATGTTTCGTTCCAAAGGTTCCACGATTTGAAGAAAATTCACATCCCACTTGCCATTTTCAAACTTTTTATCCACTACATGGTTTGGGTCGTATTGCAATGTATAGCATTTAATACTAAATAATGCTACAGCCAAGAAAATTATGTATGTTATGCTCGACATTATAGTAAAGACTGATCACTTGTCTTGAGAATAATATTCATGTAAGAGGCAAATTATTAACAAAATATTGACATACATGATACACTTTAACCTTGTTTTATCTTGTATTCCAATCGGAATCTAGCCAGTACGTATAGCTGGGTTTTACTACTGCGTGTTCTTGATAAAAAGTTTACTTAAAATTAATTCACAATATACTACGACACATTGAATTAAGGTCAAGAATATCTCTAATATGATATAAATTAAACATCATAACAGCAACATAACAATTTACAAAACATAAATATAATATCCTGGGACAATTCACACACGGTCATCTGATCCCAAACTAGGCAGAGCCTGTACTATGGAAACCAGACAACTGATACCAATACTTATATACTTTTTTTTTGTAAATACATACATAAATAGATAAAACACCCAGACACTTGGTGGGAATCGAACCCACGACCTGTTGGTTAGCAGACAGGGTCACTAACCACTAGACCAACGGGCCCGTCAAATCCATCTATAATCTATTATAGTGTAATCTATTATATTATAATATGTATATATCTATAATATATGTATAGTCTATACTTACCGCCCAAGAAAAATAAGTCACAAGAGACCATCCACTACCCGCTGTCAGTAGGTACGGTGGTGCCTGGGCGGTCTTTTGCGACACACGAAGTGTCCGCGCCGCAGTGTCAAATATTTGGCCTACAATGTGTAAATATTGCTGTGTTCCGTTGTAATAACTAATGTAGCAAAGTAAATAAGTCTATTGTTGGATCGGTCAACCACGAACAAAATTGTGTACAGGTTGGCGACGCTCGCACCGGCCATCCATCCGTGACATATCTATCATTGATGAGGAGGAGGTAGCGGAGAGAGATGCGGAGGCGGAGGCGGAGGCAGAGGCCCACTCGCCTCCCGCCAGTCCCGTAGCTCCCACCGCATACAGCACGCCTGCGCCCATCACCGTGCAGCCCAACCACAACTCGTGATCACGAAGCCTCTGCTATTCTACTAGTCCATCATCGACTAGGTATATAGACTACAATATACGCTCGCTTGTACAAAAAAACACGGTTACACATTGTGAGCCTGTACTATTTGCGATGTTTCGATTTATGATTTAGATTTAAATGCAGTGGTTACGTTTAGGAATTTATGTCCCTGACATGATGCCTTGAGTATTGTTTAATTTTTAGTACGACGTGTAAAATTGCCTTGCAATCGCCCATTAGACCGTATAAGAGATTTTAATATGAATAATCGAGAGCTTAATCACTTAGAAATGCGAAACAGGGTATTAACACCACAGGAACCCCGAATTCTGAAAGATCTCTGGATATCGCAGCAATAAAAACGTACAACGCTCACGTAGCCTCCAGAGGCCCCAGTGTATTCGTTTTATGAAAAATACGTACCAATCGCGTAAGTTAGAAGTCCATATAATCTAAACAGAGAAACGTTAACGCAGTGGTTACGTATTGTTTGTACATACGAACACACTAAGGCATCTGTTCGACTGATCCTTAATACATAGATCAAAACAATAAAATGCTGAAATTTCGTGCGTCTATTGGGTACATTGTTACGTTCTGATCCTTTTATTATATCGCACATTGATGTAATTATATTGTTAAGAATATTATTTGGCACTTAGTGATATTTGTATGAATATTCGCGGTACTTAAAACTGTACATTTACCTAATAAGTATTCCAGAACGAAAGTTTAGTTTAAAAACTGTGTTAATGATATTTGTAGTTAGTTATAAATAAGTGGTTTTTGAAATTTTAACCCACTTTTAATGTGATAAAGGTTTAGGATTGTATTTATTTAATTATTTAGGGCCAAGTAACCTCGTCATTTAAATTAGGGTAAAATATTATTTTATCCTATTATTTTATCCGCTTTGAACTTGTAGTCCCTTCATAAGTATTTTATAGTTATTTTATAAATAGAGAATGAGTAGGTATGTACTGTTACTTACCTTAGTCAAAAGACGGATAAGTAACGAAGTGAATTTCTAATGTTAATTTTATTTTAATATATTGATGTGCCTATAAAACAATAATCTGTGAACTTATTAATGGCTTTAGGAATATTTTTATTACGACTTTCTAAAACATACACATTTGTATTCAGGTTTCGATTAAATGGTTATCTCCATTTAAATGTTGCTGTACTTGTTAAATGAATATTTTTTATAACAATAAAGTCACTCCCAGTGTCTCCAAATAAACATGTTGAAGAAATCATAGAATTGCATCCGTGTTTAAGGAGCCCTAAGACCAGAATATAGTTGTTAATTACATAACAAGATGGTAAAGCCATCTATTTATGTATGGAATAGTGTCACTTACGAGATGGTTTAATCTTGTATAAACAATAATAAAGAACTCATTACCCATACGGATACGACGATAGCGAAAATATCAGCCAACTAAGCAGGTGACCCAGGTGCACTCTCTCTTTCTTTACTCTCACAATTCGATTGAACAAAAGACCGACATATTCCAAGAAGAGATGCGACGCAGAAACGATGTTTTCATACCTATCTGACGCACGCATCATCTTACTTTTCAGACAAGTATGTGATGGGCTCGTATTGTCCTATTTAGTAAGGAATAACTACAGAAAGTTGTTGCTGCCCGAAGAATTTGTACCCGTGACCCTCGATTTGTAAAGCTATGTATAAAATAACCTGTTGGTGCCGAGTTTAATTTCACCACAACAGTGGTGCCCTTATAAACAAAGGAAAACATGAATTAATAAGGTGTACAGCTTATCTTGTTTGTGTAAACTAAACTTTGAACACAACCAATTCGAAACATTTATCAAATAATGTTTAATGATAGGTACTTAAAGGGCTTAGAATAAGATCCGTAATGTTATATAATTTTGATGTAATAAAAATGTTTATATATTAAGTACGTTAGTTTATTAAGTAGGGAAATATTTAATATTTTATAAATAGTGATTGATCAGTATTGTTACTTAAATAATTATTGAAACAAGTTAGTTATTGTACAATTTTACCTATTATTCAATACAACTATTTTGTTTCTATGATTTTCGTAGACTATTTTCGCAATGTGCGGATTTAATACCTGACTACTTTTTGAACTTATTATTTTTATACCATTATTATGGCCAAGATGAAATATCATATATATGTTAAAAGACTCCTAAACCAGGTGCACAACAGAAAAAAATTAAAATGATTAAATGCTGACAATAATGAAACAAGCAGGAAGTTCGCTCGATTTTAAGCGACACGCCGTTGTGAAGGGCGTTGTAGCTGGTGAAATTACCGAAAGAGACTTAACACGTTCATGCGAACAACGGATATATACCTACGTCACAAATTTGTAGTTCTGCTGTATCACAACGTACTATCACGTCCAGCGAAAACTTGACTTATTGATCACGACCTTATAGAGCGGCGTCTAGCCATACTAATGTCTAAGAGAAGGGTTGCTGTGCCACGACACATCGAACTCTCATATTTCTAGTGCTACGCCGCATCGATTATTTTAGATATATTTGATAGCTCTTGGTTGTAGTACTATCTACCTACTCTGTTTACGCACAACGTCACTATACGTCGTTTCTTGACGTCTATAAACTAGTACTTAATTTGCTAGCTATTTTCACAACGTCACTAGACGCCACTCCCGTTTCTATGACAAAAATATGTGCAATATCGCAGTGCTACTACATTGATATGTGCACGGGAACGTGTTACTACATATTTGGGTGACAAAAAGGCCTGTGGTTTTTTAGACAGGCGTGTAGCCTACAATCAGGCGAAAATCTTGTTTGCGTTGTTACTAAGCTAAATTTAAAAAAGTGAAACTGAAACTACATACATTCCTGCTGTTCCGTCACATACAAAACTATTTGTTTTTGATTTATAACTTATTTTAATTTAAAAGGAATTAAATAATGTTTAAAGTAATTTTTGTATATTTTTTTATTCTTACTTATTAATGATCCTTTATCGGCAGCTGATGGATGCCCACTGTTGAACAAAGGCCTCCCCTTAGAACCATTCCTGGTTGCCATAATCCCCACGCCTGGCAGGTATCTTGGGGATCAATGGTCCTTAAAGCCCAAATAAAGTCCTAGCCCCATCGATATACTATATATCGATGCCTAGCCAACAAACCATGATACAATTTATTTAAACTACTAGACCCTTATCTATGGCTAGACCAATGGTTAGGTTACACTAATCTAAGGATTTGGAATTTGGATATGCAACCGCGAAAAGCGAATATAATATAACATCTGTGGACAAGATTAGCAGGAAATAAAAAACAATGGAAAACGCTGGAGGAAGCCTTTGTGTGTAAAGCACGCTAATAAATAAAATATAATGTTAAATTTAATTGTAAACAAATACCTACTTGTTAGCATTGAAATTGATGAAAAAGTGGACATCATCATCATCAGCAGCCAAAAACTTGCGCTGAGGGATAGAGGCCTCCCTCTTAGAACAGAGGGGCTGCCATAATCCCTACGCTTGGTATCTTGGGGATCCCAGTATTGGTAATCCAATAAAAAGTGTCCGTCAGGATGACCGGACCACAGCACGGATTCACGTGAAACTTTACCAAGATTTAGTACCTATTTTGTACCTATGTTTAAATATTTTGTACCTCAGTAATAACAAAGTTATTTAATAAATAAAGTGGGAAGCCATTCTGACGTCAGGATGGCTTCCCACTTTTTACTTTGGGTACTTACGGTTCATATATTGCTGAAATCTTTGCATAATAATTTAGTACCTTTTTTGTACCTACGATAAATATATAAATACGTAATGTATTGCACTTAAAAATTACTTTTATTTCATTATAAACAATTATATATGGAGCATCATTCATCTGACATATCATATTTCACAAACCATGTAGTCCCCTTTCCTGCATCCAGGGCAGAGGAGTAAAACCCATACATTTGTTAGTTCTAACATTGACGATAAGAACTTCTGCCACCTGTTTCTCTAGAGTTTGGGACGGATGCGTGGACGGCCGCGGGGCGCGTAAGCGACCGGTTGTGTATGTGTCGCGTGCATTTACCGCAGCTGAAAAACACTGTTCTCAGATTGATCGCAAGGCGCTGGCTATAGTGTTTTATTTAGAAAAGTTGCACCAGTATTTATATGGGTGACGTTTTACATCGCGTACCGACCACAAACCGTTGGTGACTATTTTTGGGCTTAAGCAGGGTGTTCCCTCAATGGCTGCGACTCAGTTACAGCGGTGGGCTATTTAATTATCAGCACATACATACGACATAGAATATGTAAAGTCAAAAGAAAATAGAGCAGATGGGTTATCAAGAATGCCAGCTTTTACTACAACTACACAAAGCGTTTGCGTTCCGGAACAATCTTATTTACATTTTGCGCAAAGTGCCATGTCACTAGATTATAATGATATAAAACAAAAAACAAGCCGTGATCAGTTATTAGGCAGAGTATTAAAATACATACGGGACGAATGGCCCACTGAGAATGAAATAATGTCTCTTCGGCCTTACTTCAATCGCAAGAAAGAACTGTATGAAGAAATAGGTTGTGTGATGTGGGGCCATAGAGTGGTTGTGCCAGAAGCTTGTAGATATAAAGAAATCTTTCGCTAGGAGCTACGTGTGGTGGCCAGGTATTGACGAAGCTATCGAAACAATCTGTCGAGATTGTCGGATCTGCATTGCAGAGTGAAGCGCCGCCCCGGCAATGCCCAGCATATGCCCTGTATCTGGCGATGGCCAGATAAATAAGCTTGCATACACATGGATTTTTTTGGGCCCTATCGAGGGACGAACATTTTTGGTCATTATCGATGCATAACGATGAACTCGATTTCGACTCTTTTTTTTTATTTACTTATGTACTTTAATTTATAAAAAAATAGCTGTCCCGTGCAGCTCCACCCGCCAAATTAACTAGTTTACTGTGCAACTTTTTAAATTCTTTTTTCGTAAGAACCTTCGTCTGATAATAATCTAATGTGGGTGTCTTCAAGGGAGTAAATATCATGTTAATAAGTTTTCGATCAGGTGGGATTGCAGCCAAGCTAGAGCTTATGACTACAAAAAAGACTTGCCGCCGTATTTGATGGACGTCTAAGACCCACAATCAAAATTTCGTAGCAACTCGGAAGTGCGAAACTTACCAAAAGTACTTAGGGCCAATTTAATAGATCACATTTCATATCTGTCAATTTCTTTTGTCATTATTACAATAAATATGTATGACGGGCCTGTTGGTCTAGCGGTCAGACACCCTGCTCGCTACCCGATAGGTCGTGGGTTCGATTGCCACCAAGTGTCTGGATGTTATTATGTATTTAAGTATGTATTGACAAAAAAAAAGTATATAAGCATTAGTATCACTTGTCTGATTTCCATAGTACAGACTCTGCCTAGTTTGGTATCTGATGACCGTGTGTGGATTGTCCCAGAATATTATATTATTATCATCATCAGCTGAACGATGTCCACTGCTGAACAAACGGCCTCTCTCTTAGAAGGGAGGAGTTGCCATAATCCCCACGCTTGGCAGGCGGCTTGGGGATATTATTATATGTAATCGAAATTGAAAAAAGTTAAGAAATTGTGCAGTTCTAACTTCAAATTGCCCGCCGTTACGAGGTTACGTTGTTAAATTTTGATGAATGATGAAGTTTCAAATGTGATCTATTAAATTTCATGAGAGAGGGTCGAATGTAGCACATGATTGTTACTGTATGAATGTGAGCCGTGATGGAGAATTATGAAACGCTAAGCGGGGTCGGAATACCCTAAAGAAAATACTGAATACTTGCTCTGTTTTGCAGGATAGGGGACTACATGTTACATTATAATATGTCAGACAAATGTCAGATGAATGATGCTCCATATATAATTGTTTATAATGAAATAAAAGTAATTTTTAAACGGAATACATTAAGTATTTATATATTTATCGTAGGTACAAAAAAGGTATTAAATTATTATGCAAAGATTTCAGCAATATATGAACCGTAAGTACCCAAAGTAAAAAGTGGGAAGCCATCCTGACGTCAGAATGGCTTCCCACATTATTTATTAAATAACTTTGTTATTACCGAGGTACAAAATATTTAAACATAGGTACAAAATAGTACAAAATAGGTACTAAATCTTGGTAAAGTTTCACGTGAATCCGTGCTGTGGTCCGGTCATCCTGACGGACACAATAAAAAGACGCTGCTGGGCAGTGGCGTTACTAAGAGAGTTATCTCTTAGTCGGATCTTACGGACACTCTATGAGAAGAGAGAGAGGAGAGTTGGTGTGTATGTGATATATTTTAGTTGACAGACGGGGCAGAAATTTATGATCATAAATACATATAGTTCGATTTGTATTGTGAAAATTAAGTGTAAATGAATCTTGTATAAGTGAAGCTCTGAATCTTGTATAAGTGAAGCTCCAGGTCTACCGCATTGTCAGCTGTTCTGCCGTGAAGCAGTAATGTCTAAACATTATTGTGTCCCAGAGTAAAAAGCACTATAGGTAGGAAAATTACCGGTCTTAGGATACAGGTACAGGTAGGTGCCATATTTGTAATAAGTACAGCTAGTCGTTTCTAAGCCAAGCCGCGGCCTCGTGCGAGCGCTATATTCACATCTCCTTTTTATACAAAGGAGTTGTCATTAACTTTTTCAATCATACTTCCAAAACAGTGTATTTCTTTTATATTTTTATAGGCATGTTTTTGCGCCTGTTACGCTTAAAAATCGCCGATCAATTAAAGTAACACCAAGGCCAACGAGAAAATTTATTATTGTACTTGACTGTAAAATATTCGTAATAAGAATCGAGTACGATATATTTTTTCCAGGCTGCCCTTGACCCTGTTGCTTTAGATGAAGTGCGGAAGATGGCTGGCATTGAAGCCCCTAACGAGGTGTGGATTCATTAGGATGAGACCGTGGTCACTGTGTGCATCATGTCGATCGTCATTACCGCCCCGATAGGTGTCATTGTCATTACCATCGCCGGACCCAAGCTGCTCGCCCGAACTACTAAACCACCAGTGTTGGAAGGTACGATATTTTTGCTATTGAAAAATTATACAATAGTAGCTCTCTTATTTGTAAAAGTGGGTGGATATTGAACTAAAAGACTCAATTTTCTTAATACATACACCTGTCAAGACAATAAATGAGTGCTAATACGTATTGTAAAAGCCCAAAACGCCTGACTGCAAACAGACAAAATTATCTTGAATTACATCTATACATACACAAAGTATACACATGTATTTATATTTTATACATTAGGTATAAATCTCGTCACGTTAAGAAATTTTATTTGATACCCTGGAAGAAAAAAAAAATACAAAATGGCAGCTGACGACCGTTATACCGTTATAAAGTTTTTTGAAAAAAAAAATTGTTTATATCAGTCACACAATCGAGACAAATCTAATGACATATATTATCATAAGTCAAAATTCAACCACCCGTTTAGACTGTAGTTTGTGCCAAAGAAATATACATACACTTAGTATAATGTCCTCCTGGTCGATACGACCACAGCAGCGGCCAATCTTTCACAAGATCAGCCATTTACGCGGGAGATATTATAGTGCACAAGTGCTTGCGTAGACACAAGTGCACCTTTCTACCTCTCACAATCCAATGGAAGACCGACACGACCGGGGAGAGCCTAAGTGCAGGACCGACTTTTTACATGCCCATGCGACGCATGGATCATCTTACTTTACAGACAATCAATCAAGTTATCAGCCTGGATTGTCCTAGCCAGTAAGGAACAACTATACAAAGTTTTTGCCCCCCGCAGGATTCGAACCCGCGACCAGTTCCGTTCCGTTCAGTTTCCAGTTTGCAAAGCAAGCGGTTTCCCACTGCGCCACGGAGGCTACAACACATACATACTCTCGCAAAACATAGCCCTCCTTTTGGGGCATTCGGGTAAAATAAAAAATCTGAAACGAATTCAAAAGACTCAAAACGAATCACTTTATTTTTGACAAATGACAGAAGCAATAGAATTAATCTAAACGCAGCAATAATTATAGGTAACCAAAGGTTTGATAATAATTAATATTGTCAATTGTTACCATACTCAGAAATAAGGTGAACTTCCTTATAAATCTATTATTAGTCTTTTAAAACTGGTACATACACATGAAGTATTGATTGAATATAATTACACTTTAAACATGCCTATAATAATAGAAATGTAATAGAGGTTTTTTTTCTGGGAACATACTCGTTAACATAATAAGTTCTTTTGAATATAGTTAAAATTATTTAACTTAATATTATTAGTACGAGGGGAATGACTGGGTATACTAGAGTTATACTAGTCTCCATATCTGTACCCAGTGGAAGTATTAGGAAAAGGATATGTAGGCTGTAAATTCCCTGGATACTGTCCGTTTGACTTAGAATACTGTTCTTGTCCATTCGGCGTACCATTCTGTCTATACTGTCCATTTTGAGTGGGGTACTGACTATTTGGCGTAGGATACTGTCCATTTTGTGTGGGATACTGTCCATGTGGCGTAGGATGCTGTACATATGGTGTGGGATACTGTCCATTTGAAGTGGGGTACTGTTTATTTGGCGTAGGATACTGTACATATGGTGTGGGATACTGTGTTTTTGGCGTTGGATACTGTACATAGGGTGTGGGATACTGGGCTATTGGCGTGGTATACTGGCCATTTCCTCCATAATGTTGTGTGGAATTCCTTGCCTGTGCAGGGTACTGGGAGTATGATGGATATTGAGGATTATGACCATTGGAAGAATTATACAAAGGCCTGTTATTTGGCATGCCAGGATATGTAGAATTTACAGAACTCTGCCACTGTTGATGATATGCTGGCTTTTGACTAACATTGTAAAATGTAGTGTTTGGAGATCTGTTACTAGAACCAGAGTAGTGTGAAAAGCTTGTATTATTACTATAAGGATACTGCCCGCTAGGCAGGGTTCCTGGCCGGCCTGACGTGTTATAGGACGAATAGTTAGGATATAAATTGTGATGATTTTGTCCTGTCGTGTCAATTCCTTGATTAGCATTAAACTGATGCGTATAGTTATGGTTATTATAAGGTTGTGTTTGATAACCTGATTGAGAATGATTCACGCCGTGAGCTGAATTCGGTCCAGAAGGATTATAATTAGAATATGGTTGATAGGAATTGTACGGTGGCGCCGATGACATCTGTGGATATATAGGTTTATAACCGGATTGCACTTGTCTCGCCTTCCGCTGTTTAGTGATCCCGGCTGCAATCCCCACAATCTTTCCGGTTCCTTCGTCATTTAATTCACTTTTTTCGGACGTTTCTGTTTTGATGCTATTACGCAGCGTGACCACATCTTCTTCGGGGGTGCTTTCAACATATTCAATGTTACGTTCCAAAGGATCCACGATTTGAAGAGGATTCACATCCCACTTGCCATTTTCAAACTTTTTATCCACTACATGGTTTGAGTCATATTGCAATGTATAGCATTTAATACTAAATAATGCTACAGCCAAGAAAATTATGTATGATACGCTCGACATTATAGTAAACACTGATCACTTGTCGTGAGAATAACACTCATATAAGAAGCATTATTATTAACAACATAAACATACATACATGATACACTACGACCTTGTATTCCAATCAGAGTCCAGCCAGTGCGTTTTACTGCGTATTCTTGAGAAAATATTTACTTAAAATTAAATCACAATACATATACTACCTACGCATTGAATTAAGGTGAGGTCACTTCCATTTCGAGAAAAAATAATCATCATATTATTATATCCCATTGTTTGAGGTCATCAAAATCTGACTCTTATGTTCCCTTCTCATTAAAGCTCATTTTAGAGTAGTTCATTCACAGTAGAAACTGTTCGTCTATTGAATGCCTTACCAGTCACAGTTAGACATGCACCATCCCTGCCTATCTTTAAAGATCGTTTGAAAACATTTTATTTATCCCAATGATTTTATACTTTATTTCTATCGATCATTATTGAGTATTGATGTTTTCCGGCTGCATTTATTTAGTTATTATTGTTTGTTATTTATATCAAATTATAACATGTAGGTATGTACTAATATATACTTTATTTTGCTGATATGTATTTTATTGTGTGTAAAAATACACATTTGTTTAGGTATAGTCAGGTTTCGATTAAATAGAGATAGACATGTTGGTGTAAAGACATTACTGAAATTAATTTTGTCGCTTCTTTTTTAAGAAACGAATATTTTTTTTTTGTAACAATAAAGACTCTCACAGTGTCTCCAAATTATCAGTTTGAAGAAATGATAGAATTGCATCCGTGTTCAGGGAGTCCTAAGACCAGAATATAAAAATGTTATTTACTAACAAAATGGTTTAGCCATCTCGTTAGCGTCTCTCCTTATGTATGGAATAGTGTCACTTACGATATGGTTTAATCTTGTACAAATAATAATAAAGACCTCATAACCTTTACGGCTACAACGATAGCAAAAATATCAGCCAACTACGCAGGAGACCCAACTGCACTCTCTCTTTCTTTTCTCTTCCAATCCGATGGAACAGAAAACCGACACGATCTAGAAGAGATGCGATGCAGAAACGATCAGACGTATGTAATCGGTTCGTATTGTCCTATTTAGTAAGGAATAACTACAGAAAGTTGTTGCTGCACGAAGAATTTGTACCTTTGTAATTTGTAAGCTATGCATAAAATAAAATTAAACTAGGCACTTGTGGTGGTGCCCTTATAAACAAAGGAAAACATTAATTAATAAGGTGTGAACTAATCTTTGAACACAACCAATTCGAAACATTTATCAAATAATGTTTAATGATAGATACTTAAAAGGCGCTTAGAATAAGATCCGTAATCTATCTATATGTATATATATTATAAAACAAAGTCGCTCCCGCTGTCTGTCTGTCCCTATGTATGCTTAGATCTTTAAAACTACGCAACGGATTTTGATGCGGTTTTTCTTAATAGCGTGATTCAAGAGGAAGGTTTTTAAATATAATACATGCATAATATAGTAGAGTAACAATTACAATTTTAGATGTTTCTAATGTGATGTCGTAAATAAACACATTTTTTTTGCGCTTACTTAACAAACATTGGCTGAACCATACGAGATAGATCAAAATAATGTTCCACAGTATTGTATACCTTAACAAGATCTACGAAAAAGTCCGCGATGGTATTATATGTTTATCTCTTAGGGATAACCCACAATAACCAAATTTTTTTATCCTTTGCTTTTTATGAGAAATAATGGCTTATTTACGAAGCGATTTTAAGCAATACAACATTAATCCTTATCCAACTAAGTATAATAATTATGTACATTTGTTTGGAATTGAATTTGTAATTTATTAAGTATAAATAAATATTAATAAACTCTAAAGAAAACATATTTGTATTGTTTAATGACAAAAAAGTTGTGAACGTTGTAGGATATATAGACATTCTGTAGTATATTTAAATTTTGTGTGCATATCGGGTAGGTCTGAGAATCGGCCAACATCTATTTTTCATACCGCTAGGTTAAGATTAAGCAACGTTAGGTAAATTCATTAAATAGATGGGTGAACCGATTTGTTTAATTTTGTGTGCATATCGGGTAGGTCTGAGAATAGGTCATAAAGTATGTTTCATACAGCTAGGTTAAGGTTAAGCAACATAAGGCTAGGTCATTAAATAGATGGGTGAACCGATTTGTATGAAATTTTGTGTGCATATCGGGTAGGTCTGAGCATAGGTCATAAAGTATATTTCATGCCGCTGATACCTTGATTGACGAGAATATATAGAACGAGAGGAGGGTGCAAGAGAGGAGAGAGGGAGAGGGGATTTGAGGAGGGGGTGATGAGGTGAGGGATAGGGGGAGTTAGGGGGAGCAAGGGGAAGTGACGGGGAGCAAGGTGGGAGAAGAGGGAGGGAGGAGATGGTTCAGAGAGGGGCAACGGGGAGAAGAAGAGGGGGAGTGTGACGCGGACCAAAGTGGATGGGGGAAAGATAGAGGAGCGAGAGCATAGAATTAGATTTTTCTTATAAGAGAGAGAGAGATGGAGAGAGAAATAAATCAAGGGAGGAAGGAGAAAAGGAGAGCAAAATGTAATAAAAGCGCGGGCAGAGCTGCGCGGGTCAGCTAGTTCGTCTCATTACGAACCTGAATTAAACAAAATGCATTACATATGTATGTTGCGAAGTGAAACTACATCCATTCCTGCTGTTCCGTCACACACAAAACTATTTGTTTTTTAATTTATAACTTATTTTAATTTAAAAGGAATTAAATAATGTATAAAGTTATATTTGTATATTTATTTATACTTAACTTTACTAATGATAAAGCCCTCTAAATCCACAAACCATGTAACAAATTATATGAACTGCTAGACCAATGGTTATAGTTAGGTTACACTAATCTAAAGATTTGGATATGCAACCGCGAAAAGCGACCACTAAACCGTGAAGTGTTACGGTTCAGTTAGTGAGCTGAAGTGTCATGGCACAGTGCCTTGGTAACGGTTGCTTGTCTCTATCAGTCTCTATTCCTGGCTCCTGAATAGCCAAGATGTCTACATCCCAGAATTTGATCCTTATTAGCAACTCTATCGGTTGGTGTTGCTTTTATAAAGGTGAAAAAGAGGCAATGCGACACATATTGTGTGGCTGCAACGATCTTGCTTCGCTTGCTGAGGGAACTCTTCGACACGCCAGAAACAGAGTAAGGGCTAGGGCATGCACAATGGATCCAACTGGGTCGAAGTGCGTTCCGGTGGTTACCGGGCCCGATTCAAAGTCACCAACAATAGAATAGAATAGAATAGAATCGGTTGGAGTAATTATACTATAATGCGTGGTTTTTTTGGTGTAATTATATAGTGTGTGCTTTTTTTTCAAAATTATTATTTAAAAAAATCCAAGGATGTAGTTTTAGTGTTCATCAAAGTCGGCCCCTTAAACCCCATTGAGTAGTTTTCGCTAATCCTTATAGATTCAGATTTGGCCGTTGTCGCTCGCTTCAAAATCATTAGTTATAATCGATCTCCATTCAATACTACACAAGACTTGGGCCTCTAATAACAGTATTATTATAATCTTACTACGACACTAGGTAGATACGTCAATAGTTTATAGCTGTCACTTTCTATCAAGCAGCGTCTGTCGAAAACCGTACAATCCCGTATACTGAAATTCTTCGGGCACATCTCTAGAAGAAGCGAAGACTCCATAGAGTGCCTCGTCGTGCAGGGCAGGGTAGAAGGAGCTAGACCACGCGGGCGGTCACCTATGCGATGGACCGACCAAATTAAATCTGCGCTGGGCGGTCCCTTGCATGAGTGCACCAGGATGACGGCAAGCAGAGAGATGGCGACAAGTCGTGAGGCGCGTAACATCTGCCCCTAGCCACACAACATAGCGGCCACGACCGCTCTGTCAAAAGCGTTACGACAGAGAAGAAGAAGAAGTAAGGTTACAATAATACTGCTGTTAGAGATAGTGGTACCTACGTGTCGCAAATAGGCAGTGATTCGCTAGCTGTTTTTTGTCCCACTGTTGGACACAAGATGAAGGGGATTAGGCCATAGTCCTGCATGCTGGCCAAGTGCGGGTTGGCGGACTTCACACGTGATTCGTAAGCGATTTAGGCTTTCTGAGATATGCACACTGAGATAAATGGATATTTTACCTAAGGTTAATTAGGCCTTATAAGGTTGAATTGTAACTATTAAAGCTGGTTTCAGACTACGCTATAATACGAGCTATATAGTATATAGCTCATAGCACAACAATATCGCGCATCATACATTGTTATGGACATGTTCACACTGTACTGTACTATATATTATTGGCTTACTATACGCTATAAATTGGTGCGATGTGCTGAGTTCATGCTGTGCTATATCGCGCGGCCCCCTTTTCTTCCTCCCTCACCCCCGGCCGTCCCGCAAATGAAACGAGCGATATACTATGAATGCTTGCGATAATATCGCGTAATGTGAACGCCATGTATATAGTGTAGCTTTAGGTCCTTCTTTGCTATACTATATAGCTATATATTATAGCGTAGTCTGAAACCCGCTTTAGGCGAGATTGTAACGCTTACGTTCATTTTTACTTTGCTAAGCGAAAACGTAAAAGTGATACGATTATTTACATCTGAAACAGAACGTCAAAAACACTTGCCTATAGTAAGGCGATTTCGAAATTTAACTTACCTAATCACCATTGACAAAGATTTACTTAAAAAGTGAAAACTGATACAGAGAACAGCAGTTTTTGCAAGATTATGCGACGTACCACATAGTTCGTTAACTTTTCACTCCAAGGTGAAAACCGACTAAGGGCTGAGCCAATTTTCGTGGTAGGTATTAAATGCTTGTGGTGGCGTAATTTTCAGTTCAACGGAAACGAAACGAGAACCTAAGATAAGCATCGTTCAGTCCGTCACCAATATACCTACTTACTCGTAGATGTAGGTTTACATATTATGTATAGTGAGTGGTTATATCTACTAGCAAATTAAAATTTTATGTTTCGTAGCGCCAGAGTAAGTACCTTTTTTTTAGCGGCGGAAAAAAAGCTTACCGGGAGCTATGGAGCTCGACCGGGGTATGTGGGATTCTTACCCACCCAAAACCCCCGCGCGCGCAACGGCACATGAGACAGGACCCCGGGCTCTCCGGTGGGATCTGCACGAGGAGCCCCTCAGTGCCTTGCCTCTGACCCCGCTGCCGCAGGGCGCATTGTAGCCCCCCTGAACCTGTCACAGTGCTCACGGGGACGGGGCCCTACCGCCGTTCTCTAGTGTTATGCGGCTAGCATAAGTTAATTTCATAAATTAATTAGCGTACCTAACATAAAAAGGGGACACATAAACCAGTCTTTGGCCCAAAGAATATAAGAAATAATGAAACGACAGAAACCAGTAGGTATATGGAATGGAAAATATTTTTATTTTTTTCGTCTTTTCGTTGTAGGTACATCATTACTTCAATACATACATAAAGCATCAATCTACTACTTTAATGTTTTACATAGGTCCTAGATAATCAAAGACATAGGCATATAAATCTACATAAAGTAAAACTTATCGCATTAACAATGGCAGTATTAGTTACTACTGAAGATTATTTAAACATCACACATAAAATTTGTAGGTTTGATTGTTTGAATAACCATAAATTTAGTAGGGCTAAAGTATGAATTTGCCACTAAATCGACTAAGTATGACTTTAACCATGGTCTGAATATTAAATAAAATATTTTAGTCAATGTAATGAGTTTACTCACTTCTGTACGTACAATTCTAAGATCTGTTCCAAATTGGTACAAGGAAAAAAAATATTTTATAAATCGATAAACGATTTATAATTATGGATTTATATAATTTTCAAAAGCAAAAGTGTAGTGTATGTAGGCTACAAAACATGAATATTTACATAACATGAAAGTAAGTATTTATTTTATCTACATTGACCGTTTAAAAACAAATTATCCTCTAATTTTAAAAACTGTTTTATATTTATAGAATATATCCATATCATATTCATTTTCATATTCCATTTAGTTAGATCGAATCCTGGTGGTATAAATTTCAATTCTCATTAACATTAAATACAACATATTATGGACCTCGAATTATCTCTATAAGATTAACATAATTATATCAGCGAATAGTTAATAGCAGAATAACATTTTTAATCAAACCACGTCTTACCTGCTTAAGTACGATATTTCACCAATAGTAGGATATGAATTTTATAATAGATACCATACCGATTTTGATTAAATAATACTTACTTCTATCTATTAAAAAATAAAAATCTTACATATTTTGTTTTCTTGTATTAAGTATATACTTCAAGGCAACCAAGCAATAACATTCCAACTCTTTTATTGGCAGGGATGACTCCTATCGCTACCTGCTTGCATTGACCAACTTATCTGGAACATTTTAAATTATAAAGATAGCTAAAATTAAACATTAATAAACTAGTAAATAACTTACGCAATAAAAAGTCTTTTAAACTTACGTTTATTTAGATAATAATGAATGAAGATAGTTGTCACAATTATTTTCAAATAATTATGTACCTAGTGATAATTGTCTACGTAGAATGATTAACCACAAAGTAAAAAGATACGTATTCTAGACAATTTTGAAATAAACATTCTGGTCAGCATATCTTATTAAATAAGAATTACGATGAATAAAAATGGCTAGAACTTACTCTATGACTAGACCGAAATTAAAATGCTTTGGAAATACTACAGAACATAGGTAAGTACATATACCTAATGATTGTGTACAGTAGGTACATAATTAACCATAAGATGCTATCACAAAGCGTGGGTGCCCCAACATGTTCAAAAGAAACAGGCCCAAGGTCAAATAAAACTCTAATCCAGCCGTACTCAACCTTTTTTACCCCTGAGCCACATAGTCGCTTCTTCTTTATCCTGCGGGCCGCATAGGTAGTCGTTTCTGCTTTAGTCTGCGGGCCGCAATAATCTAGCCTAAATTGTTTGTTTAATTATAACTACCCTAAGTTTATTAAATTACAATAAATCTCATATACGAAATATAGCATTTATTTAAAAATTAAGGGAATTTTCAATATTTGAAGACATTTCTTTACTTAAATTCTGTGTGCGCGCTATTTTATGAGAGAAAGCGAGTGAAATGAACATTTATTCATTCGAACCTTATTGGAACGACATTTTTTGCATTACTTTTGTACACATATCAATAAAATACTACTGTTAAAATAAAAATATTGTACTAGACTTCGGGCCGCATAAAAAAGGCTAGCGGGCCGCAGGTTGAGTATGGCTGCTCTAATCCAAGACCGATACGTCCACAGTAGGAGTGGGCGTTAAATGAACGAACTGTTTTTAGACTGATTTTTGGCTTCGATGAATAAACCAGTTTACAGTCCACTGATAAGCTAGTCTAATAATAGACTAGTTTATCGAACTCCATGCAATACGTAAGTAGTCTGTGAACATCGACCACTAAACTTTACGTCAACAGTATAAACTAGTCGAAACTTTAGACTGTTTTATGAACCGGTTTATCACTGACGATAAACGGTCTCGTTTTGTCGACGGTAAATGCGTCGACGACCTACCACTAAAAGTCTACAGCAGCCAACCTTTTACAAGATCAGCTAACTACTCCGGTGACATTATAGTGCACAAATGCCTTAAAACAGATGCGTTCTCTTTTTCTTCCGTCTATAGTTAGAAGAGACGGAAGACACGTCGCTGACGTAAAACGCATGCTCGACTTTTTAAATGCCCATCCCACGGATGGATCATACTTTTCAGATAAATATCAGCCTATATCATTCTAACCAGTATGCACAACGACTATAAAAAGTTTTTGGTCCTCCAGGTTTTGAACCCGCGACCTTCGGCTTATAAAGCAAATGACATTCTGTTGCGCCACCGAGGTTTTAAGCCAATACGTAAGTACTTATCAAACTCCAACGGAATTTTAAATAAAGTTTTAATAAAAAATCCTTGTTTCCATGTTTTCTTAGCTTGTAATATGATGAGCACATGAGTTACTCAATGATTTCTTCATTTTAACCAATAAATCTGTACTGCCGTATGTATAAGGTTGTAGTAAGTAATGAGGTTGCGACTGAACCCCATAAAAATGATGCAAATGCATATGTTGTTCTATTCTTTGTCCAAAATTCAGTGGAGTATTACATTATAACTAAGTTAAGACTGCTTGATGGTATTTTGCGCGGAAAGGCGCGTTAGTGCGCGCTCGTCGGAGCTGATGGTTCGCGACAGGAAGGTGCTGGAGGTGCGTGCTGAACTTGAAGCGCCGTTCTTCTGAGCGTCCGGCTTCTCCAGCCCTGTTTATTAGTTGCATAATTATTAGTACAGTTATTAGTCACATTCACACTATATGAGAATGAGTTATCATTGTATGGAATACGATAGGGCTTTCAAAATAATTTTAGGTGTAATCTTATAGGGCAAATATCAACCTACCATATAGTCCACATCGCGATATTCTAACTTAAAAAATGAACAAGCAATAGCCAAAAGTTGACAATTAAATCCTTAATGTGTCCATAATTGGTTCCATCACCCTAGTGTAATTCTCTCTCTGTAAAACTCTTAATATATTTTTTAATTTGTAATTGAAATATTGCCACAATATTTTCTGCCCATATGAAATGCATGAATGCCCTATTATATACCAAATATGAGAAGCTACACGTATATATTTATGTGTTCGAATATTATATCCAGCAGTGCATTCAACAAAAACATCGAAGGTTAAATAGGTATTGAGATAAGGATATCTAAATTAATAAATTATAACTCAACAATCCAAACAGATAGTACCTAAATCTGGTGATAAGACCAATTGGGTTGCACAAGTGTTATAAGCGAATCTCGTTGGTTATTAAAGTTATTATACAGTTGAAGTGCGGGCCACGTTGAAAGTAGCATTTTATTACAAAGAAAGTACAGAAAGGACAAGACAACGTTAATGAATTTACTAATATATACTTGTTTCGATCGGTATCCTTGAACAACCTGAAAAAATAAATTTTATTCTGACATTATCGTGGAACGTAAACTCAACGATGGGGCAAAGTAATCGTTTAGTGCAGATGACTAATTTGTGACTATTCCTACCGATACAGTAGACACAAAAGGTTTTGCAATCACTACTTATATATAACAACCGTACCGTATTACCAAATTTCGATTTTGAAAACAAATGAGTTCGTCTCGATAAGAATTCGCCTCGCATTTTCAGGTGCTCTAACCACCTGATCTAATGGCAGTTTTAAAATAATATGTACTACTTTTTGGTGGGAAAGAGACGTAGATAATTATACTAAATTTATAGCTCCGCTCTTTTCTGTTGTACTGTACTCATACAGATGGTGGTAGACACCCAGGGTGGCGCTAATGCTTGCCACATGAGATATTGATATTAGTATTATTGATATTAGTTAATATGTCTCATAACGCCAATAATCTCTCCAGCTACACTGCCTTTTACTCCAGACTGCAGCAATGTTAACACACTGCTACTTTGCAGTAGAATACCAGACAGTCTGACACAGGTGGGGTGTACCTACTTGC
The DNA here is from genome assembly GCA_911728495.1 of Furcula furcula. NCBI lineage: Eukaryota > Metazoa > Arthropoda > Insecta > Lepidoptera > Notodontidae > Furcula > Furcula furcula. Next base: position 13,772,943 of record OU452245.1, read on the forward strand.
CACTTACATTGTAATGATGTAACATAAAAGTGGGCATCAACGCCTGCCAAGCGTGGGGATTATAGCAACCCCTCCCTTCTAAGGGGAAGGTCTTTGTTCAGCAATGGAGCTTTCAGCTGCTGCTGAGGATGATGAGAGCTGCGAAACGCGGGATCTCAACATCAACATCGATTTCACTACCATCGAATGTACAGTGACTATAGGCCGACCGTTTAACTCGCGCATCGCCTGCGCGGCAAGAAGGGAGCGAGGGGAGATGTTAGCGGATGGGTGAAAGGGGTGCGCGGAGCAGAGAGCTTACGTCAAATGCGGCAGTGCGCTGGCTGTGCTCGCAGCGCGCGGTTGGTGTTTTTGTTACGGACGCTTGAAGATAAACGCACAAGGTATACGACTACCAAGATAAATCTCAAGATGAATCGCTCTTCCAGTTCGTTGATGAAGAGATGGACCGATTTATTATTAATTTGCAACATTCTGACTCCTCAAGCTACACAGACAGTGATGATGATTCAAGCGATATGAATATTAGTGACGAATAGTCCTATAAAAGTTTTATCTGTGGTTAAATATTTCTTAAACGGAGTTAATTATTGTTTTATGATTTTGTACCTATGAAGCTATTATAAAATATTTGTAAAACTTAAAAATAAATACTTAAAAAAAAAGATACTTATTTTATTCTTTACCAACAATGTCTATCTCGAGATAAATCTTTGGATTATTGACTCCGTGTGTAGCGTTACCCGCCCCCGCTCCCCTCCCACCGCGCAGGCGACACGCGAGTTAAACGGTCGGCCTATAGTTAATTCGCGGCGTTTCGCGATTCACTGTAGCAAGTCAATATGCACTGAACCGTTAATTTTGAAAGACTGTTTATCATTATACAGATGTTACTAAAGCGATAATAACCTAGCCTCTTCCTGATGAGGTAGTAGAGTTTGGGCTTGATGACGAGAATTGCGAAGATTAAAACGCCTTGCAGCTCATTGATCAGGTCGAACACGTTCCACAGCCACTGCGGCTCGGGAGTCAGGGTGGAGAGCAGCTCGGAGATCCAGCCGGCACCCATCACTACCCACAGTTTGCCTGTGAGGATGTATCTGCGAAATGTCGAAAACAAATGAGCTCTACAATTTATAATTTAGCCAAAAAAATATGTGTAGTTCTATATAACCTATCTTTACATAGTATTTTACATATTTGAACAAATTCGCTTTCCGCCTTTGTCTGTATATCCGCTAATTCCTCCTTCCTAAATTTTAAGTTTTTATGTAAGTATAAAAAAACGGTCAAGTGTGTGTTGGACTCGCGCATCGAGAGTTATACCTTTTTTGGACCCATCGATAATCGATGTTTGGACCTATCAAAGTTATTTTACTACTAGTCTTACACCTTAGACTGTTTTCATTTTATTTTTCCTGTAAAATATAGATAAACGTGTATTACTTATAATTATTTCCGATTTTTTCGTCCATGAACTTTGATGATATAAGATAATGGATGTTATTTTTTTTACTTTTTTGATAATTAACCAAAAACAACGTGACACAAGCCAAAATCTGTTTTGAAATGTGCAAATAAAGCTCTTTCATATTATACCCCACTCGATAGGTATAGTTGGCTCGCTTTGACATTTGGATCACCCATTTCCACCCCATTGAGAATAAAAAGATAAAAATAAGAAAAGGAAAAAAGTTTTCTCATTTGTGATGAAGTTGAGTTGGGTTACTAACATCTCCTTCGGAGTCTCTGGACGCTCGGGGTGTGGGCCCTTTGAGCGTCCATTGAGTACGGCGGCGACTCCGAGGAGGACGGCGGCGGGGTTGCGACCCCCGTCCCCGTGAGCACCGTGACTGGTTCCCGGGGGGCTACAATGCGCCCCCCGGCGGCGGGCTCAAAGGCAAGGCACTGAGGGGCCCCTGGTGCAGATCCCCCGGAGAGCCCTGGGGTCCCCCCTCTCATGTGCCGATGCGACAGCCGCGGGGGTTTTAGTGGGTAAGAATCCCACATACCCCGGTCGAGCGAAAAAAGGGTTACTAACATATAAAACTGTTCCAAGTTTCTACAGTTCTAAAACTTTTCCAGGTTCCTCTCCATATATATAGATGTGACAGAGAAACAGACGAAGTCGCACCATAAGGTTCCTCATGAAGCAACTTCGTGTGTATTAAATATATTCAAGATACTCACTTTGCTCTGTCCACTCGGAAGCGTCGCTTAACGCGGTCACCGACGGACCCTGCCTGCAGCCTGTGCACCTCGGACTTGACCCGAGCGCAGTGCCGCGCCGTCAGAACCCACAACACGAAGTTGGTGCAAGAGATTAGGCCCATCGGGATCACGAAGTACACGTAGTGCGGCCAGTCCCATTGTGAATTTTGAACTGTAAAATCATAATGTTATAATAAGATTTATTAATACTTCTCGCGGTCACACCTGAATACCCTTACGGTTTCTGTCTAAACCTAAGGCTACTTTTATTACATTGAGCAGTTTTCTCATAGGAAGACGTTCATACTTCTCGACGTCATACCCCACTCGACCTTGGACTGAGTGTACTCATTACATCGAATCAGCTACAAAGTTACCGATAACTTGAGTTAAGCCCATTTAATTGGACATATTATAATACATAATTAATACACTATTATAATACATACAATTCATAATAAGGACAGCTAAGGACTGGAACAGTTTGCCTGCGTCAGTTTTTCCGCCCGATTATAACCTGGGTGTCTTCAAAGCTAGAGTGAATAGGCCAAATAAAATAAGCCAGTGGTGGTTTAATAAGCCAGTGTGCTTTACCATCCTAGATTGCGTCGCCGCTTTCCATCAGGTGGGACTGCAATCAAGCACTGGCTTATAGGGAGTAAAAAAAAAAAAACATATTTTATTGCTGAACTTTACACGTTTCGAGAAAAACTTCTATAAGCCTTAGATTCTTCACATTAGTAGGTACTTATTAGTAGGTACCAATTTCTACTGTATATACATAGATCAGTTTAACGTTTAATGTCTAAAAATAAGGTTGATTACTGGCTATTATTTCAGCTGCCTTACCACTCATCTAATGGTTTCACTTTCATTAATTAGATTAGTCTGCCCGCCCAATTGTAAGACCGTCTGGTCAACTTGACGTCTCTGGTAACCATTATTAATTAGATGATATTGAGTACCTATTTAGGTAACTACTTGAAAGTAAAAGTATTACCGATTACCTACGCATATAAATATTTAAATACTAGCTACTGTCACGTTATATTAGTAATATATATGAAATTATCTCCAATGTAGATTTTCCTGTGGGAGTGTAGCTATTTCACCGCTATAAATCTGATTGTTTGTAGAACATAAATACGTTTTTGTAATCGGTTTGCTATGAGATAACCCCTATCAAAAAAATTCGTCAAGGCCCTTACCGTATAAACAGCTTTTAAATATGCCTGGCGCGAGCAGCCTTCATGTGGAAATATTTTGTCTATCTATCCATTGTCCTATGGGTTTCTACGACTCTATCCGATTCGCGAATCGCAGCCTACCAGCGTCGTTTTACTATATAGGTACCTATTGACCCTCTTATATGGGTTTACACACATACCCACATAAATATCTATGTATCTATTTCATGTGGTTCATGAAAAATCCGTTGTTTGAATATTTATGACGAACTATGTGTGTTTATTTTAACTATATTATACGCGGAACTCCACCAGGAGTTTACTTTAAACGAGCGGGCGTTTGCCGAAACTTTACATTAATCAATAACAAAACAATCGCATGGTAGAAGATCTCCATAATATTTTGTTTTAATATCTATCTATAAAAATGGTGAATCATAAAACCGTGGGTTCTGGAAAACTCTTTGTGATTGATGTCCATTGGTGTGGGTGCACGGTTCCCCTGAACGTTTAAATACCAATATTTATAAGCTTATTCTAGAAATAAGTATCGTAACATACATATGTACATATAGTAGATACATATTGAGTAAATCTGAATGTTTATAATCTACGATTTCTCAAACTCTTCACGGAGTCAAAATGGCGAATTGGTTCACATGATCATTTCAAGTTTATATTATAAAAAAAACTGAGATCATTTAAATTCTAATACAATTACGAACTTTGCTGCTCTATAAATAAGTACTGTATCCACATATACATTGATATAAGCCTATAACAGTGTATGTTAATATTCTTTTAAAACGTCCTTGATTATCTTTATACAAAGGAACATTAGGAGTTGTTACTGCGTTATGTCCGTGGATTTCCACGGAAATAATCGAAATTTTGTAAGTGGTCCTATAGAAAATATTTTTGTTAGTACATTTTTTTTTCATGTCCTATTTATTCCCCTACTAATAGTAAGCGCCTATGGGCAACTGAAATTGGGCATTGAACTAACGCTAACGTACTAACTAACGTAACTAACGTTCAATACCTATGGCATTAGTTTTAAAATTTCTTACTCCCAGTAGTAATTTTGCAGAAAAAAGTAGCTTTTTTTCTATATTTATAAACTAGAGCTTGGAAAAGAACCCTGCGTGAGAGTTATCACTGTTTTCGTCTCTCAGCCATCAGAGCCAAGTCAGAGAGAGCCCTGGAGCTCTGGCAACCTAACTCAGCTCAGGAACACAGCGCTACACGAAGGAGGCTTTATCTGCCTGTATCTATCTATATTTATTTATGTTTACGTACCTACTGCCCGGGCGTTTCCTCTGTATCCTACCACTCATAAAGCTCTTAAACAACAGGAAGTTACCTTAAGCTTACAGTGCCCTTCACAACGGCACAAAGCATCTCTTTTACGTCTACGTAGAAACATTGCCAGAAACTTTGAACATTATAATTTTTGCAAAGCAGTCAAATCAAAATTGAATGAATTGGTAAGTGCTAGAACAAAAGTCGTTTAGTATAATATAAAGAGGCAAGCCCTAAGTGGTCATTAGTATTTTTTCACACCACCTGCTCGATAATGTTGCATTATCTACACTAATATTATAAAGAGGAAAACTTTGTTTGTTTGGTTGTAATGAATAGGCTCAAAAACTACTGGACCGTTTTTAAAAATTCTTTCACCATTCGAAAGATACATCATCTACAAGTAACATAGGCTAAATTTTATTTTGGAAAAAAATAGGGTTCCGTAAGATATTTGGGTTTTTTCGGACACAAGGTGTAAAAAATCAACCAGAAAAGTTACTTATTTTGCGTACGCTGCCTAAACTATAAAAGATAGAACCATAAAATGTTCTAATTAATTGTAGATCTTATAAATATCTACAAAAAAGTCCGTGGGACACTGTCTATGTCGAGGCCCAACAACCATTTTTTTATTTAAAAATCTTGAATTTTGTTTGGACTACATTTAAACGCATTTATTTTACTCATGCTATTAATCCTTATCAAAATAAATTATTTCATCATTAAGTACAATTTATGTAGATAATATTTGGTCTTGAATGATTAAAATTGGACATTTGGTTTTGAAGTTATGGCGAAATTAAAATATTACGATTTCTGCTGCACGGCCCGTTGCGAAGTGAGCGTCACCAAGGCGGGGGTGCGCATGCGGGAGGGGAGTTTAGATCTATGAGTAAGGTACCTTCAAGTAAGGCGCGGCTCAGACGCGAGGTCGGCTCCCTCTCGATTTTTTTTAGATTTCTTTCTTAAAACTACACCTACGGTTGATTTTGACATTCTCTTGGCCTTACTTCGCTCAATGAATGTATCTCCTGCGGTTGTCGATTGGTTTTACAGTTATCTTTATGGGCGCAGGCAGCGGGTTCGCCTGGATGAGGATTTCTCTTCTTGGTGTGATACGACTGCTGGCGTCCCTCAAGGTGGTGTCCTTTCTCCACTTCTTTTCGCAATTTTTATAAACTCTGTCTCGCAAAATCTATCTTCTTCGTACCACCTATATGCAGACGATCTACAAATTTATTCTAGTGCTTCATTGGATGAACTACCAGAGTGTATTAGGGTAGTTAATAATGATCTTTTCCTTATAACCGAGTGGAGCAAAAAATTTGGCTTAAAAGTTAATCCTGCAAAATCTAAGGCGATGATAGTGGGTAGTTCGCGATTGATTTCAAGGGTAAACTGGAGAACGATTCCTAGTGTCAATTTAGATGGGGAATTAATACCTTTTAGTGAATCGTGTAAAAATTTAGGAATCTTAATTGATCGCACCTTGAGTTGGGTTCCTCAACTCCAAGTTACTAGTCAGAAGTTGTTTGCTGCTGCAGCCTCGTTAAAAAGACTCCGTAACTTTCTTCCCACTGCCACTAAGATTGTTCTAGCTCAATCCCTATTACTTCCAATTCTTGATTATGCTGACATCTGCTATTTAGATCTTACAGAGGACCAGCTTAATAAACTTGAGCGTCTTCAAAATTTTTGTATACGATTTATATTTGGTTTGCGCAAATATGATCATGTTTCTCAATTTCGTTCTAAGCTCAAGTGGCTTCCTATTCGTCTTCGTCGGAATACGCACATCCTGTCTCTTCTTTATAATATACTATTTAATCCTTTTTCTCCGCGTTACCTAAAGGAACGTTTTGTTTTTCTCGGCAATGATTCCCACTGTTTGAGGTCATCAGAAAATCTCACTCTTATGTTCCCTTCTCATAATAGTTCGTTTTACGATAAGTTATTCACAGTAGAAGCTGTTCGTCTGTGGAATGCCTTACCGGTCACTGTTAGACATGCACCATCTCTGCCTATCTTTAAAGATCGTTTGAAAGCATTTTATTTGTCCCTATGAATTTTATATTGATATTAGCCGGCTGCATTTAAGTATTTATTTATTATTGTTGGTTATTTATATTTGTTTCTATCAAATATAATATTTATGTGTTATACTAATATTTATATATATATTATTTTGCTGTTACGTATTTTATTGTTTATAGTTATGTATTTTTTTTTTTTCTCTTTTATAATTGGTTTGTATAAACAACCCCGCCTTGCAGTTCATAGTTCCTCTCCATCCAAAGGTTGCCTGGTAGAGATCACTTTTAGTGATAAGGCCGCCCATTGTTTCATTCTATTTTACAGTTTTTTTTTTTTTCTTGTATTTTTGTGATTTTTTATAATGGTGGAACAATAAAGAATTATCTAGCTATCTATCTATCTATCTACGCACTGAGTACGCAAAAGTTCTTCTCAGAGCTAATCGACAGTTCTTTTCAGGGCTAACCAACAGATTTTTTCAGGGGTAACCAACAGTTCTTTTCAGGGCTAACCAACAGTTCTTTTCAGAGCTAAACAACAGTTATTTTCAGGGCTAAACAACAGTTCTTTTCAGGGCTAAACAACAGTTCTTTTCAGCGCTAGAATATTACACGCTGTTAGCATTTTCTTAAACATTTGAAAATGCCTAAGAGAGCCAGGTCTCAACTTTCTAAACATAGTTCTCAAGCACGTGCAGCAAGAATACGTCGTATGGGAGAATCTTCACCTGAACGTTCGCAACGCCTTGCACAACAAAATCTGAGAACCTCTGAGTTACGTGCAGGAGTCGGGTGAACCGATATGTATGAAATTTTGCGGGTAGGTCTGATAATAGGTTATAAAGTATATTTTATGCCGCTGATACGTAGTAGAAGTATATAGAACGAGAGGAGAGTGCAAGAGAGGGAGAGGGGAGGGTGATGGAGTGAGTGATCGGAGGAGTTAGGTGGAGCAGGGGGGGGGGGAGTGAGAGGGAGCAAGTTGGGAGAAGAGAGAGGAGGGGGAGGGTTCAGAGAGGACAACGGGCAGAGGAAGAGGGGAAGTGTGACGGGGACCGAAGCGGGAGGGGAGAGAAATAGCATAGAATTAGATTTTTATTATAAGAGAGAGAGATGGAGAGAGATAAATCAAGGGAGTAGGGAGAATAGGGGAGCAAAATGTAATTAAAGCGCGGGCGGAGCTGCGCGGGTCAGCTAGTGTGTCATAAAAAGGTGACATATAGTACCTCATTATATCCCTATAGACTAGCCGGGCAATAATGTTGTACTAAACTCCCTTGGGTTATAATGTGTTTGAATTTCGAACGTCAAACGAAAATTCCTCAACACTTTTACCGCAGGTCCTTAGGCATGATGACTGCAACACAATACCAATAAATCTGTGGTTTTAAATATTAGAACAGATTGCACTGATTCCAAAAATGCATCTCATTTTCATAATAATAGAGAGATTTTCGTGATATTTAAGCAAATAAATTACTCAAATACAGCTAATCGCCATCTTGTAATAAACGCTGATCAGAGTGAATGACGTCAATCCTGTGTAAATAAACAACTATCAAACTGTCATCTCAACTTTTTCTTTCATACAATGATTCACTTTTATACCTAGAACCCTAGACAGATGTTTATTTACACCGCCGTAGTGACGTCACAAAATGGCGCCATGCACCGGCCATCGTTTTGGGACGAAATTGGAACTCTATTTTAAAAATTGAAAATATTGCTATTAATTGTAAATTTAATACAAAAATATGATTATTTTCGGCAATAGTAGACCCGTAAGTACATTATAGAGTATTTTTTCAAAATTAGTCATCATGCCTATACTAATCTAAGCAGAGCTTGCTCGAAAAACAAACATTTGAAAATCGAACCGTGCGCGATGCGTCAACCAAATGTTCTTGTTCTAGAAAAGAAAAAGAAATAGATGTTAACGTTGCAAATCACTATGTTGATATTATTGACAGTCTCTTTGGTCTAGTGGTTAGACACCCTGGCCGCTACCCGATGGGTCGTGGGTTCGATTCCTACCAAGTGTCTGGGTGATATTTAACTATTTAAATAATATCAGTTGTCTGAACTTGTCTGGTTTCCATAGTACAGTCTAGTTTGGGATCAGATGACCGTGTGTGGATTGTTCCAAGATAATATTATTGTTTTAATTCTAGCAATATTTGTATTTTATTACCTCGCAGTAGGTGTGAAACGTAGTGTATTCACCTCGGGGATAAAGGTGTCTTTGTCTTGGGCGAGCTTTAAATCCCTCGCTGTACTCAGGATTCTAGTATTAACTCTATACTCCCTCGCTGCGCTCGGGAGTTGCTAGAATCCTTCTTCATGCTCGCGATTTAATTTAACGCCCGCGACATAAGACACTACTTTATTCCCTTGGTGCATAAACTACTATTAATTTAACTCTGTATCATGTGAATGTTAGATAACTCTTTAATGTACACTATACCTACTCAGCGAGATAAAATAAAAATACAAAATTCTATATATTACAGTATACAACTGGCGGTCTTATTGCGATTTCTTTCAGATAACCTTTCTGATAACACATTTGTCACAAACCTGACACTGTTTGTTGTGTGTTTGTTTGTTTGTTGTTTTATTTATTTAAATAAATACTTACGTGTACCGAACCAGCACATGCCTGTGCCCATATTGGCGTCGAGAATATGTGCGACAGGGAAGCGGTCGAATAGGAACATCGTTAACGTGAGAAGCACCGCAAAGCTCCAAGCGTAGACGGAGTACCATATGAACCGGTGAAGCTCGGCACTCGCCTTGCGCAACGGTTGCACCGTGCGAACACTCCTGAATACACCAATTTCACTTAATAAAACCATAGACTAATAAAAAAGTAATAAACCAATTTAGGATCTTCGGTGATCGTTTCACCAAGCTTTGCACATCGTTTACGGGCCTGTCGGTGTAGTGGTTAGACTGCCTGGCCGCTAACCAATAGGCGTACTGTGGGTTCGATTCCCACCAAGTGTCTAGTTGTTATTTACCTATTTAAGTATGCGTTTGCAAAAAAGAAAGTATATAATTAATAGCATTAGTTGTCTGGTTGCCATAGTGCAGGCTCTGCCTAGTTTATGATCAGATGACCGTGTGTGAAATTGTCCCAGAACATTTTTCTTATTCAATATAGGGATTATGTACTTAGAACCTTCTTCTCTCACTTTATACCTCTACCGATGTTCTATAACTTATTTAGAATATTACGCATTTCTAAATTACCCTTTGACAAAAAGACCAGTATTTCATATTCATACTTTTTATATCTTCATATCATAATTAATTTTGGATTAATACTCAAAGCAATTAATAGACTCACTTACAATCGTCTATAAATACAATAAGCAAAGCGTGGAAAATGCAAGTAGGTAGAGTACTTAACTAACGACCCTTGTTGAATAAGCCTCGAGAAGAGAGAAAAATAAATGGCACGTTGATATCAAAGTACTTTTACGGATTTCATCATATCCTACCTAATATGATTCGTGAGGCTATTGAAATCAAAAAACATCATAATTTCAATAGAGAAGATGGTTTGGTGTTACTACTAGCTTGGGATCCTGTAATAAATATTATTAAATCAAAAACCAAGCAAAACACGGCACAGCCTCAAGATACTGTAAGCTCATGCCAGTAAATACTATTCTTATCTATGGCTCTTACTGCGTAGATCAGACCAACAATAATAACTATGAGGACCTGAGGGTACACCGGCATAATTGTGACATAAGGACGTTCAACATCTCAGTCCTCCCGTGACCATGGGTGCTGCAAAGTATTCGAAACGTCGGGATAGTAAAATCTATAATAAACCACAATAAAATCCGTAAAAATACTTTGATTTCAATGTGCAATATTCGCATAAATAAAAGACAACATTAAAATAAATGGCAATTCCGCAAACAGTTTAAACCACAAGGTTGCGTTGCGTGCGTTTTTGGGTTGGTAAGTACATCATAATATACGCACGCACACAACATATACTATGTTTTTGTATGAAAAGTAAAAACACAATTTAGATACGTTACCAAAAAGAATATCATGTTAACAGTTTTTAACCGACTTCAAAAAAGGAGGAGGTTCTCAATTCGTCTGTATATATTTTTTTTTTTTTTTTTTTTTATGTATGTTCGCGCATAACTCTGGCAATTATTAACCGATTTGAAAAAATCTTTCTTCCATCCATTCTTCAATCCATTGATTGGGTCCCATAAAAAAATTATTGCTTAGTAATAAGTAGTTCCTAAAAAAACAAGAATGGTGACTGCGCACTGAGAGTTGCAAGAAAGCCTATATAGATGACGTTTTAGTCGCTCGGACTCTCTCGGTCGGACAAAAATGGTCATAACTCTGGCAAATATTTACCAATTTCAATGATTCTTTTTTTATTCGAAAGAAGAAACCACTGTATTGAATCTGTATGAATTTTATTACAACCGGATAAGAACTTCCTGGAGGACCATGAACGATGTGGAGGAATTTATCTGGTAAAAACCATAAAATTGATGTTCTCCATTACATTGCTCTGACAATTATGAACCGATTTCGATGATTCTTTTTTTATTCGAGAGAGTAAACTACTATGATGATTCCATGCAAATTTCATTATGACCGGATATTATTTTCTGAAGAAACATGAATTATGTAAAACTATGTAGACGATAATGTGATCATAACCTACCTAGATAATTTTACGGTTTTCGATGGTTCAATCTTTATATATGAAAATATCACTAAAAAGGTTAAAATAAAATCTTTTTAAAAAAAAATTGAACCGACTTCAATATCACTGAAAAGTATAAAATAATTTAAATATTATTGAAGTTGGTGCCAAATATACACAGCAGGTCCGCTAACACCAACTTCAATAATATTTAAATTATTTTATACTTTTCAGTGATATTGAAGTCGGTTCAATTTTTTTTTTAAAAGATTTTATATTAATGTACAGTAGGTACCACGGTAATTATAGAGCGTCCAACCGTTTATTTTCTTTTTGACAGCACGAATAGAACGTAACTGCGTCATGTTACGCAAAAGTTCACTTAAAGTGAACTTTTAAAAGTGAACTTCACTTTAAGTGAACTTTTGCGTAACATGACGCAGTTACGTTCTATTGGTGGTGGCAAAAAGAAAATAAACGGTTGGAAGTAATATAGTTTTCGGCCATTTATTTTATGACTACTTAGTCACAAGCGTGAATGGCGGTTGTGGGTGACGACATGCGACCAAATACACCTACATATGGAGTCTTTATTGGTTTTTACTGCTTCCCATTAGTGGGCCGGGTCACGGGGATTGATTCGCTAATCGCTGAGTAAAACGAAAAGCTCTCCGGCTGATATACGATAGCACCTGGCTACAGATAACATTAAAATGTCAGATAAGTAGACTCTGAACATAACAAGCTCATTATTGTACATGATATCCCAGGTGTGTATGATAGTTATCTTGACATAAACTATGTTTCATATTTATATAAAACTTATCGAAGTCTCAAGAGACCGTCGGGCTGGTAGCTTTTTCTGCCAATGTATAAGCTAGGCTATACAAAGGGGTAATGCCGCCAGCCTTTTAGGTACCCTTCCCTCCCAGTGCGGCGTCAACTTGGAGGAAGTTTTTTATCTAGTTTAAGTATACATTATTTGTAAATAAACTGTAAATATTTAGTTTAAATAAATGTACACGAATTTTTTTTTATGAGTATAAGTCATGAAATTGTAGCGCTAAAATTCGTTATAATTAATGTTTTTTTTTGTAGGAGTAGTACTGTTGGCCGCAGATGGCCATGAAAGCTTCACCAGTCAATATATAATGAATGTCAAAACAATATGTAGGTATCGTGGAAAATGAGTGTTTCAGATACAGCTTTTAGTTAGAAAAACTTATTTTTTATGTGTAAATATATAAAAAGCCTGATACCAGCAATATTTAACGGTTAAAAATACTAAACACTATAAAGCAATACCTACTGTCACTAAGCCGACATGGACGAATTGTAAAAAAACTGCTTATTCATTACTATTTAGCTGATAATATAGTACATAGGTACAAACCGCTTAAAAAGTACGTCAGTATAACCATGTAGGTAACTATAGTACTTATTATATATTAACAAAAGAATTCGGATCACAATATAAAATTATTATAATGCGTATAGTTGCGCGTCTTTGGTTTTCCATTTTTACATATTATTATGCTTAGTTTAATTTTTCTTTGTGTTCTATAGAAACTGTGTGTTGATTTTAATTAGTGCCCCACCTAGGAATGGCCGTCACGTATAAAAATAAAGTGTATTTCGTATTCCGTCACTTTTCATTAACATTCGGCTAATTGTAATTATCGTGACCTCCGCCCTAATTATGATTAGATTTCACTCATCACGTAAGTAATTTAGAACAATGACAAAATAAAGAGCGGCGAGTTATTGTCATAAAACGCTAACGTATATATGAGCTATAAGTACCTATAGTTTCATAAATACTAAAAAATTATATTTGTAGACGTTCTCTAATTGAGCCAAATTCTCGGACTCTACATCAACTTAAAATACTAATGTATATACTTTCGTTGATATATTAGTAGATGGATATACAGGGTGTAAGGGAGCACGTACCGAAAACGTTTATAGAAGATTTCAAATAATGTCAACACAACAACAGTGTGTTACAACATTACAGAAACCATTTGTATGGAACATGACAAATGAATAACTTGTTAATTTATGAGCATGTAATGCATGCGTGCGGAATAATATTTATTTTTCAAATTACATTGCTAATTTTGCACAAATAAGTAAAGTAAAAAAGTACTAATATACCAATCATGATGTTATATTAATTTTACTTTAAAAAAGCGGAATTTTATTTTGGGAAATTCATAAAAAAGCCGATGAAAAATTTCAACACTAGAATGTTCAGATTCATATACTGGATCCCTGGTATCGGTTTTCGGTACTGTAGAGTAGAAGAAGCAAAGGGATCAAATATATTAGATACTGATTAAGTTGGTTAGTATTTTAGGATGATGGAAAAACCACGTACCTAACTACGTAAACACATCGAAGCTTACAATTGAAATAGGGAGTGGAGTCAATATATGTACCCACCAGTCATTGCTGTAACACCCCCAAAGAATAACAGCCACTTTCGTTTGTCACAAGAATTTTACGAGTTTATCCGCCTTATTACAATATTTGTCATCAAACACACGCTAAACTGAATATCCTGGTCACAGTATGTCGTTCATTCAGTAAATATATATTTGCAATGTCGAGTCTTGACCAGCCAAAATCAATTAGTAGGGTTCAGTATATCATATTCTACTCTACCAATTGTCTTTGGCTTGCCAATGGTCAGCCATCACTCCTGTGTTCATACATTTATTGCTACGATTTTGATCTTGTATAAAAAAGTGGGTATATAGGGTTAATTGAATAGCATTATTAACCTCATATTGCCGCACTTACAAACGTCACGTATCATTAATTGTATTTTTTTTTAATCCACCTACATTTTATATCGACTCTTGGAGCCGTTTATGCTTATTTTTAACCGACTTCATCCATTATTGTGATAATCAATATCTCTATTCATTATCAGAGTATAGTTAGAAGCAGCTACTTAATATCATTCTGAACATTTTGTTTCACCACTTTTAGTAATTCATCAGCAAAATTAGAATGAATGTATGTGGAAGTACAAACAAATAGTAACCCAGGTACAATTGAAAATAGATACCCAGTCTCTGTTGAGTATAATAGATACTCGTTGTATTAAATATGTACCTGGCATATAGAGAACCAATTTGTAATAGGTACGTTACCCTAGTGACGATTGGTCTGTTAATACAAAATTATTATCGTGTCTTGTCTGCCCTTGCTTTTTACAATATACCATTTACTTTTATTTCTATTATATTATTTTATTTCTTATACCCAAACTTCCACTGCTAGCTAAGCCCATAACCTGCTACAATGGTTATGGGCCCAGCTTATGCGTAAGAAATAAAATAGTTATAATAACGGGTACGAAAAGAGTACGAAGTTATTAGAGGAGATCGTGTGATCGCAATTCAAAAGTGTTGGAATTCTGCTGTGGGTGGAGCCGTGAGGAGGCAACCATGAATACGGTAAGAATTGAAAATCTTGATCGGGATAATTTTCATTCCTGGAAGATCCAAGCACAAGCGATCTTAATCAAAAACGATCTTTGGGAATACGTAGATGGTACTAAACCGAAGCCTGCTGAAATAGTAGAGGCGGCTGTATGGGAATCAAATGATTCGAAAGCAAGGGCGGAAATCATACTAGCGATGAGCCCGAGTGAATTGCAACATGCAAAAGGGTGCAAAACGTCTAAAGAGCTCTGGACGAAATTAGAATCAGTTTATGCTTCTAAGGGACCCGCCAGAAAGGCCACCTTGCTGAAGCAGCTCACATTAAGTAAGATGAGCGAAGGTGACGATGTTCACGAACATTTGAGCAGATTCTTTGATGCCAGAGATAGATTGCACGATATGGGCGTTGAAATACAAGATGATTTAGCATCAATAATGCTATTGTATAGTTTGCCTTCAAGCTATGAGAATTTTAGATGTGCAATAGAATCCAGGGATGAGTTTCCTGAGCCTGAAGTGCTAAAGATTAAAATTCTAGAAGAAAGTAGCTCAAGGAGATCTTGCACGGAGAATATAATGTTAGTCAAGGGCAAGAGGCTAAACAAGAAAACTCCCAGACAAAAACCGGTACAGTTGGACGATAATAAGGGTTGCGAAGCGAGTCCAAAATTCAACTATAGATGTTTTAAGCGCCATAGAAAGGGTCACAAAGCTTCGGAATGTAAACAATTCAATAAACAAGAGTCGGTGAAGTGGGTATCGATGAATAAAACTAAAACGTGTGCTATTGATACTAGTTTTGTTACATTTAGTTGTGTTTCAGATGATTGTCATGCTGCAGCCTGCGAGAATGGAAACTGGATCATTGATAGTGGTTGTACAAGTCACTTGTGCAATAATAAATCATATTTTGGAGATACCTTACAACCATCTTATGGAAAATTGAATTTAGCAAATAATGAAAGCGCTCTTGTACAAGGTAAAGGTACGGTAAGGTTGTTCGCATGTAATGATGACTCTAAGTGTGTAGTAAAACTACCAGACACGTTGTACGTTCCAGATTTGAGAGCTAACTTGATTTCAGTTGCAAAGATTACCGATAAGGGTTTTGAAGTCACGTTTGGGAGCGATAGAGCTCTAGTGACGGATTCTCAGGGTAATATTAGGTTAGTTGCGAATCGTAAGGGTAATTTATATTACGTTCAGGAACAGCGTGCTGAAGCTGCTGTTATATCGAATAAAGAGGTTGATATACAAGCGTGGCACGAGCGTTTAGGTCATTTAAATGTAAGAGACTTAGTTAAACTCATAAATCATTGCGATTTGGGCATGAAAGTCGATTTGACAAATGTCGATAGGTTACGTAATTGTGAAACCTGCATTCGCGGTAAAATGAGTTCCGTTCCTTTCTCCAGTTCGGGTGGACCGTGTAACGAGAAGCTTAAAATTATTTATTCCGATGTTGTAGGGCCGATGAAAAATACAGCCCTAGGAGGCGCAAGATACTTTGTAACTTTTATAGATGATTGTACAAGGTGGTGCGAGGTATATTTATTAAGTAAAAAGAGTTCGGTTTTTACTGTTTTTAAAATATACAAGCAGTTTGTCGAGAACTTAACTGGGAAAAGAATCAAATATTTGCAAACTGATAATGGTGGCGAATATTGTAATAGGGAGTTTGATGATTTCTTGTCAAAGGAAGGAATCAGTAGAAGATTGACTATTCCCCACACTCCTCAGCAAAACGGTGTTGCTGAAAGGATGAATAGGACACTCGTTGAAATGGCAAGGTGCATATTATTATCCTCAGGACTATCAGAAGGCTTTTGGGCAGATGCGGTGGTAACCGCATGCCATATTAGAAACAGATGCCCATGTAGTGCGGTTGGTGGTGAAATACCATATGAAAAGTTTTTTGATCGACCTGTGAAGTTGGATTATTTGCGACCTTTTGGTACAAAAGTGTACGTTCTTGACAAGGACACAAATAAGGATAAATTCACACCCAGAAGCAAGAGGGGAATATTTGTAGGTTACCCACGTGATCAAAAAGGATACAGAGTATGGTTGCCAGATGATCGAAAACTTTTTGTCGCGAGAGATGTAAGGTTTTTGAACGTAGAGAAACCCCAAGACGAGAATACTATAGACCCTTTTCAGATGATTGTGACAGAGAAGTCACAAGAGCCGGAGCGAAAAAGGTATGTGGAGTTGGAAATCAATCCACCAGTTTTTTCACCTCCTATAGAGCGAATTCCAATCCCATATGGATCAGCTCAACCACTGGCTTCAAGCAGTGATGATCCTCACATTGAGATGCCATCGGAAGATGAAGAATTAAGAAGAGCTCCAGGTAGACCTAGGATCCAAAGAGGTCACGTAGGAAGACCGAAGAAAATGTACAGAATGGTCAGCGTACCAAGGAGGGAGCGAGAACAGGATCAGGAGGAGGAGAGAAATTACAGAGATGGAAATGAGACTGATGTTGAGCCAGCTGTTACATCAGATGAATTTGCTGACTGTGAAGACTTCGTAGCTGCCGCAACAGAAGTGTCATTGAAAGAGGCGTTATCTTGTAATGAGCGAAATCTATGGGAAGCTGCCATTATGTCAGAGATAAGAAGCCTCGTTAAAAACCAAACGTGGAAAATAGTGAAGAAACCTCCGAATCGTGAAGTAGTAGGATGTCGCTATGTCCTCACTACGAAGCTGAATGTGGACAAAACTGAAAAGAAGAAAGCAAGATTGGTTGCAAAGGGCTATAGTCAGCGTTATGGTATTGACTATCGCGATACCTTCGCTCCAGTCATGAGGCTTGATACAGTTAAATTATTGTCCGCATTGGCAGTTGAATTGGATATGGAGATTCATCAAGTAGATATAAATACTGCTTATTTGAATGGATATCTTGAGGAGGAAGTATACATGAAAATACCTGAACTCTTAGAAGAAAGTTTAATAAAACTGTTGCGCATAGAAGAGGATGACTTAGTCATAGACCAAGCGCAACAAATGTTAAACGATATAAGAGCTGGTGGTAATGTTTGCAGTTTACATAAATCTCTTTATGGTTTGAAACAAGCTGGACGCCAATGGAATATCAGGCTGGACGAGAAGCTGAAAAAGATGCATTTAAAGCAGTCTTTGAATGAACCATGTTTGTATTATAAAGAACTGGATGACCGCGGAGCAATGTTTTTTGTTTGTGTCTACACGGACGATATTATGATTGCGAGTCAGAAAAGAGATTGTATAGTAAATTTTAAAACAGAATTAGCAAAAGAGTTCGAAATGAAGGACTACGGAGTTGCTAAATTTATTTTGGGCATAGATATTGTCAGAAGTGACAATGCACTTAAGTTGTCACAAACACAATATGTTGACAAGATTTTACGAAAATTTTGCCTAGAAAATTGTAAAGAAACTTGTTGTACGCCAATGGAGGTAAATTTTAAATTACCGAATACCGAGAAGGACAATGATCGTAACATACCGTACAGGGAATTAATAGGATGTTTAATTTACCTGTCCGTAGGAACCAGGCCAGACATCTCAAATGCCGTGGCGAAATTGGGACAGTATGTGGATAAATCCGATCAGAGGTGCTGGAAAGCAGCATTGAGAATCCTTCGTTACCTCAAGAGGACCCGTGAACGTGGCCTCGTCTACAGGAAATCCGGTAATAGTGTCATTGGGTATAGCGATAGTGATTGGGGCAATTGCACAATCGATAGGCGAAGCTACTCAGGCTATGCGTTTATTTTAGCTGGGGCAGCAATCTCGTGGAAATCACAGAAACAAAAATGTGTTGCGACTTCAACCTGCGAGGCTGAATACGTTAGTCTAGCTTTGAGTATGAAGGAGGCTATATACTTGAATAGTCTGCTAACTGAAATCGGGTTAGCGCACTTTAACAAGGTAGTGTTACATGCGGACAATCAGGGAGCGATCGCATTATCAAAAGACCCAGTCTTGCATTCCCGCAGTAAGCACATTGATATTAAGTATCACTTTTTAAGGGAAACTGTCCGTACTAATAAAGATATTGTGATACGATATATCCCAACTGAATTAATGCTTGGCGATATATTAACAAAACCGTTGCCTAAGCAGAAACATTATTTTTGTATGGAATGTTTAGGCGTTACTTAGTTTAGTGTTTTTTAAAATGTGCTGTTTATTTTATACCTTGTTAGTTTAGTGTTTTGTTGTGTAAATTGTGTTATGCAAGGTACAATTTAAGGGAGCGTGTTGAGTATAATAGATACTCGTTGTATTAAATATGTACCTGGCATATAGAGAACCAATTTGTAATAGGTACGTTACCCTAGTGACGATTGGTCTGTTAATACAAAATTATTATCGTGTCTTGTCTGCCCTTGCTTTTTACAATATACCATTTACTTTTATTTCTATTATATTATTTTATTTCTTATACCCAAACTTCCACTGCTAGCTAAGCCCATAACCTGCTACAATCTCCGGGCGGAAGCCGGTTATGTGAGACTTTTACCCACTAAAACCTCCCGCTATAGAGAGACTCTGGGGCTCTGCACTCGTACCTCCCCAGAATCTCTTCAGCGCCAGACGCTCGCTAGAGCACGTCCCGGGGGGAGCAGCCTCGCGTTGCTAACCTAACATTTTTTTTTTTAACCTAACCTGCACCACGCCGTCACCCGCTTTGGGAAGCTACGCGTAATAGGTATTAACCTATTTAGTTGTATTAACCTTGAACCCGGTACGTGTATAATTTACTGCTGGCTACAATAAAGTTAAAAATAGAAGAAAAAAATAAACTACATACCTACTATACCTAGTCTCAGTTCCTAATTCAATATTAAATCACGTGTAAATATTGAACATTCAATATATGAAATCATCGATAACCGAGACAAAATAAATATGTACGTCGCGACAAACGACTGTGTGGTGCCATGGAAAATTTGTTAGACTTTTAATTACACTAAAACATTAATAAATCGCTCTAAAATGCACTTAAAGTATAATTGTAAATTGGGCTACGGAAAACTCAGTGTTTGTATTACCAAAGAGGATCGTTAGTCATGGCGTCAGTCTGTATCGGGAATACCATCGATATACTAGATGATCAAACGAACTTCTTGAAGTGAAGTTCGATCGTTATTATATGAGTTGATTTATACGAAGATATATATTAACAAGTAGTAGTACTTCCAATCTACTAGCGAGTTACGCACGTTTAGAGACGTAAAACTGTGTTTTTTTACCACCAGTTACGTCACAGACGGCCCGGACCTTGTCCGGACAGCTCATGTTTTAGAGATTATGTTTATGCCTATGGATCAACAAAACCTTATTTTAGGGTTAAATGAACTGAACATGTGTTATGTGATTTAATCTTGGGTGGGCGGGTCTTTATATCTTCGTATAAATCAACTCATATAATAACGATCGAACTTCACTTCAAGAAGTTCGTTTGATCATCTATTATATTTCGTTGATTTATACTTCAGATATATATTAACAAGTAGATGTTTAGAGAGTAAGGTTTTGTTTCGATAGTATAGATCATGTTTTATGTCTAAGCAAAATATAGTTAAACTGATAACCATAAACTTCCGTAGATATTTAAACGGCTTTATAATAGGTAATAATGATATGTTTATAATTTGTGTTCTTAGTACTTTAGTCATTCGAAACATAGGAATGATAGATAATAAAAAAAAAAGAATTATGGTCAAAAACCAGGGATAAATTAGTTCAGCTGACGGTTTTTCTAATTAAAACATTAGGAGTACCTGCTAAGACCCGCAAATCGCATGTGCGAGATGACCTTTGTTATGCACGCAAGACGATTTTAGAAACACTCTAATCTATGTTTTTTAGAAATCACTTGTTTAATTTACTGACTGGTTAAGCTGTGGGTTATCCATGTTAGTTAAACCTTTAACGTGTTAGTTGTTCTTATATATTTTATTACAAAGATATAGTCGTTAAAGACAAAATGTATAATTTGCTTGTTAGAGAAGAACTAAAATAGAGCTAAGATGTCAAAGGGCTGATGTTCTAACACATCCATTATGACAATCTTAACTTCTTCTTGCGTGCTAAGGATATTAGGTATCTACATATATTTATTAGTTATTCGTATATATGTATTTGAACCTTAACCGATTATTGATATTGTCTAACAACTTGACTAAACTTATTTAATTAGAAATTCGGGACTCCTAGCTACGTGATTAAATATCGTTTGTATGTCACGAGTATTAGTATATATATACATATATATACTTTTTGTCCGAAACAATCAGGTTTTAGTTTATACTCGTAAACTTTAATTAGCTCTATTTCTGTGAGCAGAAAAAACGATAAAATTTTAATAATAGAAATAATGATCAAATATCACTGTCTTCGTCATGTTACAAATCTGTACTTTATGTAGAGGGCGATATCATATTATGTACATACGATAATTTTGACGGAACACTATACTTTTTAAGGTATTTTTCATCGATGGACGTCACTATTAAATATACCGTGTGAATGGCAAGTGAATGCATGTTGTCTACAGGTTGGTTTGGTGTAGAAGTGGCCCACGGCCAATATTATAAATTTGGGAAAAGAACCATGATTTTCCGTAGTAAAGTCATCGATTACTTCGATGTGACGTTAACGATAATGGCGAAGACATGAAAATAAATAAACTTACTCTGGATTGTATGTTAGTGCATATACTGCATATGCATACCTGTCTTGTTTTTGATAAGCAAGCAAGTTGAATTTGGTGTAATGGAACTAAAGGTGCTATGGGCGGCTTAAGTTTTCTGTAACATAAATTTAAAGGCCAAAATAATGTTTCCAATCAGAATCATCGTTTGAGGAATATTTATCATGAGAAACCCTACGGATACACTTCTCACGCCAGCTCGACAAGTCCCCCTCAATTAATTTACCTTTACACTTTTTTTTTTGTTTTTGTAAATGTAAATACTAAATTTGTATTTTTCTTTTATTTAGGTAATTCTAATAATTTTATTTATTTTTGATTTTTGATTTCATAAACCTATATTGTTATCGCTATGCATATATGTCAAGATAATCATCATCATGGGAATATGTCTGAGCTTATATAGCCTGAGTTAGATGATTATTTTTCTACAACAAGCGTATTGCACGGTGTTTATTATCGCCGGCAGAAAAGTATACTTTTATGAGTTCGATGTATCTTATTTTGTCTATTGCAACATTAAAACTGTTAGGTACAATTTATTTAATTACAAAATTCTAATAAAATTCTAGTACCGTTAAGGCCAAACATACGAGAGTATGTATGTATGTGTGTGTTTACACTGTGATTTAAAACAATATGTGATTGTGCCACAAAAGTTTCAAAATATTTTCCACGATAAGATTGATAGGTTATTTAACCTCTATTAGCATCTTGGTTATTATTCTCGGTACCATAGAAGGTAGATTTATATACATTATATTTATATATAAATTATAATATATTTGTAAATTATATCATATTAGTCAGTATGACAAACTGGTATTCATTAACGTAAATAGTCCATTTCTATCAGTAAACTGTTGTTAGAAAGTTCTGAAATCTATGTTAATGATTTTAAATCTGTTCTATAGGTAGAGAGGATAAGTGCGATATTCGTATTATCTAAATACAATATAAGTATAAATATTTTAAAATAATTTCAGATCTTAAAAGAATCGCTTGCCGAACTTAGGGTTTGGCGTCGAATATATTTTATATTTGTATTAAATACCGATGATCTAACAATGCAACTGCAAAGGGTTAGACTTCCGGTTTGAGTAAATTATTTCCTTGTTACAATGTAAAGAACAGAATTCGTTTCTGTTTTCCATAAAAATACATTATTATGGTAAAACCATCTGTTTTGAACTTTACTAAAAAAATAATAAGTTTTTCTCATTAAAGGTGTCCAATTGAATAACGATACTAAGTTTATGTCTATGTTGCAATATAAGCATCCACATCTTAGCTTAGATTGTAAGTAAAGTTTGGATGTGGTGCTATTTAGTTTAAGTTAATTACCTACTTCTTTCAACAAAGATAGCGAGAAAAGTCTTTTTCACAATATCGACGTTAACGTTGCTGAGAAATTTGTTACTTATATAATTATACAAGTAATACATATACATGCAAGTAATACATATGTATGTGGCCAACATTTAGAATCTAAATCGGACTGCTTGTTGTACCTTACATGATGAGGCGTACGTGTTAGTCCAGCACGCTAGGAACTGCGGTTGATGGTGCTGTTGACCTTCCCCTTATCTCACCCCCCCCCCCTTTCAAAGGGCGGCGAGAAGGTCCCGCCCAGTTCTACTACAAGGTGTGGCAGGAGCTGATGATTCAGGAGTTTTGATGTGTATTCCTAATCTGTGAACTTGTTTATTAATTATCATGCTGTTGGGGTGAAAGGAAAAGCCACCTCGACTAGAGTATAATAAATAATAATAATACATATGCTCGCTAGGCACACCGTAGGCTATTTGATCCAGAAGATGTTACTGACTGACCAATAAGACATGAATACCTGTGATTTTTACAAAGACACGAAAAGAAGTAAGTCGTGCCTCCTTTTCCTGTCGTAGTCTTGGCGTATAGGGTATAGTGCTTTTGTCACATCCCAGATTGCCATGTATTTATTAAAACTTTTTTACACAGCAAAAGTTCAAGGTCGGCATTATATGCAAGTTAATTGTTTTGCATTAGGTTTGGTTAGGTACTTACCTTTATGTTATATACTTTTATATTGAAACGTAAGTCATGTCTTCCGCATTCGAACACGGGACCAGTAGAAGAGTACAATATATTTGTATTCTGCCGATAATATTAAAGATATAGCCTAAGTTTTTTTTTCTGTATCTATAGGATAGCCTTGCCTTGTAGGCATTTGCTATGCACGCTTTCCAACCAAGATCCAACAGAGGGTTGCCTTTTGGATACCCAGCAGAGGATTTCCTTATGAAACCCCCGTGATAAAAGTCCTAATAACAATGCTCAACCTAGGAATTGAACCTAGGATCTAGCGATACAGAATCGCACTTTGTGATAGTTGAACCGCTTAGGCAGAGCCACTTTCGTGTTGATGACGTTGGTAGTTCAGCCAGAATCGGGGCTCATAATATTATGAGTGTAAATGCACGAAATAAAAATAAAGTGGTGGGTAGTAGAGCAGAAAAAATAATAATCGTATCTCGTGTAACCTATATTTATGAGGTATTATTTTAGACAAAATGAATTGTGGGTAGGTACGTGTATATCTTTTTAAGATTGCACGCATTTCCTACATCTTTTGTCAAAATCAATGGGTCAAAATGATTAGCTCGCAGCCAATCATTTCACTGTGATGACTAGCATCAATAGGTTTTCCGTACTTCCTATGGATATTACCAATAAGTATGTCTTACTTACCAGAAATCTACGGAACTTGTAACTTGTCATGCGTCCGATAAATATGCATTTGGATGAATTAACCGCATTTATTTGTCATGAATCCATGACTCATAATTAGCTCGCAGCTAATTATGCTGTCGTAATTGACTCTCGTTCAATCACGACTTTGTTAACTTTTAATCATTTTGCTTTGATTAAATGACATTTTGTTGTCAGTCGTCATTTTTTCCTTGACGGTGGATATATTTGACTCGAAGATAATAATTCACTTAATATGTGGGTAACTTGTATAATACCAAGTATTTTTAGACACAAGATTGCTAATTTATTTAACGATAATCACAAGTGGCTCGCAGCTACTTATGTTATCGCGATAGGCTCGCAGCCGATCACGATTTTGCCCATATTTATAGATGATCAAACGAACTTCTTGAAGTGAAGTTCGATCATTATTATATGAATTGCTTTATACGAAGATATATATGAATTGACAATGTAGTTTATCTCTATATACTAGCGAGTTGCGCACGTTTAGAGACGTAAAACTGTGTTTTTTTTTTTTTACCACTAGTTACGTCGCGGACGGTCCAGACACCTCATTCTTTAGAGATTATGTTTATGCCTATAATTCAACAAAACCTTATTCAAGGGTTAAATGCACTGAACACGTGTTATGTGATTTAATCATGGGTGGGCGGGTTTTTATATCTTCGTATAAAGCAATTCATATAATAATGATCGAACTTCACTTCAAGAAGTTCGTTTGATCATCTATTATATTTCATTGCTTTATACTTCAGATATATATGAATTGACAATGTAGATGTTTAGAGAGTAAGGTTTTGTTTCGATGGTATAGCTATTTTTTTTTTTTAAGAAAAATAGTATAGTTTAAGTAAAATATTAGTTAAAATGATAATTTTTTGTAGATTTATAATAGGTAATAATTAACGGTGTTATAATAGGTAATAATAATAAGTTTATCAAAAAACCACTAATAAGTTAGTTTTGTTACGAAGGTATAGTCGTTAAAGACCAGGTGTATATTTCTCTTGTTAAAGAAGAACTAAATTAGAACTAGAATGTCAAAGGGCCGATGTTCTATCACTTTTTTTTATGACTATCTTAACTTATTTTTGCGTGCTTAAGATATCTACATACATTTATTAGATATCCGTATTTATGTATTTGAACTTGCAGTTACCTTATCCTATTATTGATATTCTTTTACAACTTGTCTAAAGTTTTATGATTCTAAAGTGATTAAATATCTTTTATAAGTCTCAAGTATTAGTGTTTTATACTCGTACTTAGGTCCAAAACAAGCAGGTTTTGGTTTATACTTACTTTTAACTTATTGAGTTCTATTTCTATGAGCAGAAAATACGATAAGATTTTAATAATAGAAATAATGATCCAATATCTGTGTTGGCACAACACTACGCCGGCCGGTATCACGGTATTTATGTAGAGGGTTGATACTCATACTTTGTTTAAACGATAGTTTTGATGGAACGCTATGCTTTTTTATGGTATTTTTCGAACATCGATGGCCGTCATTATTAAGTATACCGCGTGAAAGGCAAGTGCATGCATGCTGTATACAGGTTAGTTTGGTGTTTAAGTGTCCCATGGCCAATATTATCAATTTGGGAAAAGAATAATGATTTCCCGTAGCTTAATCATCGATTTCTTCGAAGGGACATTAACGATAATGGCGAACACATGAAAATAAATTAACTCACCCTGGGTTGTGTGTTAGTGTGGATATACTGCATATGCATACCTATCTTGTTTTTGCTGAGCTAGGAAGTTGAATTTGCTGTATTGGAATTAAAGTTGCTAGTTTTCTGTAACATAAATTTAAAGACCAAAATGATGTTTCCAATCAGAATCTGCGTTCGAGAAATATTTATTATAAGAAACGCAAACGGATACGCTTCTCACGCCAGCTTGGTAATTAATTAACCCTTATTTTTTCTTTTTGTAAATTTAATTCTAATTTTAAATTCCAATTTTGTATTTTATAATTCTTATAATTTTATCTAACTTTTGGTTTTAAATTTCATAAATATATACATTTTTATCGCTATGCATATGTCATCAAGATAATCATCATCAAAGGAATATATATGCATGAATCAGATAATTATTATTCTATAACAACCGTATTGCACGTTGTTTGTTACCTCCGGTAAAAAGGTATACTTTTATCAGTTCGATGTATCTTATTTTGTCTATTGCAATTATAAATTTACGGTCACAATTTATTTAATTACAATCACTTTTAATAAAATTTCACCATAACCTCATCAAGCACCGTTAAGGCCAAACATACGAGAGTATGTATTGTGTACGCTGTAATTTAGAATAATATATACGTCGGCTGCTATCTCTACGTGATTATGCCACAAAACTTGCGAAAATATTTTCTATGATAAGATTGATAGGTTATTTAACCTCTATCTTAATAGTTAATCTTAGTTATTATTCTCGGTACCATAGAAGGTAGATGATATTTATATACAAATTTTGTTTTACTATATTTATATATTATATGACATTGTTGTTACTAGTACTGGTAATTTCAGACTGGGAATCTTATGGTCAGTATGACAAAGTGGTGTAAACTGTTGTTAAGTTCAAGTTTCACTGTGGTAATGATTTTAAATATTATCTATAAGTAGAGAGGATAAAAGCTATATTGATATTATATAAATATAAGTGCAAATATTTTAAAATATTTTAATATATAAATGAATCGCTTGCAGAACTTAGGTTTTGGCGTCAAATATATTTTATATTTGTACTAAATGCCGATGATCTAACAATGTGATAGCAAAGGGTTAGACTTCCGGTTTGAGTGTATTATTTTTTTTCCTCATTGCAATTTAAGGAACAGAATTCGTTTCTGATTTTCATAAAATATACATATTTATGGTTAAATCCTCTGTTTAGTAGTTTACTAAAACTAGATAAGTTAATCTCATTAAATGTGTCCAATGAAATAACGATACTAAGTTTATATATGTGTTGCAATATAAGCATCCATACCTCTGCTTATAATGTAAGTAAAGTTTGGATGTGGTGCTATTTAGTTTTAGTTAATTACCTACTTCAGAACAAAGATGACATGAAACGTCGTTTTCACAATATCCATGTTAACATGGCTGGGAAATTTGTTACTTATATAATTATACAAGTAAAATACATATGTTTGTGGCCAACATTTGAAATCTAAATCTGACTATTTGTTGTACCTTACATGATGAGGCGTACATGTTAGTCCAGCCGGTATCCTTTAGCGCTAGAACATGCGATTGATGCTGCTGTTGGCCTTCCCCTTATCTCGCCCCCCCCCCTTTTCAAGGGCCGCTGGAAGGTACCGCCCAGTTCTTCTACAAGGTGTGGAAGGGGCTGATGATTCAGGAGTTTTGTTTTCTTATCTGTGAACCTTGTTTATTAATTATCATGCTGTTGAGGTGCAAGGAAATGCCACCTCGACTAGAGTATATTATGTAATTATACCAATACCTATGCTAATTGGACGCACCCTGGGCTAATAGACCCAGAAAATGTTATTGACTGACCAATAAGGCATGAATAACTGTGATTTTCACGCCAACACGGAAATACGTAAGTCATACCTCTTTGTCGTGACATAGTCTTGATAAATAGGATAAAGTGCTCTTGTCACATCCCAAATTGTCATTTATTTATTGATTTTATCATACTTTTTTGCACAGCATAAATTCAAGGTCGGACTTATATGCAAGTTAATTGTTTTGCATAAGTTTGGATTGGTACTTTACCTTTATTTCTATACTCTTTTATAGAAACGTACGTAACATGTCCGACACAGGACCACAAGAGTACAAAATATTTGCATTCTGCCAATAATGTATACCATAAAGTTTTTTTTTTTCTCTGGGAATAGTATAGCCTTGCCTTGTAGGCATTTGCTATGCACGCTTCTAAACCAATTTCCACTAGAGGGATGCCTTTTGGAAACCCAGCGCAGGATTTCTTTATGAAAACCCCGTGAAAAAGACCTAATCAACCTGGGAATTGAAACCAGGATCTGGCGATAAACAATCGCACCAATGTGCGATTGTTTGATAGTTGAACCACTTAGGCAGAGCCGCTTTCATGTTGAAGACCCGTTGGTAGTTCAGCCAGACTCGGGGCTCGTACCATTATATGTGTAAATGCACGAATTAAAAATTAAAAGTGGTGGGTAGTTGAGCAGAAAAAATAATAATAGTATCTTGTGTGTAACCTTTGTTTAGTGGGTATTACTTTAGACAAAATAAATTGTAGGTTGGGACGTGTATATCTCTTTGAGATTGCACGCATTTCCTATCTCATTTGTATAATCCATGGCTCTTGATTAGCTCGCAGCCAATCATGTCGCCGTGATGACTACCATCAATAGTTGTATTCCCTATTTCCTATGGATATTACAAGTAATTATGTGTTACTTACCAGAAATCTATGGAACTTGTCTTGCATCCGATAAATAATCAATTGGATGCCTCAACTGCATTCATTTGTCATGAATCCATGACTCATAATTAGTTCGCAGCTAATTATGTTGTCGTAATTGACTCTCGGTCAATCACGACTTTGTTAACTTTGAAACATTTTGCTGTCATTTGTCACTTTTTCTTTGACGGTAGATATTATTGACTCGAACTCGAAGGTAGTAATTCGAATAATAAGTGGGTAGGTAACTTGTTTACTACCAAGTATTTTTAGACACACAACTTAATTTATTTATAGTTAATCATAAGTAGCTCGCAGGTACTTATGTTATCGCGATAGGCTCGCAGCCGATCACGATTTTTCCCACATTAATAGATATGTTTTAATATTTTAATATCACTAAACTGTTTTTGCTTAGGCGCGTGCGCTCGTCGCTGCGCACAAAGAAACAAAGAGGTGTCTGGACCGTCCGCGACGTAACTAGTGGTAAAAAAAAAAAAAAACACAGTTTTACGTCTCTAAACGTGCGCAACTCGCTAGTATATAGAGATAAACTACATTGTCAATTCATATATATCTGAAGTATAAAGCAATGAAATATAATTAATATTTTTTTATATTTTAATATCACTAAACTGTTTTTGCTTAGGCGCGTGCGCTCGTCGCTGCGCAAAAAGAAAGAATGAGCTGTCCGGACAAGGTCCGGGCCGTCTGTGACGTAACTGGTGGTAAAAAAACACAGTTTTACGTCTCTAAACGTGCGTAACTCGCTAGTAGATTGGAAGTACTACTACTTGTTAATATATATCTGAAGTATAAATCAACGAAATATAATATCTTAGAATATCGATGGTATTCCTGATACTAGGCCAGACGTGGCTTTTAGTATTAGTACCAAAGCCACCGCCATAGTTTTATATTTTTTAAAACTATCACAACTTTACGAAGAAACAAACAAACAGTTTTTAAACATTCTAATATTATTACAAAGCTTCGATGAATCAAAAAACAATTTTTTTTGTAACGGTATAAGTATTGGGTTTATTTGCCACATATAACATGCTTGATCTTTTGAAAAACTAATTAGCACTAAGCAACAAAACAAATGTTTGTTTGTAAGTCTAATTTTACTGAAAATGAAATTAGCTATCCAAAAACACGGCATCTACTACATATACGGTATGTATCTTTGTACCGGCTTTGCTGTGTATATGGTATATTTGAAGCTACATACATATTATAACATTAGATGCAGCGTCTGGCACAACATGCGATCCAATATTTTCTGGAACGTTTCAATATATACAAATTCCAGATATCTGTGTTTAATTTGAGCCACTTACACGCCATTTTATCAAGAACAAAACTGCAATAGCCTATTGCAGTATTTTTGTGAGAAATATTTTTGCTGTTGACATCTGTGATGATATCATTTTAATGATGCCACGTTACTCAGATTTTAGAGTGGATTGTCCATTCAATAAGGATTTGGGACATGCGTGCACGCGATAAGCGTCATTATCGACTTGGTCAACTTCTCGATGTATTTGCGTAGCCCAGATCCCAGCATCGTGCAATATGTTACTGGGTAATATTTACTAACCTACTAGAGCATCTACCCGAAATAAATTATTTTAAACAAGTTTCGAAATTCCGGCTCTCTCACTATCTCTAATCTGTGTGACTAATGAAAAAAGGTAACGCCGCCAGTATTTTAGGTAACATTCCCCCCTCCCAGTGCGACGACAACTTAAAGGAAGTTTTTTAGTTAGTTTAAGTATATTTGTAAATAAACTGTAAATATTTAGTTTTTATGTAAATAAAGAACCTTAGTTCAATTCAATAGATATCTAAATGATTTGCGCCGAATACAGTATTGCAGCTAGTTACATGGGTTGCCATGCGATGTAATTCACGCATATATTTTAATATAATACGGTTCTAATTCACACATAATTTGCATCGGAATGCCAGTACCAATGTTTGTGTTGACTATTAACAAAACTCACCCAAATGTCCACCAGATGTCGAAGCACATGACGTTGAGCCAAGCGAACGCCGCCACGAAGCCAAAGTAGATGCCGTACCCTGCGCAAATCACATGCGTTAATTGATCAAGAGCGATCCTTCCTACGGACTCACTCGGATGGTTAAATTATCTCACCTACATATTAGCTAGCTAGCACTTATACACCAAACAATTTAATTAGTAGTTTTAAATTCAATTGTTTTACAGCCAATTTTTTTTATACTGTTTATAAGCTAGCGCGAATTTGAACATGGTATGGGTACACTTTTTAGTGACTTTTCTGCATTAGGTATAGTAATATTGATGCTTTTCTGTTACCGAGATATCAGCATTACATTACCAAATCAGTTAAAATGTGTACAAACTATCTCTGACTACTCTTTCTGGGAATATAGTCGTGAAGCCAAAAAAATACAAGAAATATGCAAGGCATCATTTGATTTGTAGTTTCTATGAAATACCTGTAGGTACTAACTTAGTACATACATAAGACCTTAAAATACACTTCAGAAAATAATACACATTTGTTTGTTTAGATGCTCACTTAAACTAACTTTTATTATGTTAAGTATTTTTATCTCCAGATACAAAACCTTTTTAATAGACTCAAAAAAGTAGGACGTGATCGATTCGGTTGCGTTTTTTTTACTTTTACCTCAGATGTCAGTCATTTATAAACCGATATAAGAAAAATTTACATTTATGTTCCTAGTCCACGCCCAACTAGGTAGATATATAAACAATTATTACACACATTATAAAAGTAGGTACATTATGAAGGCGGTTCTTTTTTTGTAGAAATTATTTGAAGTCGCTTAAAGAGTACTCATAACTTTTTTTAAATAGCCGCTCACAGACAAGTTAACATGTCTGCGTGTAGCGACTATTCACAAAATGCTTTGCGATATAATATTTATATCGATGGCTGTAAGTATAAACTTGGACCAACTCACGTAACAAACAAAAACACGCCATGGAACGATATCTACGCTCTTTTTAAAGTTTTAATTCTACTTGTTGATTAAATGACAGCTGATTTATTTTATGATAAATTGTCCCGAGCGTAACTTTACTGATGTAAAGTTCCCTACGGACTTGACCGCGCAACGGTATACACCACATATGTATACTACGTAGTATCCACCCGTATATTTTTTAATTCATGTTATGGAAAGAAAGCAAGATAACGTCGAGTTAATTAATATCATAAAAAAACGATTGGCCTTATTTTTTTATACATTTATACCTATGAGTGTAAACGGAGCTTACCGGAGCTGTACTAAAATTATTTATTTGATAATTTAACGATGGGTTAAAGTATGTATTTACTTTAACTATTACGCGTATCTACTTCCGAAAACTTGAAAACATTCATATATTATATTGTTACGAATCAATAACAACAAAAACTATGTATATATATATATTATATGTAGTTTGTTCCGCCTAGGGTGTTTGCGTTTTAGCAAAACCTTTATGAAATGTTATATGGTAGAAAAGTGCGTCATTATCTGCGCAAGCACATCTGTGGAATTGGCGAATTTCCTTAGGATCACTGCAGCTATCATTGGCCAGGAGGATTGTAAGTAGAACTTTGATACAATATCCATCGCCTAGTAACTACAACTGAAAAGATAAAATAATCTATACATGAAATAACCATTATGACTCATCAACCAAGCTTATGCCAGATTTAGAATCATGTTTGAACAATTATTCCCCAATGGTGTAAACATTATTATAAGAAGGTCATTGAATATAACCGATAAGTATTCATGAGAACAGTGTATTCATGGATTTATGTTGGATAATACTAAGACTTATTACAAATTATGTGACCTTTTAGTGTTTACATCAAATAATTGATCGGTATTTGTGGTATAAACACATGACAATGAGACATAAACGGGTTTTATGTAAAAACCTATAAGAATTAGGTACCTATGTCAACTTTATGTCATCATCATCAGCTGCAGCTGTAAGAGTCAAGTCAAGTTAAAAATAATTTATTTCAAATAGGCTTAACACAAGCACTTATGAAAGGTCATGTTTTTTAAAAAAAAAGCTACCACCGGACCACAACGCGGCCTCAACTGAGAAGATCCGGCAAGAAAATCAGCAGGCTTGTCATTTTTTCACTTTTTTTTTAAACAGTGTGTAATGTTGCAATTAGATCAGAGCGACAGTGTGTCTTGCCGTTCAAAACATAAAATAGGAGAGAAAAAAAAATACGACGAAAGTACAACAAACTAAAAGGCTAAATAAAGGGACATTAGAAAAAAAATACGACGAAAGTACAACAAACTAAAAGGCTAAATAAAGGGACATTAGAAAAAAAATACGACGAAAGTACAACAAACTAAAAGGCTAAATAAAGGGACATTAGAAAAAAAATACGACGAAAGTACAACAAACTAAAAGGCTAAATAAAGGGACATTAGAAAAAAAATACGACGAAAGTACAACAAATAAAAGGCCAAAGGGATAGTAGTCGGACCAGTCCCCCCAAGCAGCACCCGCGCACGAGTTGATTCGAGCAGCAGCCATCACTCCCCTCAACCATATTGGAGGGAAGGGGGTGACCGGCCACACGAAGCCGCCACAAGCAAAGACTTTTCGATGGCGAGCATGACCGATCTGAAATCACAGTGGCTCACGTCTAACATTTGACGGCCACAACTGAACAAACGCCTTAGAAGTGAGGGGTTGCTATAATTTCCACACTTGGCAAGTGGTTGGCTTGGGCGGCTTGGGTCCTTCGGAGTCGCTGGACGCTCAGGGTGTGGGCCCTTCGAGCGTCCATTGAGTACGGCGGCGACTCCGAGGAGGACGGTGGTGGGGTTGCGACCCCCGTCCCCGTGAGTACCGTGTCAGGTTCCCGGGGGGCTACAATGCGCCCCCCGGCGGCGGGCTCAAAGGCAAGGCACTGAGGGGCCCCTGGTGCAGATCCCACCGGAGAGCCCCCTCTCATGTGCCGATGTAACAGCCTTGGGGATTTTAGTGGGTAAGAATCCCACATACCCCGGTCGAGCCCCACAGCTCCCGGGGATCTTTTGAAGATTTCCCCCGGGTCAAAAAAAAAAAAAAGGGCGTCTTGGGTATGTCCGCAGGTTATATACCTAAGTTCGACCAATGAGATTATGAAGTAGATAGGTTATTGGATTGTGTAATTGTAATCGTACATTTTACACTCAATGGATTCGATGTAATGCTTAAATCCTTCGGAGCCCAGGCCTATTTTTTTTGCGCGGTTTTTTCTTGATACGATTCGAGCCAACGGGCTCCGAGTTATTAAAATGCATACCAACCGTCAATGAAAGTAATCTGTGGTGTCGCTTAAAACTTTGCATTATTTTTTTTAGTATTGTAGTCATTATGAAGCTGGTAAACGTGCACACAATACTCCAAATACATGGCTGAGTTCAGAAAGTCACGAAGTCCATTTTTCTTGTCTCGACATAATGTGGTCATTTGAAGTGCAAATATATTTAAAACGAATGGCTATGAAATTTAGCGTCATTTGATTCGAAAATGAGCTAGGCACACCCAAATTACAAGAAACAAATACGAGGAATGTTTTAGGCCGGTAAAGTCAATTTTGAAAAAAAAATGGACTTAGTGACTTTAAGAACTCAGCCATCCCAACAAATAAATAATTGAGACATACTGGTGAATATACCCGTCGACTACACATGTAGCTAATTGATCGAGCCACGGTTAAGACAATGTAAGCGTGCTCTTATTATTTTAATAGTTTAAAATGACAGTATGTCTTATTTGATCTTTTGAACGGCAAGACACACTGTCGCTCTGATCTGATTGTAACATGACACACTGTTTAAAAAAAAAAAGTGATAAAATGACAAGCCCGCTTAGTTTCTTGCCGGATCTTCTCAGTTGAGGCCGCGTTGTGATTGGGCGGTAGCTTTTTTTTTTAAATCAATGCCCTTTCAAAAGTGCTAGCTATTAAGCCGTTAAGCCTATTTGAAATAAACTATTCAATCTCTGTGGTTACATAAATATTCTTACTTTATGCTTATTTTATGTAAGTACTTATATGAATCTTGAGTACGTAATGTACAGCGTGCTGCAAAAATAAATAAATAGAGTGATCTACGAGTATGTATATCAATAATAAATTACTAGTTTAAAAAACTAAAAATACACGCTTTTATAAGGACTAAGTACTGCACTAAAAAGCAATAAATAAATTATCGAAACCGTTCTTTCTTTCTTTCCGTGCTTGTAATTTAAGAATTATATATATTATTATATTATGCTCTGTCCTGTAGGTTGACTGGAAGAGATCGCTTTAGCGATAAATCCGCCTTGTTGTTCACTGTTTTTAATTGTTTTAATTTCAAATGTATCTTTCTTTTGTGTGCAATAAAGAGTATTTGTATTGTATTGTATATTTATGTGTGAAAGCGTGGGGCGTTTTCTGAATAACAGCTTAACATTTCTGTCAAATTTCAAGAAAGCTAAGTATTTGTATTCACATGACAATAATTTGTAATCATTTACAGAGAAAAAGCGCCCCACGCTTTCACACATAAATATAATTCTTAAATTACAAGCACGGGGTAGAAAGAAAGAAAGAACGGTTTCGATAATTTATTTATTGCTTTTTAGTGCAGTACTTAGTCCTTATAAAAGCGTGTATTTTTAGTTTTCTATACTAGTAATTTATTTTATACTTTTTATTCTTAGATATTCGCCTAAACTACGGATAAAATTAACACAAGTATTGATTTGTTCGTAGTTTGAATCGTAGGCAGGTTCCGTCAACCACCTTTCATTTCCATCATCAACCATGATTATTGGGCAAGTAAATAGAACTTTTTAATATGAATCTAATGAGCTTAAACTCGATGAGTTTACTAGTAGACGTTCCAGGGTTCCGTCACCCACCTTCCTGTTCCATCATCAGGCCCTCAGTAATGGTCAAATTGAAAAGAACTTTTGAATACGAACCAAATGAGCTCAAACTCGATGTGTTTACTATTAGCCATTCCAGAGTTCTGTCGCCCACCTTCTAGTTCCATCATCAGGTCCTGATAATGGTTCATGTGGAAATAACTCTTTAAAACAAATCAAATGAGCCCAAACTCGATGTGTTTACTAGTAGCCGTTCCAGGGTTCCGTTACCCACCTTCCTGATCCATCATCAGGTCCTCATTAGTAGTCAAAGTGAAAAGAACTCTTTAAAACAAATCAAATAAGCCCACACTCGATTTGTTTACTAGTACCCAATCCAGGGTTCCGTCACCCACCTTCCTGTTCCATCATCAGGTCCTGATTAATGTTTCATGTAAAAAGAACTCTTTAAAACAAATTAAATGAACCCAAACCCGATGTGTTTACTAGTAGCCATTCCAGGGTTCCGTCACCCACCTTCCTGATCCATCATCAGGTCCTCATTAGTGGTCAAAGTGAAAAGAACTCTTTAAAACAAATCAAATGAGCCCAAACTCGATGTGTTTACTAGTAGCCATCCAAGGGTTCCCTCATCCACCTTCGAGCAACAGCATCAGATCAGCTCGATGATACCATATTATTGTATTGTCACCGGTTCTTGATACATGTGCAAAATTTCAAATGTTTTGGACGTGTAGAAGTGGGTCAAAATTGTATCGCAAGATTCCATTACCATCATACATACATAGTTACATACATACATACATACAGGTCAAGCTAATAAAAGCGTGTTAAAAAAATCCCTTAACTAGAGTAGGGTCATAACTAGTGTATATCTACTCAGTGTACTCTGCTTAAAAAACAAAGTACAAATAAGGTTTCTTAAGCACAGACTTATGCGGGCGAAAATATAAATTTTCGCCCGCATAAGTCTGTGCTTATCTCCGTGAAGAAAAAATATCTGTCACTAACAAATCAATCATTAAAGAATTAAGTACGTGTAAATAGAATATTCCGAATCTATATAATATATATTCGGAATATAAAAGCTGTAACAGCTCAGTGGGCGAACGCTTGCCTTGGAAACAAGGTGCGCAAGTTCGAACCCCGGCTCGCACCTCTGATTTATTTAATTAATCATGTGCGAATCGTCTTTGTGCGATTGTTACTAACTTTCGGTGAAGGAAAACATCGTGATGAAACCTGCATGTCTGAGAAAGCCTAACTAGCTTTCCAAAGACGTGTGAAGTCCGCCAACCCGCACTTGGCCAGCGTGGTGGACTATGGCCTAAGCCCCTTTAACTTGAAGGGAGGCGCGTGCCCAGCAGTGGGACATAAACAAGGGCTGGTATTATTATTATTATTATAAATTGAATATATACTGAGTATATCTCCTGAAACGTTGACAGCCCTCAAAGAGTACATACTCTGTTGTATTAGTTACGCAAACAATGAGTATAAAAAACTTATAGCCCTCCTCGATTAAAACAAGATTATAAAGCTGGCCGTTACACATCGATTGAAAGTTTTGATGCAATTATATATCAATAAATAAATATAACACATAATAATTTGGATTACCACAACAGTTACTACGAAAATGTTATTATTCACCAAAATGTAATTTAGATAAGAACGCCTCTTCACTTTCCATTGATTTTTATTGCACCCGAATGTTATCTAGAACCTACTTATGAGATAGAGTTTGTACAAAATACATTTTCTATTAATTAACATATATACTGTGTTAGTTAGTAACGCTATAGCCAAAGTATTCTATATTGTAGGCATTAGGTAAATATTAGATGGTGAAAGCCGCTTAAAAATTCGTTGCGTGGTTTAGGATGAGTTAGCGGATATATAGACAGACAGACAGTCGAAGAAAACGACTTTATTTTATACTATGTAAAGATGTACTTAAATATATATAGTTTACATATAACCTAATGTCCTGCTGACCGATAAGGCCACAGCGGCCAAACTTTCCAGTGCCATGCCAGTACTAACGTAGACTCAAGTTTAGTGTCTCTCCCTTTACTCTCACTAATCCGTTGGGATGGAAGACTGACTCGACACGAGAGAGGTCAGGCATAGGACTGACTTTTTAGCCTTTGCGATGCACGGATCATCTTACTTTTTAGACAATCAGGCGATCGGCCTAGTTTGTCCTGACCAGTAAGGAACAACTACACAAAGTTATTGCTCAGTATTTGAACCCGCGACCTCCGGTTTGCAAAGTGGTTCCCCACTGCAATATGGCAGATGCAGAGGCTACCTTAATATTTTATCATATTTGAGCCAATTTAGAGCCATAGCCTACGGCTTTTCTAACGTAAAGATCGCGTGTTACCTTGGTACTGATTTTCGATATACATATTTAGCTGTAATATTATATATAAAAAAAAAACTGTTTCGAGCCAAATTCGATAAGTGAAATAACAGTTTACTTACACCGCTCCTTTCCACGAAATATAGCAAAACGTTACGCAACAATCCGTTAAATTAATTTTACTTCATCTTACATATTGTACTGTTTTCCATTGTTGGTGTTTTCTTGCATAAACTTACCGAGTAAAGTGCATATGTTTGCGTCGGTCACTTTGCTGTGCTGGACGCGCGCGAGGCAGCAGAACGCGAGCAGCATCATGCTCACGTGGCAGATAAGCGTGCGCCCGTGCAGGTTGCGCAGCTCCGGCATAGACAGGTACACCACCAGCGTCAGCGCCAGGCACACGCTCGAAATACTTATCAACTGCATCCAAACAAAACATTAAGTCAATTTCGTACTCTTAAGATGAATGTTAAACTCAGTACTTTTTAATAATATGGATACAAAGATACATAATACCTCAATGTTAACAATACATAATACCTCAATGTTAACAACAATAGGTTTATAATATGCTAGTGTGCTTTACCATACTCGATTGCGTCGGCGCTTTCCATCAGGTGGGACTGCAGTCAAGCACTAAATTATGGTGAATAAAAAAATATGTCTCCTTTATAACCGACTTCAAAGAAAAAGGAGGTTCTCAATTCGTCTTGTCTGTATTTTTTTAATGGATGTTCACTATCAATATGTACCGATTTCGATAATTCTTCTTTGTACCTAATATACGTTCCATCAAGTTTGTCCCATACTTTTTCTATTATGTACGAACCATTAGTTCCTGAATTAAAGTGAATGGCGCGTTAGAATTTTGTACTGAAATGCCTAAAAGATGACATTCTAAGCAACAAAAATGATAATAACTCTTACAAATCCTTTTTTTATTCGTGATCATGAACCATTAGGTACAATGGTTCTGTATAAATTTTATCATGACCGAATAAGAACTTTTTCGAGGAACATGAGTGGGGGAGGAATTTAACTGGTAGAAACCATAAAATAGAGGATATCTTCGTCTATAAAATGGTCATATAACATCATCCTACCGAATTCGATAGTTTGTTTTTAACCCCGACCAAAACTGAGGGGTGTTATAAGTTTCACGCCTATGTCCGGGTATCTGTCTGTCTGTCTGTATGACTGTCTGTGGCATCGTAGCGCTTTGATTTCTTTATATTTGAAAGCTAGTTTAAGCGTTTTTTCTTAGCTATTTTTCATGAAAATCGGTCCAGCCGTTTAAAGACCATCAGCTCTTTTCCGAGTCGAGTTAGGGATATTTCGTATACAATAGACATTTTTCATTACTTCTATTAATCTGAAATTTAGAACATATTATATAAATCCGATTGTTCTAAGTAAAATGGTAACCCTCACCAAGGTACGATGATGATCAGCAAGAAGGTGTTAACATGATCTCGGCCCCAATAAACCTAGACCCACCGAATTTGGACTCATTGCATAGGTTGCTACGAGTAGTAGGTAACAAAGTTATGTTCAGTGTCTGCTGGTGGGAGCAAGCAGGAAGGTGGTCATAGGATCTCTGCACCGATAAACGTAGACCCACCAAATTTGGGTTTTTGTGTAGGTTACCACGAGTAGTAGGAAGAAAAATGATGACCAGAGTATTTTGATGGGAGCAAGCAGGAATATGGTTACGGGATCTCAGCACCAATAAAGGAAGACCCACCGAATTTGGACTCATTGAATAAGGTTACTGCGAGTAGTGGGTAGAACAATGATAATCAGAGTCTGGTGATGGGAGCAAGCAGAAAGGTGGTAACAGGAACTCGGCTCCATTAAATGTAGGACTTTTAAATAAATCTTGACGAGTAGTTATACGACAGATATTGATCAGGGTCTGATAATGGTGCAGGAAAGTAATTTTAAGAGTTTGTTCACCTATTTCGGCATCTTAAATTTATACTTGTTAATGATAAAGCTTTGTCCAAATCGGTATAGTTGAATAAAGACTATTCAAGAGTTGGTGCTCAAATAAATATGGTACTTACCTACGCTAACACCAGAATCAACTGACCGGCACCAACTTCAATAATATTTAAGTTATTGTGGTGTCTGTTGGGGTCAGTTTATTTTTTTATTAAAATCATTAATACGCTTTTTTATGGACGATTTAATTTTTTATATTAAATTTAACGTGTAGGAATACACTTTTTTAACCAAAAATGAACACCTAATATCTAACTTCCTTTACGTCGATGTCCAAGTAGGCCAATTTAACCATTACGTCTCTATATCTAAATAACTGTAACTGGCTCTACATGGGCTCTACCACATGATTATACAGGGTGTAAGGGACGTACACACCGAAAACTTTTATATAAGATTTCTCATATTGTCCCTTACAACATTACAGAAACCATTTATATGGAAAATGACAAATGACTAACTTGTTAATTTTTGAGCATGTAATGAATACGTGCGGAATAATATTTATTTCTCAAATTACATTGTTAATTTCAATCAAGCCGCCTGCCAAGCGTGGGGATTATGGCAACCCCTCCCTTCTAAGGGAGAGGGAGAGGTTCAGCAGTGGACTTTTCGGCTGCTGATGATTGCTAATTTTGTACAAATAAGTAATTTATTGTTTTTAAATTGAAATTATGCTTTATTATAATACCAATAATGATATAATGATTGTATAAAACAAAGAGGATTTTTTTTTGGAAATTTATGAAAAAGCCGTTGAAAAATTTCAACACTAGACTGTTCAGAATCATGTACTGGATCCCTGGTATCGGTTTTCGGTATAATGTCTCTTACACCCCGTATAATATCTAAATAATTATTGACGATTCATTAAAGAGAAAGAGATTTAGAGAAATTAAATATTACTACCCATCTAGTAGTGGTTAGTGACCCTGTCTGCTAACCAACAGGTCGTGGGTCGATTCCCACCAAGTGTCTGGGTGTTTTATCTATATAAGTATGTATTTACAAAAAAAAAGTATATAAGTATTAGTATCAGTTGTCTGGTTTCCATAGTACAGGCTCTGCCTAGTTTGGGATCAGATGACCGTGTGTGAATTGTCCCAGGATATTATTATTATTATCTTAATTGATGTAATTTATTACATCCTTGCGATTTACATTAAATAATATTAATTTAGACGAATACTACTTACACGTTGAATTGAAATAAAATATTTAATAAAAATAAACCGACTTGTTAGCGGCCGGTATTAGAGTACCTACCGTGTGCCTATATTAGCACCGATTTCAATGATATTTTCGTGTCTGTTGAAATCGGTTGATTTTTTTATACTTTTGAGTTATATTTTCATACATAAATATTGTACCATCGAAATTGGCGGAATGATC
This sequence comes from Furcula furcula, assembly GCA_911728495.1. Classification (NCBI taxonomy): domain Eukaryota; kingdom Metazoa; phylum Arthropoda; class Insecta; order Lepidoptera; family Notodontidae; genus Furcula; species Furcula furcula. Next base: position 13,814,407 of record OU452245.1, read on the forward strand.
TACGTAGATTTACGATCATAATATTATCATTTTGTTATTTTTTCATCATTTGTGTTTCTTTAAGATAGTTCCAATATAGTTAAAGGATAGTTTATCCGGTCGTTATAAAATTTGCATGGAATCATTGTAGTAAGTACTTCGCCCTTTCTAATAAATTAAAAATCATCGAAATCCGTTATATATTTAGATAGAGGCAGAGTAATGTAGTCGAGAATATTAATTTTAATATTTTTCCAGATAAATTTCTCCACATCGTTCATGGTCCTCCAGGAAGTTCTTATCCGGTAGTGATAAAATTCATACATAATCATTGTAGTGGTTCCTATATTTGCCAGAGTTGCGAACACTTTATATGTATCATAGGCCAATTATTCTGACGCACCATTCTTGTTTTTTTTCAGAAACTACTTATTCGTGCGTATAATTTTTATATTTCATTTTTGACAAAGTTATGCGCGAAAATACACAAAAAATAAATATACAGTCGAGTAGAGAAACTCCTCCTTTTTTTAAGCCGGTTAAAAACCGTCGTCGTCGGGAAAGTAACAATTCGAAGAAAAAGCACGATATAATCCGTAAGAAACTATTTTTAAAAAAATAAAAACCGACTTCAAAGTAAATTATCTAAAAAGCATAAAATAACGAAAATATATTGAAGTCGGTGCTAGCACATCATGTTAACTAACATGATGTGCTAGCACATCATGTTAACTAACACTAGCACCAGCTGACACCGACTTCAATATATTTTCGTTATTTTATGCTTTTTAGATAATTTACTTTGAAGTCGGTTTTTTTTTTTTTTTAAATAGTTTATTTAACACTTTTTAGTGACTTTTATTTTAGCAAAATAGGTATCAGCACTATCACGCAACTCGAACGTCTACGTTACAATAACTTACTGAAAACATAAAAAGTTTATATCTCTTAAACTACTGGACCGATTTTGATGAAACTTGTACTCTACCCTAAGTTGAAAAATACTCTAACTATTGCAAGAAGAATTTTCAAAATCTGACTTGTAGTTTCTGAGAAATCCGTGGACAAACCTACATACATACATACATACATACCTACATACATACATACATACACTCATAAAATTTGGTAAATTTGTTTAGAAGCCCACATAGACTAACATATATTAATATTACGCATTTTTATCAATACTACATACATACGCGTCGAATAGAGAACCTTCTTTTTGAAGCCGGTTAAAAATAGTTCCATTTGAATAAGGCCTGATGTTTAATAAATATCTAGATGAATACGTATGCAATGAATTTTTTATCAAGGAAGTGACTTAATCTTTAAGTGAACGCGAATGTTTCGTCGAAACCCGATGTTTATTTATCTTGAACACGAATCAATTCATCCGTGAGTGGAAATGACTAGTACACCGATCTAAACATTCTCAAACGAATGTAATGCACTACGGGGAACATTAACATGTTAGCGTCATTATCATGTAGGAGATAATATAGTAACATATCAACTTGCTTGATGAAGATATAAAAAAATAAGGAGTACTAAAACAATAACACACAAAACATAAATACAATATGCCTAACATTACAAAAAAGTGTCAGTAATTTTAGCTATAATATGAGTGCTATAGAACACAAAAGTAATGAGAAAATAAGAAAAGGGTCGGACACGCTCTTTTAATCTAGTTTTTTATAATATTTTTAGGTCAACCTTATATTTCTCATTAGACTTTATGATAGATTTTAAATTATAGGTTTATTATCGTGCAAAAAAGAAAGGTAGCTTCATTAAGACCAAAACATATTCATGTAAATAATCTATAAGTAATGTAAGTAATGTTACTTTTTTTAACTAGTTAAAATCAAATAATTGTTCTGAATGAACTGAAAAGTACATACATACTTTTTACATCTTTGCTTGATGTATCGTATGAAGCTTTATTTTTTCTGAATTGCTCACTTTATTACCAAATCACAATTTATTAAAACAGTAAATTTGAATTCTAAATTAATATATAATTGTTACAGTTGAATCTCAATTTCGTTAATAAGATAAACTAAATACGAATATACTTTCAAGAAAGTTTACCTTTTATGTAAACCTCTAAAATGAAAATAAAAATAAACTAAATACGAATATACTTTCAAGAAAGTTTACCATTTATGTAAACCTCTAAACGGCTGAAACGAAATTTATGTTAAGTTAAATACGTGACTATATGTAATTCTATGTAAATATACCAATATGATAGCTGATAGGATAGGCCCACCTAATTAATTCCTACAAGATTATACCGTAAACCGTAAACATACCGTAAAGAACAACTTACGATGAAGGACATTTGAAAATCCTTGGTTTCCAGCGATTTGACGAAACATGTTGCAGCTGTGACGAGGACGTCGCCATAAGGACAATTTCGTCTGTCAAAAGCCTCAATGCAGTAGTCGTAACCAAAGCTGATAGGGGAGTTCAGCCGGCCGTCTGCAACGAGCCTGTGTCGGTCCCTCTCCACAGATTTGTTCAACACAACGCGACCTTGAGGGCACTGCAACCCGATGCTGATTCCTAAGACATCTGCAATAGGTAACCAGTAACATAGAAATACTTAGATGTTATTTCTTGTGTAATTCGTTTCCGTTAATCAGTGGGGCAAAGAATATCAAATGTCACGTTTTTGCCCGAATGCCTCAGGAGGAGGGCTATGTTTTGCGAGAGTATGATGTATGTCCTATGGCTCAATGGATTTGAACTTCTAATATGTCGTTAGATTCGTCTTTGTTGTGGGAGTGACATAGACATTTTATGTTTTCAAAAAATAAAATATGATGACCGTGATCCGCCATTTTGTATTTTTTATATAAATTATATGAAAGGGTAGGTTTTATAGCTGTAACAGCTTAGTGGGCGAGCGCTTGCCTTGGAAACGAGGTGCGCAGGTTCGATCCCCGGCTCGCACCTCTGATTTCTTTAATTAATCATGTGCGAATCGTCTTTGTGCGATTGTTACTAGCTTTCGGTGAAGGAAAACATCGTGATGAAACCTGCATGTCTGAGAAAGCCTAACTACCTTTCGAATGACATGTGAAGTCCGCCAACCCGAACTTGGCCAGCGTGGTGGACTATGGCCTAAGCCTCTTCATCTTGAAGGGAGGCCCGTCCCAGCAGTGGGACATAAACAAGGGCTGGTATTATTATATGAAAGGTGTCAACAAGACATGTTGAAATATATTTAATTACATACATGTATGTATATGGTTTATGTAGTTAATGTAGTACATAAAATATGTCTAATTCAATCTAAGACTATATTGTTTATTTGCAGTCTGGCTTTTATACCTACCTACTTACTTTAAACTTGTTGAATTAAGACACACTTACAAAATTTGACAATTTCACAGGTTAATTTTTTTTTTTTAAATAAGAAAGTAAATAAAATACGAAAAAAAATATATCAACAATCACATTAAAAAAAAAACTAAAATAGTAGGTAAATTAAGTAAGTTTACCTGTTATATGAGTGTCATAATGCACTAACGGTTCTAAATAGTCCGTTATATCGAAGGGGATGTCATCGTCGTTAGGCACGCATTTGCTAACAAATGTGTCGCAACGTCGGGGTTCGTAGTGATATCCAATTGGACAACACTTTTTGAAGCAAAATGTGCCATGCTCCGTGCAATCACGAGTGCACACTCGTGCCACCAGCTTTTGGGCCTCGTAATCACGGTCAATGCACCACTCACTCGGCAACGCCTTACCCTCTTCTTGTCCGTTTACATTTGAGACTCTTAAACCACTCCCTTCTAATTTAATCGAAAAAAGATCTTCCCTTAACTCTATAGCAAATTCACCAGTTTTGCAATTTAGTCCGTTATCAACTTCATATATTTGATCACTGCTCGCTTCCAATTGCTTCAACAGCCAATCTTCAGTATTTAAGAATGTAGAATTCCTGCATATATGAAACTCACTGTCGTAATTTTGACCATTTGGGCAACATTTCCGAAATTGATTAACGATTACTTTTCTTTCTGTCATCTCCTCTGTAACATTTCTTAAGCAGCTTAAAGTTACAATTTTAGGAATGTATGATTTCAATGTACCATTGACAACTTCTACGACCAATCTATCGTAACACTGTTCAATTGAAGTATTAAGTTGAACATCTAGTTCTGCAGACATCACTTGAGCCATTTGTATTTCTTCGCATTCCGGTATTCCATACTGAACCTGCACATTTTCACCAATCACAAGTGAAGACTTAGGAACTCTATAAACGTTATCGGTGCCATCGGGATCTACACATTCATAAACACTATCTGACTCTCCAAAGTTCGACACTTTAACTAAACTTAAATTTTTAGGACAGCACTTATGAAGCACAATGTCTTCTTGACTCGCATGAGCACTGACATTCAAACATAAGCAAAAAATCGCAATCACAAAAAGGGAACACATCTTCTTATTTAATATTCGATGCTCGCGACTTGCAGCTAGCGATCGCAACTATACCAAATTTTTACAACAGGTGTTGACTGTCGATCGGCGTGGTGAGCATTGTTTATTTTATTTTTCGTTCGCAGACAAGTGCGGACGTGCGATATAGCTTGGCGTCGGCGGCGTAATGATGACGGGATTGCCGAAAAGTTTCATGTGATCATCGTGGAGGCTGCGATGCCCTTGAAACCCCCGGTCACGGAGGTCCCCACACCTCCCTGTCTGGCGTAAGGCGTAAAGTGATTACGAACTTTCGGTGCCTCACAAAGGGTAACCTCTTAAAAATATGTGAGTATTTATCGTTGGATACTGTACTACACTTTAGAAGCTAGATAATTTACCACCACGAATCACCACTAAATACTAATTAATGATTTTGTATTAATATTAGAGCCTTTTCTTAAAAACGATCGATTTTAGAATATACACAATCTGCCGCTGACCGCGAGTTCTACTATATTTCAACAAAGACGACTCAGAATGCCTATCTGATAACGATACTGTATGACTACTTGATTACCAAGAATTTAAAGTAAGTAAATAAATAAAAATAGAGATATGGTATTTCTGTATGTTTTTTTATCGTCTGTAGCCTGACGCAATATATATCAAGTGATATGATTTATTAAACATGGACAATCAACAGTTGCTTAAATGTGTTCATATTTATGTAAGTAGGTACATGTAATGTACGTCCTAAAGTCACCAGGCCCAGTGGTTCATACGGAATTTCAATATTAGGATATTGAGCTACGAATATATCCATAATGTCAAAAGACAATGGAACAACCATTTTTAATCTAGTTTTTACAGCTTTACATTTTTTGGCGTTACAAGCGTAAGACTTCCTTCTATATGTATCACACAAAGTTGGATTTTGTCAGAGGAAGATTGGACGAAACTTTCAAATTCTTACCCGACCCGTCCCTGCATCACCATAAGGTAAACTGGTAGAAAATGCCTCAGGCATTAATTCCTTCTCTACGTATAATAAATGCCACTACAGCTTCAGAATTCGATCGAAAACAACAACACTGACATCGACCACCGTAAAATATATACCTAACCAGGGTCCGGTGTCGGAAAATAAAAGTAGTACATAGTTTAAGTAGGTACCACAAACTATGCTGTCCCTAGCGGGTCGGGCCAAGTTAACGCGAAAATAATAATTTAGTGTTTTGTACGTTATCAAATCAAACAATTTTAACTGGCAGTTAGGATATTCTTCTGTAAATTGAAAATATAGTATGTGTTATCTTATCATATTAAATGAATCCTTTAAAAACATTATATGCAAACCGTGCCCCAACCACGCATGAAATCTCTGGGGAGAAAAGGTTTCACGTAGAGTCAAAGAACATTTTTTTCACTCTAATCTTTAAGACACCCACATTATATGTTCGGGCGGGAAAACCGACGCAGACTTCTGTACGTCTCATCATATCATTATTTCGATGCTATCAACTAGGTGTATATTTATTACAAAATAAATCGATTGGCACATACAATATGACTTAACTAATATAACTAAAATAAACACACCAAGCTAATGGTTGATATCTTATCAAAACGTTAGCTTTGTAAAGTAACTGGGCAGCGCTAAATTGACAATTATTTCGTTATCTGCAATCCAGTTCCTGTACTAGGACATACCTAATACTAATACATAATATATACACTCTTGATGCTCTTGAGCGGCTTATATGTGTAGGTTATAAATAAGTATCTGAAAAATGCAAGTAGGAATTTATTTCCGTACTTAAAGGCAATCCCGCAAACCGGAAGATTAACGACCGTTGCTGGATCCTGGAACGCGTAAACGCGGGATTACGGGAATCCATAATACGCCAGTGGGTAAAGAACGGGTTTTGATAGTCTACGAACTCGTTCAAACCGTCAGTATTCTCCGTACATCTCACACCAACACCCCTAGCGGTAACTATCAAAATACTAGTACTCTCATTATTTTGTGATACGGGAGAAAACTGAGTATGATCGAGCTCGTAAATAATTAAAAGCAATCTCAATGGGGTCCCTCATTGAGAGTTTATGTTAAATTGAATTTCTTATGAATATCTAGTTATGATTATTTTAATCGACAAGTTTTACGTAACAGACTAATAAAGCTATTCACAAAAAACGGAATATTGGTCTTGCAAATACGATATCTAGAATTTCAGATCATGTACCTATGGAAAAACTCATATACTTACATTATTATTATTATATTATAAACACACTAGCAGCTACTAGCTGATGCGTGTGTATCATTAAGATTTGGAGATGTTGTCGAGTCTGTTCTTGAAAGAGTTCAATGTGGGTGCCTTTATCACACTTTCAGGAAGCTTATTCCACTCTGTAACCACACGATTTGCAAGAAAGTTTTTCAGAGGGTTTTTTTTGATAGCCATTGAGTATTTTATATGTTTCAATAAGACTTCCTCTATTTCTACGGCTTTCAAGAGATGTAAGGCCAAGTTCACGCAAACGTTGATGAAAAATAAAACACAAACTTTTCTAATAATATAGATCCTAGGACTTTATGGGCGACTTAAAACAAGCGTCACGCGGCACTCTGCGGCTAATTTGAAGTCCCTAAAAGTATAATAATGAGTTCATGATTTAAAAAAATATCTTATATCATTGCTTACGAGTATTTTATAGTCCATCGTCACATGCGCAAGTGAGCGTGTAAAGTCTCATCTATGGTGTAAAGGTGGACATTATAATAACATTGTTGTGTGTGGCAATTTTTTTCCTCTATAACAGGACTTTGTGCTATTTATTACGAATGAGGCTCAATCTGTGAGCCCGTACGACTCGCTAGTGAAGTGGCATTGCGCACTCGCTATTCATACGGTATAATAAACTGCGATAAATAAAATGCTGGTCTTCTATTTGTATAAATGTTAATACGTTAATTACGCTATATAACTGTTTGGTTCTGTCTCAGTTACAGTATGCCTCAACGGTTTGGAATCCTCAATATAGAGTTTATATTGATTCAGTGGAAAGTATACAAAACAAATTTGTCAAAAGATTAACATATAAATTTGGTTCCTCTAGTGTCAATCTGATATCTTTGGAAACTCGTAGAAAACACAAAGACGAGATCTTTTTATATAAAATAATCAATAATTTATCTGACTCCCCATATTTATTACGTAATATTTTCTTTAAGTGTCCACGTGCTGGTTCCCGGTACAAGCCTACATTTTTTACTCATCCATGTAAAACAAATTATTCTAAGAATCGTTTTATTGTAAGAGCATGCCGTAATCATAATATTTCTTTCAACCACTTAGACTTCTTTGCGCATAATTATAATTGCTACTTGAAAAGGTTAAAGTCGGTTCACCCACCCAATTCTTAATTAATTACATAACACATTCCCAATTAATACCATTTAACTTATTTTTTTTTCTAAATTTCTCAAATGTTTGTTTGATTATTAGCACTATAAATATGTTCACTCCATTAATTCAATCATTAGTAGAAACTTTGTTGGCTAGACGTTTTAATTGTATGTTCCATATTATGAACTGTTTATGCTGTTTGTTTCTCTTATCTAAATAAAAAAAAATAAAAAAAAAAATAATTCGTGTAAATATAAGACGACTTATAAAACTACCGGACGGACGGTTGAATAAATAGGTACAGTCACCTTACTGCGATCAGAATTTATAATACAAGGGTACAAAAAATATAAATACGTGGTATCCAAATAAAATAAAGTATAAGTATAAAAGCTAAAGTATAAGCATAAGTATGCTGTATTTCTGTAAAAGTGATTGCATAAGCAAGTACTTATACAATCACTTTTACAGAAATACAACAGGATCGTAGCCTTGTTTTATGACTGAAGATTGACCATCCATCTATTGATATGGAAACTAAGTTTAGTGCGTTTTTTCATGGTCTAATATTGATACAGATATACTATACTGGTACTAGCAAGTAGATAAACTTGTTTTCTATACTGTCGCGTCGCGGGGATAGTGGCCCTACGAAATGGAAACAAGTATGAAAGAATAGAGAACTATATTTTCAAAAGGCACAGGCTAGAGAGCAAGGGTCGTGAGTAGGCTAACGGTTTTTCTTAAATGCCGCACTGAGAATCGGTCCGGTTCCCCCTTCTAAGTGAGGTGGACTTATCAGAGTCGTCGTAGGCAGATTGAGATATAATATACTAATATCTCAACGTTTCTATAGAATTTTTCTATAAGGGCTGGTTCACTTTCGAGAACGACAAAGATTCGTTACAAAACAACACATTTCTTGTAGTCTTAAATAAGTACTTGTAAGTATAATGATTTTAGATATTTACTTACGCGAATACTACACATTGAAATAAGACCTAGGTACTTGTAAGTACATACGAGTACTTATAAGCTGTTCAATTTGAGTCAAAATATGATTACTTATTATACGTTTAGCTCGATGAACAATAAAGTATTTATTCCGACAGAGAAATAGTATAATGAAGAGACGCGCATCATCACTATCGAAAAACTTAAGTGCACATAAAAAAAACATGGACAAGGTACTCGTATTTAACAGCAAACTTACCACAACATATTAAAAGTCTTATAATAATAATTCTAATTGTGTTCTTTGAATGATCTACCCAGATCGTACAAAGTTAAAGCGTAATTTATAAAAGACTAGTAAATCTCATGCAAAATTGTGTCAATAGGCTCAGTGGCACCCGCAGCTCTTGACGACCATATTTTTGTACTTGCGAAGTATCACGTTCGAATCATCCGTATAATACAGCACAGATATTGGTGATAGCTTAATGGGCGCACACGACGGTTTTGGCACCTGCAATCAGCAATTAATTAATACCTAGTTAGCAAATATAATCAATAGTCTTATTTATTCTGGGGTGCGCGAAGCTGCCTCCTTGAATGGCGTGATAAATTTTTGATAATAGTATAATATAATAGTGATAATATGTTCACCGGCACACCCAGGACGATTAGCCTTTTTTTTTCGTGGGGAAACCCTTCAAAAGGTCCCCGGGAGCTGTGGGGTTCTTACCCACTAAAATCCCCGCAGCAGTCGCTTCGGCACATGAGAGGGGACCCCCGGGCTCTCCGGTGGGTTCTGCACCAGGAGCCCCTCAGTGCTTTGCCTTTGAGCCCGCCGCCGAGGGGCGCATTGTAGCCCCCCGGGAACCAGTCACGGTTCTCACGGGGACGGGGGTCGCAACCCCGCCGCCGTCCTCCTCGGAATCGCCGCCATACTCAATGTGGACGATCACCCTAGAAGATCTTGCTGATTGACTTATTTTTCCATTCCTATTAAAATCATAAAAAGTGCACGATAACATCGGCTAATGTGAATGTTTTCTTGACTGCATTGACATTTTTTCTTATAAGTATGTATGCCTATTTAGGCAGGCGCATGGTCGCCATTTTTCTTAAACTTACTGCCGGGGATTACATATACCCATTACACTTAAACACCTAGATTTTGTGTGTATATACACAATATTATTATATACAGGGTTACAGGAAAAGTCGTGCTAGATCCGTTGAGGGCGTGGAGTACCCATCATTTCTGACTTATTTCACTATGAAACACAAAATAAAAAAAAAGTAAAAAAAAAATAAACTTAAACTTAACTTAAACAAAATAAAATTTAATAGGCTAAAAATCGGCAATTTTCAATAAAACATTTAAAGTCGAAAATCTCGAAAAGGGTTAAGTTTAGGGTGGGGTGTTTCATAGTGAAATAAGTCAGAAATGATGGGTACTCCACGCCCTTAACGGATCTAGCACGACTTTTCCTGTAACCCTATATAAATATATAATATAGTATAAGTATATGTTTGCAATGATAAAAAGAGAATAAGAAAGAGCTACGCCTTGTGCATACTGCGAGACTATGGACTGTATGCGTATCTCGAATTCTGCAATATTTTGACAAAATTATCGTAAGTGACCTACTTACTTATACCAACAATTTAGAAAAACTAGGGAATGAACTTGGTAGGGAAAACTGAAAAAAAATGACTAATAGGATGTCATATGAGGCTCAGGTCAGACCAGATCACCCAAGAACTGTATCGGAATGCCAGTGCCGCTTTCCGCCGGACTGAAAATCGAGTTCCGTGGAATCGGATCGTACAATGAGAAATTCCCGGTCCTTTAGGATGATAATTGCTTGCACGAGCTGGCCTAAAATACGTGTGGCAGAGGTATGTATACACATGTAACGTCGTTCAAATTTTTTTTTTTAATCTGGTTCCTACAATGTTCGTGACCGCGGCAGTAGGTACCTACACAAGCACCCATAAGAAAGGTTGATGTTTGTTGTGTTTAATTTCTTGATTGTTATTTTGGAAAATCGTATATTTACCTTGGTTGGATTCAGTAAATGTACAAGAGTTTGCACAATCGCGTGATTGGTGGCGTTTTTGTGTGCGTTTAAGGGGAAGTTGCATTCTCCGCTGCAGTAGAACGCGCCGTAGCCGTCCGGCGCGATGATCCAGTCCTGCCAATGATACCAATTTTTTAACCGACTTCAAAAAAGGAGGAGGTTCTCAATTCGTCTGTATATATATATATTTCTTTTTTTTCTATGTATGTTCGCGCATAACTCTGGCAATTATGAACCGATTTGAAAAAATGTTTCTTCCATCCATTCTTTAATCCGTTAATTGGGTCCCATAAAAAAATTGTTGCTTAGTAATAAGTAGTTCCTGAAAAAACAAGAATGGTGACTGCGCACTGAGAGCTGCAAGAAAGCCTATATAGATGACGTTTTAGTCGCTCGGACTCGCTCGGTCGGACAAAAATAGTCATAACTCTGGCAAATATTTACCAATTTCAATGATTCTTTTTTTATTCGAAAGAAGAAACCACTGTATTGAATCTGTATGAATTTTATTACAACCGGATAAGAACTTCCTGGAGGACCATGAACGATGTGGAGGAATTTATCTGGTAAAAACCATAAAACTGATGTTCTCCATAACATTGCTCTGACAATTATGAACCGATTTCGATGATTCTTTTTTTATTCGAAAGAGTAAACTACTATGATGTTTCCATGCAAATTTCATTACGACCGGATATTTTTTTCTGAAGAAACATGAATTATGTAAAACTATGTAGACGATAATGTGATCATAACCTACCTAGATAATTTTACTGTTTTCGATGGTTCAATCTTTATATATGAAAATATCACTAAAATGTTTAAAATAAAATCTTTTTAAAAAAAAATTGAACCGACTTCAATATCACTGAAAAGTATAAAATAATTTAAATATTATTGAAGTTGGTGCCAAATATACACAGCAGGTACGCTAACACCAACTTCAATAATATTTAAATTATTTTATACTTTTCAGTGATATTGAAGTCGGTTCAATTTTTTTTTAAAAAGATTTTATTAAAGCCAAAGATTCGAAATATATCGGTCTTTCCTATTACGCTCCCCAGCTCTAGTAATGAAATTTAACCAACGCCCAAAAGGTTTTCAATGTGGTTATTTATTTATTCTTTATGCACAATCAGTACAAAGGTGGACTTAATGCCTAAGGTTCTATTCACACCGAGATGGCAGCGACCAGCAGAGGCACGACGCAGACGGCAGAGCAGACTCACGTCGCGCGCCGTCTCGGGGCTAATCTCATCTTGAGTTTAGTTTTATATTCTACAAGGAAAATCTGCTCCCGACGCCGCACGGCTGCTCGAGGTGTCACAGGCAGCAGTGCGCGTTCACGTCTTTTTTTAGCTTTTCAAGCGATACCTACTGGTATTTCAAGTAAGTAGATAAAGTTTCAAATTCTTTCACACTGAAAGAGCTCACCGCGCCGCTGTCGGCCGCTGCTATCTCGGTGTGAATAGAGCCTAAGGCATTCTCTGCCAGTTGGGGTGATGCAGAGAAACAGAAGATCACGTTTGTTTAGTGGTCTGCTCGCAGAGGTTAGCGAGTCGTTAATTAACGAGCTAGATAGAACTCGTCAACGAGCGCTGTCTGACGAACTAGCTCTGTAAGTGCGCTACAACATAATACCAAAACACTTTCCACCACAATTTACTATGTATGTATTTCAATACAAATTGCACTTACTATATCTAATAACGGAGTAATAATACTAACCTGCCATTCTAAATCCTTAAAGCTGACATAGAGAGTTTGAATCTCACAACTTCTCGTAGTCCAGTGCGATGTGTCTGTAACGAAATATATTAAATTTGTATCGCATGAAAATAATTAGAAATATTTAGTTATTAGAAGTACTTAGTTACCTATTTAGCTTTTATGGCATGCATTTATACTGGGTGTCCCGGAAAGGGTATGTACAGTATTGACAAAAGCCTCTAGTAGCAGTAGTCCGGTTGTTAGTCCGGTTGACCGGACTATTGCAACTTTTCTGTAACAGTAGTTCGGTTGAAATTAGCACCGGACTACTGATACTCTTTAGTAGCAACAGTTCGGTTTGTAATATCTATACTTATAATAAAACTGTAACAGGTCCAATTCTGTACATTGAAGATATTATTATTTTGAAAATTATATTTGGAGGGCATTCTATAACCGATACTGAGGCCGAAAATGTATTTTTTTTAATTTTTGTCTGTCTGTCTGTATCACGGCTGAGCATCACGCCGAAACTACTGAATGGATTCAAATGAAACTTGGCATGATTTGAGATCTTACTACGAGGTAGGACATAGGATACTTTTTATTCCATAATCTAGCACGGTTCTTTTGGGAGAGGGGATTAAAGTCAAAACGGGTATTTGGTTATACGCTTGGTCCGATTTTATCAATTTTTCTATAAAATATAATAAATATTAGTAAGGGAACACTCATAGAGAGTATTTATCAAGGTTTTGTTAAGCAACGTTAGGTAAGGTCATTAAATAGATGGGTGACCGTTTAACGCCATTTGAACTAAACGGGTCCGTTCTTTGGAGAGCAAGTAAAAAGTGGGTCCCAGTTTTTAACCGACTATAAAAAATGAGGTTATGTATTCGATGCGAATGTCTGTTATTCAAAGTTTAGTTAACGTAAAAATAGCGCAGGCGGAGCTGCGTGGGTCAGCTAGTTAAGAATAAAATTGTACACTTTGTTACTTTATTGTTATTTTAAAATGAACACATAGGAGTTGCATAATCTTGTGCCTTGTCTTGTCTCTTGTGAGCATATGAATATGGTTTAGAGCTAACATGTTTATAGTAGACGTACCGGGGAAGCATAAGGAAGAGTCTTCAAGTACATCTCCAATCCAATGTCCAATGTGATTTTTAACTTCGCCCAGTGTATACCTACTGAGGATGTGGTACCTATTGAGTAGTAGCTAACATATTATTTATAGCAGAAGTACCAGGGAAGCACAAGATACAAGGATATCTCGCCTCTTGATACATCCTTTACCCTCCCGGCCCTCACCTCTTAATACGCGACACCAATCTAAACCAGTAAGCCAGACTTACTCTGGATATCAAGACTTGAGGACTCTTCCTTATGTACTATGCTTCCCTGGTACTTCTTCTATAAACATGTTAGCTCTAAACTACATTCATATGCTCACACAAGATAAGGTACAAGATTATGCAACTCCTGTGTTATTTTAAAATAACATTAAAGTAACAAAGTGTATTGTACAATTTTGTTCTTAATATTACAAACCGAACTGTTGCTACTAAAGAGTATCAGTGGTCCGGTGCTATATTTCAACCAAACTACTGCTACTGAAAAGTTGCACTAGTCCAATCAACCGGACTACTGCTACTAAAGAGTATCAGTAGTCCGGTGCTAATTTCAACCGAACTACTGTTATTGAAAAGTTGCACTAGTCCAATCAACCGGACTAACAACCGGACTACTGCTACTAAAGAGTATCAGTAGTCCGGTGCTATATTTCAACCGAACTACTGCTACTGAAAAGTTGCACTAGTCCAATCAACCGGACTAACAACCGGACTACTGCTACTAAAGAGTATCAGTAGTCCGGTGCTAATTTCAACCGAACTACTGTTACTGAAAAGTTGCACTAGTCCAATCAACCGGACTAACAACCGGACTACTGCTACTAAAGAGTATCAGTAGTCCGGTGCTATATTTCAACCGAACTACTGCTACTGAAAAGTTGCACTAGTCCAATCAACCGGACTAACAACCGGACTACTGCTACTAAAGAGTATCAGTAGTCCGGTGCTATATTTCAACCGAATTACTGCTACTGAAAAGTTGCACTAGTCCGGTCAACCGGACTAACAACCGGACTACTGCTACTAGAGGGACAAAAGGTATGTATAGTATTGATAGTAAAGACTCTGAAAAAAAATATTGTCAAATACAGCAAAAATTGATATTTCTAATTTCATACCAAATTTATTTATATCGTCATAAAACTGTTTCTGTGCAACCCTGCTCCTATGGAGCCACTGTTTTTTTTTTGCTATCGTGCTTGTCTTGTTTACTTAGAAATTAACAAAATTTTGAGCTCGCAACTAAAACAGATGACGTTTGTTTATTTCCTTATTTTCTTCCACAAATCGATTCCTTGTGGGTTACACAATGCGTCTTTCCCAGCTTAATACATATCCCATTTCTGGGACAGCCTGTATAACTATACATGAATGATGCGTAAGAATAGAGTACGCGTTCGTCTATGGTCCCATTAAACAAAGCGTAGGCAGATTTTCCTCTAAGAGGCCGGTTTTTTGAACTGATTAAAGTTATATTACAAGAGTTATATTCACATGTAAGTGATAAGTAGTAATAGGTTTGATCTGTCACAAGCAAATGCAAGCAAATGTCGATAAATACAGCTAACGTTATTGTACCTATTGTCGTGTACGTGATATTGATGTATTTTTAACCGACTTCAAAAAAAGGAGGAGGTTCTCAATTCGTCTGTATATATATTTTTTTTTTTTTTTTTTTTTATGTATGTTCGCGCATAACTCTGGCAATTATGAACCGATTTGAAAAAATCTTTCTCCCATCCATTCTTTAATCCGTTAATTGGGTCCCATAAAAAAATTATTGCTTAGTAATAAGTAGTTCCTGAAAAAACAAGAATGGTGACTGCGCACTGAGACTTGCAAGAAAGCCTATATAGATGACGTTTTAGTCGCTCGGACTCGCTCGGTCGGACAAAAATAGTCATAACTCTGGCAAATATTTACCAATTTCAATGATTCTTCTTTTATTCGAAAGAAGAAACCACTGTATTGAATCTGTATGAATTTTATTACAACCGGATAAGAACTTCCTGGAGGACCATGAACGATGTGGAGGAATTTATCTGGTAAAAACCATAAAACTGATGTTCTCCATTACATTGCTCTGACAATTATGAACCGATTTCGATGATTCTTTTTTTATTCGAGAGAGTAAACTACTATGATGTTTTCATGCAAATTTCATTACGACCGGATATTTTTTTCTGAAGTAACATGAATTATGTAAAACTATGTAGACGATAATGTGATCATAACCTACCTAGATAATTTTACGGTTTTCGATGGTTCAATCTTTATATATGAAAATATCACTAAAAAGTTTAAAATAAAATCTTTTTAAAAAAAAATTGAACCGACTTCAATATCACTGAAAAGTATAAAATAATTTAAATATTATTGAAGTTGGTGCCAAATATACACAGCAGGTACGCTAACACCAACTTCAATAATATTTAAATTATTTTATACTTTTCAGTGATATTGAAGTCGGTTCAATTTTTTTTTAAAAAGATTTTATGATGTTCTTACCTGTGCCTACGGTTCTTACTTGCATTTGAGCATTCTATAGTACTTGTACTGATTATTGTTCTGTGGGTGAGACCATTTTATTCTGTTGTTTAATATGATGGTGTATGATAAAAATCTCAATAGTTGAGGAATCGGCCTTCGTAAGCATATCGTCTGAAATAAAAACTTTCTTACGCAAGTTCGTAACGAGTAGGACATTCAGCTGATAGTAAGAGACATCTCTACCCAGAGACAACATTGTATGGACTTCCGATTGGTAAAATAGGAAATATTCATTAACACATGGGACCTATCACCTAGTAAGTAAGTACCTAATTGTTAGGATTTGCGGAGCGAAGTTACGGGAATAAAGGAACGAAACGAAATTATCTTTAAAGTGGTCATAGTATGCTACCGATAATAAAGTAGTTAAAGTCTTTGAATCACCTGTCAATGGGTTCCTCAGGTAGTTCTCGGTGTAGCCGTGGGAACGCCAACGCCTCGCCTCGCGCTTTCGCCTAGCGCCGGCGTCGGCCCCTCCTAGCTTTGGCCCGTTTTTGAAAAAAGCTACCAAAAACGGCTGCTTGCCCTCCGCCGCCACCCCGCGAGGCTCTTCCAAGCCAATCTCTTCAGGTTTCACGTGACGTTCTACGTAAAAATAACTGGCAATTTGTATGTGTCAAATAAGGTTTCTATTTGTAGTCATTTATCGTGCTGAAAAACCGTTATAATGCATTTAATGAATAAGGTAAAATTTACAACGTGTACATACTACCTCAATGATTTGTACAAAAAATGTATGTACTTATTTATAGTTATTATACGAGTAGGTAATTACACTAACCCGTGCTAATGTACCTACAGATGGTTCTAAAAGAAGCAAAGATCTATTACCTAGTAATCTTATTCAACTCAATGAAGTATTTTACTTTCAGAAAGAAAACGAGTCTTTACTTAGATCCTACATAATAAAAGTGGCATACTTGCACGCCAGTCTTGATCACAATGATTCGGTAGGTACACTTGTTCAGAAAGATCTCAAACATAACATAATAAACGTACCTGGTTGTGAATGGGGGTGAAGCGTTATGAAGAAACCCCTATTATCCGCGGGCGAGGAAAGCCACGCAGCGAGTGCGCTGGTCACGTTCAGCTCCAACCAACCTTCTGCGCCCGCGCTTGTGTTCACGGCAGCAATGCGTTCCATTTGTAAACTCCTAGACGTAAAAGACGAAACAGTAGGTAAACAGAAACATTGTGCTTATTGTGGTACACCTTGATGACCTAGTATGTGCTATTTACAAATTACAACTGTCGAAAATTTCCGTTTACCAATCCGATGAAAACATTTTCGTCGATATCGGTAACTGCTGTTTACAAACTTTGCCTATGAAATTACATCTAGATAAGTAGGTTCATTTCAAATAGTAAACTTACTTACGAGTTTTGATGACAGATTCGTGAATATTCGCATTTGAAAACTGATATATTCGACGGTTGTAAATAGCCCTATCTAACCTACCAGACCCTTATATAACCTACCAGACGCGTTGAGCCCACTGTATCTATTTATTTTATTTTTCAATTTTTGGAAGTTTATCAACTATGAATAATTATGATGACTAGATAACTATGATGGCCAGATTCCGTTTCTAACACCGTACTTCGGCGAATGAGGCTGATTGTCATAGGCTTAATTAGTAAAAGACAATTGCCTTTGTTTGCATGAAATCCTGTTTCATTCTGAACTTGGTGCCAGTACCTACATCATGCACCTAGGACCACGGCACAGAGACCGGATCGGAGTGGCTAACTACAGTCATGTCGACTGTAAAGACGAGTGAACTCGCCTCAAAGACTTTGGCGCCAATCGCCTACTCCAAAGTCTCCAAAAATCCGGACTCTACCCTTCATACGAAATACTTACACAGGCAACGAGCAGTTCGAAGTCGAAGTCTTTGTAATTTAATTTTTAGAGCAACATTCGATTTCGCCGGTCATGCGCGCTCTCGTTAACTGACAGGGTGTCTTCGTAAATTATATTGTGAAGGGGTACCATCCACAAAGACAGGCGACCAGCGAAGACCGGCTTGTCATTAATTGCAGGTAAACAAGTCTTATGGCTACAATCATTTTATCAGTAAAGACCGCCCGGTATTCGGGCGGGCGGACCGGGCGACTTCTTTGTATTCTGTTAAATATATAACTGTCAACCGCTAACCGGCTCCTACTTAGCTAGCTTACTGTGGCCGAATCTGTCATAAGAAAAGCTCTAACTGAATTTCTATTACTATTTATTATCACCTTACAAATTGAGTGACGCTAAAATATCCCGTTAACATTTTGGTGTCTATTTATGATTATTAGTAGTCATCGTGCCTACCGTGTTTATAATAAATAACGGAATAATATCACTGTCACTATAAGTTTTAAACTGAAATTTAAAAAACAATAATACAAACGCAGGAATGCCTTTGTTGCTGACTAACAGTAGAAACTTTAACATTTTCGTATATAATCATCACTTACATATATAACAAACAAAATAAACTCAAAATACACACCCAATATTGTCGACGCTGATTACTCTGTGCGCGACTACCGTGTACAGGCTGGTAGGGTCCTCCGTGTGCGAAGGTGCCTGATGCAGCCGTAGCTCTGCCGTGAGGAGCGAGGACGCGTCCCCGGGCGTGCCCGTCACCTCAAACCACACGTGCCGGCCGTGCCCGTGGCGTAATACTCCTAAGTGATGTCCTGAAAAGCGTTGTCATCCATAAGATGTATAATCCCAACAAGGTAGTAGAATTTTTGTCATCTAGACGGCAGTCGTTAGTCAGAGGCCAAAGGGAAGCTTGTAAACTCTGACACCAGGTTGGCCACCATACGACAAAACAAAAAGTAGAATTTTTGACGTCATTGATCTAATTATTTGATATCTATTATTTTACTAGTTATATTCGCTTTGTATCGTACTAAGTAAGTACTTAAACATAAATCTTTAGGTAATAACAGAACCAGTAACATAGGTATGATGTTAATTTGGATCCAGGGTGCCCACGGAAGACCATCGTCATGTTGCTGAATAGATGTCACGTCAAAATGCTAAAGTAATATTTGACACTTCATCTAAATTTAACAATGTAACCTTGTAACGGCGGGCATAA
Source organism: Furcula furcula (assembly GCA_911728495.1). Classification (NCBI taxonomy): domain Eukaryota; kingdom Metazoa; phylum Arthropoda; class Insecta; order Lepidoptera; family Notodontidae; genus Furcula; species Furcula furcula. Next base: position 13,833,780 of record OU452245.1, read on the forward strand.
AATATTATTTATTTCGAAGTTAGAACTGCACAATTGCTTAACTTTTTTCAATTACGATTAAGTACACATTTATTGTAATAATGACAAAAGAAACAGACAGAACAAAGAAACTGTCTGATGTCAAATGTAGTCTATTAAATTGGCCCTACAATAAGGCCCAAGTGCATTGATAACAAAGCGTTCGTTTATTTCAGCAAAGAATCTATTAAAAAAATTTCACCACCACCATAACTACTACTATACATATGGACCCATAACAGTGCATTATCTTAACATAGCTCGACACCCCCGGTCACCGTTAAGGACTGTTAAGTATAATTAAATACGAGGCCTGCCTTTTAAGTTCTGTCGTTTCCATATTTCACGGCAATTTTGAATTTGGAACTGTTCTTTATTCGAATGTGTTTAAATTTTGAATCTCAAAACAGTTGAAAGTATTAGGATTAATGCTATTGTTTAGTCACAGCGTCGATTGGAATCTATCAGGTTACGTACGAAAATGAATCTCTCTAAGGAAAATCTTCGTGCAATAATTTTTTACAACTTTAGAAGAGGCCTGATACGGCTTCAGTGTTTTGAAGAGCTAACATCTGTGTTCAGTGATGAAGCCCCATGTCTGCGGACTGTCGAACGCTGGTATTTAGAATTCCAGCGTGGACATACTAGTGTTAGTGACAAATCTCGCGAAGGACGCCCAAAATCCGCCTTCACTGAAGATAACATCATTGCTGTGAGACAACTAATACTCGAAGATCGTCATGTGACGTATCGAGAGATAGAGGCTCTATTAGGCATCTCAGGGACAACCATTCAGAAGATCTTGCATGAAGCGCTTGGTGTGAGAAAGCTAGTTTGCCGTTGGAGACCGCATCTGCTTTCCAACGATCACAAGGCGGCCCGCGTTAGATGGTGTAAGAAAACTCTGCAAAGTTTCAACCGAGGAGAGTCAAATCACGTCTACGACATCATCAGTGGTGACGAATCTTGGATCTATGCCTACGATCCTGATTTCAAACAACAATCTACAATCTGGGTCTTTCAAGACGAGCCAAAGCCGACTAAAGTTGTTCGTTCTCGAAGCACTTCAAAGAAGATGGTGGCCACGTTCGTTGAAAAAACCGGCCATGATGCGCCTATTGCACTTGAAGATCGTAGAACGGTTAACGCAGAGTGGTACACCACAGTTTGTTTACCACAAGTCATCGCCGAACTTCGAAAATCTAACTCAAAGCGACGCATCATCCTGCACCACGACAACGCAAGCTCACACAGCGCTCGTCAAACGATTGAGTATTTGAAGCAGGAAAAAGTAGAAATTCTTGACCATCCTCCATATAGTCCTGACCTAAGCCCTAACGATTTCTTTACATTTCCTAAAATTAAGAAAAGTCTTCGTGGTCAAAGGTTCCAGTCCGGTGAAGAAGCAGTCGACGCTTTCAAGTCAGTCATTTTGAACACCCCCACTTCAGAGTGGAATAAATGTTATACCTAATAACTGGTTTGAGCGAATGAAAAAGTGTATTAAGCTACGTGGTAAATACTTTGAAAAACAATAAAAAGTACTATAAGGTTCTAGTTGTGTTTTTTCTTCAAAGATACCTAATCGATTCTTTGCTAAAATTTGTCGGTGCACTTGGGCCTAAATGGGCTCTACTCTAACAGGACCTTAAAAAGATGAAACTAATAACTAAATACCAATATAACTCTTCGTACAATAGAAAGTTTCCGCATGCTACTTTTAAAACGGACCGCCTATTCGCATGCAAAACATCAAGGAGTGGCTGGGCTGTCGCTGTCCTCAGGTGTTCGATATTCCGGTTGTAATCTGACTCCGATTGCAGGTGTAGGTAATTAATATGACATATTTTATTATATACGTATATTTTAATATATTTTATATTATCTATTTGTAAGTCTTACTGTTGAACCCAAAAACACGCTTTCGTGCAAGCAAGATCATACGTAAAAATATGTACTTATATATAATATACGCAGTCATATTGAGAACCTCCTCTTTTTTTAATTCTATTTAAAATCGATACGCTGATATCTCTAGGTCCTACCTACCTAGTAAAGAAATTATTTTTATAGGCATCAGACAGTTAGTCGACGAGACGTCGTCTAGGATTGTGTGAAAATGACAGTGTATGATTCCATTAAGTAAATTGATTAACAAATATTTAATAAATAATTCACCTATGATTTAAAGTACCTACCTACAGAGTAAGCTAGGTACTTAGGTACATTTTGTATTTTTTTGCTGGAATTAGGTAGATAGAATAGAATAAAATAGAATACTCTTTATTTGCACATCAAAGTAAAACATACAGAAAACTTTGAAAATGAAAAACTTTAAATTAGGTACAAATGCCGTTCTTATCGCTAACTAGCTGTAGCCCGCGGCTTCGCCCGCGTTGACTTTGTTACTCAAACGTGTTTTGAATTATGGATCGGGGTTTTATAAAATATTGTTTACACTAATGTTGTCTTTTATTTACGCGAATGCTACACATTGAAATCAAACTACGTTTATTTTACCTTTTACTATTCCGACGTTTCGAATGCTTTGGAGCACCCATGGTCACGGGAGGACTGAGATGTTGAACGTCCATATGTCACAATTATACCGGTGTACCCTCAGGTCTTCTTAGTTATTATTGTTGGTCCGATCTTCGGACGATCGATTTCAATATTGTTCACACTTTTTAACCGACTTCAAAAAAGGAGGAGGTTCTCAATTCGTCTGTATATATATATATTTTTATTTTTATGTATGTTCGCGCATAACTCTGGCAATTATGAACCGATTTGAAAAAATCTTTCTTCCATCCATTCTTCAATCCATTGATTGGGTCCCATAAAAAAATTATTGCTTAGTAATAAGTAGTTCCTGAAAAAACAAGAATGGTGACTGCGCACTGAGAGCTGCAGGAAAGCCTATATAGATGACTTTATGTTGCTTTTTAAGGACAAAAATGGTCATAACTCTGGCAAATATTTACCAATTTCAATGATTCTTTTTTTATTCGAAAGAAGAAACCACTGTATTGAATCTATATGAATTTTATTACAACCGGATAAGAACTTCCTGGAGGACCATGAACGATGTGGAAGAATTTATCTGGTAAAAACCATACAACTGATGTTCTCCATTACATTGCTCTGACAATTATGAACCGATTTCAATGATTCTTTTTTTATTCGAGAGAGTAAACTACTATGATGATTCCATGCAAATTTAATTACGGCCGGATATTTTTTTCTGAAGAAACATGAATTATGTAAAACTATGTAGACGATAATGTGATCATAACCTACCTAGATAATTTTGCGGTTTTCGATGGTTCAATCATTATATATGAAAATATCACTAAAAAGTTTAAAATAAAATCTTTTTAAAAAAAAAATGAACCGACTTCAATATCACTGAAAAGTATAAAATAATTAAAATATTATTGAAGTTGGTGCCAAATATACACAGCCGGTAAGCTAACACCAACTTCAATAATATTTAAATTATTTTATACTTTGCAGTGATATTGAAGTCGGTTCAATTTTTTTTTTAAAGATTTTATATTAACCCTGATCTAATAGGTATCAAGTATACAGCCTGTATTTTTGTGCAAGCTATCATAGCTTCCATTTCTTAAATATTTACTTCTTTGGTTAGAAAGATACAGTACCTATTTTGCAATTCCATTAAAAAACTTTTGAGGTTGTTAAGTGGAAACCATTTGGTATCCCCATTGGTAGATGCCCTAAGCGGTTGATTTTCGAAAAATGCTGGAAGTTAGTTTATTCTATAGTTTTGTTTAGTTCGTTTCGTTACCATAGTTGCATTATAGCATTAAATGGGGATCTTTCTTCACGCAAACTTTAGGGATTTTTCGAAGAAAGCCAGAAACGGTTTCTTTAGAATCTTGTATGCAATACATAAAATATGTCGTATGGCAGTAGGAATAAACTATTTTTTGGAACTGAATTGAACTCTTTTAGGGATTAATTTAAAAAAAGACATGGATTGCTTAATTATTACGAATTTATCCGCAAAGTGTCATCAGTGCAGCATGAATTTTTTTTTCGCGTTTGATACTCAAAATCCCCGTTGCTTAAACCCCGTTCAGGCTGCCTGTCCACCGGAGCGGAGCGAGGCAGCGGAGCGGAGAAACGGAGAAATATTAACCAATAAGATTGCACAAAATCTCCGCTCCACTTTTTTGTGCAATCTTATTGGTTAATATTTCTCCGTTTCTCCGCTCCGCTGCCTCGCTCCGCTCCGGTGGACAGGCAGCCTAGGGGTTGGTTTTCAAAACAAATGTGTTAGACATGTTTCTCAATTTTTTTATGAATACACTGACAAAGTTTCGTGTCTGAAAAAATATTTTTTAGATACAAACTTTGATACCTCATTTGTCCCACGGGTTGAATTTCGAATAAAACATTGCATACAACACATCAAAAAAAATGAACCAACTTCAACAACACTAAAAAGATAATAATTTAAATGTTATTGAAGTTGGTGTTGACGTAGCTACTGTGTATATTTTCTTCAGGAACACTTTATCCGGTCCTAATGAAATTTGCATGAAATCATTACAGTAGTTTACTCTCTTGAATAAAAAAAGTCATCGAAATCGGTTCATATTTGTCAGAGTAATGTAATGGAGAACATCAGATTCATGTTTTTTTAACCGACTTCAAAGAAGGAGGAGGTTCTCAATTCGTCTGTATGTATTCTTTTTTTACCGGATAAATTCTTCCAAATCAATCATGATTCTCCAGGAAGTTCTTATCCGGTTGTGTTAAAATTATACATATTCATTACAGCGGTTCCTTCTTTCGAATAAAAAAGAATCATTGAAATTGGTAAATATTGGCCAGAGCTTGTTCTTAAAAAAAAACACCATCTTTTAGGCATTCCTACAGTTTTTTCTGAGTCGCCATTTTTGTTTTTTCAGGAACTGCTTGTTCGTAGGTAATATTTTTTTATGGTACCCAGTCAGTGGAGCGGCCTATCCGTACCAGAAAGAATTTTTGAAATCGGTTCATAATTGCCAGAGTCATGCGCGAACATATACATAGAAAAAAAAATATGTACAGACAAATAGAAAACATCCTCCTGTTTTGAAGTCGGATAAAAATGCTGAAAATTTGTTTGTTAAATTGTTGTGTTGAGTTTACTTACAGAGTTTAGTGACTGTAGCTGCATTATAACTTAAATGTAAATGACCATGGCGGTTATTTTTTGCAAAATGCCGGAAATAGGTTTCTTAAATTCTTGTGTGCAATACATAAATAAATTAAGTTTTATGAAAGTCGAAAAAAAAATTTTGAACGCTAATTGGATCCATTTAAGAATAGATTTTCAAAAAATGATTATTTATACAATAATTGCTTTAGTTTGATAAATGTATTCGCAAAGTTTCATCAATGCATGATATTTTTTTTCCGCGTTTCATACTCAAAAACCATGCTAACACCCCTTTACGGGTTGAATTTGAAAAAGTTGTGATACACGTGGTTCTTAATTTCTTTGGCTTAATACATTGACAGAATTTCATTTCCGTGAGATGAAAAAAAATTTCCATACCTTCTTTGGGAGCCCATTTGACCCACTTAGGGGTTGATTTTACAAAAATGCTCAAAATAAGTTTGTTCAATTGTTGTGTTGAGTTTATTTACTGAGTTTCGTTATTCTAGCTGCATCATATCATGAAATGGAAATTCTTCTTTGTGCAAACTTTGCAACCCCTTGATATGACCTTAGGGGTTGTTTTTCAAAAAATGCAGGAAACAGGTTTCTTAGATTCTTGTGTACAATATATAAACTAAGTCTTATGACTGTAGGTCGAAAAACATTTTTTGGACCCCAATTGGACCCATTTCGGAGTTGATTCTCAACACATGATTATTTACACATAGATTGCTATAATTTGATAAATATATTCGCAAAGTTTCATCAATGCAGTAAATATGTTTTTTTTTACGTTGTATACTCAAAAACCATGTTAAAACCCCTTTAAGGGTCAATTTACAAAAAGTTGTAATACACGTGTTTCTTTATTTCTTTTGTTTAGTACACTGACAAAGTTTCATGTCCGTGTGACGAAAATTATCTTTTTTCCATACAAACTTTGGGAGCCCATTTGACCCACTTAGGGGTTGATTTTACAAAAATGATCAAAATTAGTTTTTTCAATTGTTGTATTGAGTTTATTTACCGAGTTTCGTTACTCTAGCTGCATCATAGGATGAAATGGAAATCCTTCTTTGTGCAAACTTTGAAACCCCATTAAAAAACCTTAGGGGTAGTTTTTTGAAAAATGCTGGAAATAAGTTTCTTAGATTCTTGTGTGCAAGATATAAACTAAGGTTTATGACTGTAGGTCGAGAAAAATTTTTTGGACCCCAATTGGACCCCTTTACGAGATGATTTTCAAAAAATTATTATTTGCACTTGGATTGCTACAATTTGATTAATGTATTCGCAAAGTTTCAGCAATGCAGTATGAAATTTTTTTTCCGCGTTGCATACTCAAAAACCAGGCTAAAATCCCAATATGGGTCGATTTTCAAAAAGTGTGATACACGTGTTTCTTTATTTCTTTTGTTTAGTACACTTACAAAGTTTCATGTCCGTGTGAAGAAAAAAAATTTTTTTTCCATACAAACTTTGGGAGCCCATTTGACCCCTTTAAGTATGGAATTTCGAAAAATCCGTTCTTATTGTTCACCTAGACTATTTGAATAATGTTGGTTCCAAATTTCAAGATTGTACGTTATATGGTTTTTGCTGTATCGTGATTCCTAGAAAACACCCTGCTCTTTTATTAATATAGATAGATAGCGATTTCTCCCATATAACCAAAACTTTAAAAAGAAGAAACTGAACTATTTGGATATGCTTGCAAATCTAACAATAGTTACTATTATGATGGAAATAGACAAAAAACTTCACAGATTGTAAGCGTTAATCATAAAGGATTTTAAGACCATTATCTACGAGGATCATATAGCGTAAGTACCCACTATCTTACTTACATCACAAGACAGCCGCTGTCTCCGAGGAGACCCCGAGCCGCTAGCATAGGAGACAAACGGTGGTGGCTTCCATCAGTACAGCGGCTTATAAAGCAATATAATAGCAACATTTCCCACGACACTGCGACAAAGACAAGTACTTACCTACCTATTGATTAAAAATATCCAGAAGTTTATTTTCTAGCAGGTTGTTTGGTGGGTCATCATAAGCAGCCTAAACACATCCACTGCTGAACTAAAGACTTCCATCTTAGAAGGGAGAGATTTTTGTTAGATAGGTATACGACCAATAATTGTCAAGCCGAAACGCCATCAACTATATTCTGTTCTTATCGTGCCACAAGTGTTATTCATGTCCCAATGTAAAGACTGATCATGCATACATACTCGTACATAGGTAAGTGTCTAACGAGTTTACTTGAGTTAGTCATCATCATCATTATCACCAGCCGGAAGACGTTAGGCATTTAATCCGTTGTACGCCGCGCCACGGAGGATACAACTTGTAGCCTCCGTGGCGCAGTGGGAAAACGCTGGCTTTGCTAGCCGGAGGTCGCAGGTTCAAATCCCGCAAGGAGCAATATTTACTTACTTAAGTATATTTGTCTTACTTTGTCCTTGCTGGATTGGATAACATAGTCCGATCACTTGATTTTCTGAAAATTAAGATGATTCATGCGTTGACGAATAGGCATATAAAATGATGGTCCTGCGGAGCTGAAGATCGCAGGACCATGTGGACCTGCGGACACGACCGGAGTGAAGGCAGACACTCCGGTCGTGTCGGTTTTCCGTCACAATCATTTACTTTTTGTTCATCCATGGTCGCAATAAAGGAAGATCTCTATCTGTACCTACGCAAGCAACCGTGCACTAAAATATCGCCTGCAAAGTTAATCGGGTCAAAAAATAGATTGGCCACCGAATCCAGATATGACCATTACTATTATGCCATTGGGGGTGTTTTTCCCGATGTTATCCCCACAAGAATGATATAGACAGAAATAGATTAACAGATCAGTATTAAAATTGGGAATCCCTATAATTTTAGTAGGTACTTAGAGGTGGTAGTGGCGGCGGAGGAGGAGATAGAGGCGACGGAAAGGCAAAAAAATATATTCTAGAATGGCGAAAAAATATCTTTTAGATTTAGAAATCTTTTCCATTCAGACTTACTGTGGTGGTGGAGGTACGTATAGGTTGTAAACTTCTAAGTTAGTCGGTTAGCCTTATATCAGTACTCTTTACTTTAGACTTTAGTTGCACTCATTGATGAACCATTATATTTACAATACCTGTGGCTAAAACTAAAGGCATCTATCTCTACTTGAATAAGAATATTTTTATTTTCGCCTACTAAACTAAAAAGAAACACCCTAATTTCGATAGAGAAGATGGATGGGCTAGCTTAATAAATTTCAAAAAGAAGCGTAACTTTCCATGTAAGATGTCAAGTTAAGCTTTTTTTTAATAGATCGGCCTAACAGTAACAACTAAGAAGCCCTGCTGGCTTGTCCTGGAAACCAATTGTATCCAATGTTGTATGTTTCCTGTGTAAACCTACTTAGGGTTCACCAGAATAATTATGAATTAAGGTCGTTCGAGGGGTCTCCTCGTCTGATTAAATGGTGTGTGTACCCACTTATGTAATTATAATTAACACCTCTCGCAAGCATTTCCTATTCAGATTCCGTTGCTCCAGAATTAAGCTACACTGATTATTTCGTGGTTACACGCTAGATGAAAATATTAAAAAACTATGTACTTAGGTACGTCTTGTACGCTGTAAAAATATTTTCAACTAATAACCTTTTTAAATAATGTAGATAGATAGCCTGCTATGATAATATTTGCCAACCATTAGATTCCTGATGATGGTAGCGACGCCGCCGGCCGGTATGTCTCGTTAAACAAATTCTATATTCTACGATACCAAGAATTTTGTTAAGAGAGGTCCTACCTACCTAAATGACTCATCGTATTATTTACCTGCTGAAGATCCTTTACCTGAGTTTTTTACCTGGTCACCACTGTTGTAATGTCTACTTAAAACGTAATGTATTACCAAATTAAATAATTTATTAATTTTAAGCAGTTTTCATTCGCATAATGTTGCTATTATTTTATATAGTTACTTAATATGTACTTACAATCAATGCAATTTATAACCCAGCGACGTAATTTACGTAGCTTGATGTAAACAACACCGGTACCTATTCACACACAATCGCGTAACTAGGACTTCCAATTCCAACTAATAAAGATAATTACGAACAAAGTAGCGTTGTCCTTTTAGCTTTAACATAAACTCATTTCATTACGTGGTATTATATTCATATAATGAAATACCTAACACAGGCAATGTAAGTAATTAATCCTGTAGATACGTACTCTTGCTTTGAAAGGTCATGATGAGGTCGCTCTCGTCGATCGCGTGTTGCTCGTCACCACTGAGAGCCATCTCGGAGCTGCGTGTGGGCCGAGCCTGTTCATGTTCTTCGGCTAATTGCTTGTACACGTCCAACAAGAAGCTAGGCGCGGAGCGATCCAACGGTGGAGCCCGCGTCCTCCGAGGTCTCTCACCGAGCCCTAAAAGCTCTAAAATCTCATGCTCCACCACCATGCGCTCGTGCCGCGTCATTGAGTGATGTATAACCGTCTGATCGACGCCGTTATCAATGTACAACCCAGAGAGAGCGGCTTCTGCCGCTACAGTAAACAAAGTAAAACACGCGCAAAGCCACGGCGACTTGGAATTAGCCATGTTCGCTATCGGAGCGTTCACACGACTGACGAGACTGAGCGCAGAGGCGCGCGGCGGCGGGATCAGCCGGTGAACCTGCCCAACTCAAGGTGGGCCGCCGCGACGCCAGCGCCGCCGCATTCCTCGCTCCCCTCCTTCGCCTTACACACATCGTCCGTTTTAATAACGTAAACACAAAACATTGACCATTGAGTGAGCCAGACACATCCATCCAGTGGCGAATATGGCCTTTAATACTTGTACGTTAGGTAATTCATACTGAGCTACGCTATTTAATTGTACTAAAAATATGTGGGTTCCATAATGCAGACATTATTTTACTCATTTAAGTAGTGTTAATAAGTTGATAAATAAACGTCAGAGACGGAGACGGGAGACGAAATTTTCTAAGTACAACCCACCCAATAATCTTAAACTAAGTACTTAATTGGTTATAGCGTAAAAGTTGGGTTGGTTTACCTAAGTTAACAATAAAAATATGAACTACTTAGGTAGGTAAAAAAAGCTGAATAGTCTGAAATGGGTGATTCTTTCATAAGATTCGTCGTCTCTACATTGAAAATCTACGCGATAATGAGCTTAGGGTCTATGTATCTAGCACCAGACCTCGAGCCTCAAGGTTTTGTCTTTTGAATATTTAACAACGTCCGTTCTTCCGTCCAGCGCGGTGTCCTACAATACCCGCAGAGCAGTTCGTGGCGAGCTGTTGGTCACCACCAACTTGGTGCGTAACGATACCACGGATAGGAGTGCTCCTCGGTCGTTCGGGGGCCCCACCTCGGCGTATCTTCGTCGGCCGAGTGGAAACCAAAGGGTCCCGCCGTCTGGCCTATTGGCGTCCAAAGAGGAACTGTTAGAGCTATTAGTATTTCCAGTTAGCTTTAGGAGTCGAAGTGTTAAAGGCATAGCCGCGAGTAATTTCGGAGAAAGCGCAGCTCACCTCTCGACCCACCTCGAATCTTATTACAGTTTTTAAATGCAAATTAATATGTCTATAGAATCTGCTAACTTATGGATATTTAAAATGGTATACTAATATTACATTATAATAGGTTAAACAAACCGAATACGTTTCTTTGCCTAGCCTCTGTGCATGTTGTTTTATTAAATAAAGCACAGCAACACACAACCAGGACTACACCCAGGAGGTCTAAGTACGGGTTTTGATTGTTATCGAGATCGACCAAACCTTTGTCTCCATACAGTTCACACCTGCGCTTCTAGCGGTAACTAGCAAAATGTACGGGAAAAAACTGTCAGTTTGGCCGATCCCGATAACTATTAAACGCCGTACTAAGGGCGCATCGCATCGCATCGCAGTTATGTGTGGGAGCCCTATGCCCACAGATTACGCTCAGTCTACAGTGAAAACCTACAGGGCCTAGTATTGAAACCTGTGCAAAACCCCAATAATTGGGGTAATAAATTCCACAATTTTTTATTTATTTATTAGGTACACCAACGATAGACATACAATTGCGTACCTCATACATGCTATAATTAATTAATCTAGTATGTTTATCAATGACAGGTATACTCAACTTGCATATGAAATACATATTACGGTATGGGGGTGAGTTTTAAAAATTAGAGTCAGTTATTAATACATAATTGCTATGTGTTTTTGGATTTGAACAAAGAATTTAGAATACAATTTAGAATTATAAATTAATTTGATAGTCGTAAAACTTTTTGTTTAAAAACGGGAAGACTACCATGAAAAATATCCAATTTAATATTAGGATAATTCTCAAGTATGCTATTGTAACTAGACCCTAAACGATTGATAGGCGAATTCTTTCCTACTTTGGTTCGACACAAAGGAATATAAATTATATTCTGATGAACATATCGAGAATTTGGTCTAGGTACACTAAACAGAATATTATGGAGCAAATCCGAACTGATTATTTCTCCGCGAATAATCTTATACAAAAATGTCAAATCGAGCATACGACGGCGATCACACAATTTGGACAAACCAAAGAAACGTAAATCTATCTTCATATGAACTTCGGCTGCTTATGCCGCTGGCGGAAAATACTAGATATTTCGAAAATGAGCAACTTAATCTCTCAATTCTCTCGCAGTGCACAGAGTAATAAGGATTCCATACAACACTAGCGAATTCCAACTTACTTCTAACCAGAGCTTCAAATAGTAGGTACTATTTTGGATTTCGCTGTCTTAAAGTTCTTTGTAGTTCTTCTTATAAAACCTAACATTCTGGCAGATTTGTCGATAATGTAGTTATAGTGATCTTTGATTAAATATACGTCTAGATACCTATTAGTCTTGTAACGTTACGTTACTGAGCATCGCAGCTTCGCAGCCTCATAATTCGTGTGTGAGTGCAGGCGTCGTTGTACACTCGCGTCATTTGTGGTTGTGTGCGTTTGGGGATCTCCAGTTATAAATATTTTTCCCATAAATAGCGATAGCGTTGTGGGCTATGCATCCTACTGTGTAAATGTGTAATTCCTTTTTTTGTAAAATATTATGTATAGCTGTTTGCTGTCCCAAATAAAATAAAATTAAATGAAATAAAATGGCGAGTCCCTTACCATCAGGTGAACGTCTTATTTGCCTCATGACCAGGAAGAAAAAAATACTTCTAAGTACTTACATATATAAAAGTAATTAATTTACCAAAAAAAAAATTATTGATTTATTTAATGTGTTGGTCACTATCTACGTATTACGTTTAATTGAATTCATTTTTGTTAAAAGAAAAATTACCCCAGACTTAAGATATATTCCCCCATTATTACCTAGCAACACCAGTCTAGTCGGACAATGTACAAATAGTAGAGGATCCCGTCATAGAACGACCTTCACCGAGCTGGTTAATGGATTAAACGTATTTTATATTCAATTTAATATGTCAATAAATATATTGCACATGGGTTGTCTAAAAAATTTCAGTCCAGGATAAGATTAATTAATAATTCAAAAAAATATTTTTTTTTTTTGGTTTTTCACCGGTTTGGTTAATAGACAAATTCCATACCAATCGAAAGTTTAAAGCCCATAGAATATGAAAACGTTAGGTTGCCTTATCTTTTCCAGTCACAACTCTCGGGTTGGCAGGTATAAACAGGTAAATCGATACTAGTACTAACTTGCACCCGTCTGGTTAATAAATTAAAATTAAATGAAAATAAAGATTATTTCATTACGAACACGGTGGTATAGGGTTGTCTGCGAAAATTCAGTCCTGAATTCCGGTTGTAGAATTTTAAAAAGCATAGAGTTTATATATATAGCTCGGTGAAGGTCGTTCTATGACGGGATCTTAGACTAAAATTGTCGTAAAAAACAATCGAGTTTTTAACAGACTTCAAAAAAGGAGGAGGTTCTCAATTCGTCTGTATATATATTTTTTTTTCTATGTATGTTCGCGCATAACTCTGGCAATAGGAAGCTATTTCATGTGGTGATTTATACCCATACAAAATATTCCACCATGATCTTACCTCATTGCCTAAACATTATCTCACGGAGTCCTGGAATAATGTTTGGTCCACTAGTAGTCAGTCTAAGGGTAGATTATATCATTCAATTCAACCAAATATTCCAAGCCAGCCTTGGTTTTGTAAAATAAAGCTTTGTAAAAGAACAACTTCTATACTGATACGTATGCGTTTGGGTCACGTTTGCACCCCTCAACATCTAGCTAGACTTCGCATTGTTCAGTCTGAATTGTGTGAGTGCGGTGAAGATGTCGGAGATTTGAATCATATATTTTTCTCTTGTCCTAGAAATGATTCCTCTTCCTTGTTTAATAACCTAATTCTTTTCCAAATTCCTCTTCCTACCTCTATTTCTATCCTTTTAAGCTCTACTAATCATCTTGTCTATAAAGCTCTAAGTATGTTTATCCTTCAGAATAATATAAAGATTTAGTTATTTTATTATTGTTATTTTCATATTATTATTATTGTATCCTAAAACACATCACTAATCCTTTCCAAATTTCCGATCAGTCCGTTATAAATTTTATGTTCCTAACCAGTTTCCTTAACTTGACATTGGCATAATGTTCAAAACAATTGCCATTAAAAAAAAAAACTGGCAATTATGAACCGATTTGAAAAAATCTTTCTTCCATCCATTCTTTAATCCGTTAATTGGGTCCCATAAAATTATTGCTTAGTAATCAAAAAAAAAAGAAAAATTAAATTAAGCTCAAAAAAACAAGAATGTAGACTGCGCAGGAAAGCCTATATAGATGACTTTATGTCGCTTTTTAAGGACAAAAATGGTCATAACTCTGGCAAATATTTACCAATTTCAATTTAATTCTTTTTTTATTCGAACGAAGAAACCACTGTAATGAACCTGTATGAATTTTATCACAACCGGATAAGAACTTCCTGGAGGACCATGAATTATATGGAGGAATTTATCTGGTAAAAACCATAAAACTGATGTTCTCCTTTACATTTCTCTGACAAATATGAACCGATTTCGATGATTCTTTTTTTATTCGAGAGAGTAAACTACTATGATGATTCCATGCAAATTTCATTACGATCGGATAAATTGTTTCTGAAAAGAAACATGAATTATGTAAAAGTATGTAGACGATAATGTGAAATCATAATGATGTCATAACCTACCTAGATCATTTTACCGTCTTCGATGGTTCAATCTTTACGTATGAAAATATCACTAAAAAGCATAAAATAAAATATTAAAAAAAAAAATCAACCGAATAAATTATTTTATACTTTTTAGTGTTATTGAAGTCGGCTCAATTTTTTTTTTAAATATTTTTATAATAATCCTTCACAGAATCTTAAGACTTATCAATGGAAAATTAATGTTGTCTTTTATTTACGCGAATACTAGACATTGCAATCAATCTATTCTTACGGATTATATCGCAATTTATTTTAATTTTCCCGACGTTTCGAATGCTTTGCAGCACCCATGGTCACGGGCGGACTGAGATGTTGAACCTAGTATATAAGTATCATCTATATGTTGAACGTCCCTGCGCTCTATTTATACTGTCATAATTTTTGGTGTACCCTCAGTTATTGTTGTTGTTTTTATTGATGTACCCTCAATTCTTATTGGTTATTATTGTTGCTTGTCCGACCTACGCAGTAAGAGCTTACAGTATCTTGACGCCGTGCAATGTTTTGTCTGGTTTTGGATTTAATTATATTTATCACGGGATCCCAAGCCGGTGGTAACACCCAACCATCTTCTCTATTGAAATTAGGATGTTTTTTGATTTCAATAGCCTCACGAATCATCCTTGGTTGGAAACGGTGTTCTTTTGCGAGGATTTGTGGTTTATCAAATCTGATATAATGGCGGGTGCGATCCTGAAGATGTTCACAAACTACAGATTTTGTACAGCGTCGGTGTTTCACATCAGCTATGTGCTCTTTAACGCGAGTTTTTATTGCACGCTTTGTTTGCCCAATGTAGGAGAGCCCACAGTCACAGTCGAGTTTATAAACTCCTGCATCTTGTAGAGGTATGTGGCATTTGACAGGTGGTAAATATTGACTAATCTTCTTTGGTGGCTTATAATAAGTTTTGATTGAAGCCCGCTTTAAGATGTAACCAATCTTGTCAGTAACCCCTCTAACATATGGTAGGACAGCAGGCTGACGCTCGACCGTGGCTGGTTTGACACGTTCACTATGATGGCAGCGCGGGATCCGGAACTTGTCACGCAGTACTTGCTTGACATGTTGCAGCTCAGCGCTCAGATGGTCATCATCACAGATTCCGCGTGCTCTTTGAAACAAAGATTTACCCACTGTAGCTAGCTGTGTTGGAGGATGATGAGACTCACCATTCAAGTACCTATCTGTATGGGTTGGTTTTCTGTACACAGTATGGCCCAAGGTATTATTAGGATTACTCATTACTAATACATCCAAAAAGGCCAATGAGTTATTTGACTCCAACTCCATTGTGAATTTAATCTTAGGATTGATGGAGTTTACATGGTCCAGGAATTCTGTTACTTTATCAGATGGTAATATTGTGAAGGTATCGTCTACGTATCGCTTGTAGAATCTCGGAGTAACAGGTGAAGTTCTGAGGGCTGTCTCCTCAAAGTCTTCCATGAAAATGTCAGCAACTACGGGAGATACAGGTGAGCCCATCGCTACTCCATCTACTTGCTTATAGAATTGCTCCTTCCACAATAGATAGCCAGATGTAAGGCAATGTTCTAATAG
The DNA here is from genome assembly GCA_911728495.1 of Furcula furcula. Classification (NCBI taxonomy): domain Eukaryota; kingdom Metazoa; phylum Arthropoda; class Insecta; order Lepidoptera; family Notodontidae; genus Furcula; species Furcula furcula. Next base: position 13,849,794 of record OU452245.1, read on the forward strand.
TTCTGCATATTCCTTTGGCATGTTTTTCTCGGCTAGCCTCTTTTTTACAATTTCAATGCAGTCCACCACAGGTGTGAATAGGGACTGGACATCAAAACTGACCATACTTTCATTGTCAGAAAGACTCAGATGTTTGATTTCATTGACAAAATGGTATGAATCCCTGGTATGCGCTTGTGTATGCCTGGTATGTCTTAGTGATGAAAGCACTTTTGCCACGTGCTGAGCCAACCTGTAAGTTAGTGTGTCGATCTGGCTCACAATCGGACGTAGCGGAGCATTGGGTTTATGTACTTTGGGCAACCCATACAACTTCTTGCACAAGAAGGTATCAGTGACTTGACATCGAGATTCAATCTCTCGGAATTTTTCTTTATAATATTACTCGTTGTTTTGAGAATATTATTAATCGGGTCTGTTCTGACCTTTTCGTATGTGCTTACATCCGATAACAGTTGTTGTATTTTTAGATTGTATTCGTCGGTGTCTAAGATGACGGTGGCATTGCCTTTGTCTGCGCGTAGTATGGTGATGTCAGTTCTGGTGCGTAAGTTTTTTAATGCTTCATATTGGTTTTTGGGAAGATTTGGCGTGGGCAAAGAACTCCGTCGTAACAGGGATGAAATATCCTGACGAATAGGCATGATGACTGCAACACAATATCAATACATCTGTGGTTTTAAATATTAGAACAGATTGCACTGATTCCAAAAATGCATCTCATTTACATAATAATAGAGAGATTTTCGTGATAAGCAAATAAATTACTTAAATACAGCTAATCGCCATTTTGTAATAAACGCTGATCAGAGTGAATGACGTCAATCCTGTGCAAATAAACAATTGTCAAACTGTCATCTCAACTTTTTCTTTCATACAATGATTCACTTTTATACCTAGACAGATGTTTATGTACACTGCAGTGACGTCACAATACGGCGCCATGCACCGGCCATCGTTTTGGAATGAAATTCAAACTCTGTTTTAAAAATTGAAAATATTGCTATTAATTGTAAATTTAATACAAAAATATGATTATTTTCGGCAATTGTAGACCCGTGAGTACATTATAGAGTATTTTTTCAAAATTAGTCATCATGCCTATTGCCTCTGAATCCTCCTTCCCTATATTATTTTTACCCAGAACGTCGTCGGGAAAATTAAAATAAATCGCGATATAATCCGTAAGAATAGATTGATTGCAATGGAAAATTAAGTTTGAACGATTTGATTACACAATTCGGCATAATGTTTTTTTTTGCGAGCACAAACCATCGGTACAGTTCAAGTGACACTAAACAACCAAGTCTACCAATTTGATGTTTTGGTGTACCTGATATTGTCAAGTGTTTGAACATCGACCATGCTATCTAGACGTATATATAATCAAAGATAGTGATGGACAAATTTGTATCTAGGATAACGCCCAAGTCTCTTACCTCTGACCCTCTCTCACCATTTATGTGGTATGACGTATCATATGGTTTTTTATTTTTGTAAATTTAATAAGCTGACACTTAGAGATGGACCATACCGTTAATTTCGCACCAAATGTAAACATTATCCAGATCTTTTTGTAATAATGCTGAGTCATTAAAACAAATAATTTCTTTGAAAAATTTCATATTATCTGCATATAATGAGTAGTTACTATGAGCTCTATTTACCACTACATCATTAACAAATAAGAGAAATAGAATGGGACCAAGGTGAGAGCCCTGAGGAATGATTGTAGACCATACTGTAGAATTCATTTCATTTGAATTCCCTATTAAAAGCCTGTTCACTCTAGACGTACTCAAATGTAGACGGCTCGCTGTTCCTGAATCTATAGAGATATACCTGTTTGTACCCATTTCCTGACCAGCAATTCAGCCTGGATATAATTTAATAAAACTTCAGAATTCAGAACACCAATACAATTTTTATTACAATCTTAAATTAACCTGCTTATTTAGGTAAATAATTACAAGACTTATTGAAATTAAATTTAAAAAAATAAGTCTTAAGTCATTAACTATGTAGGTAGGCATGTTATTTAGCTATTTTACATACTTCTCCATAAACTTTTTATGAAATTCTGACCTCAATGAGTCATTAATAAAAGTATTACCCTTCTTTTCAGGTTCTGAACGAGCACAATTTTTAAATACGACGTCATCATCCCATCGCCTTTTAACCTGCAACAAAATAACATAATTAATAATTAAACTAGTATTTTTAAAACCTAACCTAATCATCATCGATATACTATACCAACTAGATTAGCTGTCACGAACCGAAAAGTGGTCACGAAAAGAGAGCTACGGAGACAGACGGCTGTCGCTCTATTTCAAATTAGTACGAGCCGACAACAGCTAGCGTAAGGACGTATCGAAATTCCTTATTGCGCGTTTATAAACTGTCCAAATACTTATCGTAATACTAAAATTGCAGATGGAGAATTTTTTTTCGTTTCGTGTTCTTATTACTACTAGTTTAAATAATAAATATAAGTAAGATATCATTATAATACGAAATAAAAATTATTTATTTGATATTTTCTCCGCTAGTAGTTCGCAACTGCCATGCCGAGACTGACAAAATTAATGTTGCCGATAGGCGTGTCGCCACTGTCTATACGAAACTGTCAAACTACACGTCATTACCATAATAAAAAAGTTAGTTCTCATTTTTGCCACCAGCACGGATAAGTTTGTAAGTCAGTACACACACAATGGAAACACACCTGTTTTGAACCTTATTTTATAGTGGTTAAGATTTTCTTTTAAATGAGTACATTTTTGTTTAAGTCAAAACAACTACTTTTATTCGTATAGCGTTGGCGATTTTATTGATTTTTCTTTGTCTCCGATGTAAAGGTTTTATGTGCCAACATTACTGCATACAGAATTAGACTTTATAACTACATGTGAAGGCTTCTATTAGTCCGACGTTCCGAATTATTTAAAACTATTTTCTACAATTTCTAGCTACGTGTATAGTTGTGTAAGTATATGTAACCGCGACCACATTTTCGATGTCATTTTGTTCGTGACAGCGAATCTAGTTGGTATAGTATATCGATGCTAATCATTGATAAGTACTTATATTTTTTTTCTTAACTTTGATGATTATATTATGTTTATATTATTTTCTTTTTAATAGGGGCCGAAATGCGGTGTAGAAACTTCAAAGTGAGACTACAGTTTAAGTAGGTTCATCTTTGATAACCTTTATTTTCACAGTTCAATATAGGTGCTGATTTTAAACGTCACGTGGTTTTGACTTAAAATTAAAAATATCGAAAAATTCGACAAATCTGAAATAATGATTACCCAACTATATAATTTTTTTTCTTTTACTTTTATAGAATGTTAACTTAATCTTTTGCTAATGTTAGTTGGTAAAAGCTGTGCATACCTTTTATTGTCGTATGGTTAGTGACCAACATGGTGTCAGAGTTTTCCAAGCTCTTAGGCCTCTGACTTAGCTTAAACGACTGCTATCTAGATGACAATAGCTGCGACCGACATTTAACGTGCCCTCCGAAGCACGGAGACGCTCAGTTCAAGGGAGTGACCTTGCCTGACGTTGCTTACCCAACTGATTGTTTACCGAACAGTGGTTACAACTGGCTATGAGCATACCTGTTATTGGTGTACATATAGGAATTGTAACCACTGTTATATTTTTCAATTTACGTTTGATATGTATGTATGCGCATGGATCGTCTTATTTTACAAACAATCAGGTGATCGGCCTGCATTGCCCTAGGCAGTAAGAAACGACTACACAAAGTTATTGCTCCCCGCGGGATTCCAACCCGCGACCGCCGGTTTTCAAACTGAGCTGTTTCCCACTGCGCCACGGAGGCTACAATCAAAAATTAATAATAAGGTTGTTGCAGGATTTTATGATGGATAGAAATCAATACTGGTATTTTTAAATACAGTCATATATATATAATGCGAAATTTACTTGGTAGCCTCGCCTGCGAAGCCGTTGGTAACAGCCAGTCACTTATAATTTGCTACAAGCACACATACCTTTAAATCATTCTTCTGTCCAACTGCTGAATAATTCAAAAGTGGATTACCAGATAATATATTTTCCATTCTGATTCTTTCCTCCTCTTGTTTTCTCTCAGCTTCCTAGAATTAAAAATCAATTTAATCAGGAAACAATATAAAATAAATAAACGCAACGCACGAAAATATTTGCTAATCCACTGATTAACTACGACCAACTTCAACAGGACTTAAACGAAATATGTAAATGGTGTTTGTGCATCGCAAACGCCTACAAGGGTTATTTTAGCAACGAATACCTATGACCGTCAGTTTCACTTTTGCTTTATTAGTTATATTATAATTTTGTACCTACCCTCTAACTTTTTCTCAATCATTAAATATTCAGTACAACGGCAATACGCATTTTTTAATTTCTCATCTGAAATACACATGGCATATGGCCATATCGAGCCAAATAATTGAAAAATACAGTGGACCAGCCATTATTTCATCAGGATTTTAAGTTTGGAGTGGAATTTCAAGAAATTATTGCTAGCGAAGGGCAACGACGGACATTGTTGAGTCATCCAGAACATTTCTAGGATATCAGTGGTCTGGAAACTCATTAAAACGTTCTGTTTTCTATTAATTTCCACCCAACACTCTTGTTCAGGTAGTATTTAGCGTATACAGTGTTAAAATCAGGTCAGTACCGTGTATTTTTTGTAACTTTCCGTATCATTCATTGTCATTTACCCTATTGCAAATTAACAGCATTTTTCAGTGTTAAATACTCATAAAAGGCATAATAAATAATTGTAAAAGTATTAAAATAAGTGCTCTAAATGAACATTTTGCTTGTATGATACAATTTCGCAGGTAATTTCTTTGGGTCTCAGTATTTAAAGTAGATAAGTACATGATTAACAATTAATATTAATAATTATTAGTCTTTCGAGTCCCACGGTTTGTAACCTTTAATAACAGTATCTCATTACATGTTTTTATATATAAAGTATTTGGTTTTGATGCCTAATTAATGTAAAACATTGTTATCTGTTTCATTGAGTACATAGACATTTTTTTCCTTTAGCTGACCCTAATTCGGCAAAGGATTCTAGCCCATACAGCCTACTACATAGACTTATTATAAATTAGTTATAAATCCATAAAGTAATAACGGTATACTAACGTTATTGTATAAAATACCGGTATTTGTAGTAACAGTTAAAATAGCCGTTATTAACACTACGTTATATTAATTTATTTTTGTATAAATTCCAGTTGACTACACCAGTTATTCCGTAATGTCAGACGATAAGGAGCTGATAAGAAAGAGAGCCAGTTTCAAGGGACGGGTAACTGCGCTGACAAATTATATAAATTCATTAGATACTTCTTCTTTAACCGATGCTCAGGTAAACGAGTTGCAGTTAAGAACTAACAGGATTGAAGTTGTATACCAGCAATACGATGAGGTACAATTATCATTAGAATGTAATGCGGAAAATATCGATACCCAGATAGCGGAAAGAAATGAATTTGAATCTTTATACTTTAAGTTATTATCAAAGGCTCAAAAGATATTAGTTGACTCTAAGAAAAAAGACCTGACTTATAGCGAGGTAGGGTCTTGTACTAAAAACCAGAATCTAGTTAAATTGCCCACAATTCAACTGCCAAAATTTAATGGTTCTTACGACCATTGGTTAGAGTTTCACGATACCTTTGTTAGTCTCATACATTCAAATGAAGAAATTGATACAGTAAATAAATTTCACTATTTAAGAGCTTCTTTAGAAGGATCTGCTTCTGTGGTAATTAACTCAATTGAGTTCTCTGCTAATAATTACTCTGTTGCTTGGAATCTGCTTTGTGATAGATTCGACAACAAGCGATTATTAATCCAAAATCATGTCGCGGCTATATTTAATATAGAACAAGTAAGTAAGGAATCTTCATCGAACTTAAAACGACTCAGCGATCAAATTAATAAAAACTTACGTGCCTTGGAATCGCTTGGTGAACCAACTGAATATTGGGACACGCTTCTCATTTACATCCTCACTCATAAACTTGACTTTAAAACCTTACGTGTATGGGAAGAGCATAAAGGTGGTTTTGACAAGAATGACAAAATAACACTTGATATTTTTCTTTCATTTATCAAATCACGTTCCGACTTGATTGAAACTTTAGAGATGTCACATCCCCCTTTAGCCAAGAATACAAATATTGCTAAAAATAGCTTACGAGTCAAATCAATGGTATCAGTACATGATATGAATAACAAAGATAATTTATCCTTTCCTTCACCTAATCGTAAGCGTTGCCCTAGATGCAACGGTGAACACGGTTTAATCAACTGCCCTCAATTTTTAGCGTTAAGCAACGAGGCTCGTTTACAATCATTATCACATTATAAAATATGTTATAATTGTTTGAGCGAAGGACATTACGCTAATCATTGTAAGAAGTCGGGGTGTAAGATATGTCGTCGTAAGCATAACACTCTGATACACATGGCTGATCATAAAAAGTCTGTTTCAACCGCTAATTCTGCAAGTGTTGAGGACAAGGTTGTGAATGTTCCGACGACCCAGTCAGACTCAGGTGCAAGCTTGTCGCTATCTGCAAGTATTGCTGGTTCTTCCTACAGCAATCATGGTGACGTGTTATTATCAACAGCACTGATAAAAGTCTACGGTAAAAATAATCGTTCATGCATTGCACGGGCCGTGTTGGATAGTGGCAGCACCTCATGTCTTATAACTGAGGACATGTACCGACGCTTGGATTTACCTGCTTGTCCTGTAAATAATTCTATAATAGGTATTAATAATTCGTCTTCAAGCATTAATAAAATGTGCTCAGTGCCAATAAAATCACTAGACGAAGATTTTTCTATAAATATTAACTGTTTTGTTTTACCAATTATAACCGACAATATTCCTGGTAAGTCCTTAGATATATCAAAGCTCAATATACCGTCTAATTTGTGTCTAGCGGACCCCAGATTCTATGAATGTGCTACCATAGATATCTTAATCGGAGCCGATGTCTTTTGGGACCTATTAGGTTCGCAAATATTAAAACTTGGTGATAAACAACCGCTACTTTGCGAAACGAAACTTGGATGGGTAGTTTCTGGTCCTATTAATGGCAATCGTGTATCGAAGGCCGCAAACCAAAGTCAGTGTAATTTCATGAAGGTTGCACCTAATAATAACAATGATTTGAATAATGACATTCAGAATCAACTCACTCGATTTTGGCAACTTGAGGAAGTAGGTTCTACGTCAACGTACTCCTTGGAAGAACAGTTGTGCGAGGAACACTTTGTAAAACATACATCTCGGTTACCAAACGGACAGTTTTCTGTTAGAATTCCTTTAAAGCATTCACCGGAATTATTAGGTTTGTCTTTACCACGAGCTAAACATTGCTTGGCTGCGTTAGAACGTAGATTTAAAGGTAAGCCAGATCTTTGTCAAAGGTACAAAGACTTTATGTTAGATTATGAATCTTTGGATCATATGTCTGTATGTCAAAACGATAATGCAAAACACGCTCATTATATTCCACATCATGGAGTTTTACGAGAAAGTAGTACCACTACGAAATTAAGGGTGGTCTTTAACGCAAGTAGCCCGACTACATCCGGTCTGTCTTTTAATGACATTCAACTTGTAGGACCTGTAGTTCAGGATGACCTATTGTCAATACTCTTGCGTTTTAGACAGCATAAATATGTTCTTACCGCTGATGTGGAGAAAATGTATCGACAGATAATTGTTCATCCCGATGACAGGCAGTTGCAGCACATAGTTTGGCGTCATCATCTTTCAGATCCAGTTCAAAGTTATAAGCTTCATACGGTAACGTATGGCACAGCAAGTGCACCATTTTTAGCCACTAGATGCATCAAGCAGTTAGGCATAGAATGTGCTAACAAAAAAGCTTCTGAAGTCATTCTCCACGACTTTTACGTCGATGACTTGCTTACAGGTGGAGATAATTTGAACGAAGTAATAGATCTACGTCATAAGGTCACCTCTGCTTTGGCTTCTGCTCAAATGAACCTAAGGAAATGGAAGTCCAATAATCATAATTTACTTTTTGAAACTGAACCTGCTGATACATCACATAATTTGAATATTGGTGAACTTGAGTCGTGTAAAACGCTAGGTTTAGGTTGGCAGTCACTAACTGATGAACTAAGCCTTCCCATAAGTGATTCAGTTGTACACGGTAGTACCAAACGTGACATGCTTTCGGTAATATCGCAAATCTTTGACCCATTAGGTCTTTTAGCTCCCTGTGTAATAGTAATGAAAATGTTACTTCAGAAATTATGGTTACACAAACTGTCTTGGGATGAACAGTTATCACCGGAGTTACATAAGATTTGGTCTGATATAATAATTGATTTACACCTACTAAGTGATATACGGATTCCACGTCGCGTTATTACTGATTCATTTGAATATTTAGAATTTCATATTTTCTCGGATGCCTCTGAACGTGCTTACGGTGCGTGTTTGTACGTACGCAGTGTTAACAAGAATGGTGAGGTTTTAGTACGACTATTATTTGCTAAAAGTCGAGTTGCGCCGCTCAAACCAATGACCATACCCAGGCTTGAGCTTTGCGGGGCTTTAGTTGGATCCAAAATTTATAAAAAAGTTTTGGAATCATTACGGGTTACTGCGACTCGTACTTATTTTTGGACTGACTCGACAATCGTTTTGAGTTGGTTAAAAATGTTACCTAATAAGCTTCAACCGTTCGTTCGAAACAGAGTTGCAGCTATACTGGATACTACCAATGATGCTGAGTGGAGACATGTTCCGACGGATGAAAATCCTGCAGACTACATATCTCGTGGAGTAAATATTAGCTCTATGTCATCACTCAGTAATTGGTGGTCAGGGCCAAGATTTCTTAGTGAAGATATGTCTAGTTGGCCACCTAATTTGTCTCATTGTAGTAATGATCCTTTGCCTGAAGTTAAGCTTAATGTTACTCTATCGGTAACAATAGATCATCGTAACGATTTAATTAATTTCGAACGCTTTTCTAGTTTCCTAAGACTTCAGCGTTCTATAGCTTATATGTTCCGGTTTATTGACGCTTGTAGAAGAAAGTCCTCATGCAAGGGTCCTCTTAGTACTGAAGAACTACAACGTGCCCTAAAATTTATCATTAGATCATCTCAAAGTGAATCATTTTCAGAATATAAAATGTTACTTGATAATCAAGATTTACCTAAGAAAAGCCAGTTGCGAAAGTTTAATGTATTTTTGGATGACGATAAGATTCTGCGTGTTGGAGGTCGTCTCCAAAATTCATCGTTTCCTTTTAACAAAAAACACCCTATACTTATACAGTCCGCTCATCAACTTACTAAATTAATATTTAATCACGAACATAAAAAACTGATGCACGCAGGGCCACAGTTATTGCTATCATCCATAAGAGAAACGTACTGGCCTATAAGAGGTCGCAATTTAGCCCGACTCTGTTGCCGTCAGTGTGTACGTTGCTGTCGAATGAAGGGTGAAACTGTAGCACCAATTATGGGTAATTTGCCACAGCAGCGTCTTTTAGCGGGAAGCTTTCCTTTTGAAAATATTGGTTTAGACTATGCAGGTCCTGTTTGGTCCGCTTCTCGACAAGGTCGTGGCTCTAAATTAGTTAAAGTTTATATTGCAATTTTCGTTTGTTTTACAACGAAATCAATTCATTTAGAACTAGTGGGCGATTTAACTAGTCATACTTTTATTTTGGCACTACGTAGATTTATGTCCCGAAGAGGAAAGCCTGCTAATATTTATTGTGATAATGGTACCTCGTTCGTGGGCGCATACAATGAAATTTCAAAATTTATCAAAACTAATCGTGATTCCGTTACTGAAGAAATGGCAAACGAAGGCATTAATTTCCATTTTCTTCCTCCTTATTCTCCACATTTTGCTGGCCTTGCGGAAGCTGGTGTCAAGTCGACTAAACACCACTTAGTTAGAGTGTTGGGCAATTGTAAATTGACATATGAGGCGCTTAATACAACGTTAAATCAGATAGAGGCAATATTGAACTCCAGGCCTCTGACACCATTATCATCTGATCCTGAGGATCTGACACCGTTAACTCCCGGACATTTCTTGATTGGACGCCCAATGACATCTTTACCGTCTCCTGATTATCAAGACCGTTCAAGCAATTATTTAACTACATTCCAAAGAATCGAACAACTTCGTCAACATTTCTGGGCTCGATGGAGCAGGGAATATATATCAGAGCTTCAATTAAGAATGAAGTGGCGATCATGCAAAGGTTCCCTGAAATTGAATTCTCTGGTACTTTTAAAGGAAGACAACTTGCCACCGTTAAAGTGGAGGATGGGGCGAATTGTTGCAGTTCATCCTGGATTGGACGGCGTGATTAGAGTAGCGGACGTTAAAACTTCTAGTGGTCTGCTACGCAGATCATTTAGCAAGATTTGTCCGCTTCCGGAACCTGATTTTGGTTGAAATGCCAGATTTCAACGCCTGGGGGTATGTTTGTGCATCGCAAACGCCTACAAGGGTTATTTTAGCAACGAATACCTATGACCGTCAGTTTCACTTTTGATTTATTAGTTATATTATAATTTTGTACCTACCCTCTAACTTTTTCTCAATCATTAAATATTCAGTACAACGGCAATACGCATTTTTTAATTTCTCATCTGAAATACACCTGGATATTCCGAACAAATGGTGTAAATGAGCCGCTCGCTCATCAATCTAACTGCTACTAAATGTAATGTACTACATTAACTTAACTACATGAAGGCAAACATAATCCCAGGTTAACATTTTCATTGGACGACGTTCAACTGTCGGAGATTAATGTACAAACAGACTTTGAATTAAAGATTACAAAAGATATGAAGTGGGAGACTCATACTTCCACAATCACAAAGAAAGCCAAAAGCCTTATATCTCATCAGGAAAGCGTTTGGAATCTTGACACCAGATATGATGCTAAAGATATACAAAACATTTATTAGGCCAATCTTAGAGTACGCATTTCAAGTTTGGAGCCCTTACTTTATTAAAGATATTGAACTCTTAGAAAAGGTTCAGCGCAGTTTCAAGAAAATTCCAAACCACTTATAACGGAAATCTTATGAAGAATGCTTACAAATGCTAAATCTCACTACCTTAAAAGATCGCAGGGAGGTTGGAGATTTAATCGAGACATACAAGATCTTAAATGGTCACTATGATTTACCAGATTTCGACAACTTATTAAAATGTACTTAGCAGACTTAGCAAAAATGTTCATCTAAGGTCAAAGCGTCATTGCCTCAAACTGTCTACTAGGTTATCGAAAAATAACCCTCATAAAAATTTCATAAGTAACAGAGTGGTTAGAGCTTGGAACAAACTTCCAGAAGTTGTCACATCAGTCAACACCAACCAATTTAAAAACTGGCTTGAATCATATGAAATAATAATATCTTGGGACAATCTACACACGGTCATCTGATCCCAAACTAGGCAGAGCCTGTACTATGGAAACCAGGCAACTGATACTAATACTTATATACATTTTTTTTTGTAAATACATTCTTAAATAGATAAATAACACCCCGACAGTTGGTGGGAATCGAACCCCCAACCCATCAGATAGCAGACAGGGTGTCTAACCACTAGACCAACGGGCTCGTCATATTATATTAGCAACCTCAACAGTACAACTTAATTGAGCAGACCAGGATACAGGCTATTATCAGTTGTTCCAACTGCTTGCCTGTTAAATAATGATAATAAAATTAAAATAAATTAATATAAAATAAGCTTAATAACTCACATTTTTACGAAAATTGGAGGATCGGGTGCATGGGCAGTTGTGTTCAGTGGGTGAAAAAGGCCACTTTGGGCAAAACATAATATGGGTAAGTTACGGTTTAATTTTTATTTGTATGGCAGCATTAGCACCAAATATCAATCTGCTAATAAATGAATTGCGTATGATTCTCCTAAAATATGTATGTTGCCAGTTTACAAAAGTTACAGGAATTGCGAGAGATCTGCTAGGAATGCAGAATATGATTCCTTTTAGATGAAATGCTTAATCTTGCCCGCTTTTTAGGCCTGCAGAAGTAGGTTTAGGTAAAGCTTAAAATGATTAGTAGGTAACAGGCAAGCCAGCGAAGTTACATAATGTCATTGAATAAAATAAAAAAAAACATGGTTAAAATATAACATGTTAAAAAAATGCAATCAGTTATATTACTTATATTTTAACAAACTACTTCCTGAATTAAAATAATTAGGAAGTAGTTCCTACATTAAAATAATTATACAGATTAAAATGTTAGTGTCTTACCTTTTTGGCTTGTTCTAATGCTCTTTCTTTTTTAATTTTATTCAACTCTGCTAATAGTGCTGCAGTGTCATCATCAGAGTCATCAGAGTCTGAAGAGTCTCCTTCAAGTGGGTCATCAGCATCCAAGCTTGCTGCTGGCACTTGATCTATTTTAGGCCTTTTCATAAGAGGCTCAATCTGCCTCCTAGTACCTGAGCTTTTGATGTCTTTTTCTCTTTCATCCAACTCTTTGCGAAAATCTCTAGACCGTAATTCATCAGTGGTTCCTTGACCTTGTTCCCTTCACAATAATAATGAAACATTACTTATAAGTAATAAATATAAAGGACAGTTAAATTGAACACCTGACCTTACGAATGTATAACATATTATTATGCGTTTCAAATAAGAATGTGACTGTCGAAATGCCATTTTGTTTCGCAGAGCTTGTCAATTTCAAATGCTATGTGTAGGGTGTGCAAAAGAAACATACAATAGTTTTAACTACTTTTATATTTCTAACGACAAATTAAATCCTCAATCCCGCTTATCGCAATGTCGCATTCATCACTTGACTTTGAATAAGCATCACAGTTATTGCCTGAGAATTAATAATAGAACATAAATTAAAGCTAATAAATAAAATAAGGTACAACATTTATCAAACAGAAATTACAGCAAAATAAGCATAATTTAGCCATATTATTAAAGATAATTAATGGGCCGTAATGAATATCTTCTTATAAACTGTTAACAATGAGTGAAGTTACAGCAGTCATGATAACATTCTTATTTGAAATACATAGTACATTCTATTAGTTTACTATCCTATATGGCATTCCTGTAAATATAATGCAATGTACAGTTAAAATGTCAACAATTGGTTTAGCTATTCATAAGTTATAAAGCTAAAGACTAATACCTACACAAGTTTTCTCTTTAAAAGTTTAAGTCATTTCTCTTTCTAATTTTACTATATTTGTATAGACCTACCATAGTTGGAATCTTGATAAGTAAGTTCTTCAGAGGAATATCAATTTCTATCTATCAACTGCATGGATCATACAACATACAGCTCACATCACATAAAAACAGAGCTGGCAATCCACCTGCAGTGTCCTTTATGACCATTCTCTCAAGAGACACAATGATGTCTAGTGCACTTTTACTCAATGCGAGCAGATAGTACATTTTTGCTTAGTCTGGATAATAATAAATTAGTCAATGTGTACCTACCTGTACTTTAACTTAGTGTGTCCAGGCAGGTCTCTACTAGAGTATTGCCGAGATATGGCACTCAAATCTTTTTCCCCTCGTCCTTGTCCGCCTCTTGCTGGATCAAAAGTTGGTCGTGCTGCTGTAGTCATTTTTCCGTATTAGATTCTGTGACTCTGTGATTATTATTTTTCTTTTCTTTACCACTTCTGTATTCTGTACATAGACGCAATAGTGTACTACTTTAATATCATGTGGTAAACAAGTAAAATGCTTTTGGTAAAGTAAATCCGAAAAGCTATTTTAGTAGAGAAAATGTGTCCGTCAAGAAAAAGCTTTCAATTACGAACTTATTATGTATGTTTATTTATAGGTTATCTAGAGATACGCATTGAATACGCACAAAAACATTGTATATTTTCGTGATATTTTTTCGAAATAAAATAAAATGGTTACCATCCGTGATCCTATTTCAATGATTGAACCACAGACGTATTAGCACGGCTATAAATCTCGGTACTTCTATTCCTCGCATTGTAGCCATATTGTAACTATCCATTTTGACAGTTTCCCTCCTCCCTACTCCCTCCTTCATACTTCATTCCTTCGTCGTCTGTAATATAGACGCCATATTTGATTTTAATAAGACAGGAAACAAGCACGCCATTGTGTGTGATTTTACCAAGTTCGTTGTTCATTGTAATTTTACAATTTTGTACATAATGAATGTGTAAAATCTTTAAATAACAACTTGCATTACGTTTTAAAAGACTGTGTCGTGAATTGTGCTTGTAGGAGTAAGGACGGCAATCAATTTAATGTTTTTCCCCAGGATTGTAATATGCAGGACTGTAACATATAAACATGAACTGTGAAAGGATATTCTTCACGGAAAAGTTCATTGCCTCATACCAGTGAGGCTTCGTCTTCGTGTTGAAGCCTATGCTACGTTATTTTTGGTTTACGAAATCAACAAATGCTCTCCTTATACAATGCACACTGACCACAATGGTAAGTACTTACCTTGTTACGAATATTTTCTCATACTTTTCATTAGAATGCTACCTAATTTAACTTATAATCTACTATATCATGCAATATATGAATTAACATTTATAACATTAGTTTTATATATTTTACACAGTTGTCTTGTATTTATACTATACATTATTGTACCTAATTTGTCCTCATTTACTCCGATGATAATGATGTAAATTTTGTGCTGTAGTAGGACAGTTCCATACTATTTGGCTAGGCTAATAAATCTGCAAGTGCTGAAAACTTATTACTGTAAAAATAAGATAGAATCATAATTAACCGGAATTATTCACTTTGCACTAGGTTCTCTTATCTTCTCTCTCTGGTAATTGTGTGTGTCATACAAAATACTAAAGCATGCCACTCTTTTGTTTCAGTTGGAATTTGTACACTCTGCGATGGTCCCTTTGATGCTGTTAACGATGCCAATTTATCGGACAAACAAACATATCTCTAAAAAGCTGTGACAAGCCACATCTCGACCATGGCATTAACCCATTCTTTAATAATATTTAACTAGCCGCTATTATAAATGGAGACAGTTTATCAAACAAATGAATTAACTAAAAACTACCCGGAGAGTCACATCCTGACCAAAGTATTAACCTTATTTACCTTGCCTTATTTACCTTATTTTATGTATATTTTTTTATAAAGAATAAAAATAATTTAAATTATGTATATTGTATTTTATTCTAAACCTGAATATGAAATATTAACCTCTGCAGGCCTGATGGTGAATTATTCACCATGACGTTTAAATGTCATTGAACACTCAGAGCCCGATGGTGCATATTTCACCACGACCGTTATACCGTTTTTATTGCGTTTCAACGGTATATTTTGTTTTACCGTTTTTTGTCTATGGTTAGCCGAGTGTATTTCCGCCTTTATTGGACCATCAGTCCCTTGTCATTTTGACTTTTTAAGTCAAACTTCAAGTGGCAAAAAAAAAGAAAAAAGTCGGCGGTAGTAGTCATAATGGCGGCACATAGCGGTCAATGAATGTTTATTTATTTAATGTAAATAGTGTCTTATTTCAGGTGAATGATATTAATTAGTTGTGTTTAGTGTTATAACGTATTAATAAAGCAGTGTACACGTTATTTAGACCGTATTTTATCAAAAAATTGGATATTTTCTAACTGAAATCTGACCCGGGTGATTCATTGTTTGTTTGTTTACTTTTGATAAATTTTCGATATTTTTTGTAATGTAATTGTTGTAAATACATCGTAATTACATGATAACGATAATAATTCGAAGATAAAGGCATAAAATCCAATATAACTATCGAAAATTTTGCATACCATGACGTCATAGCGCGCGATGACGTCAGTTGAAAAAAGTTTTGATTTCATTTCGATTTTTTTTATAGTTTTATGTTTAAACTTGTATGAAAAGGAGTTTGGATGCAAAGAATGGATCTTTATGAGTGCCTGGGTCAATATTCTATCCTCAAAATCGAGATCAAAAATAGGTAAAATCAACATTGCCAAAAATTCATCTATTTTGACCTTTTTCTTTAAAAAATCGATATTTCTAATTTTAAAAAAGGGTATATATCATAGCTAATACTTTTATAAATAGAACTCAGTTTACAGAACCCAAATCGGTTAAGTATTTATTTTTAGATAACGCTCGTAAGTGGCCCGTAACATGATATCCCGCCGCGCGATAAGCATTGAGCGCTTACATCGAAAATGCGTAAAAATGCCAGTCCCTCAGGGGTTAAAGAAAAATGGAATAGGAATATGAAAAGTAAAGCGGCTTAAAAGACTAGTCTCCGTTTTTTTTAAACTGGTCGAAAAGTCCTGACCCACGGCACATGATATGAGCGTATAATTTAAAAAAAAACAGACGTCATATTCTATTACTGCAAATCCGTAATGTGATTTTTCCTCTAGGCCAGTTCACCGTCTGATGCGTAGCATCCCTAATACGTCTGTGCGTATTAGGGATGCTTGGATTGAACAGTATCATTATAAAATCTTTTTAAAAAAAAATTGAACCGACTTCAATATCACTGAAAAGTATAAAATAATTTAAATATTATTGAAGTTGATGTTAGCGTACCTGCTGTGTATATTTGGCACCAACTTCAATAATATTTAAATTATTTTATACTTTTCAGTGATATTGAAGTCGGTTCAATTTTTTTTTAAAAAGATTTTATTTTAAACTTTTTAGTGATATTTTCATATATAAAGATTGAACCATCGAAAACCGTAAAATTATCTAGGTAGGTTATGATCACATTATCGTCTACATAGTTTTACATAATTCATGTTTCATGTTAATGAAATTTGCATGAAAACATCATAGTAGTTTACTCTCTCGAATAAAAAAAATAATCATCGAAATCGGTTCATAATTGTCAGAGCAATGTAATGGAGAACATCTGTTTTATGGTTTTTACCAGATAAATTCCTCCACATCGTTCATGGTCCTCCAGGAAGTTCTTATCCGGTTGTAATAAAATTCATACAGATTCAATACAGTGGTTTCTTCTTTCGAATAAAAAAAGAATCATTGAAATTGGTAAATATTTGCCAGAGTTATGACTATTTTTGTCCGACCGAGCGAGTCCGAGCGACTAAAACGTCATCTATATAGGCTTTCTTGCAAGTCTCAGTGCGCAGTCACCATTCTTGTTTTTTCAGGAACTACTTATTACTAAGCAATAATTTTTTTATGGGACCCAATTAACGGATTAAAGAATGGATGGAAGAAAGATTTTTTCAGATCGGTTCATAATTGCCAGAGTTATGCGCGAACATACATAGAAAATATATATATATATATATATACAGACGAATTGAGAACCTCCTCCTTTTTTTGAAGTCGGTTAAAAATCCTATAATCTGTAGATTGAACCATAAAATAGGTAGAGTAAAGCAAGGTGTTGCAATCTTTTGAAAAAAAACCCCCCTAAACTCAAGTCGAAATACCCCAAGGTATTTATTAGGAACAGGAGATATCACTGTGTTCAAAACGTAGACAGAATATAATACAGACATATACCAAGCGTGCCGCCGATAAGGACAGAAAAATAAGTACATACTAAATTTAGAGTTGCCACGTAAGGGAAATTTTACCCTTTGTGTAAAGCAAATACGGAGGTTGTTGTAAATGATATTTTCATTCCTAACCAAAACCCACTTTTTTGACACAACATTTACTTTTCTTACATTATATCGTCTTAATCTATGACAGTCTGCAAAAAGTACGAAAGTGATTGTTATAATAATGCCCTCCTAGCCGAAACGACCACAGCGGCCAATCTTTCACAAGATCAGCCATGTACGCAGGAGATATTATAGTGCACAAGTGCTTGCGTAGACACAAGTGCACTCTCTCTTCCTTTATATAATAGGTACCTCTCATAATCCGATGGGACGGAAGACCGACACGACTGGGGAGAAGTTAAGCGCAGGACCGACTTTTTACATGCCCATCCGACGCATGTGTGGCGTATCTCGGATCACGGTTTCGGAACGCCAAAGGGGCTGTCAAAAAGATGAGCGCGCTAGTATATATGGCAGAGACATGTTTTAATTATTACGATTACTCCACTGTATTATAAGTTGTTCTCTCTCAATTTGATTATAAGTGTTTATTACCAAAGCTCGGCGTTTTAATTTGACGGACAGGAGTCGGGCATACGTCCTATCGCAAATCCTGACACATGGATCATCTTACTTTACAGACAATCAGGTCATCGGCCTGCATTGTCCTAGCCAGTAAGGAACAACTACTCAAATTTGTTGCCCTTCGCAGGATTCGAACCCACGACGACTTAATATCATATATGCTGTAGCTAAGGTCTATTCCACATTGTTCACCTGGGTGATATCACGTGGTGATTAAAGTGGCTAAGAGCTGTAGATAATTATTAGCCTCATACAAAAAAGTTAAGAGATAAAAACAATAATATGCTATTTCCCAGAGAGGTAGGCAAAAATTGGCTTTCTTATAACTTAATATAATACATACTATGGCCATTTACCGGGTAAGTTTTAGTAAATTTCTCCAATATACAAATCTATAGTACTAGTATCTTGGGACAATCTACGCTTGACCAATGACCACCTGATCTCAATCTACGCAGATCCTTTAGTAAGGTAACCAGATAAATGATTACAAATACTTGTAAACTGTATAAATACATATTTAAATAGATAAATAACACCCAGACAATTGTTCGGAATCCTTCGGAATCGAACCCATGTCCTATTGGGCAGCGGCCAGGTCCCTCAGATCGTCGAACAGCCGTACATCGCCGCCGTCCGCGGCATGTACTGCTCGACCCACCCGACCCGATGTCCGTCCTCCTGGACCATGACACAACACCAACACCAACACCGACAACGATGTCAAGAGTCGTAAACACATCAACACACAGACACCGGTCTCGCCGGCGAGGCCGAAGGGATCCGTACGCATGCAACCCCTCGCTGAGTTTCTTGCCGGTTCTTCTCAGCGGGGGCGCGTTGTGAACCGGTGGTAAACTCATTTTCTCTAAGCGGCAGCCCAAGCCGAGGCCGTGCCTCCCTGAGGTGCCCTTGTGCTAGTCGCTACCCAAACCTTTCTGGCTGGAGCGCTTTAAGCGCTCGTCCTCTTGTCCGGTGAAACAGTACTATACCTACAAAAAAAAAGTGATGATCAATAAAGCAAAGTGACTATCAAGCTTCAGTTGTCCACCAAACTTTGATGTCTACTGAAAGTGTGTTTGGTATTTATTGGTGATTCAAGTTAGGCAATGCCAAATGAATCATTTGATAGTTATTTAATAGTCACTTTGCTTTATTGATCATCACTTTAGTTGTCAAACGAGATAGGTACATAATAGGGGGGCAAATGAAACAAACTATTCAACGTCGGTACTATTTATTTATAATTCAGACAAATTTACCAATAAATTGTAACCAACAACATACATACATATATTTAAACAACATGCATATAGTAAAAGCACGATTAAATGTACAATGACCATTGTGCCTATAAATAACGAATGAATACGTCCTGCGCAGCCTTGGACGAATTACTTGAGCGCTTACGTTATTTCTGAATATTTAAGCATTCGGGAATAACTTTTAGCAACCTAATTAATTCTTTTTGTTGCTGCTATCCACAGTATACAAATATCCATATTTTCAGGAAATCATAAAAATAAATTCGGGAAATCTGAGAAATTCTTCGATGCACCCAGCATGTGGGATCGTGTATGATGCACTTAATAATAATTTACCACTTATTTATGGTAGTCTCTCTTTTATACACTGGCAACACTGATAATGGCGATCAATAAACTGAAAATTTTAGGTTATGGATGAAAAACAAGAATTTATCGATCTTACACGTAACTTTCAAGTAAAATAATAACTAATTTAGAGCAATAAGATCTAAATAAGTGGTTTACATGTATTAGTTTCTAAATGTAACCTCTAAATTGGCCATAATAATTCACGTTTACCTGTGAAACGATACTCCACTAATTTTACGTTCACTGTCACTTTTACAGCCTATAATACTGCACTGCACGATTCTTATAGGATTTCCACAACACACAGTAATGTCACAGTTAGTTTTTTATTGAATTTTAAGTTATTTATTTAATATTAAAACCACGATAAAATTGTCACGGAGCAAAGTGGGAGCAAACGTCAAATTTGTTTCGCACCCACGGCGCGGAAAAATCGAACACATGCTGAGGGACAAAAAATCATATACACTGTTACTTTCTATCACACGTAACCTACATAAACGCATTCTTTTCTTGCGTGAATGAGAAAGAAAGTGTCCAGCCCTCTATTGTTTTCTTCCTCTAAGGTTCAAAAGGTGGTGGAGTGAGGTCAAAAATTTATTGTTGTCAGAATATTCTCCCATTGCGTAAATGCACTTTTTCATGCGATTATTTTGAAAACTTTTATGCCACTCCTCCGTGGTGACCTCAGAAACGTGTTTTTCATACTCTTCGACAGCCTCTTCTGGTGACGAAAATCGTTGACCGCGTAATTGGTTCTTAATTTTTGGGAACAGAAAAAAGTCACAAGGTGCCAGGTCGGGGCTGTATGCTGGATGGATGGCTCACAAGTACTACGATTTTCACCTTCAAAAATTCGTTTGTTTGTCTGGCCGTGTGGGAACTAGGATTGTAATGGTGCAAGATGATACGGCGTTTCCGATTATTTTTACGGAGTTCATCAATAATTTCTGGCAAATGAATGGTCGTGTACCAGTCACTGTTTACGGTACGACGATTGTCTAAAGCAACAGTAGCCACGTGTCCAGTTTTATTTAAAAAAAGAAGCAATCATCCGCTTAGATGCACTTTTCACGCGCGCCGCTTTGGTTGGCTTCGGCTCATCTTGAAAGACTCATACGCTCGATTGCTGCTTTGTTTTGGGATCGTAGCAATAAATCCATGTATCGTCACCTGTTACTATGTCCTACACCAAATTTGACGCACCTTCGCTGAATCTGGTAAGCATGGAACTGCACCAAGTGACGCGGTCCGTTTTTTGAGCCTTGGTCAAATTGTGTGGGATCCACCGTGTGCACAGCTTTCTCACACCCAAATGTTTGTGTAGGATTGTTTGTATTTGACTCATGCCTATGTCTAAGGATGTGCGAATCTCATGGTAGGTGACATGTCTGTCTGTTTCAATCATACGGCGCACAGCATCGATGTTTTTGTTGTTCACAGTGGTGGACGGCCGAACATAGCGAGATTCGTCACTGAGATTGCCACGACGGCGCTTGAATTCTGCAAACCAGCTATAAATAGTCGTCTTGCATGGTGTTTCATCGCCAAAAGCAGATTGAAGCCGAGCGATGATCTGTTAAGCTGTCAAATTACACTTAAAATCGTAAAAAATCATACTACGAAAATTTTCCCGAGTTAAATCCATGATGATGTAGACACGCAATTTTTAAAATGGCGCCACAATGTAAAAACAATTGACAGTCAGATGAAACAAACTGCATTCTACAGCCAAAGAGTTCCATTTTAAAATGTTGTAATTACTTTTCAAAAAATTGTATATTTTCGAACTGAAAAAACAAAAAAAAACACCATAGGTGATTTTTTTGTTTGTTTCTTACTTTTGGTCTAATTTCGTTATTATTTGTAATGTAATTGTTGTAAATACATTGTAATTACATCATAACGATAATAACTCAAAGATAAAGTCATAAAATCCAATCTAACTGTGACAATTTTGTGATAAATAAAGATATTTATTTATTTATTTAACTATCGACAATTTTGCATACCATGACGTCATAACGCGAAGTAATGTCATTTAAAAAAAATTGAGTTCATTAAATTTTTTTTAAAATGACATTACTATCAAAAATACACACATCAAAAGTGTCTAGGGATCAACATATATTTTTGCAATAACTTTTCTCCTGATTGATATTAATTAAAATTTTCTTTAAGGATTCATCAAATAAAGTGTTTTCGTTTGTCACAGTAACGATAAACCAAGTCACCTTTGCATTAATAAAGAAATTTGCCATTTTCCTAATAAAGGGATTTTTGACATTTGAACCACTAACACAAAAGTTCGAAAAAAAGACTGAAATAACAGTTTTCTTTAAAATTTTATTGGGTAACTTAAACAATTAATAATCCGTGTTTCTACCGCGAACACTAACAACACAAGAACATCGGTTTGGCATACTCAAAATGAGTTCATCCAAATCACGCTGTGGAATGGCCGCCCATGTTCGTTGCAACAACAAAAAAAGGTCTTCTTGCGACTGGATACCCTCCATATTCGGCAGAGCTCTTCTCTGTAGCATATCCCATGCATGCTCAATCGGGTTCAAGTCTGGCGACTGAGCAGGCCAGGGCAGGACATTGATGTTAGCTGCGGCGAGAGTCTGTCTTACAACTCTTGCGGTGTGCGGTCGTGCATTATCATGCATTAACTGAAATAAGGGACCGATTTGCACTTGTAGAGGAACGATGACGTCTGATACAATCGTCTCAGCATAAATTTGAGCGTTGAGGTTGCCTCTGATCCAAATCAACTCAGTTCTTCCGCCGATCCAAATACCCGCCCATACCATGATGGTTCCACCACTATAAGGATGGACTTCCTGGCAGGATTTTAATCGCTGTTGGCGTCCAGGGGTTCTCCAGTGTCGTATACGTCTTGTATCCGGTCTCATACCAAAACGAGACTCATCAGAAAAGCACACGAAACGCCATTGTTCTTCTGCCCAATTTCTGTGTTCAAGAGCCCATTGATATCGAATCCTACGATTGTGCATTGCTATAGGTGGTACCCGTAGCGGTCTTCGGGAATGAAGGTTCACTTCATGCAAGCGGTTTCTGACTGTTTGGTCGCTAATTAAGTTCCCTGAAGAGTGATGAAGCCTCACGGCTAACATCATGGCAGTTATTGTTGGAGCTCTTCGAGTTAAGATTTGAATATATCGGTCTTGTCTCCGTGTGGTGCAGCGATACCGTCCTCCATGGCGCTCAGCCACGGTACCAGTGCTTCGGTAACGTGTCCAAAGTCGACTGATAACACTCTGACTTGTATTCAGAGCTAAAGCCACAGTACGTTGCCGGGAACCAGCTTCTATCATTCCCACGGCTCTGAGCATTTCTTCCCTGCTTAAATGACGTCGCCGCTCCATAATAACGTTGGTTTTAATCAGTAGTAGGGAAACAGTAGCACTAATAATGTCTTCAATGCGTTGTATGTTTTTATAGGGAAAATATTGACAGCTGATTTTCATCTTTTACTCGAATTTGATTCACAGTTCCTGATTCAAATTATGAAATGCACCAAAAAGGATCCATATAAATTTATAAAATCATAAATTTATTACAAAGCCACATCTCAATCTCAAGAAATCCGCTTAAAAATGCTTGATCCCTAGACACTTTTGATGTGTGTAGGTAAAATCAACTTTGCCAAAAATCCATCTATTTTTGACTTTCCCTTTGAAAATCGATATTTATAAATCAAAAAATAGTAAGTATATACTGGATAGCTAATAGTTTTCTCATTAGAACTCAGTTTACAAAACGCAAATCGGTTGAGTAGTTATGTTTATATACCACTCGTAACCTAATAGTACAAATGATTTTTCAGTAGTAGTTAATAAAGTTTACATACAGGGAACACCGGAACCAAATGGCGATTCGTGTCTGTCAAATTTTTTATCATAATGTTTAAGGCAGCAAAATTATTGAAATACATTTCTTTTTCGTCACAGGATGGTAAATGATTGTGCTATTCCAGTTTGTAAGCAGATCAACATTAATAACTAAGAAAACCTGAGGGTACACCGGCATAATTGTGACATATGGACGTTCATCATCTCAGCCCTCCCGTGACCATGGGTGCTGCAAAGCATTCGAATCGTCGGGATAGTAAGATCTAAAATATACCGCGATAAAATCGTAAAAGTATGTAGTTTGATTTCAATCTCTAAGCTCTAACTAAAAGCCCACAAAAAACATTTTCGTTGGAGTAATTAGAGAAGTAATACGAATGTGATCTGGGAATAAACGAGTATATTATCATCTTAAAATGTGGATCCAACTGGATGCAGAAAGATAAGTTAGGGGAGGCCTATGCCGAGGAGGCGACTGCTACTTAAATGTTTAGTTTAATATACTCATTAATAGAATGATAACTGTATTGTGTATATAGCAGCAGAAATAGTTAAGCATGATCATTGATCATTCTGATTTCTTGAGGGGAAATTTTTCAAATGATTGCAACACCTTGCTTTACTCTATGGTTCAATCAATCATTAAAATAGACTCAGCCGTGTGTTTGACTCTTGTTTTGTTTGACTATGGTTGAAATGAAAATTGAAAAGGAATGGTGGCGTACGTACGTCAGATGAAATAATTTTATCAATTTATTTTCTCCGTGAATTTCAGTTGGCACAAAAACTGGTGTAACCATTTTCAGACAGGTATGCATTTAAAAAATATATCATATACCTAATCTAGTTCATACATTTTAAGCTAGAGAACAGCTAATAGTACCTACGTAGATAGATATTCCACGCAGGAGTCGCAAGACTGATTCGTTTCGGCAGACGCCATTTTGTGTTACCATTACCATTTTCAAAGGCATAGGCATCGAATATAGACAGATAGGTACCTAGTTAATATATAAAAAAACGTGTTGTATTAAACGTCCCGTTACGTTAGTCATTGGTAAAACGTTTTTACCCAATTACCGCAAGAGGGTTATGTTTTTCCAGCGTATGTATAGTAGGTACCTATATACTTAGCATAGTAACATCTTTGTTTCCCACCAAGTATCTGGGTGTTACATCTATGTATACTAAGTATGTATTCACAAAAAAAGTATATACCTATCAGTTGTCTGGTTACCATAGTAGCTGCTCTGCCTAGTTTGGGATCCGATGACAGTGTGTGGCGTGTCTGGATTGTCCTATAACACCTCAGGGGCTATTATAGCCAAGCTGTCTGTCATTCTACAATACGGAATGCTAGAAAATAAATGTATGGTATTGACATATCTCTTCATCTGACTTAGCAAAGAGATATGTCATTCACATATATTTGTTTAAAATCTCTAGCGTTCCGTATTGTAGAATGACAACTTGGCTAAGGGGGGCTGATAGCAAAAAGACCGAACTGCAAAACTAAGTTGGTTTGTTAAGGTTTTTTAGGATTTCTAAAAAAACAGTACTATTATACAACATTTTTTCTGTAACGGAGATCAACATTATCCCATACAAGTTTGCCAAAATATGTACCATGATGTACAATACAAATGCACCAAATTGTAGAGAAAAATTGAAGTTGAATCAAATTTTTTTTTAAAAGATTGTATTTTAAACTTTTTAGTGATATTTTCATACATAAAGATTGAACCATCGAAGATGGTAAAATGATATAGGTAGGTTATGATCACATTATCGTCTACATATTTTTACATATTTATTGTTTCATCAGAAAAAAATATCCGGTCGTAATGAAATTTGCATCATCATAGTAAGTAGTTTACTGTCTCATTTAAAAAAAAATTCATCAAAATCGGTTCATATTTGTCAGAGTTATGCGCAGAGTTATACAGAACATACATAGAAAAAAATATTATATATACAGATGAATTGAGAACCTCCTCCATTTTTTGAAGTTGGTTAAAAATAGAGGAATTCGAAAATAATTATATTGTTATCCATGAATAAAGTAATACTGGATGATAAATTATTTAAAGTTTAAATACCCTGTAACACAATTAAATTTTCATCCAAAATTGCATGTACATGATGGCCTGCAGTAAGAGATATAGTTATCGGTTAAAATGAAAGAACAACACATTACTCTATACATCTCATTCTAACTGACTTCGTCCTTTTCTGCAGGCCTTGTGCAAGACAATAGTGACTGATACTGACAGCAGACAGTTGTCAACTTGACACTATTCTTTTTTAATAAGTAGTGTGTGTGCAAGACGTTGGGTAATTGTGTGCGCCAAAGGCTTGAACATAGAGAGCCAAAATGCTGTGGAAATTCATTTTGAAAAGTTATTTTATTCTCGTCTTCGGGTGACAAAATTAAATAAATGTAATATTAAACACTAATTTATCCATCCAAAAAAAGCAATTGTTTTTTGGCACTATTTACATAATATTTAACATGTTTTTTTTGTTATAGGATGGCTGAAGATTTCGATGTTGAAGCTATGTTAGAAGCTCCTTATAATAAATCGGTGAGTAGCATGATACCCAGGTATTTACATACATAATTTTTGAATAGAACTCTTTCATTATATTTTGATGGGAGACCTAATGCATAATTTCATGTCTTAAAATAGTTTACAGATTTTGAAGTTCAAGAAATAAAATGTTGTATTTGTGAATGTTATCATACAAGGAATAGTAGTCTTTGACTTATCAAATTGTATTTCATCTAAGAAAGATAAAATAAGCAAGTTCAATAAATAATGAATATACTTACCGACTTAGTCTTAAATGACTGGCCAAATCTTGTATCTTTGATTGATATTTTAAAACGAATATTTTTTTACCTCAATATAATACAATAGATAGGTACAAGATAAATATTTAGGAAAACAATGCACGACATGCTCTTTTTAACCAACTTCAAAAGGAGGTTCTGAATTCTGGGTTGGACGCGTATGTATGTAATATTAATAAAACACGGAATGTTCACATAATTATGTTAGTCTATGTGGGTGTAGGTTCATATATATGTAGGTTTGTCCCTTGATTTCTCAGAAACTATAAATCCGATTGCGGTAATTCGTTATCTTTCAACTTAGGGAAGAGTAGAAGTTTCATCGAAATCTGTTTAGTAGTTTACAAAATATAGACTGTTTATGTATGCAGTAAGATACCCTGGCATAGCTGTACGTGTTGCGTGATAGTTTCGCAAGCATTCGGACAGTTATAATGATAGGTAATAGTAACCCAGATAATAGCTCATTTTGCTTAACAATTATTTTACTTCACAACCATATTCCCAGAAAGGGTATTCCCAGAAAGGGTAAAGGGTAGTCAGAAATATTTGTTGTACACCTCATATTTAACTAATTTGATAGGTACTGCTAATATCATGGTAATTAAACTTAGTCACTAAAAAGTCTCAAATAAACTATTTTTAGAAAAAAGTAATATCGAAACTATATGTGCTACATCAAATCATTTAGTAAAAATGTATACTAAAATATACTTCTCTGGCTACCCTTTTTCCGAATATGGTCAGGAAGTCCAAAAATGACAAGTTTAGCTTGTCATTTTTTAGCAAATGCGATTCACTATTATTCATCATTATAACTTGCGTTCAAGTTACCACGCAACTCAAAGGGTTATGCTAGAGTAACTTACTGGAAACATTAACAGTCCATATCTTTAAAACTACTGAACCGATTTTGATGAAACTTGTAGTCTTCCCTAAGTTACCACGATCGGATTTACAGTTTCTGAGAAATCGAGGGACAAACCTACATACATACATACACTCATGAGATTTGGTACATTTGTTTAGAAGCCCACATAGACACATATGTGAATATTACCCTGAACCTCTTTTTTGAAGCCGGTTAATGAAGCCAGTTAAAAACTAAAATTGTGCCAGTTCCCCACTGGCCAGTCTTACTGCGGCACTCACAAACTCTTTAAAATATATTTATTTTGACTGTCGGAACCGTTTATGATTATTTTCGATTATTGAATACGAGATAATTGATATCTCTATTCACTATTTGTATTAAGTAATAAATATGGCATCTACTGTCGAAATAATCGGAATTCAAAATATGGATTAATGATCACTAGCTATAACTGACGTTTGTAAGTGCGGCAGTTAGTCACCTAGATGTATAGAATGTAGCTTATTAAAATCAGTATTCAATTAGAGATATTCATTGCTTAATGAACCTGGTTCTACAAGAATTAAATTTTAAATACACACATCAAAAGTGTCTAGGGATCAACATATATTTTTGCAATAACTTTTCTCCTGATTGATATTAATTAAAATTTTCTTTAAGGATTCATCAAATAAAGTGTTTTCGTTTGTCACAGTAACGATAAACCAAGTCACCTTTGCATTAATAAAGAAATTTGCCATTTTCCTAATAAAGGGATTTTTGACATTTGAACCACTAACACAAAAGTTCGAAAAAAAGACTGAAATAACAGTTTTCTTTAAAATTTTATTGGGTAACTTAAACAATTAATAATCCGTGTTTCTACCGCGAACACTAACAACACAAGAACATCGGTTTGGCATACTCAAAATGAGTTCATCCAAATCACGCTGTGGAATGGCCGCCCATGTTCGTTGCAACAACAAAAAAAGGTCTTCTTGCGACTGGATACCCTCCATATTCGGCAGAGCTCTTCTCTGTAGCATATCCCATGCATGCTCAATCGGGTTCAAGTCTGGCGACTGAGCAGGCCAGGGCAGGACATTGATGTTAGCTGCGGCGAGAGTCTGTCTTACAACTCTTGCGGTGTGCGGTCGTGCATTATCATGCATTAACTGAAATAAGGGACCGATTTGCACTTGTAGAGGAACGATGACGTCTGATACAATCGTCTCAGCATAAATTTGAGCGTTGAGGTTGCCTCTGATCCAAATCAACTCAGTTCTTCCGCCGATCCAAATACCCGCCCATACCATGATGGTTCCACCACTATAAGGATGGACTTCCTGGCAGGATTTTAATCGCTGTTGGCGTCCAGGGGTTCTCCAGTGTCGTATACGTCTTGTATCCGGTCTCATACCAAAACGAGACTCATCAGAAAAGCACACGAAACGCCATTGTTCTTCTGCCCAATTTCTGTGTTCAAGAGCCCATTGATATCGAATCCTACGATTGTGCATTGCTATAGGTGGTACCCGTAGCGGTCTTCGGGAATGAAGGTTCACTTCATGCAAGCGGTTTCTGACTGTTTGGTCGCTAATTAAGTTCCCTGAAGAGTGATGAAGCCTCACGGCTAACATCATGGCAGTTATTGTTGGAGCTCTTCGAGTTAAGATTTGAATATATCGGTCTTGTCTCCGTGTGGTGCAGCGATACCGTCCTCCATGGCGCTCAGCCACGGTACCAGTGCTTCGGTAACGTGTCCAAAGTCGACTGATAACACTCTGACTTGTATTCAGAGCTAAAGCCACAGTACGTTGCCGGGAACCAGCTTCTATCATTCCCACGGCTCTGAGCATTTCTTCCCTGCTAAAATGACGTCGCCGCTCCATAATAACGTTGGTTTTAATCAGTAGTAGGGAAACAGTAGCACTAATAATGTCTTCAATGCGTTGTATGTTTTTCTAGGGAAAATATTGACAGCTGATTTTCATCTTTTACTCGAATTTGATTCACAGTTCCTGATTCAAATTATGAAATGCACCAAAAAGGATCCATATAAATTTATAAAATCATAAATTTATTACAAAGCCACATCTCAATCTCAAGAAATCCGCTTAAAAATGCTTGATCCCTAGACACTTTTGATGTGTGTAGTTACCTACCTACTTACTTAATAAGTAACGAAATCACTTAACAACATATTATGATATACTGACATCTATCTACCAGTATCAATAAATGTTATGTCTTTTCACTATTCAAAGATGTTATAAACTGATATTTACAATTTTTCGTATACTTTATTTAAAAATAGTTCATCACATCTTTGAACATTAATGGTTAGGTATGAAGAAGAAATAAAAACACAATTACATTTGAGAATCATTTCTTATATTTATAGAACTTTGTGGTAATAGTCGAGCATACTTCACCGACCTGAACAGACAGAGAGGTATCCATCAATCAATATACTTACCTAATTTTTATTTGCAATTTAAATTTCTTAACAATGTGAATCTATATTTTGCTGTTCAAAACTCAAAATTAAAATGTTAATAGAGCATACATTTTGAAAGAGACCATGCGCTGATGGGCCGTAAATCTTTTGCAGAAGTATCCCTGTGTGATGTTAGCGCTGTGTGCATCCTTTGTCAGTGGTTATACAAACGGTAAGTGTAGAACAGGGCTGCGAGACTGACTACCATGACATGGATGAACATTGGGCTGGCTTATTTGCCAGCTATCAACAATAGCCTAGGCCAAGTACAAACCAACATTTGTGCTATTTCGCCAGTGACAGTTGTGCTAATGTCATTGTTGAAATACTGCAAATGTTCTCCATGTTGTTATTACTATTTCACTAATGCAGTTTTTATTTATTCCTCGGCGTGTGTTGCTGTGGCGCTGCTTCTACCTTGTGCTTTGTGTGACAGGATATCACTTCCTCTTCAAAGCATCGATCGGACAAGTATTCTGATAAGCACAAAGAAAGAGATAGAGACAGCAGTCGAAGGTGAGTTGTGTAACTAATATAGTATATGATAGTGCAATGATTCAAAGGAAATAGTAGTATTATAGTAGCACAATTCGAAATACTTTTTTTGCAGACGTAGCAGATCAAGAGAACGAAGGAGATCTAGAGACAGAGAAGTTCCTCGTTCAAAGGACAGAGATGACCGGAAAGACAAGGACCGCGAAAAAGATAGGGACCGCAGAGATCGTGACAGAGACCGGGAAAAAGAGAGGGGCCGAGATCGCGAAAGGGACAGAGATCGTAATCACAAGGACAAAGATCGCGAAAGAGACAAAGATCGAGAAAGGGACAAAGAGCGCGAACGTGACCGCGAACGAAGAAAGAGTAAAGATAAGGAAAAGGAACGCAGTGGAGAACGTGATAGAAGTCGCGAACAGATTGCAATAAAGAAAGAGAAGAGCATTGAACGAGATCCTGCTAAAGAGTACCGATCAAAGTCCCGAGGACTGGACCCTAAATTAGAAGACTTGCCTCCAGAAGAACGGGATCTTCGAACTGTATTTTGTATGCAATTATCACAGAGAATTAGAGCTAAAGATCTTGAAGAATTCTTCTCATCAGTCGGTAAAGTCAGAGATGTGAGGCTTATTACATGTAATAAAACCAGAAGGTTTAAAGGTATTGCTTACATTGAATTTAAAGATGCAGAATCTGTACCATTGGTAAGTTCTAATATGTTTAGAGTTGCCTTGGCTGTTTTATTGCAGAGTAATAGAATAAGACAATAAGTATTATTTATTTTACAGGCTTTGGGATTGACTGGACAAAAATTGCTTGGTGTTCCTATTATAGTGCAACATACACAGGCTGAGAAAAATAGAGTAGGTAACACATTACCTAACCTGGCACCAAAGACTAGTAATGGCCCAACAAGACTATATGTTGGGTCACTACACTTCAATATTACTGAAGATATGCTTCGTGGGATATTTGAACCATTTGGAAAAATAGATCATATTCAACTCATGACTGATCCTGAAACTGGCAAAAGTAAAGGTTACGGATTTCTTACGGTATGTAACATTTTGTGAAATTATATTTTAGTTATGAAAAATTAGGAGAGTAGTGAAAAAATGTTGGTAACATTGGAATCATAATTTGAGTAATCAATAGCACTTCATTGCAGTACACGCATTGCATGGCATCCTTCTACAGGGTGTAAAATAACCCCTGTCAGATTTGTATGGGGAATATTTACTTTCCTGCTGCAAATCAGGAAAAATATTTATGGACTATTCAATAAATGAGTTATATACGTATGATTGTATTACGCCACTGAATAATACGCTCAGGCATCAGACAAGGTTGTGTTAATACTGTATGCTGAAAACTATTTTCTAAATATCTAAAGTAGTGTTTTTAATCTATATGACCTTAATGACCTTTGACGCGTTAGGATAAAATTAATAACACGAATGACAAAATTCGATGAATGTACAATTACTAACAAAATGTGTACACTTGAAGCATTAATAATTCAGACTATTAGTTAGTAATTAACTAAATCCTTAGTACAAAATTTGGTGCTCTTTCATAATACATACAATAATTAACATCTCTGGCCATTAAACTTTGTTGATTTTACATGTTTAGGGTAATTTTTGAACCTTGTCAGAGCCACGTAAAAGAAAATTCTAAAAGATGTGATATTATTTCTTTCACGATAACAGCCAATGGCTTACTATAATAAACTACCAGTCATGTTAATCTTGCCTGTATTTATACACTCATCCTTTGTTATAATATTTTTAATCTTCTACGTTACCATTTTAGTTTCACCATGCTGCTGATGCAAAGAAGGCAATGGAACAGTTAAATGGATTTGAGTTGGCAGGTCGACCCATGAAAGTCGGGAATGTAACTGAGCGCACAGATGGTGGTTCAAGTACTCGATTTGACGCCGACGAATTGGACCGAGCGGGTATAGATCTCGGTGCGACGGGCCGTTTACAATTAATGTTCAAACTCGCAGAAGGGACAGGTTTACAGGTAGGCATTTAATTTTTATCTTTGATGTTTACAATCCATAAATTTAAGATATCCATCATCCTTAACAGAATATAATGAAGAAGAAAAAACCCTAATAAAATGTAAGAGAGAAAACTGACTGTGATCAATATAAATAACTATAAAAACCCGTACTTAGACTCCCAGCTAAACGCTTGCCGACGTAAATTTCTGCCGTTTACGATCGAAAACATCTTGCTAATATAATAATGTCTTCCTGGCCGATACGACTACAGCGGCCAATCTTTCGCAAGATCAGCCATCTACGCGGAGATATATTAGTCACAAGTGCTTGCGTAGACAGAAGTGCACTCTCTTCCTTTTACCTCTCTCAATCCGATGGGAAGGAAAACCGTTACGACCGGTGAGAAATCAGGCGCAGGACCGACTTTTTATATGCCTACCCGACGCATGGATCATCTTACTTTATAGACAGTCAGGTGATCGGCCTGCATTGTCCTAGTTTGTAATAAACAACTACACAAAGTGGTTGCTTTCCGTGGTATTCGAAACCGCGATCTCCGGTTTGCAAAGCAATCGGTTTCCCACTGCGCTACGCAGGCTCTTGCAAGTATAACACGCTTATAACAACATAGCAGAAAATACATATACGTAACGTTTGTGTGTGTGAGGATTGAGTGCGCACCCTCGGAAAAAAATTCAAAATATGCTAGTCATTTAGTAAAAGTTCTAAAACAATTTGTAAAACCAATCCCGCAATTTGTAAAAAGATAAAACAAAAGAATCCAATAATGTATGCTCACTCAGTTCTCACAGACGACCACTCACATCTCCAAATGTATTATGTTTACATAAAATATTTGAATACTAGGATTTAGTAAAAGTTTTGTTAGTAACGACCTTTAATTACAGATCGCCTAGTGCCGCATTTAAAACTTTACAAATAATTACTTATGCTAACTCAATCCTCCACTTTTATAAGACCCGATTTCTTGACAACTAAACATAAAAATAAAAAATGTTATACCTCTAGTTATAGGTAATGTTAAATAGGATTTTGTAAAATACTTATCGAACCATGATTGATAGTGGTGCATATTTAATGAAATACTAATCGAAACATGATAGTGGTGCATATTTAAATAATATTGATTTGTAGGCGCTCACTCAATCCTCACGTTTTTGGAATGTAAAAAACATTCATATCTTTAAGTTTGTAAGCATTATAAAAAATCTAAATGTCCGCCACTTCACATTTTGATGTTTTTGTAAGATAAACGTTACGTTCCTAAATATTCCATTTCTAGTTTTTTGTGTTTTACTGTACATTATACGGCTGCTTTCCTCAATCATCTCACATGCAGAATTGTATATAGAATTTGGAAATAATTTGTGTTTTCAAACCATTTTTCAGATTCCACCTGCAGCGGCGTCTGTGCTAATGGGAGCTGGGTCAGCATTAGTAACACCGCAGCCTCAGGTTGCCCCACCCATTGCAACACAATGTTTTATGCTCAACAACATGTTTGATCCAGGCTCGTATGTATTTTTGTAGTTTATTTTATTCAAACTATATTTACTTTATATTCCATATAACAGTTTCGACATAATTGGCAAAATTTCATATTTTGTTGTGATTGATCCCAAAATATTTAACCTATTTGTACATATTCGACAATATAACATTTAAAATTATCATACTCAAAGTCTCTATGTATAAAATTCATACTTAAAAAATCTAATTTAAATCCAATTCAACATAATTAAGGATTTGCATTTAAAAAAAGCATTGTATTGTTTTTTCAGGGAACTTAATCCACATTGGGATATCGAAATCCGTGACGACGTCATCAGCGAATGTAATAAACATGGCGGAGTGCTTCATGTTTACGTCGACAAGGCCTCGCCGCAGGGCAATGTATATTGCAAATGTCCTACGATAGCGACAGCGGTGGCGTCTGTGAACACTCTTCATGGACGATGGTTCGCGGGCCGCGTCATCACCGCGGCATACGTACCTCTCGTTAACTACCACTCTTTATTTCCTGACGCTATGACAGCACTCACGCTTTTGTTGCCGTCCCGACAACGATGAATTTAACATAGCATTTGTTTAATAAATTTGTGGTCACTGTAACTGATATATCTAGTGGTATCTTAATTTTAAATAATAAATGTAATACTATGATTTGTTTTTGTTTACTAAGTAGATTTTTATTGTTTTGTTGCTAACCTAACCATAAACATATACTTATTTTTGTGTTGGGTTTGGAAGCCCGCACTGTGCGGTTGATGTTATACGACCAAAAGCTGCGGGCGCAAGGTTCCTAATTCACTATGACCAGTTACATTCCGCACTAATGTCTTGCCGAGCAAATAACTTTATCGAATAAATATTTTCCGAAAAAAAATATAAATCGACTTCAACGTACGTTATCCAAATAACAAAAATATATTGAAGTCGGTGCGAAGAAAAGCGTTACGGCATGTTAACTAAAATCAGCACAGACTTCAATATATTTTTTCTTTGAAGTCTGTTTTTATTTGTTCGGAATATATACAGTTTGCCTGCGTCGGTTTTCCCGGCCGATTATAATGTGGGTGTCTTCAAGGCTAGAGTGAATAGGCTTTTAATAAGCTAGTGCGCCTTACCATCTTCGATTGCGTCGCCACTTTCCATCAGGTGGGTCTGCAGTCAAGCACTAGCTTATGTTGAATAAAAAAAAAAAAAAAAATTGACACTTTTTAGTGAATTTTATGCTATTAAAATAGCAGTACGTGAGCTGCATCAAATCAGTCAATAGGTACCTATAAACTATACTTACAGAAATATACTTCTCTGGCTACCTTTTTTCGGAATATGGTCGTGAACCCCAATCAATGACGAGCTAAACGCGATTTACTAATACATCATGGTGGTCCCTCAGATCGTCGACCCACTGTACATCGCCGCCGTCCGCGGCATGTACTGCTCGACCCACCCGACCCGATGTCCGTCCTCCTGGACCTTGACACAACACCAACACCTACACCGACAACGACGTCACGAGTCGTACACACACCTACACACAGACACCGGTCTCGCCGGCGAGGCCGAAGGATCGTACACATGCGACCTCGACATGCATCCCCTCGCTGAGTTTCTTGCCGGTTCTTCTCAGCGGGGGCGCGTTGTGAACCGGTGGTAAACTCGCACACTCTCTAAGCGGCAGCCCAAGCCGAGGCCGTGCCTCCCTGAGGTGCCCTTGAGCTAGTCGCTACCTATCTTTCCGGGCTGGAGCGCTCAAAGCGCTCGCCCCTCTTGTCCGGTGAAGCTGTAATGGCCATCTGCGGCCAACAGTACTACTCATACAAAAAAAAAAAAAAAAAAAAAAAAAAAAAAAAAAAAAAATAATAATAATACATCATTATAAATTGCGTTTATGTTATCAGCAACTCTAACTTTTGTGGTACAGTAACTTGCTGGAAACATTAACAGTCCATATCTTATAAACTACTGAACCGATTTTGATGAAACTTGTACTCTTCCCTAAGTTGAAAGATAGTAAAACTATTGCAAAAAGAATTACCACATCGTCATTTAGGTCTTACTAACTAGCGAGGTTGATTGGCATATTTTCACTACGAGGTACGAGAGACTGGTGCAACTGTAAAATCACCATATTTTAAATTTGAATTTCTCTCTCTCTCTGCCAATCGGTCCCTCATTACTGAGGATCGTGACTCCGCTGTGCACACATGTATATGTATTAGCTGTGTTCCGCCTCCATGGAACCCGATCTTCTGCCAGATGAAGGGCAGAGCTGACAGATCGCTCCAGTATCTCCGCTTTACACAACGTCACGACATTGTGGACAACGTCCACAATGTCGTGACGTTGTGTAAAGCGGTGGTCGAACCAGATCTCCGAGATACTGGAGCGATCTGTCAGCTCTGCCCTTCACCTGGCCGCTTTCCTTAAATTTTTCCTGTCAACACTAGTTTTTCTAAATTAGATGGATCTCTTCGTGCAATATGTCCAAAATATTTCAGAATTCTAGACTCTCATGTTGTTGACAGTCTTGGCGTAGGGTAGACTGGGTACGGTTGAAACAATTTCACTTATATCGTCCATAGTTTTGCTTTTTATGTTCCGAGTGATGAAGAAGATATGTTAAATAAAAGAGCATGTTTCGATCTACTAATGGGCAATGTGATCTTAGTTCCAGGTGTGTTGTTTTTAACAGTAGATCAAATTGAAAAAAAAAAAACGATTTGTTTCAAACGTCCCCATACTAGGGGCGGTTGAAACAGTGATTGGGGTCAATTAAAACATGCGAATAATAAAAAATATAATATTATAACATGTTTTATTCACTGTTTAAGGATCTCTTTCACAATAATAATTAGTCCTCATTGTTTTAAATACTTCAAACGATACTTTAATCAGCCTTTAAAGTTTTAGAGCACGCTAGCTAGAATCTACGTATATTACCAGTCATCTGTAATTATAGATTACATAACAGAGACTTATAATTTACGTAAATTTACAAAAAATAAAACAAAAATCAGCTATTTGTTTTTATAACATACCAAACTAAAAAAAAGATAATTAACGATAAGAAGACAAAGGAATTCTCTTTCTTCTTTGTCTTTCATTAATAAATCAATCATTAAGTTAAATATGACGGGCCCGTTGGTCTAGTGGTCAGACACCCTGCCTGCTAACCGATGGGTCGTGGGTTCGATTCCCGCCAAGTGTCTGGGTGTTGTTTATCTATTTAAGTATGTATTTACAAAAAAAAAAGTACATAAGTATTAGTATCAGTTGTCTGGTTTCCATAGTACAGGCTCTGCCTAGTTTGGGATCGGATGACCGTGTGTGGATTGTCCCAAGATATTATTATTATTAATATAACGATTAAATGAGTCGCGGTTTTGGCAAACATAGTTAAAACCACCTTCTGTACATTCCTTGTGAGCCCACAGTTTACAAATAGTGCATTGTAGCCATACAAACAAGACTGAAGCACTCCTCTTCTTCTGATGACGTACAACAGGATGTCCTGTTGTACGTCGTTTTTCTCTTTTCCTTTCATAGTGTTTCTTTTACTTTTTAAACGACTTCAAAAAAAGAAGGAGGTTATCAATTCGGTTGTGTTTTTTTTTTTATGTTTGTTACCTCAGAACTCTGTCGTTTACGAACCGATTTGGAAAATTATTTTTTTAATTGAAAGGATATGCTTCCAGATTGGTCCCGCTTATTTCAAAATCAAGTTCAGATGATGGGAACCATGAGTAACTGAGGGAACTCCTTAAAT
This sequence comes from Furcula furcula, assembly GCA_911728495.1. Classification (NCBI taxonomy): domain Eukaryota; kingdom Metazoa; phylum Arthropoda; class Insecta; order Lepidoptera; family Notodontidae; genus Furcula; species Furcula furcula. The sequence continues at coordinate 13,887,556 of OU452245.1, forward strand.
ATTATAGGCATACATATAGCGTTTTTGGTATTTTTAGAAACTAGTCAAGTATTTTCATTCAGAAAGTATCATTTGGTGAAGTGGATCTGATGAAGAAGGCCATAGATGGCCACCGGAACTACGTAATAAAATTATCAATCCATCCTATCCTAGCCGTGCCTACTAAACCTAGAACTACCGAATTTGGACTCGATGGATAGTTCTCGACGAGTAGTTGTTAGAAAAATGGAGATCAGGGTCTGATGGTGGAGCAGGACGGTTGTCACGGGATCTCTGCACCAATAAACGTAGATCCGCCGAGTTTGGGCTCGTTGTGTAGCTCTCGATGAGTAGTTGCTAGAAAAATGGTGATCAGTGTCTGATGATGGAGCAAAAAGGTCGTCACGGGATCTCGGCACCAATAGACATAGACCCACCGAGTTTGGGTTCGTTGGGTAGCTCTCGACGAGTAGTTGCTAGAACAATGGTGATCAGGGTCTGATGATGGAGCAGGAAGGTCGTCACGGGATCACTGCACCAATAAACGTAGATCTGCCGAGTTTGGGCTCGTTGGGTAGCTCTCGATGAGTAGTTGCTAGAAAAATGGTGATCAGGGTCTGACGATGGAGCAAGAAGGTCGTCACGGAAGGTTATTTGTGTCGGCGCCTAACGTCTAGCAAATACTTACAATGGCAGTAGGTACCTAACTGTTTTCCAGTTTGGCGCCGTCTTTGATAGTAATATGTATTTATAATATGTTGTAGTCCAAGTCCAACAATGTAGATGTAAAAACCACTCATTCTTAGAAATTATTTCACGCTTTTTAGTTGCATTTTGAAGGCGGTTCTTTTTTTTGTAAAAAATATTTTTATTTCTTTATCCAATTGCTTCTTCATTCCTTCATTCAGTTACTTCATAACTTGCTTATCTCAATAAAAACGATGTTTCAACTGTACCCAAAAAAAATGTTTCAGCCGTCCCCAACTCCTTCTTTAATAATAATAATATAATATAACCTTTATTTCGGACAGCATTGGATCCATATTATGTTAGTAATACAAAAAACTTATGATAAACTAAATGTTAGTACAAAAGTAATAATAATATTATATTAAAACAACCTACCACGCAAATTGTGCTACCGACATAGTTTTTCGCACTAATATCTGCATGATAGGAGAGGCTAACCTCTCTGCCACTGTTCTCACTATGCTGTTACGACTGTCCCTTACTCTTCTTAAAATTGAGGCTGTTTTCTTGCGTATGATAGCTGGAAAACTATCAGTATGTGCTTGCGCAAACATGCCCGAGGCACTGCAGAATCTTGGCAGTCGCAACAGCATTCTGAAGGCATTATTATATTGGACGCGCAGGACATCCAGCGATTTTTTCGTATAATTGACCCATAGACTGCTCGTGTAAAAGCTCTGACAGTACGCTTTAAAAAGTGTAATTTTAACTTGGTCTGTGCAACGAGCAAATCTACGTGCCAACATGTTACTTCGCACCGCTAGTGCCCTACGCTCCCTCTCAATATCCATATCATCCCTAAGGTCGTCAGTAATAAAATGCCCAAGGTATTTAAAAGTTGAGACTCGGCTTATAGTCCGGCCATTCAAAGTGAGATCTATTGCGTAAAAAGGGCATTTACCGGCGGCCTTAAAAACCATATAGTGACATTTATTTACATTATATATGAGTCCATGTGCAGCAGCGTAAGCCTCACATACTACTAACAATTTTTTAACTGCTCCTGGCGACGGGCCCAGCAGCACCATGTCATCTGCATAGCTGATGTTGTTTATAATTACCTCACCAACCGAGCATCCGACACGCATACTACTGAGTCCGGCGATGAGGTCATTTATATAAAGGTTGAAGAGTGTTGGAGACGTCAAACCACCCTGTCTCACACCACACTCCAATCTATACGACTCCGAGAGTACATTGCCCCACTTTACATGGTTAGTCTGATTACCATACCAATATTGCAATATCTTCAGGATATACTCCGGTATACCACTGCTTTCCAGTTTTAGGTAAAAAGCAGTTATAGTAATTGTAAAAGCAAATAAACATAAAAAAACTAGTCACAGTACCATATTGTGCAAGCTTTATTTCAAACATATACGCACACTCAATACTCTCACTTTAATAGAAACCACAATAATTGGAAAACTCTGCGAGCAAAATTACTTACTTTTGGTTAAAAAAACACAATAGGGTCTCTTAAAAACGTTTAAAGCACATGGAGAGCAACGTAACACTGTTGTTCGTGTTCGGACCGGTCATCCGCTTGATTCTCTCCTTGGACCCCTCACCGGTGAACAAAGGATTTGCGAGATATTCGTGTTGTTTCAACCGTACCCAGTCTACCCTACGTTCAAAAAAAAAAAAAAAAACAAAAATGTTTATTTGGTAACCAAAATGATTTACATACAAACATGATAGAACGATGATACCTGCAGAAGTATATAATACTGTGTCGCAAATATCAACGCCCCTCACCGCAAAATGTATCCAAACTGAACAGAAAAAACTGAAAACTGTTTTGGAATATACAAATAAAAATAAAAAATATATTTATTATTATTAAGCAACAAAAAGTAGACAAATATACAAGTACATTACAGAGCTGAGTTGTGTGTGTGATTATGCGTGTGTGTAAGTGTGTGCGTATGTGTGTGTGTGTGTGTGTGTGTGTGTGTGTGTGAGCTTGTGGTTGTGTCTGTGTTCGTTTGGGGATATCAACGTATTTATTAAACTAAAATACATATAAGATCTTCAGTATCTTTATAAGACAAAGATAGCAGCCAATTAATGCATTTAAGTTTGCATTGGTACATTGTTAGAGGATAAATATCCAATATACTATTTAATTTATTGTATAATCTAGAACTAATATGATAAAAGTGTCGGCATGCAATTGCAGTGCGTCGGTATTCAGTCTTGCATACCAGATCAAATCGCCGTTTAGTCTTACGAATCTCAGGGTCAAATAGAAGTACGGAATGTTTTCGTAAAATAGTATAAAGAATAAAGAGCTGTCGAACCGTCAATACATGACAAAGCGAGTACAGTTCCGTCGTAGGAAAACGGATAGGTTTTTTTGTAAGAACTTTAAGAACAGCTCTTTGTGCACGTTCTAATCTAAGCATGTGAGATTTTCCAGAACCTCCCCAGGCGGTTATACAGTACGATAATACAGACTGTGCAAGGGCAAAGTATACAGTTTTCAGGCATTGAAAATCAACCACAGATCGAAGAGTTTTAAAAACAAATATTAACTTTCTAACGCGGGATACGACACTATCTATCTGATGTTTCCAAGACATAGCACTGTCAAGCACTACTCCGAGGTATTTTAAGGAAGAAGTTTTCTCTATTGCTGAACAGTTACAGTTAGCAGGAATAGCACCAGTGAGACATTTGTGCACTCGAATAGAAAAAGAGGAAGGGGCTTGTGACAATGAATTGGTAGCAAAAGTTATGAATTTCGTCTTGGAAACATTAAGAGTTAAGGAATTAGTATAAAGCCAGTTCATGACAGTCCTCAAAGCATTTTCTGCAACAGCATGAGCTTCTTGCCATGAGCTACCATGGACAAGTATAGCAGTGTCGTCAGCGTAAGTGATAAATTTACAGTTTTTTAGGGAGATGTTACACAAATCGTTTATATATATAAGAAAGAGAGTCGGACCGAGGACACTACCCTGTGGAACTCCGTGAGACAGCGGCTCTTCTTTGCTTTTGATACCGTCGATAACAACATACTGGGAACGGTTTGTAAGGTAACTACAATATATATCCAGAACAATTCCCCTGACACCTATATGCTCAAGTTTAGAAATAAGAATCGGAACGGAAATGGTATCAAAAGCCTTACAAAGGTCTAGGAATATCCCAACAGTTTTTAGTTTATTATCAATATTATTAATAACAGTTTCAGAAAGTTCCAGAACAGCATCCTCAGTTGACTTACCATGTCTAAATCCATATTGATTTGGTGACAGGATATTATGGTCATCAAGAAACTTTACCAGCCTTTTGTTCAAAATTTTTTCAAATATCTTTGATATAACTGTCAAAACCGAAATTGGTCGATAATTTGAAACACAAATTTTGTCACCAGTCTTGAAGATGGGATGAACAACAGCTTTTTTGAAGACACTCGGAAAAATGCCCGAAGTAAGACAAAGGTTAAACACGTAATTAAAAATGGGGATAAGTATATGCTTAGAAGATTTTATGATAGCTGTTGAGATACCATCCCACCCAATTGCATATTTATCTTTAAGATTTGTAATAATGGAGTTAATTTCATCGTTATCTGTTTCAAGTAAAGCCATTGAGTTTAAAGGAGGTGAAGAGAAAAAGGTATTCGATTTATCTGTACTCGAAGATTGGGATGAAGTTGAATAGGAATTAGATTGTGGGATAAATTCGGATGCAAGATTTTTACCAACATTAGCAAAATAGGTATTGACTGAATCGACCGATGAATGAGGATTATTATGCAGTTTTAGTAATGATGTTGCATTAGATTGTTTACAATGAATATGAGCAGTACGTTTAATAACATTCCACACCGCCTTGGGGTTTGTTTTGACCTTTTGAAATTCTATTTGCTTAAATTCAATTTTGATCCTTTTTAATAGATTATTGCAAAAGTTGCGATAGCGGTAGAAAATCGTTTTATTTATTGCATTACCAGGGTCTTTTTTATGTATGCGATAAAGTTTGTCTTTATGGCGAATGCATTTAAGAAGGCCAGGTGTAATCCATGGCCTAATGATCCGTTTCCTACTAGGAATAATTACAGGGGAGGTACGTTTAGTAACTATATTAGATAATGTATTTACAAGATTACTGGCAGCAACTTCAGCATTATTACAAGTAAGTACAGAAGAGAAGTCCGAATTACAAATATCATGAACTATAGCTGACACATCAGAACGCTGATAAAATCTAGGACCCGTAGTCAAATTTAGCTTAACATTAGTATAACAGCAGAAAACTATTGGAGCATGATCTGTGATGAATGAATCGAGAACCAGTGTAGTAGATTGGTAAGGAGTCCGAATTATTACGTGATCTAGGCAGTTCTGTTCTCTAGTAGGAAAAAGATGAGCTGGTAACATTGCATGAGACGCTACAAGGTTAAGATATTCATCGGCATTGGAGTCATCACACCTAGGATTAATATTTATATTCATATCTCCAATCATTATAACAGATTTACAGTTTCTCAAAGAAAGTAACACTTCATTTAGGCTGTCAATAAAAGGATTTAAATTATTGTACGACGGTGAACGATATAGGGCAAGTACAGCCATATTATTTGCAAATCTGAGAACTAAACAATTAGCTTCATTAAAGTTTGGAAGTGTAATATTACAGTCTAAACCCTTTCTGACATATGCAACAATACCGTCATTCTGATTTCTGAAGTCGGTGTGATGCGTATCAAAATCAGGGAGAGGAGGTATAAAGGGACATTTGCTTAACCAGCATTCAGTTAAGATAATGATGTCGAGTTGTAGATTTAATCTTTGTATTAATAAAAGTAAACTATCAAAATTTCGATTTATACTTCTAATATTAACATGCAGCGTTTTGAAGGAAGTGGTGTCGTTTTTAATGTGAGAATGAGATACATCAGGTGAACAAATGACAGTTTCCGATACAGTTATATGCTCAACCTCATTACTAATAGTTATGATGTCATCCATTACAAAAATTGAAATAAAACTGATATAAACATAAATTGTGACAATATACAGAGTAGGTATATTAAGTTAGCAAAAAAAAAAAAAAACTAATAATAATAATAAAATAAAAAATAATCATAATAATAATTAAGTACTTACCCAAGAACAATTTTTTTTTTTTTTTTTTTTTACTGTAATGCTGCAAAATATAAATATACCGTATAAAAATTAGAAATGAAGATCTTAGTTGATAGAGTGTGAGATGTACTAATTTCATAATTGTATGTGTGACAGTGTGTGTGTATGTGAGTGTATTATTATTAAACATTTTGGAACATGTCTTATAAGTAACCTTAATTATAAGTATCCAATAAACTCGAAACAGTAAATACCGTAGGAAATTATAGCACAGAACATTAGACAGAAATACTAGTCATTTTAATGTTATTGAGTTATTGAGGTCCGATTCATTGGAGACAGGAATCAGCGGGCCATTGTCTCTCTTACGAAGAAATATCTTTCCATGAGATACCCAGCAAAATTTAAAATCGTTGACCTTAGCGTAGTCTCTGGCTAAGAAAAACAGTCTTTTCATTTTGGATGTCAAATTTTCGGAGATAAAAATACGATTTGGGTGTACAGTAATGTGCAGATGTTCTGAAGTGAGCTTTGATGAGCCTTTGTTAAAGTCCCGAAACTTGCTGACGATGCATTCCTTCATTAAAGTACTGGTTAGGTCCACTATAATTGTCCTCTTCAGAGGGTCTTTAGATTTGAGACGAAAGATGTCCTTAATATCCTTTTTGTCTAAGTGAACGTTTAGCAACTTGCAGATATTTATACATATATCCAAAAGAGTAGTCTTATTTTCAGATGGGTTTACTGGGATACCTCTTATTTCAATGGAAGCGGACCTAGATCCACGCTCGAAGTTTTCTAATTTTTCTTCCAAGGCAGTGACATATTGAAGGCCAGCTGCCCTATCCGATTCCATCTTGCTTACTTTAGACTGGAGCGAATCAAACTTGTGGGATAAAAAATCAATTGATGACCGGATGTCTTCAATAGCAGAGCACAATTTATTGGAACTATTTTCTTGATCTTCTCTGAATTGTTTAAACATAAGTCTCATTTCAGCCATAAAACTGTTTAAATTATCGTCTGGATTCCTTGAAGAATTCGCTTTGCGTAAGGTAACATTTGCATTGTCACACGGTACACTTGATTCGGTCGAACATTGCTGGGATTGCACAGGCGTCGGTGGCGTGCGTTTAAGCGGCATAATAAATAAGTAATCGAAGTAAATATTTAGATTATGTGCACTGGAACAATGCAACGCGATGTATTTATTTGTTTGTTCAAGGCATAGCTCCTGTAGTATCGAGATGTTCGTACGAAAAGCCGTCCAAGGTATCCTCAACATACGTCGCCAGCACCACATCTCAAATGCGTCGATTCTGTGCTTATCTGCAGCTTTGATGGGCCATGCCTCCGATCCGTACAAGAATATGGAAAAGATCAAAGTGCGCACAAGATGAATTTTTGTTCGCCTGGTAATATTCCGATACTTCCATATCTTGCTCAGTTGTGTCATCGCTGTTTTAGAAACTCCAATGCGTCGACGAATCTCAGGTTCGCAGCTACTATTGTGAGTGACTACGGATCCTAGGTACTGAAACTCCTTCACTTCATCATAGTCCTTCAACAGATTTGTATTCTGTAGCGATGCGAAACGGTCGACTATCATTAGTTTTGATTTGCTCTTGTTAACAGCAAGGCCCATTTCCAGACTACAACTTTCAAAACGACCCATTAGTGTCACCATTTCTTCCATAGAACTTGCAAATAAGGTGGTATCGTCGGCATAACGCAAATTGGTTATTTTAACTCGACCAATTTTTATGCCACCTTCCCATCCATGAAGGGTCTTGCGCATGATATATTCCCCATAAATGTTGAATAGGATGGGTGAGATGACGCAACCCTGTCGGACTCCTTTTTGGAACTTGAAATGGGTGGATGTTGTGTTTCCAAGTCGTACGGTCCCATAACCGGCTTCATACAGACGTCGGATAAGAAGCACAAGGTGTTGTACTCCAAATTCAATGAGAACATGCCATAATTGTTGCCACTTTATACTATTATACTTTGATTATATATACGTCTAGATAGCGTGTTCGATGTTCAAACACTTGACAATATCAAGTATACCAAAACATCAAATTGGTATACTTGGTTGTTTAGTATCACTTGAACTCTAACGATGGTTTGTGCTCGCAAAAAAAAAACTTTTTGCCGAATTGTGTAATCAAATCGTGAAAATATTAACTAAGTAAAATTAATAAAGATCCTAACTTAATTTTCCATTCATAAATCTTAAGATTCTGTGAGGGATTATTATAAAAACTCGATTATTTTTTACGACAATTTGTACATTGTCCGACTAGACTGGTGTGGCTAGGTAATAATGGGGGAATATATCTTAAGTCTGGGGTAATTTTTCTTTTGACAAAAATGAATTCAATGAAACTTAATACGTAGTTAGTGACCAAAACATGAAATAAATCAATTATAATAATTTTAATTAATTTTTTTGAAAAATTATTTACTTGTATATACTTAGGTAAGAACTTAGAAGTATTTTTTCTTCCTGGTCATGAGGCAAATAAGACGACCTGATGGTAAGGGACACGCCATTTAATTTAATTTAATTTCAATTCAATTCAATTCTTTTCAAATCAAATCAAATCAAATCTTTTATTTTCATTTTATTTTATTTCCTTTATTTTATTTTATTTTCATTTTTTTTATTTCCTTTATTTTATTTTATTTTTATTTTTTTTATTTCTTTTTATTTTATTTTACTTTACTTTACTTTATTTTATTTTTTTTTATTTTATTTTTTTATTTTTTTTTTTTTATTTTTTTATTTGTTTCGATAACGCTATGGCTATTTATGGGAAAAATATTTATAACTGGAGATCCCCAAACACGCACACAACCACAGATGACGATGATGATGATGATGATGATGTTGGTGCCCATCCTTGATTTCATTCTTCCTGTCCTTTGTACCATTCTTAACAATTCTATCTTAAGTAGTGTGTTCCCTGCAGTCTGGAGAGATGCTCAAATAATACCTTTACCTAAAATACCAAACCCTAAGTCCTATTCAGAATATCGTCCTATTTCCATCCTTCCCTTTTTATCTAAAGTGTTAGAGCGTCTTGTCCACAGGCAGCTTAGTCTCTATCTCTCTAAATATGACCTCTTAAATCCTTTCCAATCTGGCTTCCGCCCTGGGCACAGCACGGTTACTGCGCTAGTTAAAATTTCAGATGATATACGGTTTGGTATGGAGAACGGTCAGTTAACTGTGCTAACATTGCTAGATTTTAGCAATGCTTTTAATACCGTAAATTTTGATATACTACTTGCTTTACTTCGCTCAATTAACATATCTCCATCAGTAATAGATTGGTTTCGCAGTTATCTGCATGGTCGTCGGCGGCGTGTTCGTCTGGAAGAGTCTTTCTCTACCTGGTGTAACACTTCTGCTGGCGTTCCACAAGGCGGCGTTTTATCTCCCTTATTATTTGCAATTTTCATAAACACCATATCTCAGCATCTTACTTCTTCCTACCACATATATGCAGACGATCTTCAAATTTATTCCCAGGCCTCACTTACTAATTTGGATATAGCTATAGAAGCTGTAAATCTTGATCTGTGTCGTATTGCTAATTGGAGCAAATCTTATGGACTAAAAGTTAACCCAGTTAAAACACAAGTCATTATTATAGGTAGCTCTCGGATGATCTCTAAGGTGAATTACCAGACACTTCCGCAAATTAATTTTGGCGGTATTGCTATTCCTTATAGTGATTCCGTCAAGAATCTTGGTGTTATAATGGACCGGTGTTTTAATTGGGGCCCACAGTTGGATGCCATTAGTCGCAGAATGTTTGCTTCGGCAGCCTCTTTAAAAAGGCTTCGTAATTTTCTACCCACTGCCACTAAAGTTGTGCTTGCACAATCACTTCTTCTCCCTATACTAGATTATGCTGACGTTTGTTATCTGGACGTGACAGAGGATCAATTGAATAAGCTAGAGCGATTGCAAAATTTGTCCATTAGGTTTATATTTGGCTTGCGTAAATTTGACCATATTTCCCAATTCCGTGCAAAACTCAAATGGTTACCCATTCGTCTCCGACGAAATCTTCACATTTTATCTCTTCTCTATAATATATTGTTTAACCCCTCCACCCCCTCTTATCTTAGGGAACGTTTCGATTATTTGTCGAATTCTAGCACCTATAGTCTTAGGTCCTCGGAAAACCTTTGTCTTACGATGCCCTTACATAGCAGTTCCTTCTATGACAAATCCTTCACGGTGCAGGCGGTTCGCCTGTGGAATTCCTTGCCCGTTTCTATAAGGCGTGCTTCGTCACTGCCAATTTTCAAAGATCTAGTGAAGAAGTTTTATTTGGCGGAATAAGTTAATCGGTATTTGTGTAATTTTCTTGTTATATTAATACGTACTGATTTATGTATGTTTATAATAGTATTATTTGATGTATGTTTATATATTATACTCATATGAATATATATTATAGTTTACAACATATGTGTTTTTATGTGTCTTTGTGTTAATGTTACCTATTCATGTCGAGTGCGTGCACCCTCTGCTCTTTGTAACTTCTTTATTTTCCTCTCCATCCAAAGGTTGCCTGGAAGAGATCGCTTTTAGCGATAAGGCCGCCCATTGTTGCATTTTTTATTAATTTGTGTCTTATTCTTTTTGTATCTGTTTGTTTGTGCGCAATAAAGAATTGTCTATCTATCTATCTATCTATGACGCGAGTGTACAACGAGGCCTGCACGCACACACGAATAATGAGGTTGTTATGCTTATTAACGTAACGTTACAAGACTAATAGGTATCTAGACGTATATATAATCAAAGCTATTATACTTTTAGATTTTCGCGTTCCATTATCAAAGTTTATTTTAATCGGGAATTAACGCGATTTACCTTATATTTACAAGTGAAAGAACGGGGGTAGACGAAGATATTTCTGCCTCACGCACGGAGCCGTCTCGCTGAACCAGTCTGCTCGTGACCACGGCTGGTGCAACCCGGCCGAAACGTCAAGCCAAAATATAAGGTAAATCGCGTTAATTCCCGATTAAAATAAACTTTGAATTATCAACAATACGTAAAAGACCAGTATCGCTTGAAAAACGAGGCGCCGTGATCTTGGTGCGAAGTGCCATCTTGGTGTGAATTGAGCCTAATGTAGTTTTTAGCAATGGATCTCATCTATATTAGGTATCTACATATAAGGTTTTGTAGTATACCCGTGGGAAGCCGGGGCGGTTCGCTAGTTATTGATAAAACAAGGAAAGGAATGTTTGGTGGGATTATTAAATAAGAAACAAACTACACTATAAAATTTAGGATCTTTAATGCTGGGGCGAACCTTCAATTGACATTTAAAATACCTACCTACAACTTAAAAAACGTATGTTCCTGGTTTCGGTAGCTACTCAACCCTCTTCCTCCTGGTCATCTAGCTTTAACTTTGGCTCAAATAGCAAAATCAAATTTATTACACTATAGATAAAATGTCTCCATGCTTCCATAAAGAGGCAAATGAATTTAATAATAGAATCTTATTGCTACAGTTCTCAACTCTGTACTACTTTCTAAAAGACTGCGCCCTTAACCACTAAAGTCTTTAATAAGGCGTTAATAAAGTCAATGAATGTTTTTTTTTTACCTATTAAATAACAGTATCCCGAATACAAGGTTTGATTATAAACAGAAACTTAAGTTGTCTCACATTTTACTCATTTTTGGTAGTAACCGCTAGAGGCGCTGGTGTGAGTATGGAGAAAAATGAGTGATCTATTAAACTCTACATAGACTCCCTGAAGATCAGTACTTCGTAACTGAGTCACAAGTTACTATTTATTTAAGTATACTTATAAACATTTATAGACACTATTGATCGTGACACCGTTGTTAAGAATGTCTAGGTAGGCCTAGCTTAAGCTTAACGTTACCCAATACGGCCGCCGTACATCTACAGCTTAGACTATAGAATACATTACACATTACATACATTTCTTTTATATGATCTAAGATAAGCTATTGTAAAAAAATTAAATTGCTCTAATCCAGTCAATTTCTAATGTTGCTGGTCCTTTTTGTTTTACTGGTTGATAAACACCACCATACATTTGAATACCAATACTGGATAGTTGAGATAAATCCAATGTTTCATTGTTAGTAACCCTTTTACCTCGATAGTATGCTTTGAATTCCGAAAACTTTAAGTCACGAATTGCGAACTCGTCCTTCGGGGCCTGAAAATAATTGTTCTTTGTCATCATCATCATCACCAGCCGGAACACGTCCACTGCTGAACATAGGCCTCCCCCCTTCGAACGCCACAATGAACGATAATTGACTATTTGCATCCAACGGTAACCTGCGACGTGCTCAATGTCGTCTGTCTACCTAGTGGGAGGCCTACCTACGCTGCGTCTTCCGGTTCGTGGTCGCCACTGGAGAACCTTTCTTCCTAACGGTTATCGGTACTTCGAACGATGTGGTCTACCCGTCGATATATTGTCGATGGGCCTGCCCATTGCCACTTCAACTTGCATATTCTAAGAGCTATGTCGGTGACCATGGTTCTTCGGTGAATCTCCTCATTCTCCTAGCATAGCTCGTTGTATTCTTTGTACAAAATGTGTTAAATGTTTTATCTAATTCTGTAATTCGCTATCGGACAATTATATTTAAAAAGTAATGTAGTATTTTGTCAACAATCTAAAGAAAACTTTACCTATAAGTAAGTAAGAACTTTAAAAACAAAATTATTACTTACATATATAATATTTATAAGTATGTACTTACATAAATAAAAAAACATGATCTGGCAAGTCGCTATTTCGAGATATCGCTATGTAAAATTGCACATAAACGACTGTTTCTTTGTTGGGCAGTTAACAATTAATTAATTAAATACTATATTTACCTGGAAGTATTGTTCAAAAGAATAGTTGGGTTCATCATTAAGTCCTTTATGTCTAAGAATAATTTTGAAACCAATATGTTGTCCTTGGCCTCTACATTTGATTTGGAGTTTACTGCATCCAGACAAATCATATGGGCGTATAGCTCGTATTCCAGCAAATCCTGCACCATTTAATTGAGGATTTAAAAGTGCAAAAAATATGGCTCTCCTGTATGCGATATTTTTATGTATCACGAAAACGGCTTTAGACATGCCAACATCACGAACTGTGTCAGATTGTTCTTGCCAGGCGTCTACATCGGCATCTTTTGTGAAGTCAAATAAGTAATGTTCTTCTGATGATGATGTATTAGTGCTGTAAGAGGAAAAATAACAAATTAATCAATGGCTTCTTTTGGATTGGGGCCAGCTCAGATTATTTGTCTTTTTTTCTTATACTACCAAGAGGGTCTAGTACGAGTTCCGATAGTTTACGAGCCCGATCAAACTGTGAGTTTTCTCCATACATTTCACACCAGCGCCTCTAGCGGTAACTATCAAGAACTAGTAAAATGTACGGGCAAAAACTGTTAGTTTGATCGAGGTCGTAAACTATCGGAACTTGTACTAGACCCCAAGGTGGCAAGCAAGAGTGCGGCCCGCCTGATGGTAAGCAGTCACCGCAGTCTATAGACGCTAGCAACGCCAGAAGAATCACTAGCGCATTGCCGATCCATAAGACATTAGAATATTGTCGTGTTCGGTAATTTCACCAGCTACAGTGTCCTTCACGCCGGAACACAGCAATGTTTGCACACTGCTGCTTGGCGGCAGAATATCTGACACTGCGGTGGTACCTGGACGCTTCCTTGCACAAGGAACCTACTTACCACCTAGTAACATAGTATCATGGCATCTTTAGGTTCAACCTATACTGCACTGGTAAGGACAGGGACGGACGGTGATGACATTTCGAACATTTTCAATGATTTTACATTCAGTGGGTTTTTATGGATTCCAGGCACTTTAGCTGGATTTATGGTAGCCTTAAATATAATTATAGCCTTAAGCTGGTGTAACTTATTGTTTATTTACCATTTTAATTCACGTTATAATGGTAAGGACACTTTTTAAATTTTCGTGAAAGAACGCGTACCACCTCTAAACCACTCAAGAAGTATACTATTAATACTCTGTGAGATGGTCTGCTGGTTTGACGAAGGGCGGCCGTATGTACCGCCTCCACTTGCTAAAGAAGTGGAGAGGTTGCGTTCAGATAAGTATTGAAAAAACCTTGTTTTGTGAGCGATTCGTATCTCTAGTGGTACCACGGTTTGTCCGTAGTACCATGGATAAATGAACTAAACTATGAATATGAATAGTTATGAACTATGAATAGTTCATTTATCCATGGTAGTACCCAAAGTACCAGGAACAAAAAAAATTGTCCGTGGTAGGTACCACTGGTGGTATCACGGACAACAAACGCAACACATGTTATTATTACATCTAAAGTACTAGTATTTTAATATCAATATTTAAAAAATATGATGCATCTAGTTATCTGGAAAGTGTGTTGATTAAGAGGCCAATATTTAAAAAAGAAGTTTTTATTATGTAGGTACTTAGTTGTTTTTCTTCTACACTGCGATTAAGTTTAAAAATGCAATTTGTTACATTCACATACTGTACATTTTATGGCTGCTATGCGAGTAAAATATTTTTTTATGTTGTATCTATAAAAGATTCGTTAGTGTAATAAATTTATATCATTGGTTATCATTAGGGACCGGAGTTATATGTATTTAAAATTCCAAAATATGTACCGATAATAAGGACTAAAAAGCTAAAATATCGAAAAATATGGATTTAAAAATAACCATAAGTTTCAGGTAAGTATATGGCAGTTCTTTTCAGTATTTGTGTTGTTGCAGTACACGGATCTCATGTTTTTTACAAAACAACAACAATGGGGGTTACCCCCCAATGCAAAAAACGCATGTTTGTACGCTTATGTCACTCTGTCTGTCTGTGGCATGGTAGCTTCTTAACGAATGGATGGATGAAAATTCAAGGTTGTTCTGTTTGGTCAAAATAAAGCTTGGTACTGGCTGAATAATCTTTCAATATCGCAGTATGTGACTGGCCTCCTGTTGTAGCCTCAGTGGCGCAGAGGGAAACCACTTGCTTTGCAAACCGGAAGTCACGGGTTCGAGTCTGACGGACCGCTATTCTCGACAGTTATTTTTTAAGGGTTTTTAAAGGTAAAATTCAGCGCCGATAGCTTACTGTAACGACCGCGACTGCGATGTGACACGTTTACAGAATAATAAATATTTTGCTCATTCGCAAATTGTTCCTACCCCATATGTACATTTTTTTTGTGATTTGCCTTCGCTTATCGCAAGTACTTTGTTTCGTATACATCTAATTGCTAGCCTTTTTGTAAATCTATCTTTGAAATATGCCAAAATATGGAAAATAAACATTGCATTTTCTCTTTCCTAATGTTTGGCGGAAATTCTATTCCACCTCTATTGACTATGCTTTCTAGGGTTCCGTACTATCGCGGACACGAACCGTGTACCAGTTTTCAATCAAAATCGTTTGCATGATGTTACGTGCGCTTACCTCGTCCGCACGTATTTAGTTTGGACCGGTTCACAGAGTACATATACGACCGGTTCGGTTCGTGCAAGCGATTATCGTCCTAAAGGTGATACCCCGCTTGTGACCGCGAGAGTACATCGGTACCTAAAAGATAAAAACCGGTCAAGTCGGTGGCCTCGTGCACAATAAGTACATTAGGGTCCGTACCTACCTTCTTTAGATTTTTATCTTAGGTTGCGTTGCTCAGTGGCGCGGTCCGAGAGAGGACCGAATTTAACGTGAATGACCCCCACTGAGCACCCGCTCAGTGGGGGTCATTCACGTCAAATTGACAAACTTAACTTCTTGCTTTAAAACGACTATTAACTATGACCCCCAAAAAATCGTTGGCTGTGGCCGCTTTGTGGCACCTGCAGTCTTAGCACGATTTGCCAAGACTTCGTAATCTTGACTGTTTGGTGTGGAGTATGACGTAGTTATCGACGTAGAAACGTCATTTTCGGTATTAGCTAGGTCGATAACTACGTCATACTCCACACCGAACTGTCAAGATTACGAAGTCTTGGCAAATCGTGCTAAGCCTGCTGGTTGCTATCCAAGTAACACCACAGCAAAAACTAACAATTATCCTACCAACATAACTACAATGATTTTTTATATCATACCTAATTCCAAAACGTAACGATAACATTGCGTAGGTAACATTAGGAATGGATGTAATAACTTAACTTTCAGTTAATGAAGCTTTCATAACGTTCATAACTATGCTGTTGTCAATGTCTTCATTGATGTTTTCGCAATCTTTTATTTCAGCACTAGCCATTGCGGTCGAAGATATAGGTTATGTCCATAATACGTCTATGGTTATGTCAATGATATTGATCACAGACGTATTAGGGATGCTACGCATCAGACGGTGAACTGCCCTAGAGGAAAAATCACATTACGGATTTGCAGTAATAGAACATGACGTCTGGTTTTTTTTTTTAATTTATACGCTCATATCACGTGCAGTGGGCCAGAACTTTTCGCCTAATCTTTAAAAAAAATGGAAGCTAGCCTTTTAAGCCGCTTTACTTTTTATATTCCTATTCCATTTTACTTTAATATTTCATATTCAGGCTTAAAATAAAATAAAATATACATATTAATTTAAATTACTTTTATTATTTATTAAAAAAAATATACAAAATAAGATTCATACTCTGGTCAGGATGCGACTCTCCGGGTAGTTTTTCCTTAATTCATTTGTTTGATAAACAGTCTCCATTTATAATAGCGGCTAGTTATTATATATTATTAAAGAATGGGTTAATGTCATGGTCGAGATGTGGCTTGTCACAGCTTTTTAGAGATATGTTTGTTTGTCCGATAAATTGGCATTGTTAAATAAGCATCAAAGGGACCATCGCAGATGTACAAATTCCAACTGAAACAAAAGAGTGAAATGCTTTAGTATTTTGTATGACACACACAATTACCAAAAACAGAAGAGAAGAGAACCTAGTGCAGAAGTGAATAATTCCGGTTAATTATTATTCTATCTTATTTTTACAGTAATAAGTTTTCAGCAGTTGCAGCTTTATTAGCCTGGCCTAATAGTATGGAACTGTCCTACTACAGCACAAAATGTGCATCAGCTGTAGAGAAGTCAATGAGGACAAATTAGGTACAACAATGTATAGATACAAGACAACTGTGTTAAATTTATAAAACTAATGTTATAAATGTTAATTCATATAGTACATGATATAGTGGATTATAAGTTAAATTAGGTAGCATTAATTAGCATTATTATCATGAAAAGTATGAGAAAATATTCGTAACAAGGTACTTACCATTGTGGTCAGTGTGCATTGTCTAAGGAGTGCATTTGTTGATTTCGTAAGCCAAAAATAACGTAGGGTAGGCTTCAACACGAAGACGAGGCCTCACTGGTATGAGGCAATGAACTTTTCGGTGAAGAATATCCTTTCACAGTTCATGTTTATATGTTACAGTCCTGCATAGTACAATCTTGGGGAAAAACATTAAATTGATTGCCGTCCTTACTCCTACAAGCACAATTCACGACACAGTTGTTTTAAAACGTAATGCAAGTTGTAATCAAGATGTGACACAATCATTAAGTACAAAATTGAAAAAAATTACAATGAACAACGAACTTGGTAAAATCACAATGGCGTCCACATAGTTTTCTGGTTTTCTGTCTTAATAAAATAAAATATGGCGTCTATACAGGGTCTCCAGGTTATGCATGTGAAATTTCCCCGAATCAGGTTTTATTTTTCCCCAAAAAGATACGTTTTTGTACAATTTTCCCCAAATTGATTTCGTATCTTATCCTCCTTTATCTGCACCTACTTAAGTACCTACGACTTTACATTAACTGCTGTCAAATTGAGGGGCGAGAGGGCATTGTGGGGAAGTGGGGGTAGTAGTACTGTGGTAGGGATTGAAATAATTAAAAAATAATAATTGCAAAATAATTGATTTTCAATAATTTTTTTCTCAAAAACTACCCGTGTCCGCAAGTTGAAACTTTGCGTGTGTGCTTATAATGATGTAACCTTTTTGTAAAACAAATATCAACCCCCAACTCGTTGGCAGTCAATGGAAAGCTAAGCCCCTACTAATGTTATAAAAGTAAAAGCATGTTGGTTTTTAACTTAACCCCTGTACTTATAGATTAGAGGCTACTTGAACTTATAGATTAGAGGCTACTATTTGTCAAAAAAATATTAAACTGTTCCAAAGGGACAACAGGAAGCGAAATTCACATAGCTAGTATGAAATGAAACTATAGCGGAGATTATTTAAATAAGATTCTGTACTTTACCCATCAAAAAACACACCCTCACCCATGGGCGTACGCAGGGGGGGGCAGGGTGTTGAATGTTGACCTTTTTGGTATTCAGTCAATCACTGTTTGAATCGTCTTTACGTATTCTGTACTACTGTCGTGTCTTACTTTAAAAAAAGGAATGACAGGAGAATTGTCTTGTCAACGTATCGCTGTGACTGTGCTCATGTGTATTTTCTAAGTGGTTTTAATTTTACAATTACACCTACTGTTGTACAACTCTTTGACTTTGATTGCGATCTACGAAACCCTCTGAACTCTTCTCACAAGAAGTTAACAGAGGGTTATGGGCCCAGAGCGCCTGAAGGAGAGGAATTGTATCGAGATACATTGACCGATCGAGAGCTGGCTACCATGTCTGCAGAAGGCGGAAGCGTGACTGGATTTTCTATTGAGAAACTGAAAGGGCGAGAAAATTTTCTCCTCTGGAGGTTTAATATGAAAAACCTGCTTATTCATGACGACCTTTGGTGTTCTATCGTTGGGTATCCGGAGGGCGATAAGTCCAGTCCAGAGCTGAAACGACGTAAGGATGAAAGGGCGTTGACTAAGATCTGCCTGTCAGTGGATGCTTCGTGCGTGTCCCACGTGATGACTGCGAAGACAAGTAAGGAAGCCTGGCTGAGTCTGGAGAAGGCGTACGACGATAAGGGCATAGGCAGGAGATTAAAACTGTTGCGAATGCTGTGCTCGGTAAAGTTGGACGACTTCGGCGGCGATATGGACAAATATGTTGGCCAATGTTTATCATTGTCGCAACAGTTGGCGGCTATTAATAAACCGGTTGACGATGAGTTCCTGGCGGCGATAATTCTTCAGGGATTACCTCCTAAATTTGATCCAATGATCATGGCTATGGAGAGTAGTGTAAGCGAACTTACCAGCGACTTCGTGAAGGGGAAATTGCTTCAGGAAACGAAGTGGTCTGATAATTGCAAACATGGAGATTGCCTAGTTGCTGATAAGTCCGGGAAAAGGTTTGGTAAGAAGCGCAAAGAGAAGAAGCCGAGGTGTTGGAACTGCGGAAAGTCTGGTCACGTAAAGAAGGAGTGTACCCAGAAAGGGGCGGCCATGGTCGCGACTCGGTTCTTGGCCGACACGTGGTACGTGGACTCGGGTGCGTCGAGTCACATGACAGGTCGGAGAGACTGGATACACGATTTTTCTACAAGCAGTGTAGAGGTGAACGTGGCGAGTGGGCAGACTTTGAAATGCGTCGGTATCGGTAATGTGTGTTTGAAACTCGGAGATAATGAGTTACGCCTTAAAGAAGTAATGTACGTTCCGGGACTGAGTGTAAATTTACTATCTGTAAATAGTTTAGCGGTTAAAGGGCTTAGAGTGGAGTTTATTGAGTCTACTTGTAAGATTTTTAGGAATAAATCTTGTATAGCTAGTGTTAGGGCTGTTGGCGGTGTATACAAACTGCATACTAACGCGGTAGCTTTAAGTAGTGTAAACAATGAGGTTTCAAAGGAGTCTTGGCACCATAGATTAGGTCACCTGAGTTATGACAGCTTGAAGTCATTGTCACACGTTATTGATTTTCAGAATAATGAAACTGCAAATAATAATTGCGATGTTTGTATTCTTGGAAAACAAATTAGATTTCCATTCAAGAAATCCGGTCGTAACGTAGCGGCTAAGCGTTTGGATCTGGTGCATACGGACTTATGTTCGATTCCTGTTGCGTCCCACTCAGGTAAGCGGTACATTTTAACATTTCTAGACGACCACTCGCGGAAAGTATTCTTGTACTTCTTGAAAAATAAGAGCGAAGTAGCTAGCGTCACTAAAGATTTTGTTAGGCTTGTTGAAAACCAATGTGAATCCAAGGTTAAGGCTATACGCAGTGATAACGGTACGGAGTATGTTAATAAAGAGTTGAGCGAATTTTTCAGACAGAAGGGCATTGTACATCAGGTCACTGTCCCTTATTCACCCCAAATGAATGGTGCGGCTGAAAGGTTGAACAGAACTCTTTTGGAACGGGTGCGCTGTATGTTGTATCACGGGGGTTTGGATCACAAGTTATGGGCTGAGGCGGCTAACACCGCCGGGTACCTTATTAATCGGTCTCCATCTAGTAGGTTAGGTGGGATGACACCCGAGGAGGTTTGGTCGGGTAAAAAGGTGAAGTATGACCACTTGCGAGTTTTCGGTTGCGAGGCCTATGTACACATTGATGATGTTAAGCGGAATAAGTTACAACCTAAGAGTAAGAGGTATATCTTTGTCGGTTATGATGACAATGGGTGTTCTTATAGGTTGTATGACTCAGAGAAACATGATATAACTAGAAGCCGTGATGTTATATTTAATGAAAGTGTGTTCCCAGCCAAAGAGCTAGGAACTGGACACGGACAAGCCACTATAAAAATATTTCTTTCAGGGGAAGAAGTTGATGATTCCACCAGTGAGGGGAAGTCAAGCGTGCCTGAGAGTGAGGTGGTGGTTGGTGATACAGCTCGGGAGCCTGTCACTGAAGAGCCGGTAGCAGTGAATGTTGAGCCGGTTGTGTCAGCGAGCGGTGATGATGGCGGCGACGACACTTTGGTTTTTGAAGATACCATTGCGGAGGTGGTGGAGTCTCCAGAACCGAGGTACAATCTTAGATCTAGACAACCTAAGGGTTTGTACGCACATGATGAGATCCCAGCTGAACCGCGTACTGTAAAGGAAGCTCTGAGTTCAGGGCAGAGCGACTTGTGGCGACAAGCTATGCAGGAGGAGATTGACTCGTTCAATCAGCATGAGGCTTGGGAGTTGGTGGATAAGCCTATGGGCAAGAATGTGGTTCAGAATAAATGGATCTTCAAAATTAAGTGTGACGCCGAGGGGAAGATAGCCCGGTATAAGGCTAGATTAGTAGCCAAGGGTTTCACCCAAAAGTATGGTGAAGATTATTTAGAAACGTTCTCACCGGTAGTACGGTACAGTTCTTTGCGACTGTTGTTGGCGATTGCCGTAGAGATGGATCTGGACATAGATCATCTGGACGTACAGACGGCGTTCCTCAATGGTAATTTAGACGAGGAAACTTTTATGTATCAACCGGAGGGGTTCATTTCGCCTGGTAGCGAGAGTAAAGTCTACAGATTGAAGAAGGCAATCTACGGACTGAAACAAGCTTCGCGAGCTTGGTATCAGAGGGTGAAGGAAGTGCTTCTGTGGACAGGTTTTGTTCAATGCCAACTTGAACAATGTATCTTCTACAAACGAAATGGTAAGTCGGTTGTTTACATTGCTTTGTACGTGGACGATTTCATCGTGTGTTACAATGATGTGTGCATGGCTGAAAAGCTGAAAGAGAACTTGCGTAAACCATTCAAGATTAAAGACTTGGGTGCGGTTCGACATGTTCTTGGGGTCGCGGTAGAACGTGACAGGGCGAACAAAACTTTCAAGCTTTGTCAGGCACGGTATGTTGAGCGTTTGCTTGACAGTTTTAGTATGTCGGAATGCAAACCAGTCAAGACTCCTTTAGATCCCAATGTTAAGTTTACTGATACGAATGTGTTAGGCGAGGGTACTGTTCCGTATAAGGAATTAATAGGTTCTATTATGTACTTAAGTGTTTTTACACGACCGGACATTACGTATGCAGTTTCATACTTAAGCCAGTTTAATACCTGTCATACTATGGAACACTGGAGGGCTGCGAAACGTGTGTTGAGATATCTAAAGGGGACTCAAAACGTTTGCCTTGTGTTAAATAGGTCGGGTCATGGTAATATAGAGGGGTTTGTAGACGCGGACTGGGGCGGTGATGTACGAGATCGAAAGTCATTTTCGGGGTTTGTTTTCAAGTATGGAGGAAATACCATCTCCTGGGAATGCAGAAAACAAACGTGTGTTAGTTTGTCAAGTACTGAGGCTGAGTACGTTGCTCTTAGCGAGGCAGCTAAGGAGGCACATTTTCTTAGGGACTTGGTGACTGAATTGACTGGTAGTTCTGGGTTAGTGGTTGATTTGTTTAATGACAATCAGTCTGCTCAGAAACTTAGTGTCAATCCAGTGTTTCATAGGAGGACTAAGCACATAGATATTAGGTACCACTATGTTAGGGAGGCTGTAAATAATAATGTAATTAAGTTGAATTATTTGTCTACTCAAGAAATGGTGGCTGATATTTTAACTAAGTCTTTGTGCGCTCCTAAACATAAGTTCTGTGTAGTGAACTTGGGCTTAGGTCTTTAAGCCATTTGAGCCAGTGGTGATGTCTGAGTTCAAACAGCGATTGAGGGGAAGTGTTGAATGTTGACCTTTTTGGTATTCAGTCAATCACTGTTTGAATCGTCTTTACGTATTCTGTACTACTGTCGTGTCTTACTTTAAAAAAAGGAATGACAGGAGAATTGTCTTGTCAACGTATCGCTGTGACTGTGCTCATGTGTATTTTCTAAGTGGTTTTAATTTTACAATTACACCTACTGTTGTACAACTCTTTGACTTTGATTGCGATCTACGAAACCCTCTGAACTCTTCTCACAAGAAGTTAACACAGGGGGGGGCCGTTGCCCCCCCCTGGACTTGGCAATCACTCACTAAGCTGACAATATTTTGTTTCATTATACATTTATTTGAAAGTAATTGTAAAAGGGATTTATGTTTTTAGTTACAAATCATCATGTTAGAATTTAAAAATTAAAATTTTGGCGCCGCGTGCTCGATTTTGATTGATGACAGACATGTTTGTAAGTACTATGGTTGATTTTTTAACGGAGGTTACCTTATAACCGGTTTGCAGACGATCCACAATTTTTAAAGAATTGCTTTTTGCCCCTTTTTAACAAAGGAAGAGGTTCTCAATTTGGATGTAGTTTTTTTATAATTTTATTACTTACTTCAGAACCAGAAATAAATTAGTTAAACGATTTGGAAAATTTGAAAGTAGAGTAAAGTAGAGTAAGTAGTACTTCTAGATTATTTTAATTTTCATCACAATCTAGTTCTGTTTATGGGATCCATGAGTTATTGAGGAAACTCCTCTAATAGTATAGGTACCTACGAGTTATTACGAGTATATACATACATCGCTTCGTGTGGCGGATCACCCCCTTCCCTCTAATATGGTTGAGGGGAGTGATGGCTGCTGCTCGAGTCAACTCGAGCGCAGGTGCTGCTTGGGGGGGCTGGTCCGACTAATATCCCTTTACCCTTTTAGTTTGTTGTAATTTAGTCGTAATTAATTTTTTTCTTCTTTTCTCCCTTGTTTTATGTTTCGAACGGCAGGACACACTATCCCTAATGTTGATCCAATTGTTATAAGACAAAGAATGTTTAAAAAAAGTGAACAAATGACAAGCCCGCTGAGTTTCTTTCCGGATCTTCTCAGTTGAGGCCGCGTTGTGATCAGGTGGTAGCTTTTAAAACATTGACCATTCAAAAGTGCTAGCGCTAAGCCTATTTGAAATAATTATTTTTGACTTTGACATATGTATTTATCGATTTTGATATTATCAACAAAAAACAAGCATTTGCATTCAGAGAGTATCATTTGACGAAGTGGAATTGACTTTAACTATGATGAAGCAAAATAAATAGTAAAATCGAATATACATACATACATATAATCATGCCTCTTTCCCGTAGGCGTAGGCAGAGACCACTTCTTTCCACTTGCTACGATCCTTACAAACTTGTTTCGCTTCGTCCGCATTCAATATTCCCTTCATACATGCTCTTCGGTTTAGAGTACTCTTGACCTGGCCTTTTTTCAAGACGTCCCTGATTTGGTCTTGAAACGTCCGCCTAGGTCTACCCCTTCCAACACTTTCATTCACACTCGTCTTATAAACTTTTTTCGTCAATCGTCCCTCATTCATTCTCTCGACATGGCCAAACCATCTCAGCATATCTTTCTCATTTTTTGTCACTACATCTTCTTTCAAACCACAACGTTTCCTTAACTCACTATTTCTTATCCTATCACTCAGTTTAACTCCTATCATACTTCTTAACGCTCTCATCTCAACTGCATTTATTCTGCTTTCACGTTTCTTCTGCTATACCCAACTTTCACTTCCGTACATGAGTGTCGGACCCAACACCCCCTCATGCACAGCCAAATGAGCCTTGTTAGACACCTTCCGACTATGCATAAAGGAGTACAAAGCTCCATTCACCATGTTTCCTGCATTCACTCTTCTTTCAATATCACTCTCACACTTTCCATCTCTTGTAAAGTTTGAACCCAGATACACAAACTCATTCACCTGTTCAATTTGTTCATCTCCAATCACGATACTGCAGTCTGTCACTGACTCATCTCTTTCAAATACCATCACTTTCGTCTTCTTTACATTCATCTTCATTCCCTTTCTAACAAAAGCTCCACTCATAGCAGTTACCATCTCCTGCAACTCCTCGGCCGAAGACGCAAGTAATACTTGGTCGTCAGTATAGAGAAAACATTTGACGAGTAACTCATTCATACTCAACCCACTTTCATTCTCTTTTAAATCTATCAAGCAATTGTTCATGAACAGATTAAACAGCCACGGTGACGCTACACATCCCTGTCTAACACCTTTTTCGATATTAAACCATTCAGTGTATGCCCCGTTTATTCTTACACAAGCACTAGAATCCCTATAAAGAGATTGTAATGCTCGCATGAGGATACTGCTCACACCGTTCACGGACAATGCTGATCACAATTCATTCCTCACCACTCTATCATAGGCCTTTTCTAAATCCACGCACGCGCAATAGAACTTCTTGTTTTTAGCCAAACACTTTTCGGCTATGCACCGCAAGGAAAAGACCTGATCCGTACATCCCATTCCCTTTCTAAATCCCGCTTGTGCATCCCATACTTTTTCGTCTGTTTCATTCACAACCCTTTCAATCAACATTTTCGCATACAATTTACCGACAACGTTGAGAAGGCTTATACCGCGGTAATTTATGCAGTCCTGCCGTGACCCTTTTCCCTTATACAATGGCACGATTACGGCTTTGCACCAGTCTCCCGGTACTTACCCATTTCGCCAGCACAAACT
The DNA here is from genome assembly GCA_911728495.1 of Furcula furcula. Classification (NCBI taxonomy): domain Eukaryota; kingdom Metazoa; phylum Arthropoda; class Insecta; order Lepidoptera; family Notodontidae; genus Furcula; species Furcula furcula. The sequence continues at coordinate 13,912,757 of OU452245.1, forward strand.
GAAAAGGCGGTACAGCTGTCCAGCCTTCAGCATCTCGACGGTAATCCTGTCATACCCTGCAGCCTTACCTAATCTCATACTTTTCAACGCTATCATTATTTCATCCATGCTTATCTCACTTTCACCAACATTTATATTAGTTTCCATGGAAGGTGCCGTGTATTGTACCTGCACTTCCTCCCTTTCAAACAAACTTTCAAAATACTCTTTCCATCTCTTTAACACACATTCTTCCCCTTTAAATAATACTCCCATCTGATTGTACTCAGCTCCAAGGTAGAAGTTTTTCCTCTGGCTGTTTTGATGGATTTCCAGAAAAACTTAATGTTTGACTGGAAATCTTCAGTGAGCCTCCTATCAAAATCATCCTTTCGATCTTCTTTCTTTCTAGACACAACTTCTTTCGCTGCTGATTTCAATCTTTTATACTTCGTTCTTGCTTCCTTTATCTCGTCATCGGTTGCCTTTTGAACTTTTTGGTTAGCTTTTGTTGCTAACCAATCCAACCACGCTTTCTTCTTTTCTTGCACAGCCCTTTGTACATCTTTATCCATCCACACATTATAGTTCTTTCTTCCTTTCCTTCTTTTAGCTACCCCGCATAACTCAATAGCAACATTCATGACCCCTTACTTAAATGTCTTCCACAAATCTTCAATCACACCTATCTCTTCTATGCCTTTAAAACTTTCTTTCAGTTTCTTTACATACTCGTCTTTCTTTATCGTTTCTCGTATCATCAAATTGATCTGATGACGAAGCCGTAACAAAAAATGTATCTTAGCCGTGTTTACCTTAGGGCTTATTGGATTGTCATAAGATGCTCGTTTTGTCAGAAGGCCCTGTTTGCCAGAAGCAATGGTCAGAAGGCAGATTTAGTAGCTTCGTTATTTCCTTTAACAATCTGTCGTCATGTGTTCGATAAATAACTAGCTGGTGTCCAAAAAAATCAAAAACCATTATAGCTCCAGCAAAAACTTTTTTTTTTAATAAACAGGAATAAGGGTGTTTAGCGGTCTCTGAAATCATCCCTTGTAAAAAAATATTTTACCGTTGTAAAAAGTAGCCTAAGTTAATTCTATGGCCAAAATCTAGAAATGTTGTCAGTATCAAGTCACAGCATTTGTACTTTTTGAGTTTTTGTAGGTGACAACTAGACAAAAATTAAGTTTGGATTTGGATAAGATAAAGGAAATTCCCAACAAAAAAAAACAAAACCGCTCCTACAATTTTTCCTCAAAACGCAGATAGTGAGTAGATATCAAATACCTCGTATTCAATAATCGAAAATAATCATAAACAGCTTCGAAGGTTGAAATCATGTTGAAATAAACAGATTTTAATAACTGACTTAATTATAGTTAAAGTTAATTGACATTTATGAGTGCGGCATTAAAATTTACAATGTATTTATGTGCTTTAATGAATTTGACCACCAGCAAAAAAATCTTAACTTGCCCCCCCCTAGACCGAAAGCTGCGTACGCCCATGCCCTCACCCGCCATTCTGACCTTTGGCCGTAAGGGGAACATTATCGTAAGAGTAATGTTGACAGCATTGTATTGTTTTAAGTGAGAGATAGTGAAATATTTTTGATTTTAACCTTTCTGAATTAGACTTTTGTTTCTCCCCAGGTTTAGCCAAGAAAAATTGTGTTCCCCAAAATTTTCCCCACAGTTTTCGTTTCCCCAAAAGTTCCCCGAAGTTTTTATTTTTCCCCAAAATGGGGAAAAAAACCCCCAATCTGGAGACCCTGCGTCTATATTACAGACGACAAAGGAATGAAATATGAAGGAGGGAGGAGGGAAACTGTCAAAATGGATAGTTACAATATGGCTACTATTGCGAGGAATGGAAGTACCGAGATTTATAGCCGTGGATATTGATTACCTACCTATGTAAAAGAATTTGTAGGCTCTATACGATCCGCTTTTTAGTATACCAACTACCTATACGTACGTGTCTAGTGCTGTGAAAGATAGGTATATGTGCGTTTCACGAATGTGTTCCCTTCGGGATTAAGTTGGTACCAAAGATATTATATATAGAAAAAAATCTTAAATCTATGGTTGGTACAATTGAATTAGGTGTTGTCATTAAATTTAAAAATATTTACCGTCAATATAGGGAAAATACACTCTATTATAAATCACACGGATGTATTCACTATACTCTGTCCATTTTATTATTGGTTTTTTGACAGCTCGACGTTTGACCTATATAGGAAAGGAACGTGAACATAGTAAGTGGAAGAAATAATCGATATCGAAAAATGTACATTCGATTAAATTTTTTTATTCTGACGACTCATGTTAATGTTTCAACCTTAAAAATTTGTTGTCTTTCCCTGTTATATTATGCATGAGGCCCTCAAAATAAAATGAATGAAAGTTAATGTAAATACTTAAGACGAAAGTAATGGAAACATATTACACCTTATTTACATATTAGCATTTATTTCTATCGATTATTTGTAATCTGTGGCACAATCGTAGTTATCGTTATGTGTGGCAACTCACTAAAGTGCGGTACGCGTCCATTATAACAATATTATTGTTTTGAATATGTCAAAGATATTATATATAGAAGATAAACATAGTCCGATAAAAAATGAAACCAAAAAAGAAAAACCTATGTGTGAGTGAATTGTTTATGTATAAAGGAAAAAAAGTGTTGTTAAAAAGTACTACGTACGTAATCGATATCGATGATATTTTGTGTGAAGATTTACACGATTATCTGTTTAATTTAAAATTGATGTTGATTTATAACAAGTTACTAATAACCTTTAGTATTGCAAATCTTATAATGATAAATTGTCAAAAGTGGTAAAACAGTCGTTCTAAACTAAAAAATTAGTTTCTTTTTGCTTGAAACATCGTAAATTAGATCATGTAAATAAGTTATCGTTACGCATGATAAAATTACTCAAATCAGCATGCATTATAAACAATGATTATTAACGTTTTTCTGCCCTGAGATCCTTGAGAAGTATGCAATATTTCTAAATAGTATAAAACCAAAACATTTGGCGGACGTGTTGGTCTAACAGTTCAACATCCTGGCTGGCTTATTGGGTAGCCAGCTGGTGGTTCGATTTCCACCAGGTGTCTGGGTTTTATTTATCTATTAAGTATGTATTTACAAATAAAAGTATATGAGTATGTATTAGTAAAAGTTGTCTGGTTTCCATAGTAAAGGCTCTGCCTTGTTTGGGATCAGATCACCATGTGTGGATCGTACCAGGTTATTATTATAAAGACAAACAATATACTTCTATTATAAAATACATAAGGTAAGGTAAACCTAAGACTGTCACCGGGGTAAGACTGTCACTTTCAAATAACTAGAAAAATTCTGCGTTTTTTTTCCAATTTAACTTGTCGATAAAACAGTTATCATGAAATGGTTCTCGGCTCAAAACACAGTTGTCACTTCTGCTGAACTATTTGGTCAATATCACACAATTAAAATGTCAGCTAAGAAAAAAAAAGGCTAGTTGGTATTTAACAAAATAAAACCATAATATAAAAATGTCAAAGTGGGGGAAGACTATCAGGTTACCAGGGGCAAGACAAACGTATGTCAGTCTTGCCCCAAGTCAGATATTCTAAACATTTTCAAAGCGGGTATCGGCTTTAACTAGGTGCTAAAAAATAATTATTAGTTGCTACCTAGAAAAACTAATTGTAATAACCCTACTAGCGACGTCCCGCGCTTTTACTCACGTATACAATTAAGAAAATTGATGACAACAGAGAGACAGAGATACATACGCATTTATAAATGTGCATATAGCATTCTTTCGAAAGCTTCCTATATTGTTTAAAGGAAAGTTTGTGAGAGTTTGTGTTTGCTCCTTCTTTATACTTTAATAGCTGAACTATTTCATAGTGACAATGAGGTTTTGATGTCGATAAAAAAAAAAAATCAAAGGTTTTACACCCCTGTTTTCGATTGTATATGCAATTATGCTAATGTATTCATTGTTTTATATAAGCTTATAGTGTTAATGTACCAGTGGCGTTACTGTCTTAAAGGTAGGGCATAAAAGTAAGTCAGAAAAATACAGTTTGTTTGTCCGACAGTAAAGTATGTTAGCACCTTACCTTACTTATTTCAGCATTCATAAAAATATATTGTAAATATATACTTCAGCTTCTTAGTGACGACAGTAATAGAGCACGTTTTATCTGGTAACATCTTAATATTATTTAAACCACATGAACACGAAGTAAATTATTTGTTGTGAAGGATCGAATAAGAAATGTTATCACCAGAGAATCAAACTTGCCGACGTAGGTCAACGAATTACCAGACTGGAGTGGCTGGTCATATTGGCTGTAGAACCGATGATATGGATGGATATCACAGACAGAAATCAAAATCTTTATCACAGACACTGGAATATTGTAGGGATTCCACCCATCTTCGTCTTTAATCCGCATCTATTTTTGTCATAACAAAGAATTATTTTGATAATCTGAAAGAATACATTTGAATTATTATTATTATCATATCAATTTACATAAAGAATATAGAGACGGCAAAATATTTTTAGACCGAATAAATTTATACTCCTTGAAACTAAAACAAAAAGACGTAGAATTTATATTTGTTCTATTAAAACTATTTGCTTTATTATCGATATCGATACTCATGACGTCTGGACTTTTTCAAGCCCTATTGTAAACAAATCGTTTTACATTTTACACAAAATATCCCGCTATTCTTCTTATAGAAGTAATAAATTATGATCAGTTTGAAGAAAAACATGTAATCTACGATATTATTACGATTTTCAACCAAAGTTTCAACCAAAACCATAAAAATATAACAAGCAAAAATGCAGTCAGGAATAGTAATCAATTACCTGTGAAATGTTTACTTATTCGTTTTATTACGATTTGTAACATCACATGCACTTATTGCACAAGCCACCTTAATGGAACAATGATATTTCATATTATAAATTTGAGATCGTGCTAAATTATTATGATTTACTTTGACAGTAAACAGACCGCGAGGCAGCGTTGCAGTGGCTAATGTCAAAAGTGATGCGGAATAAAAAAAAAGAATTTTATCTCTGCCTCTGTTGCGCTCGTGCAGTTTGTATTTGATTAGAACTTCTCCTTCCCACGCTATGTTCATCTTTTTGAACGTAGTGAAAAAAATCTTAAATCTATGGAATATGTAACTTTAATAATACGAAACTTTATGGGCGTCAGCTGTCAAAAAACCAATAATAAAATGGACAGAGTATAGTCCAAAATTACGTAAATACTCAGTACCCTAATTTATATTTTACGATTTATTCAGGTTAAATACATAAAATTAAAGACAGAAATCATTTTCAATCATTTTATGCTCTCATAAGGTTTGGCTTGGCTGTTGTAGCCAATTGTAACGGATAAATACAATCGTGTCAATAACTTGAGGACATAAATCGTTTACCATTTATAATTTTGATCATTTATTTTACTTGGGAAAACATGGAATTAAATAATAGCCCTGGTAACATTATTTTACCTACCTGAAATGGCGGCAACTCAGGATCTTACTTGTTCGAAGGTAATTAAAGTCCTTTGGTGAGATTTTCAAGCGTACAAAACCTTCTCATCTTTATAAATAGTTATCTTTCACTACTTCTCAATGTCTTAGGAATGATTTTGTCGTTTAATTAGCGAATAATGTGGAAAACCAGAAACATTTTGACACATGCGATCGTCTCTGAAAAACAGGATGACCAACTCTTTGATTATATATACGTCTAGATACCTATTAGTCTTGTAACGTTACGTTACTAACTGAGGTTACTAAGTAAGCATCGCAACCTCATAATTCGTGTGTGCGTGCAGGCGTCGTTGTACACTCGCGTCATCTGTGGTTGTGTGCGTGTTTGGGGATCTCCAGTTATAAATATTTTTCCCATAAATAGTGATAGCGTTGTGGGCTATGCATTGATAATGTACTGTGTATGTGTAATTTTTTTTTTTGTAAAATATAATGTATAGCTGTGTGTTGTCCAAATAAAACAAAACAAGACAATACAAAACAAAATTAAATGGCTTGTCCCTTACCATCAGGTCTTATTTGCCTCATGACCAGGAAGAAAAAAAATACTTCTAAGTAAGTACTTACCTATATAAAAGTAATTAATTTATCAAAAAAATTAATTAAAATTATTTTAATTGATTTATTTAAGGTTTTGGTCACTATCTACGTATTACGTTTCATTGAATTCATTTTTGTTAAAAGAAAAATTACCCCATACTTAAGATATATTCCCCCATTAATACCTAGCAACACCAGTCTAGTCGGACCACAGACATATAAATGGAAGCAGACCAAACATAACTTCAGAATCGCGTGGCAATTACGCATACATGTAAACATTATGCACACATACACATAACACAAGGCCGCATTAAAAACTTTTTAAATAATGAGGCTTAAAATACAAGATCCATTGTAAGTTAATAGAAACTTACAATGTACTTATTATTTTTGATGCTGAACTGTTTAAGAATATATAAGTACGAGTAATAACTCGTACTCGTGGCTGATAATCAAAAATATAAAAAAAATACCGTCCCCTTATCTACGAAGTTTGTAGAGGGAAAAATCTGAAATAATTATAGGTAATACATGTCTATCTACATGTTACAGAAAAAATAAAATGGTCTTTCTAAATAGTACAGTTTTTCAGTAATCCTAAAACAAACTTAGTATTGCGGATTTGTTTTTTTTTTTGTTATCTGAGGTGTTACATTAATTAATAATTTTAATACATCTAAGGATGGTATGGACTATCGAAACCTCAGTGTTCGAGTCCGACTCACACTTGACCGGTATATTTTTAAATATTATTCGAATGATCATAACAGCACATAAGGTCGCTCCACACCATGTTTCTCAACTACGTTAATTACAAATAAATGTAGGGCATCGAAATTGCCCGGCGCAAGTTTCATATCTGATTTCAAAGTTAAATAAGTATAGTTATTCTCAGTTGGCATTGCTGCTGAATTCAGTGGCTAACATGTTTTATTGGCATATTGGTTTTTTGTTTGTATGGGTCATTGCCATACTCCTTTGATGCGTGGAATTCTACCCACACATACATAAGTTACTTCAAACATCAGCTTGTAGTGTAGTAATTAGTTGAAATGTAAGCAACGCGCAGAAATCTTGAGCGCACCTGCTCTGTGATTGCTCTAGAGAGCGATTGCAAAATTATTAGGAGGAAGTAAAATAAAAAAAAGTTACAATTGGTTTAAATCACATTTTCATTTATTTTTAAACAATACAGTCTTTTTTAAATAATTCCTTTCAGAAATCAGATCTGATTTACATATATAATTTAGTCTTATATCAAAAAATAATTTTACAATTGATTTTAACAATAAATACAAGTGTTGTGGATCATGATCGCTTGTATCCGATTTTAATAAATAAATATTATTTATGTCGCATGTGAAATGAAACATAAATTTTTCATAAGAAACTGCTTTTCTTTCTATTTTGAGATAATTCTCGCATAATTGGACAATTTTTATGACTGCCTTTGAGGGATACGTTAGTCCTCCTCTATCTTTAATATTAATGAGTGATAAAAGAAAATCAGCCTTGTCGCCAATCAAAAGTTGTTGGCACAATGTGCATTTTAGTTTTTGCAAAATGCGACGGCTTATAAATCCTGCTATGTAAGTGAGGACATGTGAAGTGTATTCGTCGAGAGGTGACATTAATAAATCTTGCAGTAATAAATACATGTTTTCCTCATTTACAGCTGGCATTGTCAAATCATTTATTTCATGAGTGGGTGTGTTATTATTTATAACTTCTATAGTGTTCGTGGAACTTACGTTAAGGATTCTTGTGTCATATAAAATTCCTTTTTCCCGAAGTTTTAATTCCGTACAAATTAGATTCTTTTTGTAAGCAGTTTGAAATTGAACAATATTCGGGTTGTCATTAAATCCACCCCTAGAGCGCATTTTCCCGAAGAACATTTCTAAATGGTCTTGACTTATTCTATAAGTGCATAGATATTTAATGCCACCGCTATTTAATAATTCTTTGTATAAATTTAAAACATTGTGTAAACAAATTACGAAACCAATAAAACCAGTCTTTCGGGCCGAATGGACAATATTTTTCCCATCCGTCAACTTCAAATTTAATAAATAATCTGTAGCGTTGTCTACAAAATCATTTACTCTATCTACGTTCGCTGTACAAAGAGCCTTTTTGTGACCAGGAGCTAGCGTAGTTCTACTGTTAAGTATGTCAAAACAATCATTTATAAGGTTTACAAAATTAACAGTGGCCGCGCAGTCTTTAAATTGATTTAACTTTAAAATATCTTTGCAAAAAACAAGCGCGTCTGCAACAGATTTACTAAATAATTGAGCTGCGAGACGCACTTTCATTTTTTGTTTGGCAAAATGTGATGATCATAAAAAGCATAAATTTTTAAATCTTTATAAAAAAAGAATGGCTTAAAATTATTCAAATCAAAATTACACCCAAGATTTATTGCCATACTAATATTGCTCGAAGCTCCATCAAAGGTTATTCCGCGTACAAAAATCTTTATATCGTAAAGAATTTGAATGGCCATTTTCACAATATTAGCTCGTCGTTCCCCGGTAATTGATGCTATAAAAAAATATGCAATCGGTAACTTCCAGCATTCGTTTATGGCTGTTACCATCAATACCAAAGCCTGCGTGGCCAGCGGAAGGCTGTCATCGGATATACCAGTGCCAGTGTCCACATGTCCCTTAAATTTATTACTTGCTCTATCCCATACCTGTTCCTTTCTAATAGCCATTTCATCTATTGACAAATTCACAAAAATAATGTGTTTACTACTTTCAGACAGACACTCTAATGTTTGGAACGACTCAGTGGTAAATCCAGGTTGCGCATCAATTTTTTTATACCACCGCGACAGTGTACCAGGATGGGGTAAAACCGTGTTAAAATAATTACGGACAAAATTATACGATCGTGGCGAATAGAAATTTAACTGTAGTGAAATGCCCTTACTTCTGGTGGATAAGATTTATCTATTGTTTTGCTTTGAGCCTTTTTAATATACCGTACCATAAAATCCTTATTGCTAACAGGTATATTCGATAATATGTGCATTTCCTCTGCATTAAGTTTCTTTTTCAATTCTGTAATAATGTTTGAAAATTTTTGTACTTTCTTCTTAATTCTTCTGTTTTTCTCTTGAAGACGTTTTAATTTTTTGTTTTTTTCCATCACTCTGGTTTTTAATTTTTCAATTGTTGCAGTTTCACAGGATTTATTTGATAGCTGAAAATTAAATAATTATTAGAATAGGATATACCTGATACAATAGAATATCAGACATAATAAAATCGGGTAAGTAATATTTGATATAACTTGAAAATCTCTAATATTTACAAGATATAACAACTGAATCTATAATTTTATTTGATATAATGATCAGTTGATATAATATATTAAACGATTTTATATTCAATCTATGTTATGCTTAATAAAAATAGTGATTTTAAAATTATATCTATCGTTTATCAGTCACAAGACATAAAACCTATTTAGCCTAATATGATAAAAACAAAATAATAATAATATCTTGGGACAATAAAATATAATATAATATTAATAATATATAATATAATATTTTTATTTTTTGTAATTTCTTCATAGTTGTTAACCTGAGGAGTAGATATACCTAGTAAGTGGTGCCAAAATAGCTTGACATATTCTGGTTTCTAGGTGGTCATAAAAAAATAAGCACGAAGGCTAAGGCAGGAGTGGAGCGGAGCGGAGCTCCCGCCTTAGCCTTCTAACCTAACCTATCCGAGTCGGATTGCTCTGAATCGAAAATCATTAAGTCTATCGTTTAAAATGTATATTGACACCATCAAGGTTAACAACTCGATTCGATTTAATGTTATAACATTATAAGAAATAAGTTTTAGAATATATAAATGTTATATGAAAAGAAATTATATCAACAGTTGGTATATTTCACGTTTATTATAGCATGTGAACGTTATTAAAATGAAAATAGAATGGGACGCACCCAGTTTGAATAATCATCTCTCTACTTTGTACAAAAATCGTAGGTCGCACTAGATAAAATGCCACTGCTGAACAAAGGCCTCCCCTTTAGAAGGGAGGTGTTGCCATAATCCCCACGCTTGGTAGGCGGGGTACGCAGTATAGATGGTTGGTAATGCAATATAAAGATGCTGCTGACCGTCTTCTTGTTCTCCCTTAGTCACCTTTTACGGACACACAACGGTAGGAGATGGCGACTGTTGGACAATAATGCCTAAAGAAATGGGAAACTTACATGTGGTGTAGTAAAAGATGAACCAGGCTGAACAATTTGCATCTCTGGCCTTGAAGATGCTGCTGATGTTTCAAATACAGTGGAAGTACACGGTTGAACAATTTCGGCAAGCGTGGCATTTTTTACTTCATGTAGAACTGAAGCCGTTCTTTTTCTGCTTATATTTGATTTTTCTGGATATATTGTTTTGTTTTCTTTGTTCTGTAATCAAACATAAACACAAAAATCAGTAAATTTTATAGTTTAGGAACTGAGTATATTAAACTAGTATAAAAATTACAGTTGTTTTTGTTACAATGAGATTTGTTTTTTTTTTTCAATCAGACTGGCAAGCTGTAAAAATGAAGAATGTTTTGAATAGCAGTGAGTATTTCAAGGGCCCCATATAAGGCGGTGTACATCAGTATTGATATTTACTTTAAGTACACTGATTTATCCACTTAATGAAAAATTAATTACACTGGTAGCTTGGCTGCTTACCTCGGCTGAATTTTCAAAAATGGTTGGTATGGCACCTGGAGATAGAACAGTGCGGAAATCACTATGATCTATTAAGTCAGCCGTAAAATGCATTACGAACAACTATTTAATTTTAACGTTTTCAGCAGAATAACAACGCTACCGAACCGAGTCCGGCCCTGCTTATCTATTCAAGTACTTTAAACGTCAAAACAAGGTTTTTTAGTCAAAATATTCCACGTATTGTTTATAGAAAACCCCAATTTGTTAGTTTTAAAAGATGTATGTGACACAAATAAATGTATTAACTTTATTTAATAGCTAATCCTTATTAACAAATGTGATAAACAACAACATTTCCACCAATTTCAACACATAAAATCATAACACGAAGTTTACTTACCGATGGAACGATATTTCTGGGGCTTTCCTATACGTAGCATTATAACACAGGGGGGCACAACACTTCACCATATTTATTTAGAATATTAATCAGTTATTTACGCAGGAATCTCAAAATTTTACAAAAAAATGTACGATGCTACCAAGCTAGCTACCGCCATATGCACGGCTATAAATCTCGGTACTTCCATTCCTCGCAATAGTAGCCATATTGTAACTATCCATTTTGACAGTTTCCCTCCTCCCTCCTTCATATTTCATTCCTTTGTCGTCTGTAATATAGACGCCATATTTTATTTTATTAAGACAGAAAACCAGAAAACTATGTGGACGCCATTGTGATTTTACCAAGTTCGTTGTTCATTGTAATTTTTTTCAATTTTGTACTTAATGATTGTGTCACATCTTGATTACAACTTGCATTACGTTTTAAAACAACTGTGTCGTGAATTGTGCTTGTAGGAGTAAGGACGGCAATCAATTTAATGTTTTTCCCCAAGATTGTGCTATGCAGGACTGTAACATATAAACATGAACTGTGAAAGGATATTCTTCACCGAAAAGTTCATTGCCTCATACCAGTGAGGCCTCGTCTTCGTGTTGAAGCCTACCCTACGTTATTTTTGGCTTACGAAATCAACAAATGCACTCCTTAGACAATGCACACTGACCACAATGGTAAGTACCTTGTTACGAATATTTTCTCATACTTTTCATGATAATAATGCTAATTAATGCTACCTAATTTAACTTATAATCCACTATATCATGTACTATATGAATTAACATTTATAACATTAGTTTTATAAATTTAACACAGTTGTCTTGTATCTATACATTGTTGTACCTAATTTGTCCTCATTGACTTCTCTACAGCTGATGCACATTTTGTGCTGTAGTAGGACAGTTCCATACTATTAGGCCAGGCTAATAAAGCTGCAACTGCTGAAAACTTATTACTGTAAAAATAAGATAGAATAATAATTAACCGGAATTATTCACTTCTGCACTAGGTTCTCTTCTCTTCTGTTTTTGGTAATTGTGTGTGTCATACAAAATACTAAAGCATTTCACTCTTTTGTTTCAGTTGGAATTTGTACATCTGCGATGGTCCCTTTGATGCTTATTTAACAATGCCAATTTATCGGACAAACAAACATATCTCTAAAAAGCTGTGACAAGCCACATCTCGACCATGACATTAACCCATTCTTTAATAATATATAATAACTAGCCGCTATTATAAATGGAGACTGTTTATCAAACAAATGAATTAAGGAAAAACTACCCGGAGAGTCGCATCCTGACCAGAGTATGAATCTTATTTTGTATATTTTTTTTAATAAATAATAAAAGTAATTTAAATTAATATGTATATTTTATTTTATTTTAAGCCTGAATATGAAATATTAAAGTAAAATGGAATAGGAATATAAAAAGTAAAGCGGCTTAAAAGGCTAGCTTCCATTTTTTTTAAAGATTAGGCGAAAAGTTCTGGCCCACTGCACGTGATATGAGCGTATAAATTAAAAAAAAAACCAGACGTCATGTTCTATTACTGCAAATCCGTAATGTGATTTTTCCTCTAGGGCAGTTCACCGTCTGATGCGTAGCATCCCTAATAAGTCTGTGGCCATATGTCAGCAATTTGTCACTTGACAAAATGGCGGATTGCCACGCAATGAAATCTGACAATGTGTGCGTTGGTGTTGCAACAAATGAAAAACAGAGATAGACTTACACATGTTTTGCTAGGAGGAAAAAGGACACTGATATCCTATATACGTGTCTATGTTGGCGTGAAATTATGTTTAGTCTGCTTCCATTTATATGTCTGTGAGTCGGACAATGTACAAATTGTCGTAAAAAACAATCGAGTTTTTACAATAATCCTTATGAATGGAAAATTAAGTTAGGATCTTTATTAATTTTACTTAGTTAATATTTTCACGATTTGATTACACAATTCGGCATAATGTTCTTTTTTGCGAGCACAAACCATCGGTGCAGTTCAAGTGATACTAAACAACCAATGCAACCAAGTATACCAATTTGATGTTTGGTGTACCTGATATTGTCAAGTGTTTGAACATCGAACATGCTATCTAGACGTATATTAACTGTAACTATTTGTGGCATTTAAATAAATAAAAAAAAATATATATATAATCAAAGGAAATCCCGAAGGGAACACATTCGTGAAACGCACTATACTTACCTCTTTGATTATATATACGTCTAGATAGAACGTTCGATGTTCAAACGTTTGACAATCTCAGGTACACCAAAACATCAAATTGGTATACTTGGTTGTTTAGTATCACTTGAACTGTACCGATGGTTTGTGCTCGCAAAAAAAAACATTACCTATGCCGAATTGTGTAATCAAATCGTGAAAATATTAGTAAAATTAATAAAGATCCTAACTTAATTTTCCATTCATAAGTCTTAACATTCTGTAAAGGATTATTATAAAAACTCGATTGTTTTTTACGACAATTTATACATTGTCCGACTAGACTGGTGTTGCTAGGTAATAATGGGGGAATATATCTTAAGTCTGGGGTAATTTTTCTTTTAACAAAAATGAATTCAATGAAACGTAATACGTAGATAGTGACCAAAACATTAAATAAATCATTTAAAATAATTTTACTTTATTTTTTAATAAATTAATTACTTTTATATAGGTAAGTACTTACTTAGAAGTATTATTAGGTTTATTAGGTCATGAGGCAAATAAGACGTTCACCTGATGATAGGGGACACGCCATTTTATTTTATTGTATTTTATGGTATTTTATCGTATTCCATTCCATTCTATTCTATTTGGACAACTAACAGCTATACATTATATTTTACAAAAAAAGGAATTACACATTTACACAGTACATATCAATGCATAGCCCACAACGCTATCGTTATTTATGGGAAAAATATTTATAACTCTCCAGTTATAAATATTTTTCCCATAAATAACGATAGCGTTGTGGGCTATGCATTGATATGTACTGTGTAAATGTGTAATCCCCAAACACGCACACAACCACAGAGGACGCGAGTGTACAACGAGGCCTGCACGCACACACGAATTATGAGGTTGCGAAACTTATTAGTCACGTTACAAGACTAATAGGTATCTAGACGTATATATAATCAAAGACTTACCTATTTCCTACTCAATTTCCTAAGAAATGGGTAAGTAAGTAGGAACCTACTTAATAGATGATAAGATAATTCATAAATTGCCGAATTCAGGCTACCTACCTACTCTCACAACAGTTTTACTAAATTGTGTGTGTGATTGTATCACTAACTTATTAGCACTATTTAGCACAGAACAATACTACAAGCTTATTAGTAATAATAAAATAATAACGCCGGCGTTATTATTCTAAGGGTATATGTATGTCGGTGGAATGGATGTCAAATATCGAAACAGCTGTTAAATTTTACTATCGAATTATCGATCATACCCATCGATATACTATAGGTACCAACTGTGTATAATATAGTATATCGATGATCATATCATATACCTTGTATGTATGTATCTCATTCCATCATAATTTTCATAGAGCTCGCTTATTTATTTCCACGTGGTGAAATCATCCCTTGCCCTTATTACACCTTCCGTTATTTAGGAAGCTAAATGAGTTAGTCACTGAATTCAGTGAAGTGTAATCGCATTTAGGAAGTTAAGATTCTAAATTCAGAGGCAAGGATGGTTTCTAACTGACTAAATCACTTACTGCCGCACTCACAAACCTCAATTAACTTTAATCCTAATTGAGTCACTTTTTAAAATCTATTTATTTCGACTGTCGGAGTCGTTTATGATTAATTTCGATTATTGAACACGAAATAATCATTATATCTACTCACTATCAGCGTATTAAGTAATAATGGGCATCGAGTGTCGAAATAATCCGATTAGAAAAAATGTATTAATCATCTTTAACTTTAATTGGCGTTTGTAGGTTCGGCAGTTAGAATCCTAGAAACGCATTTAGGAATGTGTAATCGCATTTAGTCACTGAATTTCAACTTAGTCGCTGCGTGCGTGGCTCCCCGCGCGTGAGGACGTTGTTATCAAATTTTGGCAATCGCAGGTTAAGCAACGGCAGGCAAGGTCATTGCAAAGATGAGTGACCGTTTAATTCTATTTGAATTAAGGGTCTCCGTACTTTGGAGAACATGTAAAAGTGGGTTATCTATAGTATTGAACCGAATTCAAAAAAATACCGGTCAAGTGCGAGTCGGACTCGCGCACCGAGGGTTCCATACCATCTTTGGACGTATTAAAGTAATTTTACTATTTATGTTAACACCTCAGATAGCAAAAAAACCAAACCGCAAAACTAAGTTTGTTTGTCGAGGTTTTTTAGGATTACTAAAAAACTGTACTGTTTAGAAACATAATTTTATTATTCCTGTAAAATATAGATACACATGCATAACCCATAATTATTTCAGATTTTTCCCTCCTCTAACTTCGGAGATAAGGGGGGGAACAGTATTTTTTTTGACATTTTTGATTATCAGCCAAAAACTACGTCACATAAGCCAAAATAAAAATCTGTTCTGAGATGTGCAAATGAAGCCCTTTTATATGATACCCCACTCGATAAAGTAGTCTCACTTTGAAATTTTGATGACGTATTTCGACCCCCATTAGCGCCCATGTTCTTTTATGACCCAGTATAGCTAAGCCCTAAGCTGCCCCTGCGCAGGCGCCCCGCGTATAACTTGATCAATTTTGACAATGCAAAAAGCTGCTATACTTCTGTATTTTATACAGGACGGAGGGAGATTTAATAACCGTAGAGTGCAATGGGACAACGAGAACACACACAAAAAGTGCGCTTGAGTGCCGCCGTGTAGTGTCCACGCGGGTGCCCGCTGAAAAGGGCGCAGGTAGCAAAGCAGGCAGACGCCCCGGGTGGGAAGCGCTAAGGTCACCCAGATAAAAAGCGCTCAGACACCCGGGCCACAAAATATAGAGAGTACAGAAGGCAAGCGTCATACAACGGGCGTTCGAGTAACGCACACATAGACAGCGCTCACGGACACGAATACTCGGTTTATTTAGGTGCGACGCGGTTGCCCGCTTCAGTCAGTCACGCTCGCACGAGACTTGTGATATTTTTTTTGAGCAAAGATGGAGCATCAAAAAAGGGCTTATTGCAACTGTTCAGTTAATGGATGTGCAAATTCTACTTTAAACGGTGAATTGTCGTTTTTGTATTTTTAAGCCCCGACCAAAAGCGATATAAGTTTGACGCATATGTCCGAAAGTCTGTCTGTCGGTCTGTATGTTTGTCTGTGGGTCTGATGATGGAGCAGGAGGATGGCCACGGGAACTATGGACCAATAAACGTAGACCCACCGAATTTGGGCTCGTTGGGTAGGTCTCGACGAGTAGTTACTAGAAAAATGGTAATCAGGGTCTAATGATGGAGCAGGAAGGTAGTCACGGTATCTCTGCACCAATAAATGTAGATCCACCCAGTTTAGGCTCGACGAGTAACTACTCGTCGTTGTTAGAAAAATGGTGATGAGGGTCTGTTGATGGAGCAGGAAGGTGGTCACGGGAACTCTGCACCAATAAACGTAGACCCACCGAATTTGGGCTCGTTGAGTGGTGTACGATAGTACAACACGTACACGTCGTAACAACGAGACGTCGAAAGTGTAAACAATTACATTAAAATTGAATTATTTTAGTTATTAATGGTTTTTATTTTCGTTCTTTCTGTTTTATTCTCACCAATCAATTAAACAACAAGGTGGATACACAAAATATAGGTGGATACGAGTGCCACTACCACGATAGTTTTTTCGCATAAGCCAGAGTTGACAACCCTAGCGCGACCACCCAGCGTAGGTATGAAAATCTTTTAAAAAAATAAATTGAAGTTGGTAAATATTTGCCAGTTATACCATTTTTGTCCTTAAAAAGCGACATAAAGTCATCTAATAGGCATTCCTGCAGGGTTCATGCGCAGTCACCATTCTTGTTTTTTTCAGGAACTACTTACTTATTCATAAGCAATAATTTTTTATGGGACCTAATAACGGATTAAAGAATTGATGGAAGAAAGTTTTTTTCAAATCGGTTCATAATTGCCAGAGTTATACATAGAAAAAAAATATTAGTAGGTACAGACGAATTGAGAACCTCCTGCTTTTTTGAAGTCGGTTAAAAAGTGATGAAGTACATGAGCTTGGCTTCTGTACTCTCTATATTTTGTGCCCGGGCGGAAAGCGCGTGAGAACTTCACACTGTGAAGTCTGTCTGCGCTGTGAGAGGTATCCGTTTCGACTGCTCGGCCACAGTGTCGTAGAAAAAAAACGATTACGTCAATATTACGAAGGCATTTGCTAAACACTAACGATGAACGTCGCAACTTCGCAGACCCAATATTCAGTGTCCGTTTCGATTGCTCGGCCAAAAAGGCGCCCCGGGCAAATGTCCAGGTTGGCCGGCCCTGGCTGTGTCTACGACTCTACGCAAGCACTCGAGTACTATGTCTTTCGCGATCTTGTGAAAGACTGGCTGCTGTAGTCATATCGGCCAGGAGGACATCTTTATTTCTTATTAAAACAAACATTGCTAAATTTTAGATATTTTATTATATTCATTTCCCACCACCAGTTGATCCACTTTGTTTCAGTAGACCAGCATTCCTTAAGTATCGTACAATAAAAGGTGTGGCAGTCAAAGTCACAGCTATCCTGAATGGCGCAAAAAATTTGTGGACAGCATATGCTATAACAAATGTACCAGCATTTGACCCGACTGCTTTCAAAATGGCACCTTCACCTATATCAAAGTACTTCAGTACAGCAACTAAATCTACACCGCTGAAAAGAACAGTAACATATTTGTAAATAAAACCTCGCACAATTGCTAGCACCTAGATTTCACATTCAATTTAGAATTTGATTCTTTACTTTTATTTTAACCACTTAAACCTATCACATATCAGCTCAGAGTAATTAGAATGGAGCTAGTATCGCGTCGATTCGCCGAACAAATTTTTCGTGGCACTTTTGAGGGGTGCGGGAGGCGAAGTAAACACACACAGATACAATTTCACGCATACCCACACTATAATAAACTCGCAACACCTTCAAAAGGATACGCACACAAATAAAGAATGACCTGAACATATGAACAAAATTTGGCGGAGGGGTTAGCGCATGATGCTATCTCCAGTTATATCTTATCTCCTCTAAGCATATCAGTGACGTGCACAGAGGGTAGGCAAAGAATTTTAAATGTCCATATGTTAGCAGATTCTATAGACATATTAATTTGCATTTAAAAACTGTAATAAGATTGTTCAGAGGGTCCATGCACACAAAAAGACTTTGCCTACCCTACGATTTCTCTGAATAATCTTAATTTAAAAATATTTTGTACTGACATGGTATTAACGTGATGTCTTTAAATGTAAATGGATATGTCTGTAATGTTAGTTCATTTAAGGATATTTGTGGTAGCACACTAACAAATAGCTTAGATAGAGTACAGATAACTCGCAGATATTTTTTCCTACTTTCTGTGCATGCCACTGTCACATATTATTAATAATAATAACACAGGGAAATGGACCGGTGTCAAGTGTTGCAGTCTGCAGCAAAGGGCACAAATCCCTCAGCTGCCAGCAAAGCTGCTCTTCATAGAGCACTGGGTTCTTTACTCAATGAATGTAGTAGATATATGACTCGACAGAAATGTGTCATTATTTGGCTGTGAAGTTCTGCAACATGGAGGATCCCTGGTCAAACAGCTACAATTTTTATTGGGAATTACCACCTACCTCTCTAAATGATTTAATGAATTAAACACATAATGATCTATTGAGTTAACTGCTTAATAATCTTTAATATATGCATTTAATGAATTAACGCAAAACATAGAATTAGTTTATTCCATACCGAGATTAGAAATGATAGCACTGACTGTTTAATATAGGTTAATTATGGCTTATTTATTTTTATTTATCATGCACAGTCTAAAAGATGGTCCTAGATGGTCTATTCAATATAAGAGGCAATTAACATCCCGTGAGGGTGTACAACATGCATATTAATGATTATACAGTTATGGATGACCAGCATAGTTGTGATATTAATTAAATAACTAGATTATTTTTTAAAATATAATTAAGTTAGGGTGTCTAAGGTTTTGCATTATTTCATTAAGATGTATATAAATATTACAAAGTAAAATTAAACTAATTTCACAGCTTTCATTGTGGTCTTGGTAATATAATTTCTACTTACCTGTTATTTTTTTTTTATACTACTAAGGTGGCAAGCAAGCATGCGGCCCGCCTGATGGTAAGCAGTAAGTTAAGACATTAGATATTAAGTCCTTGTGCTTTTTTTTTTTTTATACTACCAAGGTGGCAAGCAAGCGTGCGGCCCGCCTGATGGTAAGCAGCCACCGCAGCCTATAGACGCTAGCAACACCAGAAGAATCACTAGCGCGTTGCCGACCCTTAAGACAATAGATGTTAAGTCTTTGTGTCCAGTAATTTCACCAGCTACAGTGCCCTTCACGCCGGAACACAGCAATGCTTACACACTGCTGCTTGGCGGCAGAATATCTGACACTGCGGTGGTACCTACCTGGACAGTTCCTTGCAAACAAACCTACCACTGCAAAAATATTCGAATTATTATTATTTTTATTGTTATTCAAATAATGATGCCATAAAATTAATTTTATTTCAATGAGTCAACCACATACCTAGATATAAGGAGATAGCAGGTCCCCAGTGATACCAGAGAAATTCCAACATGAAATACTATAACTGTTGAACCATATTCTTTTACGGCTTTTTTCAACTTATCTTTAGAACTGGGCTTTTCTGATTTTGTATCTGTACTCATGTCTCTTGTTCCAACAGCTATGCTTTGAAAATAATTAAACATTTATATCACAATAATGTCAAATGGGTCAAAAGTAAAGGTGAATAATAAGTCATAGCTGTTTAACAATAAACAAAGCCATTTAGGTGTTAATATTATTTCTAGACTAAATGTAATTTGTACATACCGTCATTCATAAGTCTAGCACGATACTCATTACGGAGGGTCAAATAATGAGCACCCTGTAGGTGATCAGAAAGGTACTTCTGACCTTGGCCCCATTGAGAGCCCGGCATATTGAGATGGGTATGATTCCCACTAAAAGGACTTGGTACATTACTCTGCATTGAAGAGGATAAGCTTACTGCACCACGGCAGTCATATTTGTTTTCATAGGGATCAGACTGTATAGTTATATTAATTTTTGAAAGATCAACTTGTCGCTTGTAATAGGTGTTGATAACCGGATCCAAAAGGTCCCGTTCTCTGCATGGAGAAAATCCTCCCATTTCTGTTGCGTTTATATCTACTACGTTTGTCGGCAATTTTAAAGCCACAGCAGGAGGAAATTTGAGAGTTGTAGTGACATGTATATTTTGTCCACCTGAAACGAAACAAAATTATACATAGCCTATTCAATAATTCGTAATCATTGTTTAGAACAAACAAACTAATAAACCAACACAAAATTTATTTAAAATCTTACTTACCGAACAATGAGTTCGCTAACAAATTTTTTCCATAAGTGTAACCCGATCTCACATTAACTTTATACATTTTCTTAATTATTTTACGATAAATTATACAAAAAAATATTATGTAGCAAATTCCTAGTGTACAACAAAGCGAACGAAGAGCGCACAGACGTATTAGGGATGCTACGCATGAAGAGCGAGTCATAGAGAAAAGCACAGACGTATTAGCGTAGGTAGACAGAATATAATACAGACATATACCAAGCGTGCCGCCGATAAGGACAGAAAAATAAGTACATACTAAAGGAGATGTTCCATTTTGGGCCAACACTATGTACACTACATGGAAAAATAGGAAAAACATAGGAGAGTTTCATAAAAATACTTATAAATTAATTTGAAGCAGAGTACAGTTGTACAAAAATGCTTACTTTTGCAGTTATTTTTTTTTTTTTTTTTTTTTTTTTTTTGGCCTTATTCCATTGAGTCTAGGCCCAACACGATTCTGCCAATGTCAGCGTAGTGAGCTTACACACGCGGTGGTTATTGATTGAAGTTATTTAGTATGTCCACCCTGTTTTCAGGGCAGCCATGACAGTTGCGTTTGACGTTGGTTTACTACTTGACAGTTAATGCTATAGTTGACATTTCGTAATAGATTGTTTACGCGTGGAGTACATAATGTATTTCGGAGTTTTTAGTGATTATTTATGTTTGCGGACATTCATTGACTGTTTCTTTCTTGACCCGGGGCTTTATTGTATTGATTATCGCCTGTGATTTGGATTGGAATCCGCAACAAGTTCAATCGCAGGTATAGTCAGTTGTCAAAATGACATTTTAGTTACGTATTTCCGATCATTTTCCGATCCATCATATTTTTGTGGGGTGTTGCTATAGTAGTATTATATTCTCTTTGGTGTTGCTCTCCTTGACCAAGATATCTTAAATGTACAATAAAACGAAGCAATATTAAAAAAAGATAACATTACAAAACAGTTACTATAGTGAATAGTAATATATACATATAGTGTACATGGTGTTGGCCCAGGCTCCATACATTTCTGGAACAACTCCTTTAGATTTGCCACGTAAGGGAAATTTTACCCTTTGTGTAAAGCAAATACGGAGGTTGTTGTAAATTATATTTTCTTTCCTAACCAAAAACCACTTTTTTGACACAACATTTACTTTTATTACATTATATCGTCTTAATCTATGACAGTCTGCAAAAAGTACGAAAGTGATTGTAATAATAATGTCCTCCTAGCCGAAACGACCACAGCGGCCAATCTTTCACAAGATCAGCCATGTACGCAGGAGATATTATAGTGCACAAGTGCTTGCGTAGACACAAGTGCACTCTCTCTTCCTTTATATAATAGGTACCTCTCATAATCCGATGGGACGGAAGACCGACACGACTGGGGAGAAGTTAAGCGCAGGACCGACTTTTTACATGCCCATCCGACGCATGTGTGGCGTATCTCGGATCACGGTTTCGGAACGCCAAAGGGGCTGTCAAAAAGATGACAGCGCGCTAGTATCTATGGCAGAGACATGTTTTAATTATTACGATTACTCCACTGTATTATAAGTTGTTCTCTCTCAATTTGATTATAAGTGTTTATTACCAAAGCTCGGCGTTTTAATTTGACGGACAGGAGTCGGGCATACGTCCTATCGCAAATCCCGACACATGGATCATCTTACTTTACAGACAATCAGGTCATCGGCCTGCATTGTCCTAGCCAGTAAGGAACAACTACTCAAATTTGTTGCCCTTCGCAGGATTCGAACCCACGACGGAGGCTACAAAGTGAATGTACACTTAATATCATATATGCTGTAGCTAAGGTCTATTCCACATTGTTCACCTGGGTGATATCACGTGGTGATTAAAGTGGCTAAGAGCTGTAGATAATTATTAGCCTCATACAAAAAAGTTAAGAGATAAAAACAATGATATGCTATTTCCCAGAGAGGTAGGCAAAAATTGGCTTTCTTATAACTTAATATAATACATACTATAGCCATTTACCGGGTAAGTTTTAGTAAATTTCTCCAATATACAAATCTATAGTACTTACTAGTATCTTGGGACAATCTACGCTTGACCAATGACCACCTGATCTCAATCTACGCAGATCCTTTAGTAAGGTAACCAGATAAATGATTCCAAATACTTGTAAACTGTATAAATACATATTTAAATAGATAAATAACACCCAGACAATTGTTCGGAATCCTTCGGAATCGAACCCATGTCCTATTAGGCAGCGGCCAGGTCCCTCAGATCGTCGAACAGCCGTACATCGCCGCCGTCCGCGGCATGTACTGCTCGAACCACCCGACCCGATGTCCGTCCTCCTGGACCATGACACAACACCAACACCAACAACGATGTCAAGAGTCGTAAACACATCAACACACAGACACCGGTCTCGCCGGCGAGGCCGAAGGGATCCGTACGCATGCAACCCCTCGCTGTGTTTCTTCTCAGCGGGGGCGCGCTGTGAACCGGTGGTAAACTCATTTTCTCTAAGCGGCAGCCCAAGCCGAGGCCGTGCCTCCCTGAGGTGCCTTTGTGCTAGTCGCTACCCAAACCTTTCTGGCTGGAGCGCTTTAAGCGCTCGTCCTCTTGTCCGGTGAAAAAGTACTATTCCTACAAAAAAAAGTGATGATCAATAAAGCAAAGTGACTATCAAGCTTCAGTTGTCCACCAAACTTTGATGTCTACTGAAAGTGTGTTTGGTATTTATTGGTGATTCAAGTTAGGCAATGCCAAATGAATCGTTTGATAGTTATTTAATAGTCACTTTGCTTTATTCGTAGACAGAATATAATACAGACATATACCAAGCGTGCCGCCGATAAGGACAGAAAAATAAGTACATACTAAATTTAGAGTTGCCACGTAAGGGAAATTTTACCCTTTGTGTAAAGCAAATACGGAGGTTGTTGTAAATTATATTTTCTTTCCTAACCAAAAACCATTTTTCTGACACAACATTTACTTTTCTTACATTATATCGTCTTAATCTATGACAGTCTGCAAAAAGTACGAAAGTGATTGTTATAATAATGTCCTCCTAGCCGAAACGACCACAGCGGCCAATCTTTCACAAGATCAGCCATGTACGCAGGAGATATTATAGTGCACAAGTGCTTGTGTAGACACAAGTGCACTCTCTCTTCCTTTATACAATAGGTACCTCTCATAATCCTATGGGACGGAAGACCGACACGACTGGGGAGAAGTTAAGCGCAGGACCGACTTTTTACATGCCCATCCGACGCATGTGTGGCGTATCTCGGATCACGGTTTCGGAACGCCAAAGGGGCTGTCAAAAAGATGACAGCGCGCTAGTATCTATGGCAGAGACATGTTTTAATTATTACGATTACTCCACTGTCTTATAAGTTGTTCTCTCTCAATTTGATTATAAGTGTTTATTACCAAAGCTCGGTGTTTTAATTTGACGGACAGGAGTCGGGCATACGTCCTATCGCAAATCCCGACACATGGATCATCTTACTTTACAGACAATCAGGTCATCGGCCTGCATTGTCCTAGCCAGTAAGGAACAACTACTCAAATTTGTTGCCCTTCGCAGGATTCGAACCCACGACGGAGGCTACAAAGTGAATGTACACTTAATATCATATATGCTGTAGCTAAGGTCTATTCCACATTGTTCACCTGGGTGATATCACGTGGTGATTAAAGTGGCTAAGAGCTGTAGATAATTATTAGCCTCATACAAAAAATTTAAGAGATAAAAACAATAATATGCTATTTCCCAGAGAGGTAGGCAAAAATTGGCTTTCTTATAACTTAATATAATACATACTATGGCCATTTACCGGGTAAGTTTTAGTAAATTTCTCCAATATACAAATCTATAGTACTAGTATCTTGGGACAATCTACGCTTGAACAATGACCACCTGATCTCAATCTACGCAGATCCTTTAGTAAGGTAACCAGATAAATGATTACAAATACTTGTAAACTGTATAAATACATATTTAAATAGATAAATAACACCCAGACAATTGTTCGGAATCCTTCGGAATCGAACCCATGTCCTATTGGGCAGCGGCCAGGTCCCTCAGATTGTCGAACAGCCGTACATCGCCGCCGTCCGCGGCATGTCCTGCTCGACCCACCCGACCCGATGTCCGTCCTCCTGGACCATGACACAACACCAACACCGACAACGATGTCAAGAGTCGTAAACACATCAACACACAGACACCGGTCTCGCCGGCGAGGCCGAAGGGATCCGTACGCATGCGACCTCGACATGCATCCCCTCGCTGAGTTTCTTGCCGGTTCTTCTCAGCGGGGGCGCGTTGTGAACCGGTGGTAAACTCATTTTCTCTAAGCGGCAGCCCAAGCCGAGGCCGTGCCTCCCTGAAGTGCCCTTGTGCTAGTCGCTACCCAAACCTTTCTGGCTGGAGCGCTTTAAGCGCTCGCCCTCTTGTCCAGTGAAACAGTACTATTCCTACAAAAAAAAAAGTGATGATCAATAAAGCAAAGTGACTATCAAGCTTCAGTTGTCCACCAAACTTCACTACTACTACTACTGAAAGTGTGTTTGGTATTTATTGGTGATTCAAGTTAGGCAATACCAAATGAATCATTTGATAGTTATTTAATAGTCACTTTGCTTTATTGATCATCACTTTAGTTGTCAAACGAGATAGGTACATAATAGGGGGGCAAATGAAACAAACTATTCAACGTCGGTACTATTTATTTATAATTCAGACAAATTTACCAATAAATTGTAACCAACAACATACATACATATATTTAAACAACATGCATATAGTAAAAGCACGATTAAATGTACAATGACCATTGTGCCTATAAATAACGAATGAATACGTCCTGCGCAGCCTTGGACGAATTACTTGAGCGCTTACGTTATTTCTGAATATTTAAGCATTCGGGAATAACTTTTAGCAACCTAATTAATTATTTTTGTTGCTGCTATCCACAGTATACAAATATCCATATTTTCAGGAAATCATAAAAATAAATTCGGGAAATCTGAGAAATTCTTCGATGCACCCAGCATGTGGGATCGTGTATGATGCTCTTAATAATAATTTACCACTTATTTATGGTAGTCTCTCTTTTATACACTGGCAACACTGATAATGGCGATCAATAAACTGAAAATTTTAGGTTATGGATGAAAAACAATAATTTATCGATCTTACACGTAACTTTCAAATAAAATAGTAACTAATTTAGAGCAATAAGATCTAAATAAGTCGTTTACATGTATTAGTTTCTAAATGTAATCTCTAAATTGGCCATAATAATTCACGTTTACCTGTGAAACGATACTCCACTAATTTTACGTTCACTGTCACTTTTACAGCCTATAATACTGCACTGCACGATTCTTATAGGATTTCCACAACACACAGTAATGTCACAGTTAGTTTTTTATTGAATTTTAAGTTATTTATTTAATATTAAAACCACGATAAAATTGTCACGGAGCAAAGTGGGAGCAAACGTCAAATTTGTTTCGCACCCACGGCGCGGAAAAATCGAACACATGCTGAGGGACAAAAAATCATATACACTGTTTCTTTCTATCACACGTAACCTACATAAACGCATTCTTTTCTTGCGTGAATGAGAAAGAAAGTGTCCAGCCCTCTATTGTTTTCTTCCTCTAAGCGTATTAGGGATGCTACGCAGAGCAGTGTTGCCAGCAGACAAATTAAGAATGGGCCGAAAGCAGTGCTGGCAGGGGCCGATTTTAGGCAGTAAAGGCCGAAGTACGACTTTCCACTGGCGTTCGTCAAATCGAGGTTAGGGAAGGGGTTGGGGGAGGCGGGGGAGGTGTACTACCTCCCCCCCCCCACAGGGTACATTATACCCCCTTTTTTTTTGTAAGGAAAAGTTGCAGAGCCCCCCCCATTTTCGAGTTTTTTATTTTTTAATTCTGAGGAAATTTTCCTCATTTTATGAATTACAAATTAGTTATGTGTTAAAATCAAGGGTTCCTCCCTGGTTTTTGGGAGGAAAGGGGGGAGCCCTCTCCATCAGAAACAGTACTAGAAAATTATTTATGTAAAGTGCTATGCTTTTAGAATAGGAATTGGTCAACCGAACCAATGATTTCGATGGATTGGCTGTCGGAGGCTTAAGGGCCGATGAAGGGCCGACGGCAGCCAAAGGCCGACATAGTTTCGAAAAGGCCGAGAATCGGCCCCCCAGGGGCCGATCTGGCAACACTGACGCAGAGAAAAGTAATACCTTGGAAACTCAGAGTAATTAGAATGGAGCTAGTATCGCGTCGAGTCCCCGAACAAATTTTTCGTGGCACTTTTGCGGGGTGCGGGTGGCGAAGTAAACACACACAGATACAATTTTACGCATACCCACACTATAATAAACTCGCAACACATTCAAAAAGTTACGCACACAAATAAAGAATGACCTGACCATATGACCAAAATTTGGCAGAGGGAATAGCGCATCATGATCTCTCCAGTGGTATCTCCTCTAAGCTTGGAAAGCGAGTAGTAGGAGGGGTAGGGATGGCAATCTGAAATCGATTAATCAAAGAATCAAAAAATATTTTTTTGGATCGATATCTAGGGCTGATTGATCCATTGAATCGATATTGAAATCCAGTGAATCTAGAATCTATTTCTTTCTGTTTTTTTAACGACCATAAAATTATTTACAGTTAATTAAATGTACCCAAACATAGTACATTGAATATTATTTTTTACCAAAATAAGCTAGGTTTGTCGGCAATCAAATAAGCAATAGAACACATATGACTATTTTTTTTTTAAATTTTCTGTCTGTCTCAATGCATATCAATCAATGTAATTTATACAGTGAAGAAGGAACTATTTTAATTAAAAATATAGAGCATGTTTTATCAAAATTGGATGAGTAGAGAGATGCAGCTTGACCCTTCTGTGTTTGACCACCATTTACAAACAAGGGGTCAGGGTTATTGACTAATAATTCGGCAGTGTAAAAAACACTGCCGAATATTTTATTGCACGTCCGGTGTTAGTTTTATTGCACCTGCGGGGTGCCGGGTTAGACTTAGAACTACACTACACCTATACTGCGATCCCCAAGACGCTTGCCAAGATTGGGTATTATGGCAACCCCTCCTCTTTAAGGAAGGGGTTTTTGCAGCAGTGGATGTATTTTCGGCTGCTAAAGATGAATGATAATGACGGTGTTAGTTATAATACTGCAGTGTATGTAAGTGTATCTTAATATTCGTAAAATGTATCCCAAAACAGTAATTGTAATGAAATAATCTGTGACCCTGTAGATGTAAGTACCACAACGCTATAAGAAGCAGAAGAAGACCAGTCTTGCCCCACGCTACACACGCTAAAGGTTTGTCCCACGTGGTCCTTAGAACGTCGAGGTATCCATCATTGGAACGGACTTCTCCCTTGGCAGCCAGCGTAGTGTCCGCTATGCTGTCCAGGCCTGCGGCTGGGGCGACGGATGACCACTTTCTATGAGACAGTCATGTCCAAGAAGGAGGCAGCCGAGCGGGATCGCGAACGCGCTAATCCTGCGGCGATGACGTTGCAGGCAACGTTGGCATCGGCCATGTTAAGCGGCCTCCCACGCCTTGTTCCTCAGCCTTGCGCCTGGGGCTCTTAATAACGGGCAATATTTGGAGTCGCTAAACGTTAAACATCCGTTGAGTACGGTAGCGTCTCCGAGGTGGACGGAGGTGAGGTTGCGTCCTCGTGAGTACTGTGTCAGGTTCCCGAGAGGTAATGCGTCACCAGCGGCGTACTCAAAGGCAAGGCACTGAAGGACACCTGGCGTAGATCCCAGGATTCCCTTGCATGTGCCGATGCGAAACTCATGGGGGTTTTAGTGGGTATAAATCCCACATACCCCGGTATAGCCCCACAGGTCTCGAGGACCTATTAAAGATTTCCCCACAAAAAAATGTATATGACTCGATTTAAATCGAAAAGAAACGAGCTGAGCTGAACTCGATGCAGCTGAATATTATACAACGACAATTCACACACATGGTATTTTTTTTTTTGACGCGGGGGAAATCTTCTAAAGATCCCCGGGAGCTTTATTTATTCTTTATTTATCCTTTATTATTAATTTGCCTTGTACATTTTATCACTTAAACAAACTAGACAATTCACGGTGTTGCGCGCCGGCGGTGAAAAGGACACAAGGTCTACAATACTGTGTATGGCTGTGCATACAGCGTAAGAGGCAAAGAAGACATACTGTAATGTACGAAACGTCCCGCACCGCCGTAGCACAGAGCCGCGAAATTATAATTAAATCATAGTAGAGGCACTGGACCCCAAACTAAGCTAGCGCTTGTATTTTAGGTTTCCAGGTCTCCACACCCAGATCGCTGACACTTTACAAAACCTGCATCCGTCCCATCCTAGCTTACGCCAGTGCCGTATTCGCACACGCGGCTCCCGTTCATATCAATAGCCTCCAGGTTATTCAAAACCGATTCCTTCGACATGCCGTCGGTGCCCCGTGGTACATGCGGAATGTCGACCTTCATTCCGACTTCGGTCTAGTCCCTATCCGCAAATTTTTCAAGGAAATGTCCGAACATTACTTTGAAAAAGCGTGCGTCCACCCGAACCCGCTCATCGGCGCCGCTGCCGACTATATCCCCGACCCCGACCCTGGTCCTGATCCCTCAGATCGTCGACCTACCGTACATCGCCGCCGTCCGCGGCATGTACTGCTCGACCCACCCGACCCGATGTCCGTCCTCCTGGACCATGACACAACACCAACACCAACACCGACAACGACGTCACGAGTCGTACACACACCTACACACAGACACCGGTCTCGCCGGCGAGGCCGAAGGATCGTACGCATGCGACCTCGACATCATCGCTGAGTTTCTTGCCGGTTCTTCTCAGCGGGGGCGCGTTGTGAACCGGTGGTAAACTCACACTCTCTAAGCGGCAGCCCAAGCCGAGGCCGTGCCTCCCTGAGGTGCCCTTAAGCTAGTCGCTACCTTTCCGGGCTGGAGCGCTTAAAGCGCTCGCCCTCTTGTCCGGTGAAGCTGTAATGGCCATCTGCGGCCAACAGCACTACTCCTACACAAAAAAAAAAAAAAAAAAAAAAACACACCCAGATCGCAGTAAAATTTATTTATGTACAAGGTTTAATTTAGGTTCGCATAAAGGTGTGTGTGTGTGTGTTTTAGTTTACGAATAATTTATACCTACTTTACATTTATCTTTTTTATTTTCTCATTAAATATGTATGACTATACGCTTTTCCAGTAGTTCTTCTGTCTCATCGTAATTTAAAGTTAACAGCCATTCCGTTACTTTCTTACAAACTATTTTACTATCTTTATTTATCATTAGTATCTTATTTGTGTAATTGTACATCCGTCCACCCCAAAACCCATGGAAACGATGTGCAAAAAAAGTCCTACAGCCTAAGGTTTCACACACAATATAATCTCTTCTTGACAATGGTTTTAGCGGTATATTTTTAGATAGGTTAGAATTAGAGATGTGTACTCTTAACACCGTTTGTAGAATATACAACTGCCGTACCGACAACACACCTGCTTCTTTGTAAAGTTTAATAGTGGGATATAAGCGTGGCTTAAATAAACACACTTTAAGAATTAATCTTTGTGCTCTTTCCAGCTCAATTAACTTGGTTTTACCAGCTCCACCCCAAGATGTTATACAATATGACAAAATGGACCGTGCAAGGGCTACATAAACGGTTTTTAAAATTTGTACGTCTAGGATGTACCTTAAATACTTAAACACAACAATAAGCTTACGCATTCTCTATCATATGGATGTGTTTATCAAATGTTAGGTGCCGATCTATAATTATACCAAGGTATCTTATTTCCGCTGCTTTACTAATAGTTGGGCAGCTACAAACTGGATTTGGGGGAAAATGGCAGTTATGAGCATAAATTTTTCTGTCAATGGAGTTAGGTAAATCTCGTATTGAAAACTGTACATATTTAGTTTTATCTGTATTTAATGTGAGTGAGTTAGCAGCAAGCCAGTGACATACAGTATTGAAGCCACTCTGAGCCAGGGAATAAACTTCATCCCAGCTGCTACCATAAAAAGTTAAAGTTGTATCATCTGCATAGGAAACAATCTTGCAATTCTTTAATTTTAACTGACACAACTCGTTTATGTAACACAGAAAAAGCGTCGGCCCTAATATGCTGCCTTGTGGGACACTAAACGTGATGGGAAGCTCCTCACTAAGTACATTACCAATTTTAACCCTTTGCGTACGCTTACTGAGGTAGTCCATAATTAGTTTTAGCTGGTTTCCTCTAATACCTAATTTGTGCAGCTTTTTTATAAGCATGGGAACAGAGACTGTGTCAAATGCTTTTGCTAAATCTAAGAAAATAGTTAAACATTTTTGTTTTCTGTCCAATTTCTCTACCACAAAATCTAATAATTCATGCACAGCATTATCTGTGGATTTTCCTGTACGGAAACCAAACTGTTCATTAGCAAGCAGATTATAGTTTTCTAAATAATTCATTAATCTTGAATTTATTAGGCGTTCAAAAACTTTAGACAAAGAGCTTAATATTGAAATCGGTCGATAATTGTTGACACAGTCTCTGTTACCCGCCTTATAAATTGGATGTATTATAGAGTGTTTTAAGGCATCAGGAAATGTACCGGACTCAAAACAAATGTTAATTACTTCAGTAAGAGTAGGTGTGATCAAGTGAGATACATTTTTAAGTAATTTTGCTGGAATCCCATCATACCCTGGTGAGCAATCAGATTTTAGATTATTTATTGTTGATATAACTTCTTCAGATGTTACCGGATAGAGCACGAATGAATTAGGCAGGGTTGCCTCCTGCACAGAATGATACAAGTTTAAGGGTGAACAGGATGAGATAATCTTCTCAGCTAATGACTTTCCAATATTTGTGAAGAAAGTGTTTGCATTGTCAATTGACATCTGTACATTTTGATTTGTATGAAGTAATTCCTGTGGTGTTGTTTTTTGTTTGTTCATATTTGTAAATTGTCTAAGTTTAGTCCATAGTCTTTTAGTATTATTTTTGGATTTATCAATTTCACTTCTTTCGTACTGTATTTTTAACTTTTTTAATAAATTGTTGCAAAAATTTCTATACCTTTTATATGTTATTTTAAGTACGTTGTTATTAGGATCATCTCTAAGTTTAAGGTGCATCCAGTCTCTATTTCTTATACATCGTAGCATACCAGGTGTAATCCAGGGTTTTATTATTACTTTATTTCTTGGGAGCTTTATCAATATAGTATTTTTTGCTACGATGTATGAGATTTGTTGTACAATAGCGGAGATACTATTATTTGTATCAGTTGAAAGTAAAGATTTAAAATCAATATTTTCGCATTCTTCAATTATTTTATTCATATCAAGTTTATTTAAATGGCCACTGTCAAATGATTGTTTAACAATTTTTTTATTTAAAGATAATATTACAGCACTGTGGTCAGTAACGGTTGATTGTAATATAAATGTCATGCTAGATAATTTTGTTTTCAAAAAAATATGATCCAAACAACTGTTTAATCTTGTGGGCAAATTATATGCTGGCAGAAGGCCATGAAAGGATGTAATGTTTAAGTATGTTGTTGTATCAGTCGTGTTTTCCTGAATATTGATGTTAATGTCACCAACAATTATAATATTACAGTATCCAGTAAGGCCTGCAAGAAGGTCACTGAACGAATAAAGAAAAATGTTAGTGTCTTTAAAACTAGGCGGCCTGTATATACATATTATAACCGTATCTGTATTTAAATATATTAATAAGCAATTAGACTCTAACACGTTGGGTTCTTTGACCTTAGCAATTATTTGATTCTTTACATACACAACTATACCATCATTTTGATTATAAGTTAAAGCCGTATAATAATTATAGTAACCTTCCATTTGAGGGATATTACCTGCACAAGATAACCAACATTCCGATAGCACAATAATATCACATTCAAATGTAATTCTGCTTAATAATAAACACATTTCATTATAATTTCAATTTATACTACGAATATTTTGGTGTATAATTTTTAATGTTTGTTTTGAATTATCAATGAAAGATGCACACTGTTCTGGGGCACAAATAATTGACTTCGAGATATCAAAGTTGTCAGTATGTTCAATTAGTTCATTAATATGCGCGAATTTTATACAATAAATTATAGTGACTAAATTCACTGGAAATAATAATTGCAAGTAGAATAAATAGGTGATTCATACCAAGCTTATAGTTAAACAAAAAGCATACAGTTTGTACAGTATCTATATTAGTAAAGAATTTTTGTGTGTATGTATAGGAGTGAAAAGTGTTTATGTGTATTGTGGTATTAGTGTGAGACATTAGCAAATGGTTTATGGCAAAATACAAACTAGTTCCCAATAAATATGCAACTAAGCTAGATATTAGAGCAATTAAATTATGGTTACACAAATGCAACATCGCATTTAGTCACTTCCAATCAGCAATTTTATCATAATCTAACTCCAACTCAATGCGTATCACTGGTGATCCATCATGTTTCCGCAGATAAACTCGCCCAAAAGATGTCCAACAGTACTTATAGTTATTTTGGGCTGCTTTATCTCTAGCCGATCGAAATAGTTTCTTGGTCTTCATAGACAGGTTTTCAGATATAAAGATTGGAAGCTTCGGTCCGTCCAAATGCAGATAGTGAGTATTCAGCTTATTATTACTGTTTTGTTTATTAAACAATTTGTGGCATTTCAGGAAATTTTCTTTAACCAATGTTGACGTAAAATCCACAATAATTGTCTTATGTGCGCTTTTGCTCTCGATTCGGAAAATATCTTTAATTTGGGAGGAATGTACTGGTGAATTTATTATCGTACCCATTTCAGTAATCATATTCACTAAATCTTGTTTAGACTCCGGCATTTTTTTTGGTATATTACGGATTTCGAGACTTGATGAGCGGCATTGTCTATCTAACTGTTCAATCTTGTATTCTAGTTGATGAATATATTTACGATCTTCGATTTTTTCTTCTTCCAATTTACTGAGCTTGTTTACCATATTGTTGTTTGTTTATCTTCATATTTTGCGGCCGTAAAATCCACCTATTCCTGTAGCTTAATATTTTGTTCTTTGATTTCATTCATAGTGGTTTGCATTTCTGCAAATTTTTGTAGAATCATATTCCTGAAGCTCTCATTCACATTGTCGCCATCGGTGATGGTTTTCTTTTTATTACGTTGTGATACATAACTTCCATCTCTGCTGGGTGATTCGCACAGTGAATGTTCTGATAAATCATGCAACGCTGATGCAGAATCCATGATTTGTGAGGTTTTTGGTGGTGTTCGCTTTAACGGCATCACAACGCGTGTAGTTATTAGTTAATTTATGAATAATATGTACACTTTGCAGGTTATCTGGTAAAAAGGTCTTGACAAAAACAAAACAACCCAATAATCTTTATAAGACGTTAATACCACAGCTAGATAATTGTATACAGACAGGGGTCTCATAAAATGGACCTTGATCGATAATTAGGACCGAAATTCTAAACCGTCCAATCTATCTTGACCCATATGCTCAAGAGCTCTTTCCAACTGGTCATCTATCGCGCTTTTAGTACAGAATATCAGTTCGTCCAGTATCCATGGAGCCCTCTTCGTTAATAGCAGCGAATAATTGCTATCACCACTATCTATGCAGGATTGCGCAGAGTGCGAGTGAAATGATGCACTCACAGGTAAATTATTTGCGTCACTTTCTGGCTCGTATGGGTGCACGGTCCAGCCGGTATAGCTATCTCACAAGATTCTTGCAATATATTTTTACGAGTTAAATACTTTATTTTACTTTAATATTCCGCGCACAAGTTACGCGCGGCCAACAAAAACAACGTCTGCACTGTACAGAGACCCGGGCGGGAGAAGAAGCTGTGGGGCTCGACCGGGGTATGTGGGATTCTTACCCACTAAAACCCCCGCAGCTGTCGCATCCCCTCTCCGGTGGCTATCCGGTGGGATCTGCACCAGGGGCCCCTCAGTGCCTTGCCTTTGAGCCCGTCGCCGGGGGGCGCATTGTAGCCCCCCGGGAAACTGACACGGTACTCACGAGGACGGGGGCTCAACCCCGCCGCCGTCCTCAGAGTCGCCGCCGTACTCAATAGACGTTCAAAGGGCCCACACCCCGAACGTCAAGCGAATCCGAAGGACACATGGTTATCCCAACCTGGACAGAATTTATGGTAACCAGGCAACTAATTTATAGTAATATTTTTTTGTTTTTACCCGACTACGGAATTACGGAACGGAGGGAGGGTTATGATTTTAACAAGAATGTATGTATGTATGTTTGTGCATCTGTTCCCGCATATCTTCTAATCAACTTAACATAATTTGACAAGTAGGGTATCGTTAGAAGCGTCTTGCTTGTCCGCTGGTTATAGGCTATATAACATCACATTATTAGACTGCGATTTTATCCGTAGTCGGGTTTTAGTTTTTTAAAACGTATTACTTGTTAAATATAAAATAGAATAGAATATTTTACTAGCAACAAATGATAAATCATTTAGAACTAAATTTAAATATGCCTAAAACTAATCTTAAACATTATTTATTTGTTGACCACTGGTACCCAAGGTAAGAATTAACTTGTGTTATGGGTACCAGGGCTCTCGCTCAATGCTTATCTTTAGCCATACAGTCTTACAGAATTAACTTACAATCTAATATAGCTAAGAATTGAATTGTAAGTGGATGTGTTTAGGTGTGATGCGTTTGATATGTTTGTGTCTAACCACTAAACCAACAGGTCAAATCCAGCTGAGTTGAGCTGCATCGACCAGAATCTA
This sequence comes from Furcula furcula, assembly GCA_911728495.1. NCBI lineage: Eukaryota > Metazoa > Arthropoda > Insecta > Lepidoptera > Notodontidae > Furcula > Furcula furcula. The sequence continues at coordinate 13,948,471 of OU452245.1, forward strand.
GCTTAATCGAGCCGAATTTAGCCTAACCACTCAACAGCCCATGATTCCGATCCGTATCATGCCAACACGCGAAGCGCGCACGCGCAATATCAAGTCCGGCGCGAACAGGTTAATTTCGAATCGATTCAAAAATCGATCTTTTCTGGAAAGAATCACCAACCATTATTCGCCATCCCTAGCGAGAAGGACGGCATCATTATATCGCGTAGACAGAATATAATACAGACCTCAGAGTAAATAGTATATAGAGTACGCGTTAGTTTATGGTTCCTTTAAACAGAGCGTAGGCAGATTTTGTTCTACGAGGCATGAAAATCGAACTATTAAAAGTTATATTATAAGAGTTATATTGATATGTAAGTGATAGATAAGTAGTGATGAGTTTGATCTGTCACAAGCGCATGACTGTGTCGATAAATGCAGCTGACGGTATGGTACCTACTGTCGTTTACCTGATATTTATGTATTTTGATGTTCTTACCCGTGCCTATAAGTTCTTACTTGAATTAAGCATTCTATAGTACTTGTACTGATTTTTGTTCTGTGAATACGGACATATACCAAGCGTGCCGCCGGCCGTTAAGGACCTTAGAGGAAGAAAACAATAGAGGGCTGGACACTTTCTTTCTCATTCACGCAAGAAAAGAATGCGTTTATGTAGGTTACGTGTGATAGAAAGAAACAGTGTATATGATTTTTTGTCCCTCAGCATGTGTTCGATTTTTCCGCGCCGTGGGTGCGAAACAAATTTGACGTTTGCTCCCACTTTGCTCCGTGACAATTTTATTGTGGTTTTAATATTATATAAATAACTTAAAATTCAATAAAAAACTAACTGTGACATTACTGTGTGTTGTGGAAATCCTATAAGAACCGTGCAGTGCAGTATTATAGGCTGTAAAAGTGACAGTGAACGTAAAATTAGTGGAGTATCGTTTCACAGGTAAACGTGAATTATTATGGCCAATTTAGAGATTACATTTAGAAACTAATACATGTAAACGACTTATTTAGATCTTATTGCTCTAAATTAGTTACTATTTTATTTGAAAGTTACGTGTAAGATCGATAAATTCTTGTTTTTCATCCATAACCTAAAATTTTCAGTTTATTGATCGCCATTATCAGTGTTGCCAGTGTATAAAAGAGAGACTACCATAAATAAGTGGTAAATTATTGTTAAGTGCATCATACACGATCCCACATGCTGGGTGCATCGAAGAATTTCTCAGATTTCCCGAATTTATTTTTATGATTTCCTGAAAATATGGATATTTGTATACTGTGGATAGCAGCAAAAAAAAGAATTAATTAGGTTGCTAAAAGTTATTCCCGAATGCTTAAATATTCAGAAATAACGTAAGCGCTAAAGTAATTCGTCCAAGGCTGCGCAGGACGTATTCATTCGTTATTTATAGGCACAATGGTCATTGTACATTTAATCGTGCTTTTACTATATGCATGTTGTTTAAATATATGTATGTATGTTGTTGGTTACAATTTATTGGTAAATTTGTCTGAATTATAAATAAATAGTACCGACGTTGAATAGTTTGTTTCATTTGTACCTATTATGTACCTATCTCGTTTGACAACTAAAGTGATGATCAATAAAGCAAAGTGACTATTAAATAACTATCAAATGATTCATTTGGTATTGCCTAACTTGAATCACCAATAAATACCAAACACACTTTCAGTAGACATCAAAGTTTGGTGGACAACTGAAGCTTGATAGTCACTTTGCTTTATTGATCATCACTTTTTTTTTGTAGGAATAGTACTGTTTCACCGGACAAGAGGGCGAGCGCTTAAAGCGCTCCAGCCAGAAAGGTTTGGGTAGCGACTAGCACAAGGGCACCTCAGGGAGGCACGGCCTCGGCTTGGGCTGCCGCTTAGAGAAAATGAGTTTACCACCGGTTCACAACGCGCCCCCGCTAAGAAGAACCGGCAAGAAACTCAGCGAGGGGAAGCATGTCGAGGTCGCATGCGTACGGATCCCTTCGGCCTCACCGGCGAGACCGGTGTCTGTGTGTTGATGTGTTTACGACTCTTGACATCGTTGTCGGTGTTGGTGTTGTGTCATGGTCCAGGAGGACGGACATCGGGTCGGGTGGGTCGAGCAGTACATGCCGCGGACGGCGGCGATGTACGGCTGTTCGACGATCTGAGGGACCTGGCCGCTGCCCAATAGGACATGGGTTCGATTCCGAAGGATTCCGAACAATTCGATGGCTCCTACGTTAAATATCGTATGTGTAAAACCCGCACTTTACAGGAGAGCAAATTAAATGTATTTTTCTACGCTTGTTCTTTAAATTTGAAGCTATTTGGCTGAAGTTTGTACCAACCATAAAAAATGCCTTATTTTACCGAATAATATGAAAACAAATGTTTAATAATTAGCGTAGATTAATACCTTTAAAGTGCTCTCCTGTAAAGTGCGGGTTTTACACATACGATATTTAACGTAGGACCCATCGAATTGTCTGGGTGTTATTTATCTATTTAAATATGTATTTATACAGTTTACAAGTATTTGTAATCATTTATCTGGTTACTTTACTAAAGGATCTGCGTAGATTGAGATCAGGTGGTCATTGGTCAAGCGTAGATTGTCCCAAGATACTAGTACTATAGATTTGTATATTGGAGAAATTTACTAAAACTTACCCGGTAAATGGCCATAGTATGTATTATATTAAGTTATAAGAAAGCCAATTTTTGCCTACCTCTCTGGGAAATAGCATATTATTGTTTTTATATCTTAACTTTTTTGTAATAGTTTGTTTCATTTGTACCTATTATGTACCTATCTCGTTTGACAACTAAAGTGATGATCAATAAAGCAAAGTGACTATTAAATAACTATCAAATGATTCATTTGGCATTGCCTAACTTGAATCACCAATACATACCAAACACACTTTCAGTAGACATCAAAGTTTGGTGGACAACTGAAGCTTGATAGTCACTTTGCTTTATTGATCATCACTTTTTTTTTTTGTAGGAATAGTACTGTTTCACCGAACATGAGGACGAGCGCTTAAAGCGCTCCAGCCAGAAAGGTTTGGGTAGCGACTAGCACAAGGGCACCTCAGGGAGGCCCGGCCTCGGCTTGGGCTGCCGCTTAGAGAAAATGAGTTTACCACCGGTTCACAACGCGCCCCCACTGAGAAGAACCGGCAAGAACTCAGCGAGGGGTTGCATGCGTACGGATCCCTTCGGCCTCGCCGGCGAGACCGGTGTCTGTGTGTTGATGTGTTTACGACTCTTGACATCGTTGTCGGTGTTGGTGTTGGTGTTTTGTCATGGTCCAGGAGGACGGACATCGGTTCGGGTGGGTCGAGCAGTACATGCCGCGGACGGCGGCGATGAACGGCTGTTCGACGATCTGAGGGACCTGGCCGCTGCCCAATAGGACATGGGTTCGATTCCGAAGGATTCCGAACAATTGTCTGGGTGTTATTTATCTATTTAAATATGTATTTATACAGTTTACAAGTATTTGTAATCATTTATCTGGTTACCTTACTAAAGGATCTGCGTAGATTGAGATCAGGTGGCCATTGGACAAGCGTAGATTGTCCCAAGATACTAGTACTATAGATTTGTATATTGGAGAAATTTACTAAAATTTACCCGGTAAATGGCCATAGTATGTATTATATTAAATTATAAGAAAGCCAATTTTTGCCTACCTTTCTGGGAAATAGCATATTATAGTTTTTATCTCTTAACTTTTTTGTATGAGGCAAATAATTATCTATAGCTCTTAGCCACTTTAATCACCACGTGATATCACCCAGGTGAACAATGTGGAATAGACCTTAGCTACAGCATATATGATAATAAGTGTACATTCACTTTGTAGCCTCCGTCGTGGGTTCGAATCCTGCGAAGGGCAACAAATTTGAGTAGTTGTTCCTTACTGGCTAGGACAATGCAGGCCGATGACCTGATTGTCTGTAAAGTAAGATGATCCATGTGTCGGGATTTGCGATAGGACGTATGCCCGACTCCTGTCCGTCAAATTAAAACGCCGAGCTTTGGTAATAAACACATAGAATCAAATTGAGAGAGAACATCTTATAATACAGTGGAGTAATCGTAATAATTAAAACATGTCTCTGCCATAGATACTAGCGCGCTGTCATCTTTTTGACAGCCCCTTTGGCGTTCCGAAACCGTGATCCGAGATACGCCACACATGCGTCGGATGGGCATGTAAAAAGTCGGTCCTGCGCTTAACTTCTCCCCAGTCGTGTCGGTCTTCCGTCCCATCGGATTATGAGAGGTACCTATTATATAAAGGAAGAGAGAGTGCACTTGTGTCTACGCAAGCACTTGTGCACTATAATTTATCTCCTGCGTACATGGCTGATCTTGTGAAAGATTGGCCGCTGTGGTCGTTTCGGCTAGGAGGACATTATTATAACAATCACTTTCGTACTTTTTGCAGACTGTCATAGATTAAGACGATATAATGTAAGAAAAGTAAATGTTGTGTCAAAAAAGTGGTTTTTGGTTAGGAAAGAAAATATAATTTACAATAACCTCCGTATTTGCTTTACACAAAGGGTAAAATTTCCCTTACGTGGCAACTCTAAATTTAGTATGTACTTATTTTTCTGTCCTTATCGGCGGCACGCTTGGTATATGTCTGTATTATATTCTGTCTACGTTAAGGACAGAAAAATAAGTACATACTAAATTTAGAGTTGCCACGTAAGGGAAATTTTACCCTTTGTGTAAAGCAAATACGGAGGTTGTTGTAAATTATATTTTCTTTCCTAACCAAAAACCACTTTTTTGACACAACATTTACTTTTCTAACATTATATCGTCTTAATCTATGACAGTCTGCAAAAAGTACGAAAGTGATTGTAATAATAATGTCCTCCTAGCCGAAACGACCACAGCGGCCAATATTTCACAAGATCAGCCATGTACGCATTAGATATTATAGTGCACAAGTGCTTGCGTAGACACAAGTGCACTCTCTCTTCCTTTATATCATAGGTACCTCTCATAATCCGATGGAACGGAAGACCGACACGACTGGGGAGAAGTTAAGCGCAGGACCGACTTTTTACATGCCCATCCGACGCATGTGTGGCGTATCTCGGATCACGGTTTCGGAACGCCAAAGGACGGGCCCGTTGGTCTAGTGGTCAGACACCCTGCCTGCTAACCGATGGGTCGTGGGTTCGATTCCCGCCAAGTGTCTGGGTGTAGTTTATCTATTTAAGTATGTATTTACAAAAAAAAAAGTATATAAGTATTAGTATCAGTTGTCTGGTTTCCATAGTACAGGCTCTGCCTAGTTTGGGATCGGATGACCGTGTGTGGATTGTCCCAAGATATTATTATTATTATTATTTATTTTTTTATACTTTTGTATATCTCCCTTTTTAGAGGGGTGGTTAACTATCATGCGGGCCGCAGCCAAGCGTGACAGACTAAATGATGTATGTAGAAGAGAGAGATGATGAGGAAAGAAACTTTCTCGTGATGCGACATGTGTTTAAAATAGTGGCTTTTTGGATTAGCTGTAATGTGTGTGCTGGGGCATCCAATATTTGAAGATTTTGAATAAGGTTCTTAGGTACTACTCCAGTGGAGGAAATTACTATGGGTATTATATGAATTAGGTCTGCTTTCCATTGTGTTTTGAGTTCTATTGCTAAATCCTGATATTTCGCCAATTTATCAGATATGGTTTGTTGTATATTATGTGTGTTAGGAATGGCTATGTCAATAATATATATAGTGTTATTAACTTTATTATGAACTGTTATGTCAGGCCTGTTATAATATATGGTTTTATCTGTAATTATGGTTCTATCCCAATAAATTTTCGTATCTTTGTTTTCAAGTACGCTTTCTGGTTTATATTTATAATATGGAGTTTTTTTTTGAATAAATCTATGTTGATGAGCTATATGTTGATGTATCACTGCTGCGACCTGATCATGACGGTGTTTATAATCAGTTTGCGCAAGAGATTTACAGGCGCCTGTTATGTGCTGGATGGTCTCAGATGCTGAGTTACAGTGTCTGCATAGATCAGTAGGTAAATTTGTGTCTTTAATAATATACTTTCGGTAGTTTCGAGTAGTAATAATTTGGTCCTGGATCGCAAGCATGAACCCTTCGGTTTCTGAAAACAGTTCTCCTTTTTTCAGCCATTCGTTCGACATTTCTTTATCAACGTGACTTTGATTCAGATCAGTTCGGTGTCTTCCATGGAGCGATTTTTCAGTCCATCTTGCAATTTTTTCTTTAGGGTCAGTTACTTTTTCATTAGGCTGTGTATTTATGTCATGTAAGTTAAGGGGTGTGTGTCTGTTGTCTAATTCTGATATATTTTTGTGAAGGAGTGAATTATATGACTTTGTCTGAAAGTATTTACGGAGTGAGGCTATTTGTTTATTATGTAAATTTTGTAAATCTATAAGACCTCTACCACCTTCATGTCGTGGTAGAATAAGTCTCTCCAAACAAGATTTGGGATGATGTTTCCGATGTTTTGTCATACATGTGTTTACTAATCTTTGTAGTTTTATGATGTCAGATTTAGACCAGCGTATGATTCCAAATGAATATGTAAGACTGGGGATAGCATAAGTGTTGATAGCTTTCATAGTGTGTTTAGAGTTTAGTTGTGTCTTTAGAATTAGATTTAGTCGGTATTTGAATTTCTTTGTGAGCTCTTGCTTTGTTTGTTTTTGTTGTATCCTTCTCGACTGCTTAAAACCAAGATATTTGTAAAGACTATATTCATCCATAGACTCAATTTGTTCACCAGTATCTAATATATATCTATTTTTTTCTATTTCACCCTTATTAACAGATATGATTTTACATTTGTCTACACCGAAAAGCATATGAATGTCGTTAGAAAACTTTTGGGTTATGTCTGTTAATAGAAACAAATTCTCCTTATTATTAGCGAAAAGTTTAATATCATCCATGTAGAAAAGATGAGATAAAGCAAATCGCGCATCATCCGTAAATTTGTATCCTGCATTGCTTTTATTGAGAAGAAAAGAAAGTGGATTTAAAGCTAGACAGAACCATAGTGGGCTAAGAGCATCTCCTTGGAATATACCTCGTTTAATGCTGATCGGTTCAGTAGTTAATGAATTAGAACCAGACTTCAATCTCAGCGTAGTTTTCCAGTTCTGCATGGATGCATTCAGAAACGTTATGATAGATGGATGGATTTTATAAATCTGGAGTACTTCTAATAGCCAGCTATGTGGAACAGAGTCAAATGCTTTTCGATAATCTATGAACATATTGTGAATATTGCGTTTCTTCCGAGATGCTTCATTAATGGTGACTGCATCTATGGTCAGCTGCTCTTTACAGCCCTGGCTATTTTTTCGGCATCCCTTTTGTTCTTCAGCAAGTATATCATACTCATTTAAATGTTTATAGATTATATCACTTATACACGCTGTAAATATTTTATATATTGTCTGTAGGCATGTTATAGGCCGATATTTTGCTGGGTCTTCTGTGTTACTGTCCTTGGGTACCATGTAAGTTATACCATGCGTGATAAAATCTGGCATTATATATGGTGATTGAATGAATGTATTGAGATGATTTTGTAAATATGCATGAATATATGTAAATTTCTTATACCAATAATTATGTAAGTTATCAGTTCCAGGTGATTTCCAGTTGTGTGTCCGTTTGATAACTTGTGTGAGAGTTTCAATCGTAATGTGATTAAATTGCATTTCAGAAATGTGTGTTGTGTTTTCATTGATGGAATTTAACCATTCAGCATTAGTGTTGTGTTCACAAGGATTTTCCCAGATATCAGCCCAGAACTGCCGTAATCTTTCAGGTGTCGGTATTGTTTGGTCCTCAGTGTTTACAGTATTATTGGAATTTAGTTGCCTATAAAATATTTTTTCATTATTTATAAACTGTGAGTTTTGCTTCTTTCTTGTTGTGCACGTAAGATACCTTTTAAGTCTTCTAGCAGCTGCGCTTAGTTTTTGTTTTAACGTGTCTAGGAAATGTTCTGGTTCAGTGTTAAGATCTTCATACTGTGCATGTGTCTCATACTTCTCTTTAATTTCTTGTACTGCTGCTACAATTTTACGGCTCCTATTACCGCGTATGTATTGTATTAGTCGCGCTATTTCGGATCTTAATTTATGAATTTTATTTTCTAATCTTTTTTGCCACGGGGGTTTAAAGTTTCTTTGTGGACGGGTTCCGTTTGAATTTATCTTTGCTCCATTACTTAAGATTGCAGTATAAGCTGCGGAGTATAGGATTGTTTGGAAAGTGACAAAGTCCTGTTCTTCGTTAATGTATTTGGGCAGTATATTTTTATTTATGTGCTCTACTATCAAAGCTAATTTTTTTGTGGCCTTTTGTTTTGGTAAGTACGGTCTTGAAGTCGGTTCAGTAACCTTAAAGTCGTTAAAAACCTCCTGAAATACAAGTTCGATTTTATCGAAATCCACACAAGGTTGTGTTGGTGTTTCGGTCACGTCGATCTGTGTTTGTGTGTCGGTATTTTCAATCAGTGTAAGAGTATTTTGCTGTGTCTGTGTTATTATGTTATCTTCATCTACTAGACTGTTATGTGGTGTATTTGGTATTTCTAATGATGTATTGTTTTCTTGTGAATAAGCTTGTGAGAGTTCATCAATGTTATGTGAAGGAACCATGTGTAAATTTACGCGAGTGTTTGTTAACTGGAGTTCTATTTCACGTCGTATCTCATTAATTCTGTTTTTAGATACCATATTGTTGTTAATTATTGCTCTTCGTTGATCTGAAATTCTTTGTTCTGATATGTGGTGTAGATCTGGATAAGTTTCAATAAATTTGTCTCGCATTTTCTTACGATGCGCTGTCAAATTTGTTTCAAGCTCCGTTACTTCGTAATAAATGCGGAGTATTGTTTCGTTAATATCATTTGACCATCTCATCCTTCCTTGTGTTTGTATTATAGTAGAAGATGGTGGCTGCATTTCCTGCAGAAAGCCAGCTACGTCATTTCTGATATCGTTTAACATCGTTAGGGGTAGTAATTTGTTATTAACTATTGCTCTTCGTTGATCTCCTACATTCTGTTTTGATACATTCATATCTGGATATTGTGTAATAAATCGATTGTGAAGAGGTTCTAAATACCCTCGTGTATTGGTTTCTAACCTAGTAATGATAAGATAAGTGCGCCATATGAACATGTTCATATCATGTGTCCATTTTCTTCTCGCGCGTGATTTGCCAGCAGTGGATCCAAAAATATCGGCATTAGCCGCTTGGATAACAGCTACTGGCGTTAAAGATGTTGATGGTGATTCTGACTCTGAATGATTGTTTGAAGATGACAATGGTATCACATGATGAATGTGAGGCGTGACTGAAGTTAGTGAATTTGATAGTTCTGTAGCTTGTGATTGAGTGTGAATTTGTATAGGTTCTTCTTCTAAAGGCAGGCTTGCCTGAGTTATTCTTTTAGATTTTGATCTTGTAATCATCGTATTCCCACGAGTAGCTAGGGACATAAAAGTCAGCCACGGCAGAGCCCTGCGTTCACCGTGGTAAGGGTAAATATTAAACTGGATATCCCCTAGTATCCAGAGTTCGCATACTAGTGACTAGACTCTCCTCTAGTCATGCAGCCCTCAGCGTATACAGTTTCACCTTGGCTTGGATAAGGATATTATGGGAGCATGGGATAAGTATTTAGACAAGGACAAGGAGGATGAGGAGGAAAAGGGAGTAGGTTCTGGGTATATAGGAAAGGATAAACTTCAGGTCTGGGGGTGGACAAGAAGTTAAAGTGTATCTCTTTTAGTCTGTCTTCTCACTTTAGACCAATCCGGCTTGAGTAGCTCTACCGGCATAGCCCTAAAAATCACTGAAGCACGCAAGCCCCACCACGTCGGCAACGTAGAGATACGGCGGTGGGGTTATTATTATTATTATTAAAGGGGCTGTCAAAAAGATGACAGCGCGCTAGACATATATGGCAGAGACATATTTTAATTATTACGATTACTCCACTGTATTATAAGTTGTTCTCTCTCAATTTGATTATAAGTGTTTATTACCAAAGCTCGGTGTTTTAATTTGACGGACGGGAGTCGGGCATACGTCCTATCGCAAATCCCGACACACGGATCATCTTACTTTACAGACAATCAGGTCATCGGCCTGCATTGTCCTAGCCAGTAAGGAACAACTACTCAAATTTGTTGCCCTTCGCAGGATTCGAACCCACGACGGAGGCTACAAAGTGAATGTACACTTAATATCATATATGCTGTAGCTAAGGTCTATTCCACATTGTTCACCTGGGTGATATCACGTGGTGATTAAAGTGGCTAAGAGCTGTAGATAATTATTAGCCTCATACAAAAAAGTTAAGAGATAAAAACAATAATATGCTATTTCCCAGAGAGGTAGGCAAAAATTGGCTTTCTTATAACTTAATATAATACATACTGTTACGACCGGGAGATAAAAGTGTTAATTACTCCGTTAATTATTACTTAATTGCAATGATCTCAAAACGCATTGTTAGTCTATAGGTCTACTATCGATTCGTACCGAAAGATCTCGAATTCTCAATAGAAAGTAGGTCCCTCCAATTCGCATGTACTTGTGTAAGTACCTACCGCTCGCTCGCTCACGGGTCACTGCCCCCGCCTATTGTTAGTTCATTCTCGAAGGTCACGCCGCTATTGTATCGGCTCGAAAGTACTAGACTATACAAGTACTTACGACTACATTCGAGAGAGTTCCACCCCTCTGTTAATTTAGGTATATAAGCCGACGCATAGAGGCGCCCAGTCAGTTTGTGTTTACAAGCGACAGCGGAAACATCTTAAGGAAGCGATCGAAGAGAATTGTACCAGCGACCCTTGCGACGACTTTGGACTATTGTGAAGTACTGTGCGACTCGGACTACTGTACCTTGTGTGTATACTGTGCCTTGTGTGTATACAGTATTAGTGTACGTGGAATAAATTCTTCTTTTACGTTAATCGGCATTTAATACCCACCCGCACGTAACAATTGGTGTCAGAAGCGGAATGCCGATTCTGCCGCGTGAAGAAGAAGCGCGTACTCCGCGAACAAGGAGACAAGTAGAGATGGATGCTGCACGTCGGCGTGGTCAAGAGGAGGAGTCCCAGCCTGAGACCGCTACCACATCAGGTACCGCACCAGTGGGAAGCTCGACAGAGGTAAATCTCTCTACCCTGCTGGCTGCTATCCAAAGTATGCAGGTAAATCTCCAGGCCACCCAACAGGCTATCCAGGCCAACCAAGAGGCTACCCGCCGTGACATCCAGGCTACCCAAGAAGCTATCCAAGAGGCCACCCGCCGTGACATCCAGGCTACCCAAGAAGCTATCCAAGAGGCCACCCGCCGTGACATCCAGGCTACCCAAGAAGCTATCCAAGAGGCCACCCGCCGTGACATCCAGGCTACCCAAGAAGCTATCCAGGCCAACCAGGAGGCCGTTCTGGGTAAGATTGATGCCGGCATTACTATACTCGGTGAGAAAGTTACGAAACTGGAAGCGGACGTCAAAGAGGTTACTCTTAAAGCGGAGAACCTGGAAGGTCGAATTGATGACCATGACCACCGCATCCGTAAACTGGAAACTCGCCAACCACTAACCGTGGCCTCATCATCACCATCAGCAGCAAAACTCGACCTTCCGCACTTTGACGGGTCTTCGTCGTGGACCGCCTTCCGCTACCAGTTCGAGACACTGGCCAAGTGGAATGGATGGAGTGATGACCAATCCTTCATGGCCCTGGTGCTGGCACTACGAGGGGACGCTCTGCTCATATTAGAGAACCTGCCACATGAGGGACGGACGTTGGAAGCTCTGTTGGAAGCATTAGATACGCGTTATGGTGAGGGTCACCTGGAACACGTATACCGAGCACAACTCCGCGAGCGTACACAGAAGGTTGGTGAAAGCCTTCAACAGTGGGCGCTTGAAGTGGAAAGGCTGGTTCGTCGTGCGTACTCTTCGGCACCAGCGACAGTTGAAGTGACGCTGTTGCAAGCATTCGTCGACGGTATACGGGACGCGGAAGTCAGAGCTGCTGTTCGTCTGGGCCATCATTCGACTTTGAAGAGCGCTCTGGCCCATGCTCTCGAAGTGGAAGCTGTACGACGGGACACTCGGCTATATAAGATCCAGGAAGTAGTGCCGGATGAGACAAGGCCCCGGTATGTCCCCACTTGTTATGGCTTTGGAGCAAGGGGGCACATAAAGCAGAGTTGCCCTGTAGAGAAGACCAAAAGTTTTTCAAGTATTGGGATACAGGTCGAACCTGTGAAGCAAGATACGCAGGCACATAGGGTAAGTGAGGTTGTAGCCGTCCGTCGACTCGGTATCTCGCGACGTCCGAGTTTTGGGCCCCTATGTTATACCTGCGGGAAAAGGGGACATATACAGCTGGAGTGCCCGAACCGGAAAAAGAAAAGTGCCTTATATGCTGCACCCCAAGGGGATGACTGTCGAGTAGTACGATGGCAAGAGCAACCGCAGAATGTCTACCATGCAACGGAACATCGCAATGGGAATGGACATAGCAACGTGGAAGATGTGATGCGAAGACCTTGTGCCAGCAAGCACTGTTCTAAGAATGAAGTCCGAGAAGAAGTCAGGATTATAAGGACGCATGGCTCGGAAGACGAGTGGACTGGGACCAATATGAAGAAGGCACATGCAGAGGATGATGATCTTGGTCCTATACTACGCTGGAAGCAAAGTGGGACCAAGCCCCAATGGAAGGATGTATCTGCTTGCAGTGCAACTACTAAAAGTTATTGGGCCCAGTGGGACAGCTTAGTCTTAGAAGACCATCTGCTGTGCAGGAAATGGGAGACCAGTAATGGGAAAGAAGTAGTCATGCAAGTAGTGATACCAAGAGTTATGGTGGCTTCTCTTTTACGGCACGTTCACGATGGCGTATCTGGTAAGCATCTTGGAGTCAAGAAAACCCTGGTGAAAGTGAGACAGAGGTTTTACTGGCTGCGATGCCGTAAAGATGTCGAAGACTGGTGCAGTAATTGTTTGGTGTGTGCCGCAAAAAGATCACAAATTGGAAGTAAAGGAAAACCTAAGTCGCAAACTGTTGGGCCGGAAGAAGTGCATAAACGGGTACGGGAGAACAGTCTGAAGATCAGCGAGAGGATGAAGACCCGCTACGATCGAAATGCGAATACCAACGGTTTCGATGAAGGAACGCTGGTGTGGTTTCACAATCCGTTTCGCAGAAAAGGGAAGTCCCCGAAACTTCAAGCCCGCTGGGAAGGACCCTTTACTGTTATTACGAGGATCAACGACGTCACCTACCGCATCAAGAAGGGACCCCGAGGCAAACCTAAGATAGTTCACCTGGACACATTGGCACGTTATCATGGTGATAATGATGCTCGGGACTAGCATAACTAAGAGGGGGGTAGTGTTACGACCGGGAGATAAAAGTGTTAATTACTCCGTTAATTATTACTTAATTGCAATGATCTCAAAACGCATTGTTAGTCTATAGGTCTACTATCGATTCGTACCGAAAGATCTCGAATTCTCAATAGAAAGTAGGTCCCTCCAATTCGCATGTACTTGTGTAAGTACCTACCGCTCGCTCGCTCACGGGTCACTGCCCCCGCCTATTGTTAGTTCATTCTCGAAGGTCACGCCGCTATTGTATCGGCTCGAAAGTACTAGACTATACAAGTACTTACGACTACATTCGAGAGAGTTCCACCCCTCTGTTAATTTAGGTATATAAGCCGACGCATAGAGGCGCCCAGTCAGTTTGTGTTTACAAGCGACAGCGGAAACATCTTAAGGAAGCGATCGAAGAGAATTGTACCAGCGACCCTTGCGACGACTTTGGACTATTGTGAAGTACTGTGCGACTCGGACTACTGTACCTTGTGTGTATACTGTGCCTTGTGTGTATACAGTATTAGTGTACGTGGAATAAATTCTTCTTTTACGTTAATCGGCATTTAATTACCCACCCGCACGTAACAATACTATGGCCATTTACCGGGTAAGTTTTAGTAAATTTCTCCAATATACAAATCTATAGTACTAGTATCGTGGGACAATCTACGCTTGACCAATGACCACCTGATCTCAATCTACGCAGATCCTTTAGTAAGGTAACCAGATAAATGATTACAAATACTTGTAAACTGTATAAATACATATTTAAATAGATAAATAACACCCAGACAATTGTTCGGAATCCTTCGGAATCGAACCCATGTCCTATTGGGCAGCGGCCAGGTCCCTCAGATCGTCGAACAGCCGTACATCGCCGCCGTCCGCGACATGTACTGCTCGACCCACCCGACCCGATGTCCGTCCTCCTGGACCATGACACAACACCAACACCAACACCGACAACGATGTCAAGAGTCGTAAACACATCAACACACAGTCATCAGTTTTTAAGTGTTTTTATGTGTTTTATTTTATGTGTAGGTGAGTTTGTGTACAATAAAGAGTATATCTATCTATCAACACACAGACACCGGTCTCGCCGGCGAGGCCGAACGGATCCGTACGCATGCGACCTCGACATGCATCCCCTCGCTGAGTTTCTTGCCGGTTCTTCTCAGCGGGGGCGCGTTGTGAACCGGTGGTAAACTCATTTTCTCTGAGCGGCAGCCCAAGCCAAGGCCGTGTCTCCCTGAGGTGCCCTTGTGCTAGTCGCTACCCAAACCTTTCTGGCTGGAGGGCTTTAAGCGCTCGCCCTCTTGTCCGGTGGACCAGTACTACTCCTACAAAAAAAAAAAGTGATGATCAATAAAGCAAAGTGACTATCAAGCTTCAGTTGTCCACCAAACTTTGATGTCTACTGAAAGTGTGTTTGGTATTCATTGGTGATTCAAGTTAGGCAATACCAAATGAATCATTTGATAGTTATATAATAGTCACTTTGCTTTATTGATATCACTTTAGTTGTCAAACGAGATAGGTACATAATAGGGGGGCAAATGAAACAAACTATTCAACGTCGGTACTATTTATTTATAATTCAGACAAATTTACCAATAAATTGTAACCAACAACATACATACATATATTAAAACAACATGCATATAGTAAAAGCACGATTAAATGTACAATGACCATTGTGCCTATAAATAACGAATGAATACGTCCTGCACAGCCTTGGACGAATTACTTGAGCGCTTACGTTATTTCTGAATATTTAAGCATTCGGGAATAACTTTTAGCAACCTAATTAATTCTTTTTGTTGCTGCTATCCACAGTATACAAATATCCATATTTTCAGGAAATCATAAAAATAAATTCGGGAAATCAGAGAAATTCTTCGATGCACCCAGCATGTGGGATCGTGTATGATGCACTTAATAATAATTTACCACTTATTTAAGGTAGTCTCTCTTTTATACACTGGCAACACTGATAATGGCGATCAATAAACTGAAAATTTTAGGTTATGGATGAAAAACAAGAATTTATCGATCTTACACGTAACTTTCAAGTAAAATAGTAACTAATTTAGAGCAATAAGATCTAAGTAATCTCTAAATTGGCCATAATAATTCACGTTTACCTGTGAAACGATATTTCACTAATTTTACGTTCACTGTTAGTTTTACAATTTACAGCCTTTATTACTGCACTGCACCATTCTTAAAAGATTTCCACAACACACAGTAATTTCACAGTTAGTTTTGTATTTTAAGTAAATTATTTAATTTTAAAAGCACGTTAACCCCTTGTGGTCGGGTCCTGGAGCAAACGTCAAATTTGTCCAAAATTTGTGTCAAAAAATCGAACACTTGGTGAGGGACAAAAAATCATATACACTGTTTCTTTCTATCACACGTAACCTACATAAAAGCATTCTTTTCTTGCGTGAATGAGAAAGAAAGTGTCCAGCCCTCTATTGTTTTCTTCCTCTAAGTTATATCGGCATATCAGTGTGAGTCTGCTTGTGACCATGGCTGGTGCAACCCGGCCGAAACGTCAAGCCAAAATATAAGGTAAATCGCGTTAATTCCCGATAAAAAAAAAAAGTTTAACAATGAAACGCGAAAGTCTAAAAGTATATATCAGTGTGACCAGATTAAAGTTGATATTTATGCTATTGTCTAGTCAAAGTTAAGAGTGGAAAAGGGCGGCAAATTTAAAAAAAATAGATAGTAGTGCAACCCTGTTTAAACTAGGAATAATCATACTTGATACTTTAATATATTTGTTAAACTTTAGAAGCACAAAGTCTCTATTGTGTCGATGAAGGCCACGTTTTATGGGTATAAGTCCCAAATAACTCGGCCTCCACCCCTACGGAGACGGGTGATTTTTTGAACGTTTCCTCCCCGACAAAAAAAAGGTGATAGGTCCCTATGCAAGGGACCCTCCAGGTAAGTACCAATGCAGGGTCAGGCAATCTGCCACCAAGCAGTAATGTGTAAACATTGTTTTGCTTGATAGCTTAAAACTATTTAGAACGGGCTTATTTTGCTGAATGTGTTACTAGAGAGTAATGTAAACAGCGACCCACTGACTTTGTTCTAAGTTTCCATAGCATGGCTGTCGGGCGGCCGGTCTCAACGTGCTTTCCGAGCCGGCAGTCGACGGCGAGGCAGCTAGCGTGCGGGCGTGTCGCTCTGCTGCGTGCGCGGGACCGCGCACGGTCTTCGCGCGTCGTGTTGTGTAGTGTGCTGGCTCCAGGACTTCGCTCCGAGATACCAAACGACCTTTTCAGGTCGATCTTTCTTGTTTCCAACATAAACCGACCTTGTTGGGTCGCGGCTTCCAGTTTCTTTTAGGCAGATCATCGAGTGGTATCTCACGCTTGTTTCCTTACGGCAGACCGCTGAATGTATGTACTAGGTAGTGTTTTGGTTTTTTGGTAAGGTCGTGGTAATGGTAGGTACGGTAAGGTTGTAGGTACGGTGAGTATGGTACCCTACAAAAGGTATATAATATAAACAATGTTAACAAACTATTGTATATTAACATTATTAGATGAAAAATACTTTGGATAGTATGTCTGAGGAAATTAGTTTTTCTGCTGAAAAATACCAAGAATTGTTGGAAGCCAAGGAAAAGACTGACAACAAAATAAAGGCTTTAGAGCATAAGATAGGCCACTTGGAGCTTCGGAGTCGCTGGACGCTCGGGGTATGGGCCCCTTGAGCGTCCATTGAGTACGGCGGCGACTCCGAGGAGGATGGTGGCGGGGTTGCGACCCCCGTCCCCGTGAGCACCGTGACAGGTTCCGGGGGGCTACAATGCGCCCCCCGGCGGCGGGCTCAAAGGCAAGGCACTGAGGGGCCCCTAGTGCAGATCCCACCGGAGAGCCCTGGGGTTCCCCCTCTCATGTGCCGATGCGACAGCCGCGGGGGTTTTAGTGGGTAAGAATCCCACATACCCCGGTCGAGCCCCACAGCTCCCGGGGATCTTGCGATTTCCCCCGCGTCAAAAAAAAAAAAAAAAGAAGGCCACTTGGAGACGAGAAACAAGGGCCTGGAAGAAAGAATATCCTATTTGGAAGTCCGGGAGAGGGAGAAAAACGTGGAGGTTTTCGGATTAGATGAAACTCCAAATGAGAATATAGACAGCACGATTAAAGTGCTAGCTACTAAACTGAAATGCGAAGGTATGGTTTATGAGGCACGCAGGGTAGGAGTAGAAAACAAGATTGCCGCCCGCGCGGCTACGGACGCGCAGCGGCAGCAAAAACCGCGGCCGGTGATTGTTACGCTGACTACGCGTGCTGCTCGTGACCAGTGGCTGGCAACTCGAAAAACTATTCAGTTGACCAATAACGACATGTTTGGCAACGGGAATAAGCAGCTAATTTATATAAATGAAGATTTGACTAAGTATATGAGGAACCTGCTTTGGACAGCCAAAAATGAGTTGAAACCAACATACAAGTATATTTGGGTACAAAATGGTAGGGTGCTGATTAAAAAAGAAGATCCGAATGATACAAGAATTAGAACTATCCGCTCGTTGAGCGACATAGATCAGTACACCAAAGCCCAATGATGTAAATAATAATATGTACAATGACATAATGTTCAGGTGAAGAAAGGGCGAAAGAAAGATGTACTATTTAAAAAAAAAAAAACCGACTTCAAAGTAAATTATCTAAAAAGCATAAAATAACGAAAATATATTGAAGTCGGTGCTAGCACATCATGTTAACTAACACTAGCACTAGCTGACACCGACTTCAATATATTTTCGTTATTTTATGCTTTTTAGATAATTTACTTTGAAGTCGGTTTTTATTTTTTTTAAACTAGTTTATTTAACACTTTTTAGTGAGTTATTTTACCAAAATAGGTATCAGCACTATCACGCAACTCGAACGTCTACGTTACAATAACTTACTGAAAACATAAAAAGTTTATATCTCTTAAACTACTGGACCGATTTTGATGAAACTTGTACTCTACCCTAAGTTGAAAAATACTCTAACTATTGCAAAAAGAATTTTCAAAATCGGACTTGTAGTTTCTGAGAAATCCGTGGACAAACCTACATACATACATACCTACATACATACATACATACACTCATAAAATTTGGTAAATTTGTTTAGAAGCCCACATAGACTAACATATATTAATATTACGCATTTTTATCAATATTACATACATACGCGTCGAATAGAGAACTTTTTTGTTTGTTTTGTTTTGCATCTTTTTGAAGCCGGTTAAAAAGTAGTAATTATCAGGAGTTGTTCTTGGAGTGTAAAATGCTGCCAGTCCATGAGAAGGTGAAGTTATTAACAGTAGTTGAACAGTATTATAGTGATGAGTTTAAAACTTACAAGAAATTTATTATAATTATTTAGCTTATTTATTTTATTTTAATCGACTTATTGACGAAACAAGTTAGACGTTTGCCTGATGGTAAGCGGCATACGAGCCTATAAATGTAGACAGCTACACTTCACTGCTTCTCAGTATATTAGTGTTTTATATATGAAACTGTCGCTCATCACCCGAGACATTGGTTATTAAGTCTTTTGAGGCGGTAATTTTTGCCCGACTGCCGCAGAAGGAGGGTTATACCAGCTATAAAGTCCTTTCAAGCCGGAACAAAGCAATGTTAACAAATTGCTGCTTGGTGGCAGATTGCCTGACATAGGGACCTATCACCTTTTTTATGTCGGGGAGGATACCTTAAAAATCCCCGGTCTCCGTAGGGGTGGAGACCAAGTTATTTGGGACTTTTACCCATTAAAACGACCTCAGTGGTCTTCATCGACACAATAGAGACCTTGGGCTTCTAAAGTATAACAAATATAACAAGTATCAAGTATGATTATTCCTAGTTTAAACAGGGTTGCACTACCCAATTTTTTTTAATTTGCCGCCCTTTTCCAGTCTCAACTTTGACTAGAGAAACTCTACCATAAAGATTGAACCATCGAAGACGGTAAAATGATCTAGGTAAAGTCTGTACCAATCAAGACCGAAATTTTCGAAAACAAAGGAACGTCAATGACCTTTAACAGTTTTAGTGATGTCCCCATTGCATATTACAACTTTGAACGAATGAGTGAATGTATAGTTTTTAATTCAATGGAATAAACGTTACCGTGTACTTGAAAAAGTTAACGGTAATATATAATATCGTTAGTAAAATGTAAAGAACCATAAAACATAAATAAATAATCTTACGTTAATTTTGGGTATTGTTAAATAATATTAACGTTAATCAAAACGTCTTTAGTATCGGGTATCTTATTGAATGAAATATAATTGCACGGGATCGGATGAAATCGAAAGAAATCACAAAGTATCACATCGAACCACATCACCACCAGCACGTAGAACATGGTAACGTTAATTATATCGGTAATAATAGTGTAACAAGGTAACTTCATGATTCTTTTAATAAAACCTCATAACCATAACGTTAAAATTTTCTTCAATAGCATATATCGTAAATATTTTGTTAAAAGTATCCGGTAACATTAAATTTAATAACTTTACTAAGGTATCATGTTGAAAGTATAGTTGAATAACGTTACTTATTATAGGCCTGCTTAATAATATTAGGGTATTTTTAAAATTGCAACACTAATGTGTTTGTAATGGCAACATATTCATATTCATATGTATTTATTGCATTCCACAATGTTTGTAATTAGGTGGTAATAGATATAAAGGAGTCATTGTGGACCCTGCTGGGCACAACAAAATATACCGTAGTCCGCGCTAAAAACGCGGCTATTCGCGCGTACGACTCCTACCCCACCGATGCCAATCGGGTCCGCATGCGTGCTTTGCAGAGGGACGTGAAGCGCAGCATCGCGGAACTCAGGGAGGCTCGATGGGGAGGGTTTCTAGAGGAGATCTCGCCGTCACACCAGGCTTACTGGCGGCTCGCGAGATCCCTCAAAACCGACACCGTAGCTACCATGCCCCCCTTGACCCGCCCTTCAGGCGACCCACCCGCGTTCGAGGACGACGAGAAGGCTGAGGTTCTCGCTGACTCTCTAGAGAGTCAGTGCACACCCAGCTCCGCTCCCGTCGATCCGGCGCACCTCGATCTTGTGGATAGGGAAGTAGAGCGCAGGTCCTCACTCCCTCCCACCGAATCCCTCTCCCCGGTCACGCAAACCGAGGTGGAAGACCTGATCAAAGGCCTTAAGCCGAAGAAAGCACCGGGCTCCGACGGCATCTCCAATCGCGTTCTCAAGGTTCTCCCTGTCCATCTGATATGTCTTTTAGTGACTATCTTCAACGCAGCCATGACCCACTGCGTCTTTCCTGCCGAATGGAAAGACGCGGATGTAGTAGGTATCCCTAAGCCGGGTAAGCCTCGCAGCAGCCCTGCGAGCTACCGGCCTATCAGTCTTCTCAAGTCTCTCGGCAAACTCTATGAGCGCTTGCTATTAGCGAGACTCAAAGACTTTGTCAGTTCTAAAAATATCCTTATTGACGAGCAGTTTGGCTTTCGAACCAGACACTCTTGCGTCCACCAGGTGCACCGCCTCACGGAGCACATCCTGACCGGGCTCAACCAGCCCAAGCCCGTCTACACAGGCGCCCTATTCTTCGATGTTGCCAAGGCCTTCGACAAGGTCTGGCACAACGGCTTGATATACAAGCTCTTCCAGTTAGGAGTCCCCGATAGGCTCGTACTCATCATACGAGACTTTCTCTCGAATCGTACCTTTCGATACCGGGTCGAAGGTACGTTTTCTTCGCCTCATCCTATACAGGCCGGAGTCCCTCAGGGCTCCGTGCTCTCTCCCCTCTTGTTCAGCCTGTTCACGAACGACATTCCTCGTTCGAGCAGAGTCCAACTCGCCCTTTACGCGGATGACACCGCTCTCTACTATTCCCATAGGAACATGTCCTTTTTAACGCGTGCTCTTCAAGCCGCAGTCGACGCCCTGGGTCAATGGTTCCGTACGTGGCGCATAGAGGTGAACCCGGAGAAGAGTGCCGCGGTGGTCTTCTCCCGGGGACCCGCCAATATGTTCTCCGCGCGGAGCCTTCGGCCCAACAGACGACTAGCTCCAATATCCCTATTCAATCGCCCTATCCCCTGGACTAGGAAGGTTAAGTACCTCGGAGTCACCTTGGACTCCCGCATGACTTTCGGCCCGCACATTAGGTCCGTCCGCAATCGAGCGGCTTTCGTATTAGGTCGCCTGTATCCCCTTCTCTGCAAGCGGAGTAAAATGTCGCTTAGAAATAAGTTGACATTATACAAAGCTTGCATTCGCCCTATCATGACTTACGCGAGTGTAGTTTTCGCGCACGCCGCCCGCACCCATATCGATAGCCTCCAGGTTATCCAGAATCGTTTCCTCCGTCGCGCCGTCGGTGCCCCGTGGTACATGCGGAACGTAGATCTGCATTCCGATTTCAAATTAGATCCCCTTCGTAAGTTCCTCAAAGAAGCGTCGAAACGCTACTTTGAATCCGCGTCCCGTCACGCGAACAGTTTAATCCGCGCCGCCACCGATTACGCCGCTAGTCCTTCTGACTCGCGCCGCAGACCACTGCACGTACTGCTCGACCCTCCTGACCCCATGACGGTCCTATTGGACCGGGATGCGCCGACCCCTCCCCGACAACCGTATGCTACACTAGCTATCAGACACCGGTCTCGCCGGCGAGGCCGAAGGGTCGTACGTATGCGACCGCAACGACGTGCATCACCCCACTGAGTTTCTTGCCGGTTCTTCTCAGTGGGGGCGCGTTGTGAACCGGTGGTAAACTCAGCCCTCTCTTAAGCGACAGCCCAAGCCGAGGCCGTGCCTCCCTGAGGTGCCCTTGTGCTCGTCGCTACTTCTGCCGTAAAGGCTAGAGCGCTTCAAGCGCTCGCCTCCTATTGTCCGGTGAAGCTGCAATAGCCATCTGCGGTTAACAGCGTCTATCATTCCCAAAAAAAAAAAAAAAAAAAAAAAAAAAAAAACCTGGATTAGGAGGGAGGAGGATACTAATTATCAAAACAATAATTTATATCCAAGGTAAAATTACGGTATACATTAAATATTGTTTAATTATTATTATTACTTTGAACTGAATAGATTACAATTATAATATAGATGTTTGTATTATTTTCTGTTGAATTATTATTTATGTAATTATTTTATCGGTTAAGTAAAATTATTTTAGGATTATTATGATTATTAAATTATTATTATTTATATTTTAATTTTATTTTAATTTATCATTCAAATATTCATGGATTGTATAATAACATTTTTCTAATAGAAATTCCTTAAGTTTTACCAAAAATAATTTATTTTCTGTTTCATTTTTTATCGCTTCTGGTAACTTGTTATATATTTTAATAGACATTACATATGGACTGGTCGAGTGTACAGCTAATCGAGAAGCAGGTAACATTAACATGTTTTTATGGCGCACAGGGCGATTGTTATGTTTATCGGCTCGTGTAGTGAAAAAGTCAGAGTATTTTCTTACAAATTTGCATATTTCAAAGATATATATGCATGGAAGAGTGAGTAATTTGTATTTTTGAAAAAAGGGTTTACAACTATCAGTCTGCTCTATGTTAGAAAGGATGCGGATTAATTTTTTTTGCTGGATAAACAGGGTGATTGCGTCAGTACTGTTGCCCCACAGTATAATGCCGTAGCTGAGCCACGCGTACGCGTAGGCGTAATAAGTAGTCATTGCGGTTTCTAAGTCAGTGGTTTTCTTAATTTCACTCAAAGCGTAGGTAAATCGCGAGATTTTTGATCTTATAGTCTGAATATGTGGTTTCCATGTTATGTGCGTATCTATAGTAAGACCTAATAGCGAAAACTTATCAACAACCTCTAACTTTGTACCGGTGTTGGAAGTAAAGCTTAGAGATAAAGGGGACTTTTGATATGGATGAAATGTCATAAGTTTTGTTTTTTGCAAGTTTATTTCGAGACCATGTTCAGTCATCCAATCAGTTGTTTTTGAAAGAATAGAATTCAGTTTATCATTTATATTTGGATTATTTTCGCTTGATATGAGTATAGATATATCATCTGCAAATAGAACACAATGCTCTTTAATTATTTTTGGGAGATCATTAATGTATATTAGAAACAGAAGGCATCCGATGACACTTCCTTGGGGAATGGATGCATTAATGTTCATGCCATCCGACCTAACATTAAAAATTTCGTTCTTGACATGATTATAATATTCTATTTCCACAAACTGTTCTCTATTATTTAAGTAAGATGCAAACCAATTATGAGCTATTCCGCGTATTCCGATCCCATATAGTTTTTTCAGTAATATATTGAATTGCACTTTGTCGTAAGCTTTGCTCATATCCAAGAGTATCCCTATTCCATATTTTTTACTATTTATTATGTTTATGACTTCCTGGATATATTTATAGACCGCTAAAACTGTCGACCGATTTTTACGAAAACCATTTTGACATTCGTCAAAGACTTTATATTTTTCGCAAAAGGAGTAGACTCTATTACACATTGCTTTTTCAAATATTTTTGAAGCTGTAGGTAACAGAGCAATTGGACGGTAATTGTTCAGATCTGTTCTTGAGTTTTTCTTATGCATTGGTTGCACATCAGCAACGGTAGCAAAAATACCAAGCCGTATAAACAAGTGTATTTGTTAGTTTTTTAACCGACTTCAAAAAAAAAGGAGGAGGTTATCAATTCGGTTGTATGTTTTTTTTTTTATTATTTTTTTTTTTATGTTTGTTACCTCAGAACTCTGTCGTTTACGAACCGATTTGGAAAATTATTTTTTTAATTGAAAGTATATGCTTCCAGATTGGTCCCATTTTTTTCAAAATCAAGTTCTGATGATGGGAACCATGAGTAACTGAGGGAACTCCTTAAATATTATAGGCATACATATAACGTTTTTGGTATTTTTAGAAACTAGTCAAGCATTTTCATTCAGAAAGTATCATTTGGTGAAGTGGATCTGATGAAGAAGGCCATAGATGGCCACCGGAACTCTGTAATAAAATTAACAATCCATTCTATCCTAGCCGTGCCTACTAAACGTAGAACTATCGAATTTGGACTCGATGGATAGTTCTCGACGAGTAGTTGCTAGAAAAATGGAGATCAGGGTCTGATGGTGGAGCAGGAAGGTTGTCACGGGATCTCTGCATCAATAAACGTAGATCCACCGAGTTTGGGTTCGTTGGGTAGCTCTCGACGAGTAGTTGCTAGAACAATGGTGATCAAGGTCTGATAATGGAACAGGAAGGTCATCACGGTATCTCGGCACCAACAAACGTAGACCTACCAAATTTGGACTCGTTTGATAGGTCTCGACGAGTAGTTGCTAGAAAAATGGAGATCAGGGTCTGATGATGGAGCAGGAAGGTCGTCACGGGATCTCGGCACCAATAAACATAGAACCACCGAGATTGGGTTCGTTGGGTAGCTCTCGACGACTAGTTGCTAGAACAATGGTGATCAAGGTCTGATAATGGAGTAGGAAGGTCGTCACGGTATCTCGGCACCAACAAACGTAGACCTACCGAATTTGGACTCGTTGGATAGGTCTCGACGAGTAGTTGCTAGAAAAATGGAGATCAGGGTCTGATGATGGAGCAGGAAGATGGTCACGGGATCACTACACCAATAAACGTAGATCTGCCGAGTTTGGGCTCGTTGTGTAGCTCTCGATGAGTAGTTGCTAGAAAAATGGTGATCAGGGTCTGACGATGGAGCAAGAAGGTAGACACGGGTTCTCGGCACAAATAAATGTAGACCCACCGAGCTTGCAGTCCATGGTTCTCGAGAACTACGAGTATAACACCTAGATATCTTCGGTTTATGGCAATTGGTTAGTTTTATTAAGATATTGTCACATATACATTTTTTAAATTTTTTCCTTAAGCTTATATTTTAGTGATGGTCCATAGTTGTGTTATGTAGTGGGTGTTTTTAAAATAAATATTAAACTGGCTGTTTGTCAGAATAAAATATAAGTTGTTAAAACTTAACCTAATAATACACCAATGGAACCACTAAAAAGAATAAAATAAAAATAATTTTTACAAAAAAAAGAACCGCCTTCAAAATGCAACTAAAAAGCCTGAAATAATTTCTAAGAATTAGTGGTTTTTACATCTACATAGTTGGACTTGGACTACAACATATTAGAAATACATATTACTATCGAAGTCGGCGCCTAACGTTTAGCAAATACTTACAAGGGCAGTAGGTACCTAACTGTTTTCCAGTTTGGCGCCGTCTTTGATAGTAATATGTATTTATAATATGTTGTAGTCCAAGTCCAACTATGTAGATGTAAAAACCACTAATTCTTAGAAATTATTTCAGGCTTTTTAGTTGCATTTTGAAGGCGGTTCTTTTTTTTGTAAAAATTATTTTTATTGATTATTACTATAGAGTGTCCAACCGTTTATTTTCTTTTTGACAGCACCAATAGAACGTAACTGCGTCATGTTACGCAAAAGTTCACTTTTAAAAGTTCACTTAAAGTGAACTTTTAAAAGTGAACTTCACTCTAAGTGAACTTTTAAAAAACCGTTTATAAATTAAATAAAAATATACTTTTTTATAGAGCGTCCAACCGTTTATTTTCTTTTTGACAGCACCAATAGAACGTAACAGCGTCATGTTACGCAAAAGATCACTTTTAAAAGTGAACCTCACTCTAAGTGAACTTTTAAAAGTGATCTTTTGCGTAACATGACGCTGTTACGTTCTATTGGTGCTGTCAAAAAGAAAATAAACGGTTGGACGCTCTATAAAAAAGTATATTTTTATTTAATTTATAAACGGTTTTACTTGTAATAAAGCTAACAAATTATTCGGTAGGTCTTAGGTACCAGTCAACACACCACTCTCCTCATCAATCTAGGGCATTGATCAGCGATATGAGCGTTTGAGTGTTGATAGAAATTTCAAGCGCCTTCTTACTATTTGAAATTCGTCGTACTGTACAGTATCCTACTAGTCAAGGTCTTACATTTAATACCCATCGCCATTTTATAGCGGCGGCCATCATGGATTTACAATGATACTGAATATATTAAATTGTTTTGTCATCAGAACTAAAGGTTCGCACCAAAAAATATTAGATCAGTCTATCCTAATGAATAAATAATGACCCAAAGAAATAAACAGAAAACAACCAGGGCAAGCTAAATAAAACCGTTTAGTAAAAACTGTTATATTCAGAAACATAATTTTATTATTCCTGCAATCTTAGCATAAACATTTTTAACATGTAATTATTTCAGAATTTTCCTTCCACAAAGGAGTTGTTGCAAAATGGGCTACGAATATGTACACCACCTCAAAAAATTGAGAAAAATCCATAGAATTCGGGAAAAATATAAATATTTCGTTTAAATTACTATTATTGTTGTAATTTTAATTATGATTATCATTTATTTTATATCTATATTCAACATGGCATCCTAAGATGGCGTCTCACTGATGCCGAATTAACTGTCAGCCAGCCAGATGTCAATAGCTACTGCTGCTGTCACACTTGTCACAGTTGGTTGTGTGCGTGAATTGTATGTAGTGCATTGGTTATCATTAATATTTTAATTATTAAAATGATGTATGAGAAAACAGAAACAAAAATACAAAGAGTACTGTAGTAAAAAAACTTTTAGCGCCATTGATAATAAAAATGACACATTACAATGACACTTTTCCGCCATGCTAGTTTTTTGTTATGTGTTGCAATTCTAAGTAAAAAATATTTAGTTTTACAAGCAAATAAAGCCAAATTAAAGTAAATGGATAGTTAAAAACTGTTTTATGTGTGTTTCCCTATTTTAAAGTATAGTGTACAAATTCCTAGCCCAGGCTCCATACATTTTGGAACATCTCTTTTCGGAGCTATCTCCGAAGTGGGGTTATTTTAACCGGAACGTTATTTATTGTCTTTTTTTAATTTTATGTGAAAAACTATGCGATTTGTAAAAAGAGTATTTGATGTGGCTCTAATTTTAGACGGATAGGAACAGAAATAAATAAATATTCATAATTTATTTAGGCTAAATTACTTATAATCCTTAGCCTATTCAGTTCTATTTATCGTGCATTCTACTTGGCACCCACAACGATCAAAATGCTCCTTTAGTCTTTCCACATAATGACCGCGGTCGTTGTGGTAGCTGTGAAAAGCTCACGACGGGTCGTCGTCATCTAAAAAGGTGGTTCGTAGTGATGAAAATTAGCTGCATTTTCAAAACTCAAAGCATCAAAGATGGCGACCGCGAAACTTACGTTATTTCATGCGGACAGAGATATTTTACTAGAAGTGAACTTTTCTTCAGCAAAAGACATTTTAATTACATTTGAACGTAAATTAATTGAAGACACCAATAATATTATATATAAAGAAATTAATCATTTTTTTTTTCAAAATAAATTCGTTTTAAGCAGTAGTTATTTAAGTTTATTTTCAAGACTTACAGATTATAACCTAACCTCTTAAATGTTTTGCTTTCTTTTTACTAACTCGCCGTTTGTATTATTTACCTCCACGCTCAAAACGTTCTTTAGTCCATTCCTCTTGAGTTTACGACAGTAACGCTCACAAGCAAGTGGAACGGGAAGAACTGCGATCGTGAGCGTTGTGAACGCTAAGTGGAACGCACCCTTAGTCTGTTTTTCATTCACTCAATATCGTTTAATAGTCTGTGGATTTCGTACACATCGCCCCTTCACTAAAGTCTGTACCAATCAAGACAAAAAATTTTGTAAACAAAGGAACGTCAATGACCTTTAACAGTTTTAGTGATGTCCCCATTGCATATTACAACTTTGAACGAATGAGTGAATGGATAGTTTTTAATTCAATGGAATAAATCTTACCGTGTACTTGAAAACGTTAACGGTAATATATAATATCGTTAATAAAATGTAAAGAACCATAAAACATAAATAAATAATCTTACGTTAATTTTGGGTATTGTTAAATAATATTAATGTTAATCATAACGTCTGTAGTATCGGGTATCTTATTGAATGAAATATAATTGCACGGGATCGGATGAAATCGAAAGAAATCACAAAGTATGACATCGAACCACATCACCACCAGCATGTAGAACATGGTAACGTTAATTATATCGGTAATAATAGCGTAACAAGGTAACTTCATGATTCTTTTAATAAAACCTCATAACCATAACGTTAAAATTTTCTAAGAACGGGTTAACTTACTGCTTATTTGTTTCGTCGCAATTACTTTAGTAGGTTTAGTTATCGGGTAGTTGTATAAAAAAGGTATAAGTTACTAATTTGGTAATTGAATAAATGCACGTGTTTTACGACGCATCTATTTTTAATAAAGATAACTTGCATTTCTGGGTTGACTACTTCCGATTCCTGGAAAGATCGAGGGTGGTGGTAAATGGTACTGGCTAATTTGTTCTTTGTCACAACACTTTTTACTGCTATTTATAGCTCTCAGGTAGCAAAAATACCAAGCCGTATAAACAAGTGTATTTGTTAGTTTAAACGGTTTTACTTGTACTAAAGCTAACAAATTATTCGGTAGGTCTTAGGTACCAGTCAACACACCACTCCTCATCAATCTAGGGCATTGATCAGCGATATGAGCGTTTGAGTGTTGATAGAAATTTCAAGCGCCTTCTTACTATTTGAAATTCGTCGTACTGTACAGTATCCTACTAGTCAAGCTCTGAGGGCTCCCATACATTTAATACCCATCGCCATTTTATAGCGGCGGCCATCTTGGATTTACAATGATACTGAATATATTAAATTGTTTTGTCATCAGAAATAAAGGTTCGCACCAAAAAATATTAGATCAGTCTATCCTAATGAATAAATAATGACCCAAAGAAATAAACAGAAAACAACCAGGGCAAGCTAAATAAAACCGTTTAATAAAAACCGTTATATTCAGAAACATACCCATATAGCGCTTTTTGGTAGCCGTTACGAAACAAGTCGATACGTTTGTGTCGACACTGATGGATTCTAGTAACATTTTCTGGTCGCCGAGTCGACTTTGTTCCGTCGCTACGACTAAAAATGGGGAACAGTCGACACAGTAACATTTGGTTTTAAAGTTACGTTGCTGTGTGGTAACATTGTTCTTAGTCTGCGACCACTTCTCAGAAATCATTCGTTCTTTCATGGTTCTTTCATTCACTTTTTGTTTAGCGAAGTGAAGTTTTAAATGAAAAAAATAATAAGAAGAAAAAGTTATCGGCCATCATTGTTTTGTCAACATAAGTTTTTATTACTAAATTACTTGGTTTATATCGTTCAAATAGAGGTGGGAAAGGAAATTCATTGTGTAATTTGTTGAAATATTTTGAAATTTATCAACGCGCCATCATATTAATGTAATTTCACCTGTGTAGTACAATGTAAACAATATTTTTACTGACAAATCTTTACATTCCCAGAGCTTGGAAGCTTTTGCTTTAATAGATTAATCTCTTTTAATACTTACTATATATTATGGAACCAAGAATAAAACCATAAAGTTGGTAAATAATTGGATAAAACATTTGTATTTAAAGAAAATATTTAAGTCACAACTGGTCACTAAGTTACGAGACTGTGTCGACATATGTCGACGCAAAATCAGAAGTAGTTATAAAGTTACCGAATTTACAAAATGGTATATTGTTTCCAGCAATTCTCAAACTTTTGGAGGCCATAAAAATAAAATGACGACTACAAGCAAATGTGGTGGCAAGTGTGGCAAGTGGTGATCAGGATCTAATCGATTTCCAAATGATTCATCAGTACGCAAAGGCATGTCCGTTCTGGGAAAACTCATATGCTGACCTCTTCTATCGTATTCTCCGATTACTGTACATTTCATGCATCCGTGGTAACTGTTAAACCCCACAGTACCTGAAATAAAAAAATATCACGAAATACTTATATATTACATTATTTAAAACGCACCGTACCTCCACTCCGGTACACTACTTATATATTTAATTTTGCATTCACCTTTTATAAAGCACCTCGCTGTATCACATATAAAGCAACGAATTTTGATGGTAACTATTTGCTTTTGAACCAGTAATCTATCATGAAGTAACTTTAAGAGCTAAAAATATGTACTTACTTGGAGGTAGATTTTCTGGAACCATTAATTTGTTTACTTTTCTGTAGAAAGTTGATGTGAGACGTGTGAGTTTCGGATTTTTACTCATTTTTAACCGACTTCAAAAAAGGAGAAGGTTCTCAATTCGTCTGTATATATATATTTTTTTTATGTATGTTCGCGCATAACTCCGGCAATTATGAACCGATTTGAAAAAATCTTTCTTCCATCCATTCTTCAATCCATTGATTGGGTCCCATAAAAAAATTATTGCTTAGTAATAAGTAGTTCATGAAAAAACAAGTATGGTGACTGCGCACTGAGAGCTGCAAGAAAGCCTATATAGATGACTTTATGTCGCTTTTTAAGGACAAAAATGGTCACAACTCTGGCAAATACACACATCAAAAGTGTCTAGGGATCAACATATATTTTTGCAATAACTTTTCTCCTGATTGATATTAATTAAAATTTTCTTTAAGGATTCATCAAATAAAGTGTTTTCGTTTGTCACAGTAACGATAAACCAAGTCACCTTTGCATTAATAAAGAAATTTGCCATTTTCCTAATAAAGGGATTTTTGACATTTGAACCACTAACACAAAAGTTCGAAAAAAAGACTGAAATAACAGTTTTCTTTAAAATTTTATTGGGTAACTTAAACAATTAATAATCCGTGTTTCTACCGCGAACACTAACAACACAAGAACATCGGTTTGGCATACTCAAAATGAGTTCATCCAAATCACGCTGTGGAATGGCCGCCCATGTTCGTTGCAACAACAAAAAAAGGTCTTCTTGCGACTGGATACCCTCCATATTCGGCAGAGCTCTTCTCTGTAGCATATCCCATGCATGCTCAATCGGGTTCAAGTCTGGCGACTGAGCAGGCCAGGGCAGGACATTGATGTTAGCTGCGGCGAGAGTCTGTCTTACAACTCTTGCGGTGTGCGGTCGTGCATTATCATGCATTAACTGAAATAAGGGACCGATTTGCACTTGTAGAGGAACGATGACGTCTGATACAATCGTCTCAGCATAAATTTGAGCGTTGAGGTTGCCTCTGATCCAAATCAACTCAGTTCTTCCGCCGATCCAAATACCCGCCCATACCATGATGGTTCCACCACTATAAGGATGGACTTCCTGGCAGGATTTTAATCGCTGTTGGCGTCCAGGGGTTCTCCAGTGTCGTATACGTCTTGTATCCGGTCTCATACCAAAACGAGACTCATCAGAAAAGCACACGAAACGCCATTGTTCTTCTGCCCAATTTCTGTGTTCAAGAGCCCATTGATATCGAATCCTACGATTGTGCATTGCTATAGGTGGTACCCGTAGCGGTCTTCGGGAATGAAGGTTCACTTCATGCAAGCGGTTTCTGACTGTTTGGTCGCTAATTAAGTTCCCTGAAGAGTGATGAAGCCTCACGGCTAACATCATGGCAGTTATTGTTGGAGCTCTTCGAGTTAAGATTTGAATATATCGGTCTTGTCTCCGTGTGGTGCAGCGATACCGTCCTCCATGGCGCTCAGCCACGGTACCAGTGCTTCGGTAACGTGTCCAAAGTCGACTGATAACACTCTGACTTGTATTCAGAGCTAAAGCCACAGTACGTTGCCGGGAACCAGCTTCTATCATTCCCACGGCTCTGAGCATTTCTTCCCTGCTTAAATGACGTCGCCGCTCCATAATAACGTTGGTTTTAATCAGTAGTAGGGAAACAGTAGCACTAATAATGTCTTCAATGCGTTGTATGTTTTTATAGGGAAAATATTGACAGCTGATTTTCATCTTTTACTCGAATTTGATTCACAGTTCCTGATTCAAATTATGAAATGCACCAAAAAGGATCCATATAAATTTATAAAATCATAAATTTATTACAAAGCCACATCTCAATCTCAAGAAATCCGCTTAAAAATGCTTGATCCCTAGACACTTTTGATGTGTGTATTTACCAATTTCAATGATTCTTTTTTTATTCGAAAGAAGAAACCACTGTATTGAATCTGTATGAATTTTATTACAACCGGATAAGTACTTCCTGGAGGACCATGAACAATGTGGAGGAATTTATCTGGTAAAAACCATAAAACTGATGTTCTCCATTACATTGCTCTGACAATTATGAACCGATTTCGATGATTCTTTTTTTATTCGAGAGAGTAAACTACTATGATGTTTCCATGCAAATTTCATTACGACCAGATATTTTGTTCTGAAGAAACATGAATTATATAAAACTATGTAGACGATAATGTGATCATAACCTACCTAGATAATTTTACGGTTTTCGATGGTTCAATCTTTATATATGAAAATATCACTAAAAATTTTAAAATAAAATCTTTTTAAAAAGAAATCGAACCGACTTCAATATCACTGAAAAGTATAAAATAATTTAAATATTATTGAAGTTGGTGCCAAATATACACAGCCGGTAAGCTAACACCAACTTCAATAATATTTAAATTATTTTATACTTTTCAGTGATTTTGTAGTCGGTTCGATTTTTTTTTAAAAGTTTTTTTAACTACACTTGTAGGAACAGTTTGAAAAACAGTGTCTTATGACGACTTATTTATTTACATTTTAGCAATATATTGTTCAGTAACAATGTCGTAACGTTACAACACTTCGTGTAAGTATATATTTTAAATTACTATTCTGGTAACATAGTTACCACACCGTTACTACACATAAACACATTGCGTTTAAAAATAAGTCGACACAAATGTTTACGTTACGTGTGAACACAAAGACTACACATAGTAACTAAAAAATTTCTGGTCACATTGTGTGGGAACTGTTACCACACATAGCGACCAAACCCCACACAGTAACTATGTTTCGTAACAGTTACGAAACTATGCGACGTGTTACTGCTTTTATGATTCTGTGACCGAAAAGTGCTATATGGGTAATTTTATTATTCCTGCAATCTTAGCATAAACATTTATATCCTGTAGTTATTTCAGAATTTTCCTTCCACCAATTTCGGAGCTATCTCCGAAGTGGGGTTATTTTAACCGGAACGTTATATATTGTCTTTTTTAATTTTATGTGAAAAACTACGCGATTTGTAAAAAGAGTATTTGATGTGGCTCTAATTTTAGACGGATAGGAACAGAAATAAATAAATATTCATAATTTATTCAGGCTAAATTCCTTAGAACTGAACAGCAGTTCTATTTAGCGTGCATTCTACTTAGCGCCCACAATTATCAAAATGCTCGTTTAGTCTTTCCACATAACGACCGCGATCGTTGTGGTAGCTGCGAAAAGCTCACGACGGGTCGTCGTCATCTAAAAAGGTGGTTCGTAGTGATGAAAATTAGCTGCATTTTTAAAACTCAAAGCATCAAACTTACGTTATTTCATGCGGACAGAGATATTTTACTAGAAGTGAACTTTTCTTCAGCAAAAGACATTTTAATTACATTTGAACGTAAATTAATTGAAGACACCAATAATATTATGTAGAAAAAAATCAATCATATTTTTTTATTCAAAATAAATCGATTTAAGCAGTAGTTATTAAAGTTTATTTTCAAGACTTACAGATTATAATCTAACCTCTTAAATGTTTTGCTTTCTTTTTACTAACTCGCCGTTTGTATTATTTACCTCCACGCTCAAAACGTTCTATAGTCCATTCCACTTGAGTTTACGACAGTAACGCTCACAAGCAAGTGGAACGGGAAGAACTACAATCGTGAGCGTGATCGTTGAGAACGCTGAGTGGAACGCACCCTTAGTCTGTTTTTCATTCACTCAATATCGTTTAATAGTCTGTGGATTTCATATACATCGCCCCTTCACTAGAGCTTTTGTAAAAAAAAACGATAGACATTGTATTTTTTCAATAATTTAATATTTTTCCATTTAAATGTTACAATTTCAATCCAAAACAAGTTTTAAATAAAATATACAGTATTTTCGAAGATTCTGACATCAGTTTTGAGTGTATTGATGGTGATATAATTGTGTAATCGACGATGTTAAGTTAAGTGATTGTTTGTTTACAAAAATTTCGGCCTTGATTGGTACAGACTTTAGAGCTTTTGTAAAAAAAAAAACGATAGACATTGTATTTTTTCAATAATTTAATATTTTTCCATTTAAATGTTACAATTTCAATCCAAAACAAGTTTTAAATAAAAGATACAGTATTTTCGAAGATTCTGACATCAGTTTTGAGTGTATTGATGGTGATATAATTGTGTAATCGACGATGTTAAGTGATTGTTTGTTTACGAAAATTTCGGTCTTGATTGGTACAGACTTTAGATTATGATCACATTATCGTCTACATAGTTTTACATACTTCATGCTTCTTCAGAAAAAAATATCCGGTCTAAATCGGTTCATAATTGTCAGTTATGCGCGAACATACATAAAAAAAATAGGTACTTATATATAAACCATAGATTTAAGATTTTTTTAAACAGACGAATTGTGAACCTCCTCCTTTGTTCAAGTCGGTTAATTAGGTGTCATTAAATTTAAAAATATTTACCCTCAATATAGGGAAAATACACTCTAATATAAATCACACGGATGTAATCATTAGTCCAAACCTCGAATGAGTTGTCGAGCGCTGTAGGCATTTATCGATGTAGGTATTTGCGAGTGACGGAGGCCTGGCACTAGTGCGTAATAGCACAAAAAATAGTTTTGTGGTGATAGCGTAAATATCCCTACAAAGTTAAAATTAGTAAGTACCTTACTACACGTGAGCTCTGCTCATTACACACTCGGGTGAATTACGCCCTTCCCTACGGCTCGGACTGCAACCCGCAGCCTCGTGTATAATGAGCAACTTAGCTCACTTGTATCATTATAAACAATTATTCTTTTTAACCAGTTTTGTGCCCATTCGTCCCTATTTCTCTTAACCCTTCTTTGCATGATTTTTTACATTTTTTTAAAATAAATCAGGGTGATGTAATTAATGCTCTAGATTAAAGGAAAAATATTAAAAAAAATCCTAGTGTAAATAAAAATATGTATTATGTAAAAAACAATATGATGGAAATTTACATCATCATGCATTGTCACATATTTAGCTCAG
Organism: Furcula furcula; assembly: GCA_911728495.1. NCBI lineage: Eukaryota > Metazoa > Arthropoda > Insecta > Lepidoptera > Notodontidae > Furcula > Furcula furcula. The sequence continues at coordinate 13,984,127 of OU452245.1, forward strand.
TACAAAAAAATAAAAAAATATTGTTTACTCAATCTTCTTTATTCTTTATGATAATTTAAAAAACAATTATTTTTAAATTATCATAAAGAATAAAGAATTGACGCCACATTTAATACACGAAATTGTGGAATAGCCTTTACATTTGGGAAATTTGCACCGAAGTGACCCACCTACTTTTGGCCAATGTTCAGCACCATCTTTTCTTATGTCTTTTGGAGGTGGTGGAGCTGGAGAACCTTTTTTTTTTTTATTGTAATTCTTCTTTTAGTAAACTGGTACTAGGTCTTTTAGCTTCTTTGGTGGTTCCTCTGTTGCATAGCACAAAGGCCAATTCATTTCTGAATTGGCCCATTGTAAGCAGACTCTTTTTAGGTTCACCTCTTTCTTGAGCATTTTTTTATAAATAATCCAAGATTTTATAATAGCTAGATCAAATAGATGAAAAAAAATACGCAAATACCACTTTTTAGACCTCATTTTTATATGATTTCTGCCCAAAAAGCTATCCATGAGATCTACTCCTCCCATATGTTTATTGTACTCTTGGACAATAAACGGGCAAGTAATATCAATTTTTTCTTTTGTTGTCCTGTCAAATCTATTGACTTTAGTTACAGGCAATGCTCCAGAATAAGAAGATAACAGGGTTGCTATCTTATTATCTTTCCAAGCCACACAACTCAAATCTATACCATCATGCACAGACACTCTTTCCTCAAAACTACCTCTGGGCACAGATTTTTTCATGAAATTTTTCTTCTCTGGAAGTTTATTATTTGGTATCCTATTGATATGGAGTTTCTAGGTGTGATAGACCGCCTGAAGCAGTAGAACTCCCCAAGAAAGTAATTTTATCTGTATCATACACCAGATTCCTTTTTTTCCAAACCAAGCTTCTTTTGTCAAATGGAAAACTGGATGAAGACTGCAAATTGGATGATGTTGATGGGTGAGAGGATTCTTGATCTTCTGGTTCTACAAGAGGAGGATCAATGTCAGCAGTTTCATCCACATCATCATCATCATCATCATCGTTCTCCTCCTGCAACACTCTTATAACTTCATCAGCATCGCGGTTTTCATCATCGGAATCTTGGTCATCAAGGCCATCTTCTGAGAGCCAACCGCCTTCTGACTTACTAAGATAATCTTCAATATCTCTTTCATTCAAGTTTCCCTAAAAAACAACATAAAATAAACATTTACAAAAAAAAATTGCTATACATTACAAGTGAAGTTACTGCACAGTGATGTAAATTTCCGTCACATAGTTTTGAGAAATCTATTCACAGTGTTTTGATATAAATTGTACATAAAATAACAAAAACATGAAAACAAACCTTTTTTCCACTCATGTTCACTTTTCTTGTATTTTATATCTCCGTTTATTTCCATAAACAAATTAAAAATATCACTTGTTTCTTCCAGTCACAACAAACAGCGGAATGACAAGTTCTAAGCCTGGTAATTGACAGTGACGTTTACTATTTTTTGACAACTGCGTTTTGTTGTACGCTATAGTCGCTTAAAAAGTTGCCAGCAACAACAAATTTACAGTACAAGGGTTTTGAGTACCTTTTTTTGTTGACTAAATATTATGATTAAAATTTCCATCATCATGCAAAGAAGGGTTAAATTATTAAGTATATATTTTTAGTCTTCCATATATTATACTTGCGACTGATAATAATAAAAAAAGCTCACTGAGAGAGCGCTTGCCTTGGAAACAAGGTGCGCAGGTTCGAACCCCGGCTCGCACCTCTGATTTCTTCAATGAATCATGTGCGAATCGTCTTTGTGCGATTGTTACTAGCTTTCGGTGAAGGAAAACATCGTGAGGAAACCTGCATGTCTGAGAAAGCCTAACTTTTTTTTTTTTTTAATAAACTTTGTTGGTTCGTATATGGTTTAATTTTGTGTTTTATTGATGCCGGATTTGACAGGTGATACGCGATTGGATACGTGCCTGTCAAACAGGGTTGGAGTTTTTATGTTACACAGGGGTGAAACGATTGTCTTGTTTTTCCCCCTTGACCGGACAGACAGGTGACGCGATTTGATACGACCCTGTCTGTCGGATTAAGGTATGGGAGGAAAAGACAAGGACCGGAAGTGAGACGAAGAAGCGATTTGATAATAGACTAAGATAGAAATAAATAGAGGTGAATAAAATAAAAATAAAGTAAAATAGAATGAAAGGTAAAAGAGAAGGTGATAAAGATAGATGAAATTGGGTGGACAGGCGAACGCGATTTGATACGTTGCCTGTCCACCCTCGTGACTATACCTACTTCTTCTTGACCGGACAGACAGGTGACGCGATTTGATACGACCCTGTCTGTCAGATTAAGGTATGCGAAGAAGTAGGGGGATTTGTGACTCGCATAGGGTGTTTATAAATAGATATAAAAAGGAATAAAAAGAGAAATAAATTAAAAATTTTAAGTAGGAAGAGAGCTAGAAAGTGAAATAGGGATGAAATGTAAAGTGAAATGAGATGGATTATGGGGATGGATGATGACGCTATTTTTTGACTCCGTAGTCGATTTTGCTGTCAATTCGCTGTTGCATTGCACGCAGTCTTGGGCATTCGGGAGAGGTAGCTTTATGAGACGTTAGGTACTAGTTTGGTGTGGAACTTGTTGTGCTGCAGGCAAGTGAAGCACTTCGGTGGACCTTCTTTGGATTTCTGTGGGCAGTCTTTTTCCCTGTGACCGTCTTCCGCACAAAAGGCGCAGGTGATACGTTCGACGCCGCACTTGCCGCTCACGTGGCCAAACTGCAGACATTTGGTGCACTGCATAAAGGGGGTGAAATTTTCCGCGTGCACTCTTGTGTGTTCCACTGCTACACGGCCCACCTCTAGCATTTTGCTCCAGATGTCCGGCTGAGCCACAAGAACGGCGTTGTACAGTTTGGGGTTGCGGTTGTGTCGCTTAAATGCCAAACGCAGGTCATTTGGGTCGGAGATTAATGCTTCTATATCGGGGTTTTGCCCCATGATGATGCTGATGAGCTCATCTGATGGAGTGTCTGATGAGATGCCCTTCAGCATCACCATGGGCAGTAACTTTTTGGCAGGTTCGGCCTGGACCCGTGATGCCGCTTTGAGTCGCTGTAGTGCGTCAGCACACTGCTCTGTGGTCTCGAACTCAATTCTGAGCTTTCCCTTGGAAATACCCATGACGCTGGATGGGGCGTATTTGGCGGACTTAAAGTCCATGCTTTTTCGCAGTGCTTCTATCGCCTCCTGGCGGGTTTTGGTACCTGCAGGTGGAGTAAAAACAATGGCGGGATTATTTTGCTTCGACGAAGGGCTAGGCTTTTCAGTGGGGAAGGTGGTACGGGGTGCCGAGGCGGCGATGCGCGAGTACGAAGGAGTGGTTTGTGGTTGGTGTGCATTACCCCAGCAAGAAAGATGGTCGTAGAGAAGATTGAGTTAAACGAATAATTAGAGCATAATCTGCTGTAAATGTGCGCGGAATAAAAAATTAGTGCATCATTTCGTTTTCGAGAAAAATCCGAAAAACGATTCTTGCTGGGGTAACGTTGTTCCAGCAAGAAGATTCTAAACCAATGGTCGGAGAGAAACATAAACTTCAGGAAAGATAGCTTATATTTGTGCGTAAATGTGCTCTGAAAATGAAATTTGTGCGTCTTAAGATTTCAGAGTTATTACAATTCCTGCTGGGGTAACGTTTTGCAGAATCGTGTTTCTCGGAAACCAATAATTGTGCACCTATAGAATAAACGATTATCAGTAGCTCTTAATTTGTGCGTATTTGTGCATTAATTAGATTTTCAAAAATATTTACCGTTTTAGCGTAATAATGGATTTATGAAAACCAAAAAAAAGGTCCTAGCGCTTAAACGAACAAAAATTCATACACACTGAAAACGGTATTCGGTCCTTTTTAATACTCTTAACATCCACGTAAAGTTTCAACATATTATATACGCATTATTGAATAATATCACTTTGAATCAAAACTGATAATGTCTGGCTTTGACGTCAAAATACAAAAAACAAGACCAACCCTAGAGTTTTTGGTATAAACCAAGAATTAGAGCACTTAATGAAATACATATCCTGAAAATTTCAGCTTCAAATATCTCATAATAAAGAAGATTCAAACAAAAACTAGAACCCCTGTTAGATTACTGGTTATCCGACCAAATTGGAATGAACCCAAAAAAGCGAGGATTTCATACATACTCGTGACCTTCTTAACTTTGCACACAAACAGCTTTGCCTGGGTACACTGAAGTATAAAACTGTTAACGGAAATTACTTTTATTCTAAATTTAAATATAATCAAGAACCAAAGTTGGTGCCTTTCTTTTTATAAAGTATGTACTATGCGTTTCAACTAAGAATGTGTCCGCCATACTGCGGAACTTCACTCGTTTTTTACGATTTCTGTATCGGCAGCAGAGTAAACACAAAATGAAAAATTCGCCTCGGTTTTGATTATTTGATGTAATGTCTTATTTTGCTATCAATTTTTGTTAAAACATCATTTTTTGTAATTATATATTTGAAATGGCAAGATGGCGGCCACATTCTTAGTTGTAACGCATAGTATCCAGTTACTTATAGTTCATGTAGGTGAAGAGTTCAATACAATGTCAGTTATATTATTACGCAATTAAACTTTATTTTAAAACCAAATTTAGGTTGCCTGGAAGAGATTGGTTTTTAACGATAAGGCCACCTTTGTACATTAATTTCTTCAACGTATTGTTAAATTTACATGTAACTTTTGGTGTAGAATAAAGTGTATTTATTATTATTATTTTAGTTTTATTTTCTCTAGTTTTCACACCCGGACTTTTTAAAGGCTTGCGTGGGGACGAATCCAAGACGTAGAGGTCTGTTGGGTGAAATTAATGATATGAAAGACACATGTCAGAATAAACTGCTGGAAATAAGATATAAACAGCAGTTGACTCTGGCAGACTACTCTGGCCTATTATAAGTATAGTGCCTAACCTAGTATGTGGAAAGATTACTATATGTTTTTGAGTGGATATTTGGTTGACTGAACGCCCAGTGTTCAGTGTAAAAGGCCGGGGTCTCTTGCCACCTACTCATTATTTTTTGGCAAGTGGTTACTTGCCACCCACTAGATGGACTCTCCATACGGCCGTCATAAGACGACGGAAGGCAACAACGGTGTGGGTGGCTCAACACCCCTGTGTTGAGAGGTATGCTGCGCTTTCTCCGGAGTTACTCGCGGCGTTATGACTTTTAGCACTTCCACCCTATATAGCTCTAACAACTCCTCTCTGGACGGCCAATAAAGGTAAGCCAGAGCTGAGTCCCGCGGGTCTCCTTCGGTTTTCACTCGGCCGACGAAGACACGCCAAGGTGGGGGCCCTGACCAACTCGCTGGAGTACTCGGGTCCTTGGTGTCGTTACGCACCAGGACTAGTAAGTATCTAACTATCTACCCATACATTTACAATAGTTCCCTTGGCTGCCGAGGTAAACTGTTATTTTTTCTTCAATTAAGTAGTTGACCTCGGTAGGTACCAACCAACCACACACCATTTAATTGTAAAAAGGGCCTCTATGTGTTGGATTCGTCCCCACGCAAGCCTCTTAAAAGACCGGGTAAATCCCGTGAAACAAAAAACATGAAAATAATAATAATATTTTGGGACAATCGACGAACGATCTTCTGATCTCAAACTAGGCAGAGCCTTTACTATGGTAAACAGGCAGCTGATACTAATACTTATAAGTATACTTTTTTGTCATTGTGCGCGTCGCAGGTAACCGGTGGATGCAAATAGCCAATTTTCGTTCATTGTGGCGTTCGAAGGGGGAGGCCTATGTTCAGCAGTGGACGTCTTCCGGCTGGTGATGATGATGATACTTTTTTTGTAAATACATACTGATATACTTATTTATTTATTTATTTATTCTTTATGCACAAAACAGTACATAGGCGGACTTAATGCCAGAGGCATTCTCTACCAGTCTACCTTAGGGTGATGCAGAGACAAATCGTGGTAGGTGCAAACAAAACAAGCGAAACGAAATAATCATAGATAAATATTTTAAAACTATAATTTAAATTACAATAAATAATATAATACTAATACTTATATATTAGAAAATAAAATATACTAATATATATATTATATACATAATTATCTTCGAGAAGAATCTGCCATTTTACTGCGCAAGTATTCCTGTAACTTTATTTTAAATGTATAACGTGTTGTAGCCATCCTGAGTTCTAGAGGGAGCGCATTCCAGAGGAGAATGGACTGGACGAAAAAAGAAGAATGTATAAAATCAGTTCTGTGAGAAGGACATAGACTTATGACGCCCAGACACTTGGTGGGAATCGAACCCGCGCCCCTCGGTTGGTTGCCAGGGTCTCTAACCACTACACCAACGGGACCGTCAATTATGAAGTGGAAAACCAGAAATTAAATTAAAACTGCATTGTAAATTCAATATGAGCAATGGAAAACGAAGATTTGCTACAAAATTCTTTGACCTTCTACCTGGATGGACGATCTAGTTACCTTTTTCCTTGTCATTAGATTCTTCAGTGGGCGGGAGTTAAATAGTGTTCTAAGTTCCTTAGTTTAGCCCATAAAATAAGATATATGTTTTTTTTCACACACCAATTTTGTTCATGAAACTAGTTTATCCCATTGTAAAGTTGGCAACACTGATCCCTGTTTAAAAAGTAAGTACCTAGGTTGCGCTCGCTTAGCTCGAGTGCTACGCTAAGAAAAAAAATACGAGAAAGTACAATCAAACTGAAAGGCCAAAGGGATAGTAGTCGGAGCAGTCCCCCTAAGCAGCACGCGCGCACGGGTTGACTCGAGAAGCAGCCATCACGCCCCTCAACCATATTGGAGGGAAGGGGGTGACCCGCCACAAGCAGAGCGATTCGATAGCGAGCATGACATATTTTTTTGTGATGAAACTGGGAAAGACAAGGCTTATGTCTTTCCCAGTTTCATCACTAACAAGTATAAATTTTAAAAAACCCCGACATACATAACATTATATCAACTGATCATTATATCAAATAAAATTATAGATTCATTTGTTATATCTTGTAAATATTAGAGATTTTGTAATTATATCAATATATTACTTACCCCAATTTTATGGTCTTTACCAGATAAATTCCTCCAAATTAATCATGGTTCTCCAGGAAGTTCTTAATCGGTGGTGACCAAATTTATACAGATTCATTATATACAGGTTCCTTCTTTCGAATAAAAAAAGATTCATTGAAATTGGTCAATATTTGCCAGTGTTATGACCAGTTTTGTCCTTAAAAAGCCGTAAAAACATCAACCTCCAGCATTCCTACAGTTTTTTCAGAGTCGCCATTCTCATTTTTTCAGGAACTACTTATTCGTACGTAATATTTTTTTATGGGACCCAATTAATGGAACGGCTTATCCGTACAATTCGAATTCGAATTGAGAACCTCCTCCTTTTTTGAAGTCGGTTAAAAAGAAGGAAGTTCTCAATTTAACTGAATTGTATGTATTTTTAACACGCTTTTACTTGCTTGAGCTATATGTATGATGGTAATGGAATCTTGCAATGCAATTTTGATTTTGACTCAATGTAGTCTCGCGGTCACGAACGGTGTCGGTCGATAATCGCTTGCACGAGCCGCCCCGAAATACATGCGGGCGGGGTAGGAGCACGTACGTTCGTTCAAACGATTCTAATTGAAAACTGGTACACCGTTCGTGTCCACGATAGTTCGTACACAGAGGTCAGTGAACTTTCTCGGAGAGCGGTTTTTATTATAAGTATTGGAAATATAGATTTTTTATTGCAATGCGAATCATTGCTATTTACACCTATAAACTTGCAATGCATTCTGTGGTTATCGTAATTAAATAGTAATTAACAGAACTGTAACAATATATTGTAAAAATAATGACAAACTATAACCACCTGACGGACTATTAAGATAACCGCGATTGTTGATAAACATTATGAACGTAACTGTACAGACAACAGCTTCACATAATACTGTCATTTAAAGAAGGTCACGAGTATGTATGAAATCCTCGCTTTTTTGGGTTCATTCCAATTTGGTCGGATAACCAGTAATCTAACAGGGGATCTAGTTTTTGTTTGTATCTTCTTTATTATGAGATATTTGAAGCTGAAATTTTCAGGAGATGTATTTCATTAAGTGCTCTAATTCTTGGTTTATACCAAAAACTCTAGGGTTGGTCTTGTTTTTTGTATTTTGACGTCAAAGCTAGACATTATCAGTTTTGATTCAAAGTGATATTATTCAATAATGCGTATATAATATGTTTTGAAACTTTACGTTGATGTTAAGAGTATTAAAAAGGACCGAATACCGTTTTCAGTGTGTATGAATTTTTGTTCGTTTAAGCGCTAGGACCTTTTTTTTGGTTTACATAAATCCATTATTACGCTAAAACGGTAAATATTTTTGAAAATCTAATTAATGCACAAATACGCACAAATTAAGAGCTACTGATAACCGTTTATTCTATAGGTGCACAATTATTGGTTTCCGAGAAACACGATTCTGCAAAACGTTACCCCAGCAGGAATTGTAATAACTCTGAAATCTTAAGACGCACAAATTTCATTTTCAGCGCACAATTACGCACAAATATAAGCTATCTTTCCTGAAGTTTATGTTTCTCTCCGATCATTGGTTTAGAATCTTCTTGCTGGAACAACGTTACCCCAGCAAGAATCGTTTTTCGGATTTTTCTCGAAAACGAAAGGATGCACTAATTTTTTATTCCGCGCACATTTACAACAGATTATGCTCTAATTATTCGTTTAACTCAATCTTCTCTACAACCATCTTTCTTGCTGGGGTAATGCTCACTTGTGGTTGGGGTAGGGTGGGTAACGGTGGAGGTAGGGTGGGTAGCGATGGTGCTTCAGTGGGTAGCGGTGGGGGTGTGTTTCGCAAGGAGACGAGGTGTTTATCCAGCTCGCCTCGTACACATTGGGCTATCTCGTGTTTCAGGTTGTTGGTGACAGCAAGAACTAGCTCATCTTTAAAATTTGTGGAGGGGGAGAACGATTGAGTGGGTGCCTCAGAGGGAGGTTGTACAGTGGGATGGAATTGGTCTATTTTGGTAGTGATTACGTTTATTTCCTCTGCTGCTGATGTTATGAGTTTCTTATTTGCTGATGTCACGCTTTTTCCTGTAGTGATCGCAGTGATGATGGTCGCAGTGAGTTTGCGGATGGCATCTATTGCAGCAGGGAGGTCGCTTACCTCCCTGGCAAGAATGGGTAGTGAATGGATCGGTTGTGAGCGGGTGTTTGTTGGTAGGGATAAGGTGATAAGGGGTTAAAGGGTGGGTGGGGTAGGGTCTGCTTGGGAGCTTGAAGCTTCACTACGGGGGATGCTGCATGTCGGGGGGTGAGTAACGGTGAGGGGTACGACAGGAGCTGCGCGTGATCGTGGTCTTGGGGGTGGGCTGACTGAAAAAGTGATATTTGTGATATCTTGCTGTGGCTTGGGGTCCGTGGGCTTTGAGGCGGGCGCCCGCCGCACGGGCGAGCGTCCTATTGGCATGGTTGGTCAGTGTGACCAATCCAGGCTTTGTTGTCGTGGCAACCGAAGAACAAAATGGAATTTGGGAGGGTGGGGTGCTTACCCTTGTTGGAGACGATAGGAAAGATGTGAAGGTGGGTGATAAGAAGGTGAAAACCGGGCGGCTCTAGCTAGCCCGGTTGCGGAGATATGAGAAGACAAAGTTTATGAGATGGACAAAAGTTGATATGGCCAGTGATGACCTTCGAAAGATCGCCGGATCGGGGCGTGTGATACGTCAAAAGACGCGGCTTGAGACGTAGATCACGACACCGAGCGCGGCAGACAACGGATAGAAGAAAATTTTCGGAAAAACTAAGAAAAACTAAAAATGTTGTATGAAAATTATGGAAAAGTGGAAGTATGAAAGGAAATTTGTTCCGGCGAGTGCCGGTAACGATCAGGAGGTGTGAGTGCGAGATGAATGCAATATGATGTGCAAGTTTCGCGAATGTGGTACAATGGGTTACGAAGTTATGTCGTGTGAGAAAGCCTAACTAGCTCTCGAATGACATGTGAAGTCCGCCAACCCGCACTTGGCCAGCGTGGTGGACTATGGCCTAAGCCCCCTCATCTTGAGGGGAGGCCCGTGCCCAGCAGTGGGACATAAACAAGGGCTGGTATTATTATTATTACACATCGATACACTATACCAACTAGATTAGCTGTCACGAACAAAATGACATCGAAAATGTGGTCGCGGTTACATTTACTTATACAACTATACACGTAGCTAGAAATTGTAGAAAATAGTTTTAAATAATTCGGAACGTCGGACTAATAGCAGCCTTCACATGTAGTAATAAAGTCTAATTCTGTATGCAGTAATGTTGGCACATAAAACCTTTACATCGGAGACAAAGAAAAATCAATAAAACCGCCAAAATTATACGAAAAAAAGTAGTTGTTTTGACTTAAACAAAAATGTACTCATTTAAAAGAAAATCTTAACCACTATAAAATAAGGTTCAAAACAGGTGTGTTTCCATTGTGTGTGTACTGACTTACAAACTTATCCGTGCTGGTGGCAAAAATGAGAATTACCTTTTGTATTATGGTAATGACGTGTAGTTTAACAGTTTCGTATAGACAGTGGCGACACGCCTATCCGTAACATTAATTTTGTCAGTCTCTAGCGGAGAAAATATCAAATAAATAATTTTTATTTCGTATTATAATGATATCTTACTTATATTTATTATTTAAACTAGTAGTAATAAGAAAACGAAACGAAAAAAAATTTCTCCATTTGTAATTTTAGTATTACGATAAGTATTATATTATTTGGACAGTTTATAAACGCGCAATAAGGAATTTCGATACATCCTGTTGTCGGCTCGTACTAATTTGAAATAGAGCGACAGCCTCTCTATTTTCGTGACCACTTTTCGGGTCGTGACAGCTAATGTAGTTGGTATAGTATAAGGATGTTATTAAATGATAAAAATGTATTACCAGTAAATAGGTACTTAGGTATAGGTCCTAATGTACATAATAAAACTGCAAATTATGGATCAGGCAATAAAGAAAAAATGAATAAAATAACGATAAATCAAAACGATTGAAAGTTTCAACAGAAATAAAATGAAAGCCTATAAAACTTATATTGAATTGCTTTATGTTATTAAAATTACATAAATATTTATATATTATTTATTTAACAATTTATGTACACACAAATACCGGACAGAGAAAATAAACATTAGGATAAAATAAAAGTACAAACGCTTTTACTTATTTCATAAGAAATCACTTCCAGTTTCCAGTAGGCCCAGGAGAGAAACATAAAATAAAGAAATAAGACTCAGTGTGTGGGAATCACTAAAAAGATAGGATACAAAGAATAATATTAAAACATATAAATACAAATGCTAATGAATATACAACAAATAGGTAAAATTAAAAAACAATTTGATATAATCTACAACAACAATCTAGACTAGACAGTAGACAGATAGTATTATTTATCACGTTTTATAACTGAGGAAATTGTTTTCCATTCAACATGCAACGGGTTTCATTCACAACCTGACAGCATGTACAGTGAAGGAATAAGAGTCAAAATCAGTTTTATGTGAAGGAAATTTAAGAACAGTATGGATATGAGATCTACAGGGAGCATCAACTGAATGTACAAAGGTGAATATAAAAAAAAGAATCGCTCCTGTAGATAAGAAGGGTAACTGAGATTATTCAAAATATTGAAAAGGAGAGAAAGAATGCGAGTGTTCCTGCAAAGGCGAATAGGGAGCCACTTGAGCTGTTTGCGAAATTGAGAAACATGGTCGTACTTTTTGAGATTAAAGACAAAACTAATACAGACATTTTGCAAACGCTCGAGCTTGTTTAAGAGCTCCTCTGTGGCATCCAGCAGGCTTAGGACGATGTGCACATCATGTCAAAATATTGTTCAAATAATCTCGATATGCTTACTAAACAAATATTTTATTACAATATTATGAATTTACATAATCAGTCTTTGACCCTCCTTATGTTCAATACTTCATGATCACTTATGTTCGTTTTTGTTGATATGACATCTCAGACCTTATTTTCGCAGGAATCCAATTGGGAATCTGAGAACATTTTCAGTACCCGACTGTACATACCCGTAGACTAACACATACACATACCGTACTCTTACTCTTTTTTTTTTGGGAATGTTAGACCCTGTTGGCCGCAGATGGCCATTACAGCTTCACCGGACAATAGGAGGCAAGCGCTTAAAGCACTCTAGCCTTAACGGCAGAAGTAGCGACGAGCTCAAGGGCACCTCAGGGAGGCACGGCCTCGGCTTGGGCTGTCGCTTAAGAGAGGGCTGAGTTTACCACCGGTTCACAACGCGCCCCCACTGAGAAGAACCGGCAAGAAACTCAGTGGGGTGATGCACGTCGTTGAGGTCGCATACGTACGACCATTCGGCCTCGCCGGCGAGACCGGTGTCTGATAGCTAGTGTAGCAAACGGTTGTCGGGGCGGGTTCGGCGCATCCCGGTCCAATAGGACCGTCATGGGGTCAGGAGGGTCGAGCAGTACGTGCCGTGGTCTGCGGCGCGAGTCAGAAGGACTAGGGGCGTAATCGGCGGCGGCGCGGATTAAACTGTTACTCTTACTCTAATACCTTACGGTAAGCATGTTAAAGAAATCGAAGGTCAGACACTAAAGCCAAATGATCTGACGGAAAGACAACACTAGGTAACGCAGTATGTAATTTTAGTTCGTCCACACTAGGTAAAGGAACCACCTGAAAAAAAAAGCAAAGAAATATTGAATACAAAAAACGTAACAAATAATACTTATATCTAAATTTAACAGAAATTCGCACAGTGGAAGCCAAAACGTATAGTAGTCATTTTAATTAGGTAAGAATATATGAATTGCATAAGTACATAATTTATTGCCGTTATTGCTGATATGTACATATCGTACGTTCATAATTCCATACAAATATCTGTTTCAAGGCAGTGTTTCGACGGGCGGATTCACTCATTTTAGCGAAAACAGATGAAATATGGCGGGAAAGTGTTTTTAGTTTGTCTTAATGTCGTATATTTATTGATATTAAAACAATACAAACAGTACAACTAAAGAAAAATTTTCTTCATTTTTGTACATACTAAATACGAAAAGACTTTCCCCGACTATTATAATAGATAATAGATGGTGTTGGTAAAATAAGTACTGTAAGTAAATAAGTATCATCGATATAGTATTTAAACTTGATTAGGTGTTACGGTCCAAAAAGTGGCACACAAAAATAGCGCCCTTGTGTCGCTATTTCTTTTCAAGCCAAAGGCTGACAAAATTATTTTTACCGGTAGGAGTGTCGCTACTGACTATATGAAATATGAAACTGTCAAGCTTTACGTTATTATAATAATAAAACCGTTTGTTCATGTTTCTGCCACCAGCACAGGTAAGTTCGCGACCTTCGATCCAAATTTTTAACCGACTTCAAAAAAGGAGGAGGTTTTCAATTCGTCTGTATATGGTGCCAAATATACACAGCCGGTAAGCTAACACACCAACTTCAATAATGTTTAAATTATTTTATACTTTTCAGTGATATTGAAGTCGGTTCAATTTTTTTTTAAAAAGATTTTATAGATGTCGTTTTGTTAGTGATTTTTTTATCTAGTTTATATATTATATCGATGCTATATATTATTATATAAAATAGAATGTTCTGGAGGGCAGATGTTTACTATGGACAGATGTCCATAGTAAAGATCGGCAATTATTTGCCAGTCATCGGTTCCATTAAAGGTACGCGTCCATTGGCCCGCGCCGGACGCACCGCACGCACGGCACGGATTTTAGTTTGCTTTCTATGACGGCGCGGATAATGGACGCAGCACTATGTAAAGTCATACGAAGCAAACTAAAATCCGTTGCGTGCGGTGCGTGCGGCGCGTGCCAATGGACGCGTACCTTAAGTATATATACACACAGACTAATTGACCGACTCATGAATCATCTTGATTTCCGGACAATCAGGAGAGCGGCCTAAATCGTCCCAACCAATAAGGAATAACTACACGAAGTTGTTAGTCGCCGCAGGATTAGAACCCGTAGTCTTCCGTTTGCAAAGCAAGCGGTTTCCTGCTGGGCCACGGTTGCTATGACACATAATAGTTATGCGTCATTTCATGGCTATCAACCTAGTTAAGTTAAACCAAAATAGATAAAGAACTATTCATTTATTACCTGTTCAACGGCTATGTTAGTCTTTTCGTAAAAAATGTAATCTAAACAGTCAGCAAATTCCGCAGTAAAATTTGTATATGGTGGTGTTCCACATGCACTCGCAAGTGGGATGCTTTGTTCCAGAGATAAATCAGATACAGCTTCGTTTGCATCTAAAAACAAAATATGGTATTTTTAAACAAATGCTTGTAAACATTAATTCCTAGGTATTTATTATTATTATTTTGCAAGTATGGCTTTTTTTTTAACATCATTTCAACATTTTTTACCTTAATTTAGTAAGTAGGGTATTGGTGCCGATTCTGTTGTTCAACTGAGTACACTAAACTAAAATAATTCTTAATTAAGTTTAGAAAATCATTTATCCTATTCTGTTGTTCATTGAAACTAAATTTATTCATCACTTAATTTGATTTTGACAGCTACTAAATTGAGTTGATAGTGAGGTTTTCATTGGTCAAATTGTGTTAAGAGAAAACAATTATATTGGTGCCGATTCTGTTGTCACCACTAGACTAGGCTAGACTAAATTTTAGTTTAGTGGTGTCAAACGATGATTAAGTGCTTAATTTGATTTCGACAGCTACTAAATTGAGTTGATAGTGAGGTTTTCATTGGTCAAATTATGTTAAGAGAAAACAATTCTCTTGCTCAACTTATTACACTAAACTAAACTAAAATAATTCTCCGGCTACGATACTTATATAAATTTTAATATATAGGATAATAATTTTAATATATTTTTTTATTAATATTTATTAATAAAAAGTATTTAATATTTAGGATTTTAATATTTATTTAAATATTTATTTAAATATTTGTTTGAATATTTATTAATATTTATTTTAATTTTAATAAATATTTATCTTAATATTTATTTTAATATTTATTCTAATATTTATTTTATATATCAATATTTATTTCATTCTATTTTAGTCTATTCTATTTTATTTTAGTCGACATGTTTTAGATGCCGACTATTTTGATCTAATTTTAGTTTGAAGTTTCTAATATTATGCATAAATGACGTAAACTGTGCACAACAGAATAGCAATATACATTTAAAACTAAGTTGAATTAGAATTATGAATATGATGCAGTATGTATTTTTAAAAGTATTCTTTTAACATATTATTATTAAATAATATTAATCTAATTATAATTATGATGCATTTTGTATATGATTACCTATGTTATACATAATATAACTATTACTATAATATAACTATTATTTGTTTTTAGCCAATTATTAATTTCTTTTTTCACTCCTGTAGTAAATACCTATATACAAATTTCTTCAAGTCCTTTTTATTTTATTTTTATGTGTGTACAATAAAGAGTATAAATAAATAATAAATAAATAAATAAATATTTTTTTATTAAAATATATTTTCCCACTTAAGTTAAAATTATACTTATATCAACTGCTTGACATCCGTGGGCCTACTAGGTCCAGATGAAAACCAGCGCCAAGCTCTTTTGCTTGGCAATAAAGCTGATCTGGAACCTTTTTGGTCCAGCCATGGGGCACATTCTTGCAATTACTCTTTTGGTATAATTTTTATGTTTGTTTTTTCTTTATGTTTGTATGTTTTGTTTTGTCGTTATGTAAGTATGTTAATTGTGTCTTATTGATGCATGGCCAAATAAATGTCTTTTGTCTTTGTCTTTGAGTAACTAAAACCAATTATATTCTATCAAACTATAGCTAATTTAGTTTAATTCATGGTCTCTGAATAGGAAGGACACGACTAAACTAAAATTTAGTCTAGTTTAGTCTAGTGTGTGACAACAGAATCGGCACCATTGTTTTTCTGATTACACTAAACTAAAATAATTCTCCGGCTACGATACTTATATTAATTTGAATATTTATATTATTTTATTTTAATATTTGTTTTAATAGTTTTTTAAATATTTATCGTAATATTTATTTTAATTTTAGTTTTAATATTTATTCTAAGTATTTATTTTATTTTAGTCAACATCATTTAGATACTGACAATTTTGGTCTAATTTTAGTTTGAAATTTCTAATATTAGGCATAATTTGACGTAAACTGTGCACAACAGAATAGCAAAATACGTTTAAAACTAAGTTGAGTAAACAAATTATTAAAACCATTTATATTCTATCAAACTATAATTTAGTTTAATTCATGGATCTCTGAAAAGGAATCATCGTTTGACATGACTAAACTAATATTTAGTCTAGTTTAGTCTAGTGTGTGACAACAGAGTCGGCACCATGTCAAACCTATAGCAATGTCAACAAACTTCAATGACCGAAAATACTAAAAATGTTTACCACCTTAGCGCACATTTTTATTCATTCACACATAATAAAGAGGATCTTGATTATACTATACTAGCTTAGAGGAGCTTGTCTCCGAGCCCAGCATCATGGAAGAGACAAAAGCCCTGAGACTCCGCTGGGCGGGCAACTGGAGTTCCAAACGGCTGCCAACCGTGGGGCGACCTAAATACCGCTGGATCGAAGCCATGGATTCGGATTTGAGTGAACTCCTTCACCGATTGGCGAGAGAGAGTGCAAGATCGACACAGATGGCATTTTATAGTGTCGGAGGCCAAGAACAACTTGGTTGTGTGTACTCACACAAACACATTCCCTTCGGTCACAAGATATTAAATAAATATATTTAGTACCTATATGAGTTTACTCATTTAATCAGAGTTTATCAAACAGTCGTCAAACAGCAATCATGCTGTGGTTGATACTTCATATTACAATTTTAAAATGTTATGATTATGATTGTGGATATGGCATCTCATGGTAAACATTTTCAGTATGCGGCTGTAGTACTTGTTGGTTGTTTTGGTGTAGTGGTAATTTAATAGGTATAAAAATATGTACACACTAATACTTACTTGATTTCCAATCAGGCAAAGAACTTGGTGATATCCCAGTTGTATACAATTGATATACACCACATGACGGTACACTGTTGAAATCACCACATAGTATAATGCTTATCCTTTTATCTGAAAACTGTAATTCTAGTGTATATTTAATATATCCTCAAATTATTCAGGATGAACAAATGCTTCAAATCTTTCGTTATTTAAATTTATAAAACAACAAAGAGAATTTATTAAAATTGTTATTTTTACCTTAGATTTTATACATCTCTGAATATCCATCAACCAATAGACAATTATGCCACCTTGCACAAGTCTTATGTGATCAGCATCAGGGTGGAAGTATAAATGTGTATTAGCAACTATTAAAATTTCATCGGAATTATCAATTGATTGAAGAAAAGTTGCACTGGATATTGTTGATCTATCTAACAAACGGACCAATAAGGCAGAATTGTTGTTTATGTTATCCCAAATTGGTTTTAAACAAGGTTTAGTTTTTACAGCGTCTGCCAATAATATTGTTTCTTCTCCAATGTATCTAAAACATTAAAAAAATAGTTAATCATTTAGTAGCAAAATTAAGTTAGTAAATGGTGCCGATTCTCTTGTTCATCTGAATACACTAAACTACACTAAAACCATTCTTAATTATATTTAGAAAATACTATTCTGTTGTTCATTGAAACTAAATTTAGTCATCACTTAATTTAATTTTGACAGCTATTAAATTGATAGTGTGGTTTTCATTGGTCAAATTGTCTTAAGAGAAAACAATTCTCTTGTTCATCTGACTTCAATCAGACTTTCAATTGTGTTAAGAGAAAACAATTCTCCTGTTAATTCTCCGGCTACAATACATAAGGGAACGTAGCCAGTAGCGACGACTGGGATAATCGTATAACGGTACCTACCTAGGTAGATATTTGTTTGATTCATGAATTTGAGCTTGAAATAGAATTACTTATTAAAGGTAAAATATACATTTTTTTATATGTTTGGGAACGAAGCCTTCATTTAGGTAAGGGTCATCTAAAGTATTAATCAAATGTATGGCCCCAGATTTGAGAATTCTAAATATTTTTTTGAACTTCACTGCTACTTTAAAGGGATTTGCAAAATCCCTTAAACTTTCCAGCCTTATTCTCCGCAACCTCATATCCTTTCATCCTGCTACAAATATGGCAGTTTTTAACACTTTAAATTAAGATTGTTTATTTTAGTCGACATCATTTAGAAGCCGACTATATTGATCTGATTTTAGTTTGAGGTTTCTAATATTAGCATCGATATAATATATAAACTAGATAAACATTCACGAACAAAATGACATCTAAAATGTGGTTGCAGAGGTTGCAAACTTATCAGTGCTGGTGGCGGAAACGTGAACTAACGATTTTATAATGATAATGACTTGTAGTTTGACAGTTTCATATAGACAGTAGCGACACTCCTATCGGCAAAAATAAATTTGTCAGGATGTGGCTTGTAAAGAAATAGCGACACAAGGGCGCTATTTCTCGCTACCACTTTTTTAACCGTGACACCAAATCTAGTTTATATATTATATCGATGAATATTAGGCGTAATTTGACGTAAACTATGCACAGCAGAATACCAAAATTCCTTTAAAACTAAGTTGAGTAACTAAAACCAATTATAGTCTATATAAACTATAATTTAGTAATAATTTTATGATTCATGGATCTCTGAATAACAATCATCATTTGACACGACTAAACTAAAATTCAGACTAGTTTAGTCTAGTGTGTGACAACAGAATCGGCAGCAATATGTCAGAAATAAACTTATCGATTTATTTTTGACAGATTTACTAACTTAAAAGCTTTTGTAGCATTTGTTTACCAATTTGTTTAATTTACGTATCAAAAATGGGCATGTTTCATGAAGTATAAAAATACTCGTTAGAGACACTGACCTGAATCTGTCCTTCCTGTAAAAACAAGCCAAGCCCTCAGATACTTCCTTTCCTTTTTTATAAAATTTACCATCTAGACCTTCGGATTCAAAAATAGGAACCAAGCAGTGTCGAAATACTTTGCTGTCTACTTCTTGAAGACATATAATATCACTGTTATAACCTGAATTAAAATTAAATATCGTTGTATAAATGTGTCTAATGTCTGATCTTATAACAATTTAATATTAAGTACTTACTTATACTATTTATATTCGAAATATAAAAACTTATTTTCAGTACTTACATAAATAAGTAAAGTAATAAAAATAAGAAACTTGTATAATGTCTGGAAGATAATGGTACCGATTCTCTTGTTCAACTGACTACACTAAAATAATTCTAAATTTAGTTTAGAAAATCATTTAATCTATTCTGCCATGTTGTTCATTGAAACTAAAGGAGTTGTTCCAGAAATGTATGGAGCCTGGGCCAACACCATGTACACTATATGTATATATAACTATTCAATATAGTAACTCTTTTGTAATGTTATCTTTTTTTAATATTGCTTCGTTTTATTGTACATTTAAGATATCTTGGTCAAGGAGAGCAACACTAAAGATAATATAATACTACTGTAGCAACACCCCACAATAATATGATGGATCGGAAATACGTAACTAAAATGTCAATTTGACAACTGACTATACCTGCGATTGAACTTGTTGCGGATTCCAATCCAAATCACATGCGATAATCAATACAATAAAGCCCCGGGTCAAGAAAGAAACAGTCAATGAATGTCCGCAAACATAAATAATCACTAAAAACTCCGAAATACATTATGTACTCCACGCGTAAACAATCTATTACGATACGTCAACTATAGCATTAACTGTCAAATAGTAAACCAACGTCAAACGCAACTGACATGGCTGCCCTAAAAACAGGGTGGACATACTAAATAACTGCAAAAGTAATCATTTTTGTACAATTGTACTCTGCTTCAAATTAATTTAAAAGTATTTTTATGAAACCCTCCTATGTTTTTCCTATTTTTCCATGTAGTGTACATAGTGTTGGCCCAAAATGGAACATCTCCTTTAGTCATAACTTAATTTTATTTTGACAGCTATAAAATTGGGTTGATAGTGAGGTTTTCATTGGTCAAATTATGCTAAGAGAAAACACTTCTCTTGTTCATCTGATTAAACTATACTAAACTAAAATAATTCTCCGGCTACGATACTTATTTTAATTTTATTCTATTCTGTTCTATTCTATTTTATTTTAGTCGACATCATTTAGATACCGACTATTTTGATCTAATTTTAGTTTGAAGTTTCTAATATTAGGCATAATTTGACGTAAACTATGCACAACTGAATAGCAAAATACGTTTAAAACTAAGTTGAGTATAAAACCAATTATATTCCATCAAACTATAATTTAGTTTAATTCATGGATCTCTGAATAGGAATCATCGTTTGACACGACAACTAAAATTTAGTCTAGTTTAGTCTAGTGTGTGACAACAGAATCGGCACCACTGTAATCTTAAATTACACTTATGGGTGGCTATTTCTTTTGCATGCTATTATAGCTAATTACTGGCTGCTTGGCCTACTAACAATAAAAAGGGATTTAAAGCTCATATGTATAAAAAATTCAATCAAAATATACAAAATTAAATGCTAACCAAGTATTTCTTTAACAATTAGTTGTTTTCTGTAATCTATATGTAAAGCATAGGGTGGGCAGTAAGGATGAAGGACTGTCCTAGTATAATCCGAATCACAGTACAAGTCTGCCAATATATTATAGGATACACATCGAAAACTGAAACAAATAAATAAGGTATTAGTCAATGACATTATAAGTAAAAAGGTATTAGTAGTGTAAAGATTGCACCTATGGTATGTCTATGTACTACTCATTCATTTATGACGTCTCAGCTAACGGTACTGTGTGCAAAAATATAAAGTAATCATTTTTTTGCCCGAATGCCCCAGGAGGAGGGTTATGTTTTTCGTTTTAAGTAATAATTTTTCATAATTTAATCTGGCAATATAATTTTCGTAGCTGTGATATTTTGGACATCATATGGCGTTATCAACTGTTTCTTTTTCATTTCATTTCTTTTTTGTTCAAAGAAAGTCATTAATTTCTATAACAAATTACGTTCGCCACTCTACATATAGGACCTTTCCTCTTTTACTCATTGTAGCAACACAAATTAACGAAGGTAAATCATCAGAAATAAAAACGAAATCAACAAACTACAACAAACAAACACACGGGAGCACAAAACGGCAGCGTTACTTTGCTATCCCTACTAATGAGGCGACGCCTGAGGCGCGGTAAGAAGCAGCGGGAAGGGAGGTAACGGAGTAAGCCATAATCTGACCAGGCCCTGCAAGTGCCACATTTCACAAATTACAAGGGAACCCTGTTACTACACTAACTTAGCATAGCACTTAGCACACTATAACTTAGCACAACCCCATAATCGAATACTTGTATGACACACACATGAACAACATTTTAATTAAGTACACATTTTTTTAACATTAGGCTCAATGATATTTTACTATATATACATAATATCATTGATTTTACTATATATATATATATATATATAATATCATTGATTAGGCTAGTTTTTTAATGAAGCGGTGGCAGGCAGATTACTATCTCTCAAGAATTCTACTGTACATACGAAGATAAAACCGAAGGCGTCTAGGTTGCTGTCCTCAGTATCCTTGGCTCATACCGATGCCGCCGTATTCATCCTACTAACTAGAACTAAGTATTTGAAAACCACCCACATCAAATGTTAATTATTCTATGTCCATATTAATCTATTACAACTATTCCAGTAATGATCATTTACATTTGAGCGCACAGATTTAGTAAAGATCAAGCGTATTAATAGGTAAGTATAGGTTCAGCGAGGAGAGCTTGATTTTAAAGTAGCTAGGAAAATGTAGCCAATTTTTTAGCTACAAATTTATTTTTTTGGTAACTACCAAGTCCCAAAAAGTTGCTAGATCTAGCTAAATAGTGGCTAAAGTGGCAACACTGTCGTGTGGCAATGGGCAGCGGGAATTCCCCGAGCAATAAACCTAACCATCGACAACAGAGATTCAGTATGCTTTCGATTAGCGAAACATATTCAACCAAATACCTGCGCTATTTGAATTTGACATTACTTTTATTTACATAATATACATGTATAATTCTATATTTTACATATTAGTTAATAGTATAATGTCATAATGTGTAGATGCAGATGCACCTCCCTTAAAGTAACCCTGGCGGCGCCCATGATTAAATTGTTAAGAATTTGTATGAGAATGGTGTATTTTTAGAACATAACTGTTTTAATGTGGAACTATGTTGTGTATACAGCAGAATAGCTTAACGTAATTAAAATGTTTCTAACATTCCTTATCGTCTTGTTAGTTGGGTAAATATATACTTACATACATTTAAGAATAATACCGAACTCTTTTAGGATTTTTCTACTACTATTTTATTATAAATATGTATGTATGTAATATTGGTTTGATACTTTGGTCTTTCAAATAAATAAATAAATTTTGTGCTTAAATGTATTTCTTTAACTTACCTATTATTTTTCAATTTTAGTTTTGTAAACATATGCCTTATTTCAAATGGACATATTCCAGGCCCTGCTTCAACATTGCTTTTAGAAATAGCTTCAACTGCTGGGCCAATCATTAAATCATTACCTGAAATACCAATGCACATTAAGAAAATAATTATCACATGCCAAATAATTGAAGGTGCTAGCAAAAACATACTTGCCTGGGATGCATTCTAATTTGAGCTTCATACCTATATCCTGCACACATGGGGTATATGTAAAACTAGATCCAACTAATTCCCAATTTATATGTAAGTCACTTATGGGATTTCCGTTATCATTAGTTGTACGGCCTTTGTACCAATTGAATATACACTTCCCAAGTTCGGCATATTGAACCTCGAAGTATTCAGGATAAATGGGGAAACCAGCCAATACACATTGTGGTATGTTAATACTTAAAACCCAAGGTGGGTTCAAAACTATGTCATATTCATTATCAAAAATTTTGAATTTCATAGGACCTGGCATTTGGAACAAGTCATTGCAAGTACAATTGTCATCAATTACATCATTATTTTCAACAAACAACTTTGGTGTTATAATATCAACGGAATTAGGTTGACTTCCCTTTTTTTTTGTTTTGTTTACAACTTTCTGTACATTGGTTGCTATGCGAGTTAGTAATATTTTAACAGTTTCTGTCGGCTTCCTACTAAAATTAAATTGTCTGGCTGTACCTCTGACGCTTAATAAAAACGAAATATCAACCTTATCCTCTTTTTGAATATATCTAAAATAACATTTATTCATGTTCATAGTTGTTGTTTTAGAGAGTACGGTAGAAAAAAACCTACAAGTATTCGAATATAGTCTAGAAATCATAACCAGCAACGTCCAAGTTGCAAGTTGAGACACGTGGATCACCTCTGGCGTAAAACCCTCTAAATATAATAATACCCGTATCTTATGACCTTACGACACGAATTCAAAAATTATTTATTTATTGACGAATCCATTTTATTTTAGGTTAAAAAAAGACAGACTGTAATACAGTGTTCCCAACTCTCAAAAATTTATCCCCCTAAGCTCCAATCAAAATCCCCTAAAACCACCACAGTTTCTAGAGATTCCCCCTAAAAAAAATATTGTTTATATAATACATAATTAAATATTTTTAAATAAATAATAAATTAAAAATGATAAAATATCATAAACGAACAATAAATTTTAAACATTCAATAAATAATTTCACCATTTTATTAAATTCTTTATTTATAAATTATCTAAAACTTCAACTAGATACATTTGCCCACTGTTTATTAGTTAATTGAAGTTATAAAATCCCTAAAAATACCCCTAAGAAAATAACACCACTAAAAAAATCCTATCGCACATTTTTTCCCCTAAATTTGGGGGGAAGCCCCCTAAGTTGGGAACCCTGCTGTAATAATTTATACAAACCACAGAACATATAGGTACCTATATTTAGATAGGCTAAAAACTCAGACTACTCAGTAATGCCCTTATTATATCGTCATTAATGTTGGAAGTTTAATGAGTTAGTCACTGAATTCGGTGAAGTGTAAGCGCATTTAGCAAGTTAGGATTCTAAATTCAGAGGCAAGGCTGGTTTCTAACTGACTAAATCATTTATAATCCTAATTAGAAACGTATTTAGGAAGGTGTAATCGCATTTAATCACTGAATTTCAACTCAGTCGCTGCGTGCAATTTCAAAAAAGTCCGCGATGGTATATGTTTATCTTTTAGGGATAACCCACAATAAACATTTTTTGTCCTTTACTTTTTATGAGAAATAATTAACTATTAATAAATTGTTGTTAGCATGAATTTGTCCCTTCTTCAATATAACGTAAACTTCACTAATATTTACACCAATGAAAAAATAGCTGTAAACGTAGTTCATGCCGCTAGGTTAAGCAACGTTAGGCAAGGTCATTACATACCTATATGGGTGATGGCGGCGACTCATGGTGCCATGTTTAAGGGGGCCAGAATGCGCACTGCGGGGTATTTGGTGCAGGTCCCACTGGAGGGCCCAGGTCCCCCCTCTTATGTCGCCACATAAGAGGGGGGATCTGGGGGACCTCTGCAACTGTCGCATCGCCGTGCAACAGCTGCAGAGGTTTAAGTGGGTAAGAACCCCAAATACCATGATTGACGAGGATATATAGAACGAGACGAGGGTGCAAGAGGAGAAGGAGAGGGGATTCGAGGAGGGGGTGAGGGATTGGGGGATTTAGATGGAGCAAGGGGGAGAAGAGAAAGGGGGACGGGGTTCAGAGAGAGGATTACGGTGAGAGGAAGAGGGGGAGTCTGACGGGGACCGAAGAGGGAGGGGAAAGGGGGAAAGAGAGAGCAGAGAGAGCATAGAATTATTTTTGAAGTGAAACTTCTTATGCGACTTCCAAAAATGTTATCACATAACGCGTCAAGCGTTAAATGAAGCACCTTAACGCGTTATCGCTTAACGCGTTAAGTGATAGGTGTTAAACGATAGGCGATAGGCGTAAATTTGTTAAGGTTATGAAAGCGCTCATGTGACGCCGTCACTGAGTGAGTGGGTTTCAGTGGGTTTCGGTGGGTTTCGGTGGGTTTCGGTGGGGTTCGGTGGGGTCCGGTGGGTTTCGGTGGATTTCGGTGGGTTTCGGTGGGTTTCGGTGGGTTTCGGTGGGGTTCGGTGGGGTTCGGTGGGGTTCGGTGGGTTTCGGTGGGTTTCAGTGGGTTTCGGTGGGGTTCGGTGGGG
The DNA here is from genome assembly GCA_911728495.1 of Furcula furcula. NCBI lineage: Eukaryota > Metazoa > Arthropoda > Insecta > Lepidoptera > Notodontidae > Furcula > Furcula furcula. The sequence continues at coordinate 14,009,608 of OU452245.1, forward strand.
TTCGGTGGGGTTCGGTGGGGCTCGGTGGGGCTCGGTGGGGTTCGGTGGGGTTCGGTGGGGTTCGGTGGGTTTCGGTGGGTTTCGGTGGGTTTCGGTGGGGTTCGGTGGGGTTCGGTGGGGTTCGGTGGAGTTCGGTGAGGTTCGGTGGGGTTCGGTGGGGTTCGGTGGGTTTCGGTGGGTTTCGGTGGGTTTCGGTGGGTTTCGGTGGGTTTCGGTGGGGTTCGGTGGGGTTCGGTGGGGTTCGGTGGGGTTCGGTTGGGTTCGGTTGGGTTCGGTTGGGTTCGGTTGAGTTCGGTTGAGTTGAGTTGAGTTAGTGTGTGTGTGTGTGTGTGTGTGTGTGTGTGAGTGAGTGAGTGAGTGAGGGACCGACCGACCGACCGACCGATTGACTGAGCGAGAATGAAGTTTCACTTCTTCCGCGCGGAGGGACTCCACGCACGCACATTTTTTTTCTTATAAGTGAGAGAGATGGAGAGTGAAATAAATTGAGGGACCCAGAATTTACCCAGTAAAATTATAACAACCTGTCTGATAAGTGTCTCCTTAATAAAATGAAACTCGCAATTCACTTCTTGAATACATAACAAACCTACCTACGACGTGTAGAGACCTCACGCGCGGAGAGCCACGCAGCGACTGAGTTGAAATTCAGTGACTAAATGCGATTACACCTTCCTAAATGCGTTTCTAATTAGGATTTTAAATGATTTAGTCAGTTAGAAACCATCCTGGCCTCTGAATTTAGAATCCTAACTTGCTAAATGCGATTACACTTCACTGAATTCAGTGACTAACTCATTTAGCTTCCTAAATTCATGCAGGTGTAATAACAGCATAAGATATATAAACATTTTTTTAAATAACAAGGCAACCCTGATGTCAACGTGTCACTATGATTGTACGCGTTGCCAACTTGCCAAGTCCATTCACGAATCACAAAGTAGTTGTAGCTGTAGACAGACTCAGACTTCAGATTTTATTTCAAAAGTTAGTTCCATTAGATAGGAATTTTACATTTTAATTAATTTTCGGTCTTGGTACAGTGTAAATTTTTCTTCGCATTAAATTAAATCTTTAATATGGTAAGGGTTGACTAGATTAATAACATTAGTTATGTAGGTACTAGTAAGAACATAGGTAATGATAAAATTGTGTCGTTTGTAGCCAGCTTCTCCTAGCTCAACTGCTGTAGGATCTGGTGGTCGCTCACCCAGCAAAGCGACTGCTGCTCCGCGGTCAGCGAGCGGCGGCACAGTACGCCAACGAAAATCCACTACAACAACAACCGCAGCTAGAAGTCGCAACACAGGTGCGGGGTCCGGTGGCATGTGGCGATTCTATACTGATGACTCTCCAGGCGTTAAAGTGTAAGTACTTAATGTGTAGTAGTATCCCTTTGCCAGTGAGCCACTTATATTCTCACTGAACAAAAATTCTTAAACAAAATTTGTGTAAGGTTAAACAGATTCAATGAACACAACAAACAAGATTTAACTGTGATATAATAAATGTAGGTCATACAGATACATATTATTTTGTGTATTTGTAAACGGCATGATAGACTTTACATGCAGCCTGCTTTTTAGGATTTCTAAAGAACTTATAGGTGAAATTATATGCGGATGATATTTTTAATGATTATGTCTTGGTTTTTGTGTGACAGATGGGAAGCCCACTCTAGGTCATTTTTACCACCAGTTATGAATTACACACAAAATATAAATATTTTTTTCATCTTGCCAAGCTTGGTTTATATAGTACCTTGCATTTCGGAGGATGGCCTCCATTAATTTCTACTAACTTCAGTAACAACTAAATATTCATACTATGTATACTAATTTATGGATTTATTTTTACAGTGGACCAGTCCCAGTATTAGTGATGTCTCTTCTCTTCATTGCTTCAGTTTTCATGCTTCACATTTGGGGAAAATACACAAGAGCATAATTAAGTTATAATTTGTTACATGTTTATATGACAGAGTGAATGTTTAAGGGGTGGTTATGATGGGAGCTGAAATATGATTTTTAATAAATTATGTAATTTAATCTTATTCTGAAGTAAATGTAAGTGATGTCTATAATATGTGTTTTACTGGTACACTTAGATTATTGTAGTTTATCATCGTCAAAGGTAATCAAACAGAGGTGAACTTCCTGGCAAGGCTACCATGGCTGATCTTAATTCTGATTGAACAGGGATTTTGATTGTTACTAGCGACTCGCTAATTAGTTGAAATTAGGGAATTGGTACATTTTTATACAGGGTGGCCTGAACAGTGACGTCATAAATTTTTTTTAGGTGCCTCATGTTGAGAGGTATCTGAATCACCCCTATGTATGTTCTACGATTTTTCGTGTTACGATTTTAATTATGAATTTTTGCAAAATTGCGACCGGGTCGAAAATTGAAGAAACCTACTTTTTTTTAGAAATGTTTCAAACTGACCCGGTCGCAATTTTACAAAAATTCATAAATAAAATCGTAACACGAAAAATCGTAGAACATACATAGGGGTGATTCAGATACCTCTCAACACGAGGCACCTAAAAAAAATTTTATGATGTCACTGTTCTGGCTACCCTGTATAGTAATAGTAGGCAATTAGGAAAATATATATAGCAACTTATCTAATTCTAATACAGCGCTTACATCCACCCCATTTTCGGGCAGTGAGTACGGATAGGCAGCGCGAGTACGCAAACTAAGTTCCTCAAAGAAGCGTCGAAACGCTACTTTGAATCCGCGTCCCGTCACGCGAACAGTTTAATTCGCGCCGCCGCCGATTACGTCCCTAGTCCTTCTGACTCGCGCCGCAGACCACGGCACGTACTGCTCGACCCTCCTGACCCCATGACGGTCCTATTGGACCGGGATGCGCCGAACCCTCCCCGACAACCGTATGCTACACTCTAGCTATCATCAGACACCGGTCTCGCCGGCGAGGCCGAAGGGTCGACGTATGCGACTTCAACGACGTGCATCACCCCACTGAGTTTCTTGCCGGTTCTTCTCAGTGGGGGCGCGTTGTGAACCGGTGGTAAACTCAGCCCTCTCTTAAGCGACAGCCCAAGCCGAGGCCGTGCCTCCCTGAGGTGTCCTTGAGCTCGTCGCTACTTCTGCCGTAAAGGCTAGAGCGCTTTAAGCGCTCGCCTCCTATTGTCCGGTGAAGCTGTAATGGCCATCTGCGGCCAACAGCGTCTATCATTCCCAAAAAAAAAACACGTCACTCGTCATGCCATTGCTGCTTCTTGCGCAACCTGGGGCTCCCTTTGTGTTAGTGTGTTTTATTGTTTGTTGTAGGTTGTGGTCTGCACATTGAACAACATCTATGCTGTAACGTACGTAACACACCGATCAATCAATAATCACCGCGTGTGTAAGCTCACTACGCTGAGATTGGCAGAATCGTGTTGGGCCATGTTAGTCTATGTGGGCTTAGAAGCCCACATAGACCAACATAATTATGTGTGAAGTGAAGAAGAACAAATGTTCCAAATCAAATGAGTGTACTAAGTCTGTCTGTAGGTATGTCCCCGAATTTCTCAGAAACTAAATCCGATTGTGTTAATTCTTTTGGCAATAGTTTTAGTATCTTTAAACTTAGAGAAGAGTACAAGTTTCATCAAAATCGGTTCAGTAGTTTTAATGATATGGACTGTTAATATTTCCAGTAAGTTACTCTAGCATAGCCGTTCCCATTGCGTGATAACGTGAACGCAAGTTATAACGATGAATAATCATCAGCAGCCGAAAGACGTCTACTCATCGTACTCAAACTAAACTAGTAGTTTAGATAGATAGATACTAGTCATCGATGTATTTGTATATCGATGATACTAGTGGTATATCGATGCGTCTACTGCTGAACGGCCTCCCCCTTACAAGCGAGGGGTTGCCATAAGCCCCACGCTTGGCAGGTGTCTTGGGGATCGCAGTAGGTACAGGTGGTAGGTAATCCAATACAAAGACGCTGCCGCTCGTCTTCCCTTAGTCGCCTCTTACGGACCGGACACCCAAAGGGAGAAGATGGGAGGGTGCTATTATAGATGCCGGACATCCCGTAGGATGTCCGGCATCTATAATAGCGAAACATAGCCCGTAGGCTATGTTCTATCGCGGACACGAACGTTGTGCCAGTTTCCAATTAAAATCGTTTGAACGACGTTATCTCTGCCGTGATAACTAAGAACGCAGTAAGTAAACGACATTTTTGCGATTTTCACTTTTGGCTAGAAATGCCATCCCAAGGGATACATACACATACATTACCTACAAGGAAACAAAACAATATGAAAAAAATCACTGTAAGTAGGTTTTTCAACTAGCGATTTCGCAGTACTTGCATGAAAATTGTACTAATGCTAAGAAGAAGCGCAGCATTGAACATTTACTAAGTACATTTCAAAAGCTTGATTTTATTCTCAATTTTTTTGATTTATTTTTATGGCCATAAAATATGAACATCTTGTTCAGATATCTAAAAATATGCTTATCGCGTTTTTCTCGAAACTGCGTTTTAGCGATTACTGCGTTCTTAGTTATCACGGCAGATCTGCGATTACCTCGTCCGCACGTATTTTGGGTCGCCTCGTGCTAGCGATTATCGTTCTAAAAGTGATACACCGCTTGTGACCGCGAGAGTACATGTACAGTTTAGTTATTTGTATTGCGACAATATTATTATATATAATTTTATTGCGACATCGAATAATAATACCCTCCAGTGAACGGACAGCGACAGACAATTTTTTACTACTGTATTTAGCATGTAAGCATAGAAAGTTGCAAATAATTATATGACCTTTGTGAAAATACACGATTTATTGTATACTGATTATTATTATAAATCTATAGTCTAGTTCTTAAAAAAATATTACAATAAAATGCTTAGAAAAAATAAAAATAATAAGATTTCGCAGTCTCGTCAAATTTTAATACAATTATATTGAATCTCTTTGTAAATCGGTGTAAAACTTATGTCGCGATTTGTAAAATTAAGTATATTTTCGTAAAAATCTGATTTATTAATACATAGTCACAAAAGTGCCTGATTTATCAAATTCTAAAACCCAATACTGCCTAATACTTATTAAGCACTTAGTAAAAAAAAAAACAATATTTATAAATATATGTATATGTACAACTTATTATACACTACTTGGAATATAAGCCAAAATTTGTGAAATTAGCTAAATATTAGTAGTTTCACACTACAGTACAGTCAAGAAGAAATAGAAACTGCATAAGTACATAATATTTTGTTATTCAGCTGCATTGACCTACTAGACTTCATTGTTTAGCTGGCTATTGTTGTTAACCTATGCCTAAGTATGAGAACAAATATTTTCAGGAAAAAAAATGGTTAATAATCTAAAACCCGACTACGGGTAAGTAGGTATATAATATTTTTATTTTACTGAATTCCAATCAACACATTTTTTGCTTTTACGATGATTTTATTCGTAGTCAGGTTTGTTTTTTTAACTTTATTTTTATTTTAACACTTTTTGGTGGCTATCAATAAGTAATTAAATAATAAAAATGTGGTATGGACATATCAGGCAAAACACGTATGAATTAATACGAAGCAAATTAGCGATCATATATGATCGAAGGAAGCAAAGTGACGCCTACTACCGGACAGGAGGACGTTCACAATTCGACTGTTTATATATTTTTATTAAAAAATTTAATTACCTAGCAAAATTTTTATCGACAATCATTTTACTTATAATTTTGTAAAAACTATAAGTAAGTACATATTTTAACGTGTTAAATTATTGTAATCTACAACTATCTTTTGAAGTTTTAACACCATTAATTTAAACTAATGTGATATTAATTTTTGACCTCCACATTAATTAACGTAAATTAGTTTTTACTTATATCAATCAGAGATGGCGCTAGTAGGTAGGAACTTAAAAACCGCTGCCTAAGGGCTCCCGCACATAACTGCGAATTCGGATCGCATCGCAAATATCTGCGAGAAACAAATGTATTTTCGATGTTGAGGGAACAATTCAATCAAATCAAGTAGGCATTTAACGAGTAACTGTGAAATCTTTAAAAAAATATCATACAATAGGGTACAAATGAGCGTAATATTTACATTTTCAGCCTTGTTTTGGATATCTTGCGATTTTACACATATAACCTAATGTCAGTTTTAATCATTATTATGTTAAATCTGCTATGTTAAAATTAATATTCTAATCTAATCAAATTAACTACATAAAAATGATGGTGACAACACTGACATAACGGCGGGATTTCAGAAATGTCTAGAAATCATTTTCTTTATGCAACATTAAACCTATGTAGTTATCAGACGTAAGCTTCCACTCGTCTACCTTTTAACTTATCAAAAAATTGACGCCAAGAAACCAGAGTTTTGCCTGACCAAATCCAAAAACTGGAAGTGATTCCAACAATCATTGTCATCAGATATTTTATCATAAACACTTCAAATTTTGGCCGATTGATTTCTCGACGAGTAAAAGGACATGGAATTGAATACTGCGGTGTGGAACACATATCACGGTGCCAAGTTATCATCCAATCATCAAAATTTGCTTGTTCATAAAAAAGGCATGCTATTACAATCAGTGCAGGTACAGTGTATAATACCCCAAACACACCTATACGGATCATTAGCTTCTCTAGCTTGTCAGTTTTGGTTCCATCATGTTTCATTACGGTTCTTATTCGAAATAGTGATACAAAGCCTGCTAGTAAAAAGATTGTGCCTAAAACTAGATAGACACACAGAGGAGACAACACAAATCCTTTAAGTGCTTCAGCATCCCACAAACCAACGTAGCACACTCCAGACAGCACATCACCTGAAATAGACAAGCTTCAATAAATTTGAGAGATAATATAAATGATGTTGTAAAGTTAATATTCATCATCATCATTAGCAGCCGATAGACGTCCACTGCTGAAGAATGGCCTCCCCTTTAGAAGGGAGGGGTTGCCATAATCCCCACACTTGGCAGGCGGCTTGGGGATCGCAGTATAGGTTGAAGATAAATCCAACAGAAATACCCTGCTGCCCATCTTCATGCCATCGCATGTAGCCTCGCCTAGTGGAGATGGGGGCATGCAATTCTAACCCAGCACGCCATGGGCCAAAAAAAAAGTTACATAACAGCAAATACTTTGTTTCTTAGTGTTAATGAAAAAAAACCATAAAACCATATGAAAATCGATTCATTTGTTTGAGTTTATAGCAAACAGACTGATAGACAAACAGACGTGGCGGAGGCCTTTGATTTATAATGTGATGATGTGAGAAATTTAATGTTAAATATAACAAAAAAGAACACTAATAACATTCTTACCATCAACTTTTCCCATTGCTAAAATTGATATAGTTTTTATCGCAGGCACAGCCCATGCTGCTAAATGAAAATACTGAGAGTTGGCTTCAATAGCTTCATGTCCCCATTTAAGACCTGCTGCTAGAAACCACGTGAGTGTTAATATCACCCACCAAATACTTGAGGCCATACTGAAGAAATACACAATCATGAAAAGTATTGTACATGGTTCATGCTTTGTGCCCTGTGTAATAACTGACATATTGGGTAACCTTGTCCCACTAATTGTTGATGGGAATGGTCCCTGGCAACTGACACTGTCGCCTGCACTCCAACCCATTACATATGCCGCAGCTACCATAAGATAACAGACAGATAGAAATATAATAGGTCTCTCTGGATACCGAAATCTATCAGTATCAATGAGAAATGTTAAAACTGTAAACAAACAGCTGACAGTGCAAAAAGTCGCCCAGACACCAATCCATAGACGAGAAAAATTCTTTTCATCTCTGCTGAAAAACATTCCACCGCATGGTGCACCACAATCATGTTCAGTTTTGTCTCCAACTTTCAGGGAGTATTCTAAATCCAAGTTTTTAGGAACTTTGAATTGTACAGGACACACAAAGCCATAATCTTTTGCCCCATGCACCTTTGTTGGATCTCTTTCATTATTTGATTTGTAATCAACTTTAGGAAGTTTTGTTGCGCTATATTTTCGAGATTCATGAGTGATATTATTATCGCCGACACATATTACATTTTCATCGGTCGCTACAGGAAATTTGGAGCACTCTAAATGTTCTGGCCATGGGAATCCGAAATCTTTCATTAGTTCGTCGCAATTCTGTCTCGCTGATTCGCACAAATGTCGGCAAGGCGGGATCGGGGTATCTAAAATTGTGCATACAGGTGCGTATACTGAACACAGGAAGAATTTAAGATCAGGAGAACAATTCACTTTGATCAAGGGCGTGAATTGATGCACATCGGGTCCCGCGTCTTCTTGTTTGGCGTGGTTGAGTAGATTGGGAAAAATAGTTTGATTGTATCTTATTTGTTGGCAAAACTGAATGGTTATCGGTTCACATCGACCATGATGAGGTAAACTATCTCCTTGATAAACAGTAACACGTGATGTATCACTAGTAACAAAAAAATAAAACAGTAATAAAGCCAACACAATCCCGGCTATGCCCATTATTAAAAATATTATGGCGAGTGACGGCCACTGGAACCTTGATTAAAATGATTTTTAAAATAAAATAATTAAAATCTTTAAGTCACCCATTACAATTTACGAGTGATTAATACTTTGCGTCTTCATTTTTCGCGTAATATCTAATATAAAACTTAAAATTATTTTCACAACAATCATTGTATTTAGTATGACATCAATCACAGATTAGATACCAATAGAATGTACCAAAGAGGATTTAACACAACGTATAAGAGTCGGCACTCCCATACAAGCCCCTGAATCGAATCATGAACGTAATTTTCCTAACTTAACAAACATAAAATTTAATGGCTACCAGTTGGCCAACCTGCCATTTTTTTTTAAATATTGTATACCACTAGGGCTTGCCACCCCTTAGTATGTTTGTCTATCGATATCGATGAAAATGAAAACTCAGTATAAGGGTGTGTTTATTGTTGTTTAATTCACGCAAAGTTACCTATGTACAATAACTATGTTTTCAAAATAAAATTAAGCCATTTTTACAAATAAAATAAAGAAATATTTATGATTTTTGAATGCTTTACGATCATTAATCTCAAAATTCGATTCACAATGGAGTCGTCATACTAGATATGCTTATTTATATGCTGTATTAGTTATTCTTAATCCTGATAACACGTTGTGCCATATCTTTGTATGGATAAATACAACAAGTCTTCATTTCCAATTAACTTCACCCATCTGAAGAAAAAACCATAATATTATAAAAGCACAAAAAACAACTACAAATAAAAACATACATACACACACTCGAAAAATATAGCCCTCCTTCTGGGCTAGTCAGGCAAAAATATCGATATTTATGGACTTATCAGTATATAATATGTACATCACTATTTATTTTGTTCAACAACTAAGTTTTATGAATAAATTCATAATTCCATTACAAAACTTGCGATCGACTACTAAATAGGATTCAAAAGTAATGTAACTGCTACACCACAAGAAATATTTATATTTTTATATTAATTTATCATAAAATTTTACCTTGCCGGGTCATGTGGAAATCTGGCCAAAAATATCTCAGAAAACCTTTTTGTGACTTAACACCACATATTTCACATTTTCTTAACGATTTACCACCCATAATATTAACACAACGCCCATTAAGGCTTAGATAAATGTAAATAATATAATAACTTATTAGCCGCCAAAATTCAAACCAGAATAAAATTTTCAAATGTCAAGTTACATCCACAGGTTAGACAACAAAAAAAATAACAAATTCTTATTATAATATAATACGTCCAAATTAAAACAGAACTTCATACAGTTGAAGCCAATACGTATTAGCAGTCATTTTAATTTGGTAACTTTATATTGCCTACCTAATTAGTGCCATTATTTCTAATAAGTACGTTCATAACTCCATACAAATATCGGTTTCTAGGCAGTGTCGACGGCCTGGAATGTACCATAAAGTCCATAGATAAAAGAGTATCACAGATTATAGGATACTAAGGGTGAGTTCCACTTAGCGTTCACAACTATCACGCTCACGCACGCACGAGCACGACCGCAGTTTTTCCGGTTCCATTCCACTTGCTTACTTGTAAGCGTTATGTCGTAAACTCAAGTGGAATGGATTCTAAAGCGTTTTGAGCGTGGACCAAGGAGCTTATATACACATGGAGGTTGGAACGCAAAGATTGTCTTGAAGACAAGAAATTTGGCCTTGAATCATTTCACTTATGTTTTTGTCTCTTTCATTAGGGTGACCACGACGGATCTAAGTTTAGGATAAATACTTATGGATTACGTATTTAACGAAAAAAAAATTAAACGTAAGATAGGAATATATCATATAAAACGTATTATATAGTAAGGGCAGCGTTTGGGAAATCGTGTGCTGTCAGTGATAACTTAAAGCACAGAGACATGGTTGTTTACTGTCGGCTTATTAGAAAACCCGAGCAAGCAATGGAGTTAGCTATGCCTAAGCATATTCATCCATCCTCCATTGCCTGTTCATTTCTGATTTTATCACGTAGCGAAACCTTGTAGTTTCGTAGAAGAGCCGTATTTGAAGTAGAGTACCCCTATAGCTTTGAAAATATTCAAGTTGAAGTGACAGTGGGCGGGGCACATAGCTGGAAGAACCGATGGCCGTTGGGCAGAAAGTTTCTAGATAACGACCACGAGCCGGAAAGTGGTGTGTAGGATAGCCCCTCACAAGATGGACCGATGTTATCACACGCGTGGCAGGAAGCCGGTGGATGCGAGCGGCGAAAGACCGTTAAGTTTGGACGTCATTGGGGCAGGCCTTTGTCTAGCAGTTGACGTCATTCGCCTGATGAATGCATGGATAGATTTTATAGAAATCAAAAACAACAATATGGTAAATCATTTACTAACATTCATAATATTTATTATACAAACCAGTCGGTAATCGAAAACATTTTACATGGAAATTGTAAGCATTTAATCACAATCCTAAATTAAAATAATCAAATACAAGGATGCGGTAAAAGCGTTTGCCAGGACTGTACATTTCTGCGAAATTCTCCTTGAATTCATGTATAATTGTTGTCATATTTCTATAAATGTTGAGTCAGTATTTACTGATGCCATTTCCTACGAGGAAGCAGAAAATTCTATATTTTATTAAATTAAATTGCACTCATAATTAATGTCTCACATTCATATACTCACAGACACACACACCAGTGGCGAAGGCTCCATATAACTCGATTCCTACCGGCTTCCCTTTGAAAACAGGCGTTTGTTACGACCATCGATATACTATAAACAAGATAAGCAGTCAGGAACAAAATGACATCGAAAATGTGGTCGCGGTTACATATACTTACACAACTATACACGTAGCTAGAAATTGTAATAAATAGTTTTAAATAATTCGGAACGTCGGACTAATAGAAGCCTTCACATGTAGTAATAAAGTCTAATCCTGTATGCAGTAATGTTGGCACATAAAACCTTTACATTGGAGACAAAGAAAAATCAATAAAATCGCCAACGTGATACGAAAAAAAGTAGTTGTTTTGCTTAAACAATAATATATTCATTTAAAAGAAAATCTTAACAACTATAAAATAAGGTGCAAAACAATTGCAGGAAATTTGGCACTTACACAGTTTTGGAGCTGAGAAATGTGTGCTTCCATTGTGTGTGTACTGACTTATCAACTTATCCGTGCTGGTGGCAAAAATGAGAACTAACTTTTTTATTAGGGTAATGACGTGTAGTTTGACAGTTTCGAATAGACAGTGGCGACACTCCTATCGGCAACATTGATTTTGTCAGTCTCGGCATAGCAATTGCGAACTACTAGCGGAGAAAATATCAAATTAATAATTTTTATTTCGTATTATAATGATATCTTACTTATATTTATTATTTAAACTAGTAGTAATAAGAATACGCAACGAAAAAAAACAATCTCCATCTGCAATTTTAGTATTGCGAATTGCGATAAGTATTTGGACTGTTAATAAACGCGCAATAAGGAATTTCGATACGTCCATAACCACTGACACGTCCGGCACTAGATAGTAAGATGTAACCGAACCGTCCGCGCCCCGCGCGATTACAATGTAATTCGATACCCACTTGACCTCGGGGTGATAAAAACACTTGTCATTCGAAAACTACAAGTGCTATAACAAAAGTAATAACACTGTTATTATGCTGAACACATACGGAATCTATTTATATAATAATCAAAGGGTATCATTTAAGTTTATAATATCATTTAAGTGTTAATATAAAAACCGGACGCCATTGTTTACATGGCGAACATAAAATTTTTCAGAGTTGATTTATTGCAATTTTTTGTATCTAAAACTACTGAACTTTAACAAAATATTGTAGCATTCTTTTTCACGATCATTTTGATGTATAATTCTAATAAGAATACAATAATCTAATCAGATTACTTACGACATAACGAGATACCGACACGCACACACAACACCACACAAAAGTACTCAGTTTGAATGACATTATTTTCTCAATATTCTTTATGCAAAATGATGCCATCGGGTGTTGTATGACTCAACAATTTAATAGACTACGCCTCTACGCGACTAGTTTTATGATTAATTCCTCCATTCGATCATAGATGGCATTTTAATAAATATTTTGGGCGAGGCAACACACGTTACCGCTAACTGGCGTGAGAAAATTGAAACAGGCATCAGTCGTTGGCGCCGACGTATGAGTGGATAAGGACGTATCGAATCTAGCTGTTGTCGGCTCGTACTAATTTGAAATAGCGATACAACCGTCTCCGTGGCGCTATTTTCGTGACCACTTTTCGGGTCGTGACAGCTAATCTAGTTGGTATAGTATATCGATGGTTACGACGATCTAATAAGACATTTATTTACTAACATAACGTTAAAAACATAGGTATGTAATACACCATAAAATAAAATTAATCTAAAAATCGCCTTATAATACATTTTTATTAATAGCAAAAAGTTACACTTTTCATTCATTTCAACCGCGCGCAAGTCGCGGCACGGCAAGCCGCTCGCGAGATTAGGGATTTCATGCGCAAGTACCATGTAAAATGAGTACTGAAAACGTTCCCGCGCAGACTCATAATTCGCTTAGTATAGGAACGACGGCAAGCCGATGACCACCGGGTTATAATGGGGCGTGGTTATGTTAATGGATAGAAAAATGACGAAATATAGTGTAGTACGATCGACCATAATCTTTCGTCTTCGTTGATATTTATTTTGTATCGCATATACGGTACATGACAATTTAACTCTACTAAATATTATAATATAATTAGAATCTAATAGATTCTATGGTTGTTTAAAGTTTTGTTTATTGTGTTAATATAAAAGTTCTATAGTGATTGTGTGTCTAATTTCACCGATAGATGGCGCTGTTCATAATGTAAATCACGCTAACATCGTAAATTACTGTTTAATGATATTCGATAATGAAACGTACAATACCTTCGCATCTTTTATTGTTGCAATTGCAATATTATGTATACATATGTACTACCTGGACTTGAGAGTTACATTTCATGAACCTCTGAGCCCTGACCTTGAAGCATTTTTTTGGGAGAGTTGTTCATTGTGTGTAGTGTGCATTGTACCTACATGTTATTGCGTTAGATCATTTCATTGATATGAGTCATTTTAGGTCATATATCGATGAGATTTATCAAAGTAATTTAATTTAGCATATTCGTATTCATAATTTCTAGTTACCTACATATACATATGTATGTACCAACCACCACCAAGTAGCACCACCAAGGCTACATAGCCTTGGTGGTGTAGCGGACCTAATCACTGGCTTTTAAATAAAATAAAATGGTATTTTTCCCTTGCCTACCTATTTCTTTCTCTAGTTTCTCTAGTTTAGAATCTCTCGGGATTTACAGATTTTAACTTTTCAAAGATATAATATCATGTTACTATCAGCAAAGTAGAACATTACAGAAATCTAATGAAAATGTCCTGGGTGTACCGGACTGGCTTACCCCTTACAAAAATTGACCCTTCGCCACTGACACACACACACAAATACCCACACACAAGCTCACGCAGAAGCACTCACATATTACTGCAACCATTTTTTTCTCAACTGAATATTATTAATGTTTTTCATATAACTGTTAAATAAAGCATACATGGCTATAGAAGAGCGGATCCTTTAAACACAACTATTATTATGCTTAACTGAGGGATCCAACCTTGTATGTAGCTATTTCAAAGTAAGCTAATGAAATAAAAATGTTTGTTATTTTTTTAAATTACCATAATCAATGTTGACCTTAGTCAAAGTTGAAACACAATCACATGAATGTGATATATAGAATGGTGCAGCGCTATTTACAAGGTGTCCTGGTCTGTCTGGGTCATAGTCCCTCCTGGGTGTACCGGACCGGCTTACCCCTTACAAAAATTGACCCTTCGCCACTGACACACACACACAAATACCCACACACAAGCTCACGCAGAAGCACTCACATATTACTGCAACCATTTTTACATATTTTTTTCTTTTTTCTCAACTGAATATTATTAATGTTTTTCATATAACTGTTAAATAAAGCATACATGGCTATAGAAGTGCGGATCCTTTAAAAACAACTAATAATATGCTTAACTGAGGGATCCATCCTTGTATGTAGCTATTACAAAGTAAGCTAATGAAATAAACATGTATGTTATTTTTTTTAATTACCATAATCAATGTTGACCTTAGTCAAAGTTGAAACACAATCACATGAAAGTGATATATAGAATGGTGCAGCGCTATTTACAAGGTGTCCTGGTCTGTCTGGGTCATAGTCCCTCTGTTTTAAAGTATAAGCTGCTGCTAATGTAAGCTGACAAACATCCTTGGTTAATTTATCCTTTATTTGGTAAGTACATTATTTCCTATTGCAACACCTTTCGGGAAGCTGAAATATAAATGTTATTAATATTTCTATCAGGCATTTAATCTATTACGGCTTATATTGCGATTTATTTTAATTTTCCCGACGTTTCGAATGCTTTGCAGCACCCATGGTCACGGGCGGACTGAGATGTCAAAAAAATTGAAAAGAAAATTGAAAATTAAAATAAATCGCGATATAATCCGTAAGAATAGATTAATGGCAATGTCTAGTGTTCGCATAAATAAAAGACAACATTATTTCTATCAGGGCTTACTTTCCAGGCAGGATTTTGATACATGTTGACTTTTTATCACGTAGCGTACATACCTAACCATAACTTTTATTATGAAGATTTTCATAAATAAATCTGAGTACAAAGTCTAGTTTGCTTAGTACTAAATATATAAAAATAATGTCTCGAAATTATATTCTATTTCAGTTGGTACAAGTTAGGGTACGTTCACACCGAAGATCCGTATTTACAGGACCGTTTTTAACGGATCCGTCGCTACTGTTGGTAATGTTCACAACGCATTTACAGGACCGTTTTTAACGAATCCGTCGCTACTGTTGGTAAGGTTCACATTCACACCACATTCACAGGACCGGTTTTAACAGATCTGTCGGTACTAGAGACTTTCGTTCTTATAATTAAAAAATAAATCAGTGCAACACATTTGGCAGCATCCATTGTTAAGCCGCGCACCACCGTACCTCACCCCGCGCGGCTTCGATCCGATAAAACGGATCAGTATTTTAACCGTGTTCTCTGTGGGAACTCGCCCATACAACTACATACGCCACCGCCGAATAAAACCACTTACGATAAAACGGACCTGTAAATCGGACCTTACAACTTATATTTTACTTCTGTGGTGGCTATGGGTCCTCATAAGCAGTGGCGTGCACTGAAAGCAGGGAAAAATATCTGCGAGTTGTTTATGCTTTATGCTATTTGTTCGTGTTCCAGCACAAATAGGCTCATACTCCATGTGTATCTAAGCACCTTGGCTTAAATGCAAGTAAGAACCGTAGGCACAGGTAAGAACATACAAATACATACATATCAGGTACACGACAATAGGTGCCCTTGTGCTAGTCGCTATCATTCCGCCGCGCGCTCCGGTCCCGATCGGACGTGCGCTGTCACTACGCTCTCACGCTCTGTGTGTTACAGATTCGCCGCCAGGCGTCACCGCCGTCGCTTCGTGACGGCCCACCGACCCGCCGCGTGTTCGGCCTGTGCCGCTGGCTACCTGCTCGCCCGGCCATCTGCGCGCCGCGTACCTGCGTCGCGCCCGTGACTCATTGTTATTTGAAAACAGGTTCCTGTTTCCAAATAACAAGCAGTCATTTCGCGTTTTAAAAACCACGTGTTTTTAGTGGTCGCCTAGGGGATCCTTGCGGTGTTAACGCACCTAGGCGGAGCGTGACCCGAGCGCTCGCCGGTTCCCTTCGACCGCGACCGAGCCTCCCCGCTGTGTCCTCTGCGGGACCGTCGGACACCCCGCGAATTATCGCGGATGTTCGAGGGCCCCAAAGAGGAATCGCCGAGTGGCGAGGCGCAACGGTCTCCGTGCGCCCAGGAACCCAGCGCCTACCTCGCCCATCTTTTCGGCACCCATTGTGCCCGGGCCCCCCGCTCCTCCTGCGCCTTCTGCGCAAAAATTAGTCCGAAACCGACTGGTTCGGTATCCTCCTTGCCGCAGGCTCCTCATGTCCTGCACCCGGGTCCACAAAGCGTCGCGTCTTCTGCGCTCCGCGACCCACGGCTCAACCGTCCCGTGCCCTCTGCTCCACGCCCCAACGCATGGAACACCCATGTTCCCAGTGCGCCCATGCACCCTGCGTCAAGCGCCCCGGTGCCTCATGCCGGGTTCACCCCAGTGCCCTCAGCACAGAACTCCCTAGTGTCGGACATCCATCTGATCCGAAACACTATGAGCAATTTCAAAAACGCGGCTATCCGCGCTCACGACTCCTACCCCACCGAAGCCAACCGGATCCGCATGCGCGCTTTACAGAGGGATGTAAAGCTCCGCATCGCGGAACTCCGGGGGGACCGGTGGGACGGTTTTCTCGAGGGTATCACTCCCTCTCACCAAGCCTACTGGCGGCTAACGACACGGTAGCCACCATGCCTCCCCTGACCCGCCCTTCAGGCGCCCCTCCAGCTTTTGACGACTAGGAGAAAGCCGAGGTCCTAGCAGACTCTAGAGAGACAATGCTCTCCTAGTGTCACAATTTCCGACCCACCCCATCGCGATCACGTAGATAGGGAAGTAGAGCGCAGGGTTTCTGCCCCGCCATCCGACACGCTCACCCCGGTCACCCATTCCGAGGTAGAAGACCTCATCAAAGGCCTTAAGCCTAAGAAAGCCCCCGGCCCTGACGGCATCTCGAACCGCGTACTAAAAATCCTTTCCTACCACTTGATCTATCTCTTGGTAGCCATCTTCAATGCCGCCATGACGCACGCTATATTCCCTTAGGAGTGGAAAGAAGCAGACGTCATCGGCATTCACAAACCCGGTAAGCCACGTGACGATCCCACGAGCTACCGCCCCATAAGTCTCCTTAGCGCCCTGGGCAAACTCTACGAGCGCTTGCTTCTCGCAAGACTCAAAGAATTTGTCATCTCGAAGGGCATACTCATACACGAGCAGTTCGGCTTTCGAGCTGGACACTCTTGCGTCCATCAAGTGCACCGCATCACGGAGCATGTCCTCTCCGGGCTCAACCAGCCCAGACCTATATACACCGGAGCCTTATACTTCGATGTCGCCAAGGCATTCGATAAGGTCTGGTACAATGGCTTGCTTCACAAGCTCTACCTCATGGGCGTGCCAGACCGTCTCGTTCTCATCATACGAGATTTTCTCAGGAATCGTACTTTTCGATATCGTGTCGAAGGTACGCGATCCACTCCCCACCCTATTCAGGCCGGAGTCCCTCAAGGCTCTGTGCTCTCTCCACTCCTGTTCAGCCTGTTCACGAACGACATCCCTCGTTCGGACAGGGTGCAACTAGCCCTATACGCGGACGACACCGCACTATATTTCTCACACAGAAATAAGGCTTTCCTGACGCGCACTCTTCAAGTCGCCGTCAACGCCCTAGGCGAATGGTTCCGTAAGTGGCTCATCGATGTGAACCCGGAAAAGAGCGCCGCGGTGTTCCCGGGGTACCATCAGATCCCACACTGCGGGCCATCCCAGTCGTCGTTTAGGTGCGATCTCCCCCTATGGGCGTCCCATCCCCTGGACCAGAAAGGTCAAATATCTAGGCGTCACCCTAGACTGCCACATGTCATTTGGACCGCATATACGGTCAGTACGCAACCGAGCGGCCTTCGTCCTCGGTCGGCTCTACCCCATGATCTGCAGGCGGAGTAAACTGTCACTTAGGAATAAGTTGACACTTTACAAAACCTGCATCCGTCCCATCCTAACTTACGCCAGTGCCGTATTCGCACACGCGGCTCCCGTTCACATCAATAGCCTGCAGGTTATTCAAAACCGATTCCTTCGACATGCCGTCGGTGCCCCGTGGTACATGCGGAATGTCGACCTTCATTCTGACTTCGGTCTAGTCCCTATCCGCAAATTTTTCAAAGAAATGTCCGAACATTACTTTGAAAAAGCGTGCGTCCACCCAAACCCGCTAATAGGCGCCGCTGCCGACTATATCCCCGACCCCGACCCTGGTCCTGGTCCCTCAGTTCGTCGAACTGCCGTACATCGCCGCCGTCCGCGGCATGTACTGCTCGACCCACTCGACCCGATGTCCGTCCTCCTGGACCATGACACTACACCAACACCAACACCGACAACGACATCACGAGTCGTACACACATCAACACACAGACACCGGTCTCGCCGGCGAGGCCGAAGGGTACGCATGCGACCTCGACATGCATCCCCTCGCTGAGTTTCTTGCCGGTTCTTCTCAGCGGGGGCGCGTTGTGAACCGGTGGTAAACTCATACTCTCTAAGCGGCAGCCCAAGCCGAGGCCGTGCCTCCCTGAGGTACCCTTGTGCTAGTCGCTACCTTTCTGGCTGGAGCTCTTAAAGCGCTCGCCCTCTTGTCCGGTGAAGCTGTAATGGCCATCTGCGGCCAACATTACTACTCCTACAAAAACAAAAAAAAAAAAAAACTAGTCGCTACACAACTGGCTGGAGCGCTTAAAGCGCTCGCCCTCTTGTCCGTTGAAGCTGTAATAGCCCAGTCATATTAGGGCTTTCACCTCGGAATGAAAGATAATAAGCTGCAAATTGGTATGAACCTTTGTTTTGTCATTCTAAATGTTGTCTCAAAAGTCACAATCGTTATCGTGTCCGCGTCTCAAGATATTCAAGGTCAAAGGTCACAAAAATCGGTTTTTCGCGAATATCTGGCTTCCTATCGGTTAAATGAGATTTGCATTTATTATAAAAGTTGTAGGCTATAAAATTCCCTACAACTTTTGTTTAAACTTTTTTTTCATACGACTAACCGTTTTGAAGGTAGAGCGCGAAGAGTGCACATCGTAGAGTCATATACGGCCTAATGCAAGGTCAAGCGTGAGTTATGGTTATCAGTACGTTATAAAGTCAATTATTTACTTGGAAATTATAATTATTAAACAATGCCTATTATTTATGTACTAACTATTAATTATTTATATTTAATTAAAGTAAGTAACTTGATTATTTATATATAATTATTCATATTTAACTATTTAAGTATAAAATATTATTAATTCTGGATTATATATTTTAGTTTTATTTTAAGTTAAAATGATAGTAAGAGTATATATTTTACACATATTTTTATTTATTATTAAATACGGCATAATATACATTTATCAAAATGTGAGTTCAAATATCAAAAGTATCTTTGTTGATTTAATTGTAATGAAATTGGAAATGGAAGCTAATTATCTTCTTCTTCTTCGTCGTCTTCTTCTTCTTGTCGCTCAAAAATGTTCGATTCATTGTCATCGTCCTCATTATCTGTCATGTTCATCTCCAAACCTTCCAGAATATCGGGATCATATGTATTTTCTTCATCGGGATTACTTGGATACAGTGAAGCGTTGAGGCAAGCTTGTCCGTTGCACTGGCCGCAAGCTAAAGAACATTGTAGCCCTGATTTTCTGCATCCACAGCGGGAACCACAACCATTTTTGCAATTGCAAAATATTACGTTTAGTAGTTCGGCTGGTGCTGGAGGTAATAACGTTCGTATGGGCTCCAGGATTTCATTTTCAAGCATCCAGCCCCATTCTTGAGGTTCTAAGTCCTTCCCTAACCACGTTTGAATCTGGTAGTAGTTGCAACGGTACAATTTCAAACTAACGAATAATCTTGACTCGTACAAAGTGGAGAGAGTGGCCTTGAATACTATAGAACATCTGTCCCGGCAATGAATAGAAAAGGGCATAGGGTAGGGACAAGTATTTCCAGGTATATAAGTATTGAGAAATTTACGCGTTTTAAAGAAAAGATATATAATGTCGTGTTAACTTAAAATAAAACTAAAATATATAATCCAGAATTAATAATATTTTATACTTAAATAGTTAAATATGAATAATTATATATAAATAATCAAGTTACTTACTTTAATTAAATATAAATAATTAATAGTTAGTACATAAATAATAGGCATTGTTTAATAATTATAATTTCCAAGTAAATAATTGACTTTATAACGTACTGATAACCATAACTCACGCTTGACCTTGCATTAGGCCGTATATGACCCTTCGGAGTCGCTGGACGCTCGGGGTGTGGGCCCCTTGAGCGTCCATTGAGTACGGCGGCGACTCCGAGGAGGACGGCGGCGGGGTTGCGACCCCCGTCCCCGTGAGCACCGTGACAGGTTCCCGGGGGGCTACAATGCGCCCCCCGGCGGCGGGCTCAAAGGCAAGGCACTGAGGGGCCCCTGGTGCAGATCCCACCGGAGAGCCCTGGGGTCTCCCCTCTCATGTGCCGATGCGACAGCCGCGGGGGTTTTAGTGGGTAAGAATCCCACATACCCCGGTCGAGCCCCACAGCTCCCGGGGATCTTTCGAAGATTTCCCCCGCGTCAAAAAAAAAAAAAAAAAAAAAAAAAAAAAAAAAAAAAAAAAAAAAAAAAAAAAAAAAAAAAAAAAAAAAGGCCGTATATGACTGTACGATGTGCACTCTTCGCGCTCTACCTTCAAAACGGTTAGTCGTATGAAAAAAAAGTTTAAACAAAAGTTGTAGGGAATTTTATAGCCTACAACTTTTATAATAAATGTAAATCTCATTTAACCGATAGGAAGCCAGATATTCGCGAAAAACCGATTTTTGTGACCTTTGACCTTGAATATCTTGAGACGCGGACACGATAACGATTGTGACTTTTGAGACAACATTTAGAATGACAAAACAAAGGTTCATACCAATTTGCAGCTTATTATCTTTCATTCCGAGGTTGACCCCTTTTTTTACCTAATATGACTGGGCTATAATGGCCATCTGCGGCCAACAGTACTACTCATACACAAAAAAAATGTGCGTGCGTGGAGTCCCTCCGCGCGGAAGAAGTGAAACTTCATTCTCGCTCTGTCTCTTTCTATTCCACCTCCCCGCGCAACGAAGTCAACGAAGTCAACAAAGTCAACAAAGTCAACGGAGTCGGTGGAGTCGGCGGAGTCGGCGGATTCGGCGGAGTCAGCGGATTCGGCTGAGTCGGCGGAGCGGCGGAGTCGGCGGAGTAGGCGGAGTCGGCGGAGTAGGCTGAGTCGGCGGAGTCGGTGGAGGAGGCTGAGTCGGCGGAGTAGGCTGAGTCAGCGGAGTCGGCGGAGTCGGCGGAGTCAGCTGAGTCGGCGGAGTCGGCTGAGTCGGTGGAGTCGGCTGAGTCGGTGGAGTCGGTGGAGTCGGCGGAGTCGGCTGAGTCAGCTGAGTCGGCTGAGTCGGCGGAGTAGGCGGAGTCGGCGGAGTCGGCTGAGTCGGCTGAGTCGGCTGAGTCGGCGGAGTCGGCGGAGTCGGCGGAGTCGGCGGAGTCGGTGGAGTCGGCGGAGTCGGCGGAGTAGGCGGAGTCGGCGAAGTCGGCGGAGTCGGCTGAGTCGGCGGAGTCAGTGGAGTCGGCTGAGTCGGCGGAGTCGACGGAGTCGACGGAGTCAACGGAGTCACTCACTCACTCACTCACTCACTTCCACCTCACAACACCTATCATTTAACACCTATCACTTAACGCCTATCACCTATCATTTAACGCTAAACGCGTTATGTGATAACATTTTTGGAAGTCGCATAAGAAGTTTCACTTGAAAAAAAAAAAAACAATAGGTACTATACCGTCAGCTGTATTTATCGACATTTGCGCTTGTGACCGATCAAACCTATTACTACTTATCACATAAATATTAATATAACTCTTGTAATATAACTTTAATTAAATAGTTCAATTTACCGACCTCGTACTGCCTACGCTTTGTTTAATGGGGCCATAGACAAACACGTACTCTATATAGATCTTTCCTCTAAGCCTAAGACTTTAACGAATATAAGAACGCGGCGGCACGCTAGCTTGATGTCTTGTTATAATCTGTCTACGGAAAAAACAGTTCGTTTATTCAACGCCCACTCCTACCAAGTGGAACGCACCCGAAGATCAACACAATCCGGTTTTGTCGTAGACAGAATATAACAAGACATCTAGCTAGCGTGCCGCCGATAAGGACAGAAAATTATCATTCGTACACACGTTATGGATATTTATTCAAATTCGCCTATTATGTAGTACGATATTTCATAATGCAATTCAATTTAAAACTCCAAAGCTAGGTCGTGAACTAGAAAATTTCATTAGTACTGTAGTGATCATAATAAAGAATAAGCAATTTCCCGAAATTATATAGGCTTTATTAAACTATCCTAGTAAATCATCAAATTTCAACGAAACATAACATTTGTTCCTATAAATAAACACCGCTTATGTCAGTTTAAAGCCGCCTTGACTGACAGCCTACCTGTGTTGCCCTGTCATGGCGATCCGAATATATTATACAATTCTTTGTTCCGAGAAATCGATAATCGATTTGTAAAAATTTTTAAGCCCAAAACTGTATCAATTAATAATTGTGTATCGTTTAATGACTGGGCGACTGTTGGTATACATACCAGTCGGAGAAAACTGTATGAGCTTTATAATGAAAAATCTGTTAATTCCTCTCAGCTCTTTAAAGAATATGTAAAAAAATACTCAAAAGTTTTCAAGCGAGTCTGTTCGATAGCTAAGTCGAATTTTTTAAAAAATAAAATCCGAAATGCGGATAATAAGATTAAAACTACATGGAATATTATAAATAGCGAGACTGGTAGGTCATCAGTAAGAAATAATGATTTTTGTCTACATGTTAACAATAAAGATGTAACAGCGGATTTAGATGTAGCGACAGAGTTTGAAAGGTTTTTTAGTGATGTTCCTATTAATATAACGAAAACTCTGAATTCCTCGTCCACTTCCGCTGAAATAATATTAAATGAAAATGTACCACAGTGTGACACAGCTTTTAAATACTCTTTTGTGACTGCTAAAGACATCATAAAAACTTTTAAACAACTTAACCAGAAAAAGACGGCTGATGTATGGGGGCTTTCTGTCCAAATAATAGCTTATATAATTGACATTATTGCTCCTCAATTAGCAGTTATATTTAATAGCTGTGTCAAGAATGGAGAGTTTCCTGACCTCATGAAGCACAGTAAAATAATACCTTTATTCAAGTCTGGTAGTACCACTGAACCTACGAATTTCAGACCAATTTCGGTGTTGCCAGCCTTGAGTAAAATTTTTGAAAAGCTTCTTTTGGATCAAATGTTAGATCATTTCAATAAATATAACTTGTTTCATGATAAACAGTTCGGCTTTAGAAAGAATCGGTCCACCACTGACGCGGGAGTCGAATTAATAAAATATGTATATGAGGCTTGGGAGGAATCACAGAACGCCCTTGGTGTATTCTGTGATTTATCCAAAGCTTTTGATTGTGTAGATCATGATACGATGGTCAGGAAATTACGCCACTATGGTATAAGGGACAGAGCTCTTGACCTTTTAACTTCATATTTGCATAATAGAATTCAGAAGGTTGACATTAACGGTAAGAGATCTCCTGGTTCTGTGGTCTCCATGGGCGTCCCTCAAGGTTCAATATTAGGCCCATTTCTGTTTTTAATATATATTAATGACTTACCCTACTACGTAGGGGACAAACTAAATGTTGTATTGTTCGCTGATGATACCTCTCTTTTATTTAAAGTCAGGCGTAAACTCTATGAATACGACGAAGTAAACAATGTACTTTCTAAAGTTGTCCATTGGTTCAATGTTAATAATTTGAAACTTAATGAGAGCAAAACCAAATGTGTGAAATTTGTAACACCAAATGTAAGACAGGTGGCAACCAATGTGGAAATTAATGGAGCGAAGTTGGACCTTGAGGAGTCGACTGTGTTCTTAGGTATAACAATTGACGCTAAACTACAATGGGGCCCACACATTAAGAAATTGTCAGGTAGACTGAGTTCCGCGGCTTATGCAGTTAAAAAAATAAGACGTTTAACTGATATTGAAACCGCTAGAATTGTTTATTTCAGCTATTTCCACAGTATTATGTCTTATGGTTTATTACTGTGGGGATCTTCTGCAGAACTTAATACCATTTTTATTCTGCAGAAAAGAGCTGTGAGAGCCATTTACAATCTGGCTCCTACTGATTCACTAAGGGAAAAATTCAAAGAAATAGATATTCTAACGGTTGTTTCGCAATTCATATTTGAAAATTTAGTTTATATTCAGAAAAATAGTGTATCTTTTAAAAAGTACAGTGCGATTCATAGTGTTAATACCCGGAACAAACACAATCTTGTTTTACATTCCACACGTCTCCACAGAACAAGCAAATCGTTTATGGGCCAAAGTATACGCTTCTATAACAAACTGCCACAGGATATCCGAGATCTTCCACTGAATAAATTTAAACCTTTGATAAGAAGCCGGTTGTCGAAAAAGGCTTATTACAAAATCTCGGATTACCTAGAGGATAAAGCTGCGTGGGCTTGAACTGCTCAACTCATGCAAGCTTAGAATTGTAGGCTTACAGTTTGTAACACCTCTTAATCTGGTGGATTACTGATGGCTGTTTCACAAGTCAATTGATTGATAATATAAAGATTATGTGAAAGTGTTTTGTGTCTTGCCTGTCGAGGTACTACTTAACAGCAGAAGTTAAATGTGAGCCACTGTGATTTTGGTTCGGTCATGCTCGCCATCGAAAAGTCTTTGCTTGTGGCGGCTTCGTGTGGCGGGTCACCCCCTTCCCTCTAATATGGTTGAGGGGAGTGATGGCTGCTGCTCGAGTCAACTCGTGCGCGGGTGCTGCTTGGGGGGACTGGTCCGACTTCTATCCATTTGGCCTTTTAGTTTGTCTTAATTTATTGTTTTCTTCTTTTCTCCCTTGCTTTATGTTTCGAATGGCAGGACACAATTTCGCTAATGTCGATTCATTTGTAACAAAACAATGTTTAAAAAAAAAAGTGAAAAAATGACAAGCCCGCTGAGTTTCTTGCCGGATCTTCTCAGTTGAGGCCGCGTTGTGATCCGGTGGTAGCTTCTAAAAAATGACGATTCAAAAGTGCTAGCGTTAAGCCTATTTGAAATAAAGATTTTTGAGTTTGAGTTTGAGTTTGAAAAAACAGAAAACACGACATCAATGACAAATTGTGACAATGAATGTTTTATACTTTTTAACAGTAAATGGCTTCACCACATTCTCCCCCTCTAGCTCTTTAGAATCTGTGGTATTCGCTGAGATAAGCAGGAGGACGACGGTCTCTGACAGGACGAGCAGAGGACTGCGTTGTAGACTGTTGAACAGGGGAAGAAGAACTTCCATCCGATAGTTCTACATTCTCTGTCTCTACATCAGGATTAGCAATGCGTGTCGTTGATGTGTCAGAGGGTGGTACAGTATCATCCGCGTTTCCTTCCAGTATGAGTGTTGAATCAGCCACAGGTGCTAATTGTCTATTTGATACTACCATTTCCCGACCACTCTGCAGTCTTACTTGCGAATGTAAAGGGTTCGCTTCGATAAGCTCCACTTCTTCAACTATCGGATCATATTTACTACTTCTTACATTATTTTTCAGAAGAGCTTTCTTTCCTTCAGCTAGCCATGTTGGCATTGACTGACCGTTAGATGACCGACGGCTGTGTGTAAACATTCGCTCATGGGGAGTGCATCCTGTAGCAGTGCAAAGTAAAGACCGGATAGAATGTAATGCTTGAGTAATAGCTGTCTCCCAAGCACTGGTTGGTAGGTTAAGTGTTTTCAAGGCAAGCTGTATAGTTTTCCATATTATACCATTGTATCGTTCAGTCTGACCATTACCTTGAGGGTTATATGGCGTGCTGTAACTAGTAGTGACTCCCAACCCATGCAGAAATTCTTTCAGTTCTGTAGAGACGAATGAAGTTCCTCGGTCAGAATGTACAAATGATGGTATACCAAAAACTGCAAATAGGCATGTTAGCTTTTT
Source organism: Furcula furcula (assembly GCA_911728495.1). Lineage (NCBI taxonomy): Eukaryota > Metazoa > Arthropoda > Insecta > Lepidoptera > Notodontidae > Furcula > Furcula furcula. The sequence goes on from OU452245.1 coordinate 14,036,113, forward strand.
CTTCACTGTTGTAGCAGTTAAGTCTGGACATGGAAACGCAAATGGAAATCTAGAAAATTCATCCACTATTGTTAAAATGTATTTATTTTGCGAAGAACTTGGCAGAGGACCTTTAACATCCATAGAAATTCTTTCAAAAGGTGTTGTAGCCTTTACTAAGGTCCCTGATGTTCTCAAAAATCTTGGCTTAACCTCTGCGCAAATTGGACACGCTGCTGTAATGCGTCTCACATCTTCAACTGAGTATGGCAAGTTCTTCAGTCTCACCCAGTGTGCCATTCGTGTGATACCGGGATGACATAGATTATTATGTAATTGCGAAAGCGTATTCAGGTTTGTTGTAGCCACAATATTGTTAGCTCGGGACAATGTATCGGCTACAATATTATCTTTACCAGGTCGATAAGCGATTTCAAAATTGTAGCTTGATAACTCAAGACGCGAGCGTTGTATTTTGTCGTTGTTAATTTTGGATGAATGTCTTTGATCAAACATAAAAGAAACTGATCTTTGATCTGTTAAAAGTCTAAATGTCCGTCCAATTAGAAATTGTTTCCACTTCCTTAAACTTTCTACCTTTCTCAGAATTTGATAACATTCTAGAAAAGAAAGCTATTGGTCTTCCTTCTTGTGAAATGGTTTTGTGAAGTGGTTCTTGGTTTTTCTTTGTCAAGAATTGGTATTTGATGATAGGCGCTTTTCAGGTCAATTTTACTAAAGACTCTAAACTTGGCGACTTTTGAAATTACCTCATCGATCGATGGAAGAGGATATGCAACTAACTGTGTGAATCTGTTTACTGATTGCGAGTAGTCTATTACCATTCGTTTCCTGTGATGTTCGCTTGAAGTAACAAGAACTTGCGCTCTCCATGGCGATTTGCTAGGTTCAATCACTTTATCTTTGAGTAACTTCTGTATTTCTTCATTGATAAATTTTAAATCTGCTTCGGAGTGTCTTCGCGATTTAATTGCAATTGGTTTATTATAGGGTGTCATGTGTGAGAACAAGGTTACTGGTTCGATATTCACTTCTGGTAGAGCACATAATTTCAAAGATGGATTTATTCCTCCAAAATGCATCTCTAGTGCTTTGTATTCTCCGAGCACGTCGTGATCAAGAATCATATCTGAACAAAGTCCTTCCATGACCATTAACTTGACATCTAGTTTTTGACCTTGAATTTCTATAACAGAGGAGCATCTTGCATTGACACACGAGACAAGGTTGGACTTAGCCATTGTAACCTTCTGTCCACATGGTAATTTGGGTATTTGATAGTGATCAACTAGACGCTTGTCTATAAAACTGGCTGTACTACCTGTATCTATTAGGGCTCTGGCTAAGATGTTGCCATTTATGATGACAGGTATGATGGCTTTATTGAGATTGGTCGTAGATAATATACATGACAATGATTCCATTGACTGAGCGTCGTCAGGTGTAGATATTGCAGCGTTTTGTTGGAATTTGCTTCTGCAAACTTTGGCAAAATGTCCTCTTTTGCCACAGGATAGACAAGTTGTGCCCGCAGCTGGACAATCACGTCTAAAGTGTCGTCTGTTCCCACAGAAATAACAATTTTCCTGTTTATTTACAAAGTTTCTTGAAGCAGCCGCCATTGTCAGGTTATCTGATTCACTTGAGCCATCTTGACTTATTTGAGCTGTAGTAGAATTAATAACTGGAACTGGAATTACCTCTTGCCGATAATTTTCGCTATGTAATTGGGCTAGTTCTAAAGATCGTGCTTGCTCATAAGCGGTGTCGAGCGTTAAAGTACTATTATATACTATCTAGAAGACGTTGGCGTATCGTTGAAGATGAAATGCCTGAACGCGTCACGAATGTATTGACTTTCGTTCTGTTCGGCTGTTACACTCTTGAAGTTACATTCCTTCGAAATAAGTTTCAGTGCTTGCAGATATTGATGTACCGACTCTCCAGGTTGTTGGTATCGTTTCATTAGTCTGTGTCTAGAATAGACTTCATTTGTCGGTTTCAAAAATAGGCCATCTAATCTTTTCATTGCTGCATCATAGTCATTCGCGCATTCTTTGATATGCATGTAAAGGGTTGATGACAGATGGTTAACGAGGAACTGATATTTAGTTTGTGCACTTACAGGATTCTTGGGATTATCAATGGCAAGGATAAAATTCTCGAACGTCTTCTTCCAGTGTGTCCACAGAGGGGACTGGTCTATGTTGGCGGATGGATCCGCTTCAAATCTTTCAGGGCGTAAATATTTTTCCATTTTAATTTTCTGTTGTAGTGATCATAAAAATTAAATTGTAGTGATCATAATAAAGAATAAGCAATTGCCCGAAATTATATAGGCTTTATTAAACAGAAAACACGACATCAATGACAAATTGTGACAATGAATGTTTTAAACTTTATAACAGTAAATGGCTTCACCACAAGTACTCGAAGAAAACGCACCGTAGGTGCGCCAGATTTTGAACATACGCTGAGGGACAAAAAATCATATGCTCTGTTTCTTTCTATCACATATAATATATATAAATGCATCCTTTTCTTGCGCGAATGAGAAAGAAAGTGCCAGCTCTCTATTGGTTTTTTTCTCTAAGGATTTTGTAGTAGGTCCCACAGGTAGGTCCACGGATTTATATTTACTTCAGGTCTTAGAGGAGATACCACTTGGTACTTTCTCTGAGCTTCAGGTTCGTGAGTAGGTCATCGATATAAATGATGGGGGTTTCGTTGAAAAATTTTGATCAAGTGTCAGTGTCAAATGTGATCTATTAAATTGGCCCTACTTTATCTAAATTTTGTTTTGATTGATTGTTTGTTGTTGTTGTGTTATGGTCTTTCGTACTAAGTTTTATTTTAATACAAAAAGTATTTGTTATTCACATATAGTTAGATCCTCTTTGGATTATCAGACATCTATCGCATCTATCTATTCTATCTTGCTAATTGTTAGGCTGAGTACGAATTTTCTTTTAGTAAAATGGATTTGGGTAACGATAATTTGGATATAGTTAAACTAATTAATGTTAAGGGTAACGTAGAAAATGTTACTCCACACAAAATAGCCGTTGTTGCATTTATCAGGGAATATGGACTGTTAAAAATTGAAGGTACACATAGTCACTTTAAAATATAATAACTTCAAAAGTTTTCGTGCTTGTAATATAAGTATATGAATATCAATCCAAAAATATACCGTTAATAACTGCTTCCTTGTCTTGGTTCGTCCGATAAAAATTTATATGAATTCACTGTATGCAGTTAGCGGATGAGACTAGCATGGCTGTATGTAATAGGAACTAAGAAATAATTAGCTAGAAGCATTTGATGAAGTATTAAATTTTGTAATTCTATTGACTTTAACTGTTATAGTTTCTCTCCATACACAAGTTGCCTAGAAAATTAGTGCTAAGGCTCCCCATTCTAAATTTGCTACAGTACCTACTGCTACTTCTAGTTTTGTCGTGTTTTCGAGTTGAATACTAGGATTACACATATTCCCTAACTGTTGGCCTTTTGGATAAGCTCAGAGTCACACAACGAGCTATGGAGAGAGCTATCCTCGGAGTTTCTTTGCGAGACAGAATCCAGAATGAGGAGATTCGCCGAAGAACCAATTTCACCGACATAGCTCTTAAAATCTGCAAGTTGAGGTGGCAATGGGCAGGCCACATTACTCGGTGAACCGATAAACGTTGGGGAAGAAAGTTTCTCGAGTGGCGGCCATGAACCAGAAGACGCAGCATAGGTAGGATGCAAATACCCAATTCTCATTCATTTTGGCGTTCGAAGCCCATGTTCAGCAGTTGATGTCTTCCGGCTGGTGATGATGACTAGGATTAAATGAATGTAATATATATTTTTTTTTAATTGTACCTATTTATTCTCTTCCAGCAAGTAGGATGATAGACTGCACAGTAGCACCAAAATATAGAAAAGACTTCTGTATGCTTGCTCTTAAGCTTATTCAGGTAAACGGAGTACTGTTGATCTATAAATACATAAAATAATAAATTCAAAACAATTTAAACTTTTCAGTGTCCTGATATGGAGTTTAAAGACTTGGAGGGTCTCCTCACTGATGGGCGTTACAATTTATTAAGTGTCCACCTACAGAATTTTTGTGTTCGCCTGCAAAACATTTATGTGAATGGAGTAAGCGCTCTGATGGATTGTGTGACTTCAACAGTGGACAAGTTAATGATTGAATCTAATCCTAGTATTATGACAAGATACAGTGTTTTAGGTAATATCATTATTAATATTGTAGTTATTATAATCCTATATCCAGACTAATCCAAATTTGGTAGTGGTAATTTCAGAAACATGCTCTGTAATAGATGCAACCTTTATGGGCTGTGACACTCCTTTTAGGTCACAGCCTATCATTAAAGTCATTATTGTCTGTTATTTATTGTACATTTTTAGGGTTCCCTACCCTAGGGTGCCAACGGGGCCCTATTACTAAGCCTCCATGACTCAGCTGTCCACCCTCAGTGAGCGGTTCCGACTCGCACTTAACCGGTTTGTTTTTAAATTTAGCAATAATTATAATTGCTGATCTATGCTAGGTTTCTGCTGGTTTCATACGTGCGTCGTTCTCACGGGAAAACTTTCAATATTTATAGGTCACCAGGACCTCTGGGGGTCAACCGGGGTATGTGGAATTCTTACCCTTCAGCTGTCGCATAGGCCCATAAAAGTGGAAACCTGCAATCTATGGTGGGATCTGCACCAGGAACCCAGGAACTTGACACGGTACCTACTCACGGGGACGGGGATCGCAATCCCGCCGCTGTACTCCTCGCAGTTGCCACCATAATCAATGGACATCCTAGGGCCCATACCCCGAATGTACAGCGACTCCGAAGGAAGGTGTAGAACCTTTTTTTTCGTGGGGGCTTTCTAAAGGTGCCTGGGAGCTGCGGGGCTTCGCATTGACACATGAGAGGGCAAATCCAGGCTCTTCGGTGGGATCTGCACCAGTAGCCCCTCTGTGCCTTGCTTTGAGCCCGCCGCTGGGGGGGGCCTCGGAGTCGCCGCCGCCGCGCCGTTCTCAATGGACGTCCGTCAAGCGACTTCAAAGAAGCTTTGAAACCTAGCCTAAGCTTACTTGTTGTATTACTAGATATTGATACGTATAAGGTACTTCATCATGTATAGTCACAAGAGTTCAGGTTTTTCTTCTGAGAGTACCTACAGAATGTATTCTCTACAACTTTATCATATTTTTTTTTATTCTTAAACCCAGTGTTATTTCTTAACTATAATATACAATGGTTGATAAATTGTTGATTATTTACAGGACTATATTTGAGAAGAATATTATTGCACTTAGATAGATTAACATTTTTGCAAGTTGTATCTTTATATAAATCATTCTGCCTGTATTATCAAAGGGGCAGGCCAGGATTAATGATGAGATCACTTAGTAAAGAGGTCAGTTTAAATGCTATGTATATATTTTTCTTCAATTTACTATTCATATTAATTGTTTTTTTTCCCCAGAAGTTGAATAATATGGAACCTCATGTAGCCACATGTACCTCACCAGTAATATTGGATGAGTCTAAACCTTTGGAGTTGTCCATGAGAATGAATATAATTGATAGAGATAAGTAAGTACCTGTATAAAGTATTAGCTAACCCGCGCGGCTCCGCCCGCGCTTTTATTACATTAACAATGCTCCAATGGAAATTGGTTATGGAGTTTCTGGTGGATGGTTGGTCTGGTTGGTTGGTATTCAGAATTTTCTCGCCTTCTTTCTCTTTCTCTCTCACTTTCTCCCATTTTGCTGCCCCTTTTCTCTTTCCTTCCTTGATTTATTTCTTTCTCCATCTCTCTCTCTCTCTCGCATAAAAAATCTAATTCTATGCTCTCTCTCCTCTATCCCTCCCCCTCCCATCTTGCTCCCGGTTACTCTCCCCTTCGTGCCCTCTTTCGAACCCTCCCCCTCCCCCTCCCCCTCTCCAAACCCCCTCCCGCTCTCCCCTCCCACCTTGCTTGCTTGATTTGGAAAATCAATTCCAGTCATTATTTCTCAGTTTCTTGCTTGTGTCTCATTAGTGGTTGGCAGTAGAATTCCGAATCGATGGTTTTGCCCTGCTGTAAAAGTTCCTAATGTAACGTGTGGATGTTTTCGGATTCAACGACGCATACAATTTTAGAGAGTACGAAAATCGTCATCTAGTACCTTGACAGCGGGTCGTTACAAAGTAAAAGAATATGCAAAGCCTTTGAGTTCGTGTTAAGTTGATACAAGAAGATTAATAAAAGCTGTCGGGGCCATAGATGGTCGGGGCTTTTTAACAAAACACAGTTACCTTGACTAATTAGTCAAGAAAATCTGTAAAAGGGATTTTCTGAGGACAGCGCTGGCATTTCATCTCTAATTCGAAATAGCACGTTCATAATATCGAACGAAGATGATCATTAGTTCTAGGAGACATCTCGTGCACAGTGGCTGTACCCGGTGAGTTATATGTAATGCACCTAGCTAGTGACGTAGTTTCCAAAAACACACACTAACTGTCGTGCGGGGAAATGCGTTCAGGTACTGTCATTGATTCAAGCGAATGAAAGGATTTTTATATCAAAACGATCGCGTACTTTGTCGAGTGGCGTCATAACGAAATTATATGAGTCAGGAAAATTAATTGTTTACTCAATTAGATAATCTGGTCTTCCACCGTCACTTCATCTAGTGGCCACTAGCGGCACTCATAGTATAAAAATCTCTACCCTTATTCAGTGCCAGTAAAGTCTAGATTCCCATCGTATGCACAGGGTCAGATGAAAGCTTTGAGAACGTCCATTAAGAAGGAAAAGAGATGAGGGATGGATCTACGTTGCGGCGAGACTTCTGCTGTTTTTGCTCGACCAGAAACTCGAAGCTTTAGGTTTGCTGACAAGTGTTTAAAGACGGTGTAGGTGAGTGCTTAGAATTTTTGCCGTAAATGGAATCCGTAATGGTTGTGTTTCAGTTGTTCTTAAGCTGTTTGAGAGCCATTCTAATCTCGTATAGGCTGATGTCTGGGGTGTCTTCAATGTAGTGTCGGGTTAGTTTGGCTCTACTGAGCTGTTCTGGCAATGGGTTCCCATGTTGGGGTGTATAACTGTCTCTCGTAAAACCTCTCGAACTCTCACATTATCTTGGTTTCGATGAGATGACACTGTCGTCGTTGATCTTCACCTTGGTCATTTGGCTACGCCCAATAGACGAATTCTTTGTGAAAACTTTAGATCCTTGGTTCTGCTCAATTGCGTCCTTAATACATGGTGTATTATAGGAAAGCAAGTCGTGTCGCATGAATTTCGATATTCGACTATATTAATTGACCAACCATTTAACTAATTTTTGTTACCATTAGAATAACTATAAATCAAGATAAAAAAATCATTATTGCCCGAATGCCCCAGGAGGAGGGCTATGTTTTTCAAAAGTATGTACGTAAGTATGTCTATTTCTTTGGCACGGCCTACAGCCTAAACGGCTAGATAGATTTTGATTTATAATATGTCGTTAGATTCATCGTTGTGGGAGTGACATATATTTTTTCCAAAAATTTAAATTTTCGCCAGCCGCCTTTTTTTATTTCCAAAAACATAATTATGGGTATCAAATGAAAGGTCTTAATGAGACGACTTGAAATGTATATACTTTCTTACATGTGTATACGTATTAAGAATGTATAATGTAATTAAAGACATTTTGTTTATTCACGTCGGGCTTATTATGCTTATTGCTATTATTGCTCTGCTATTTATACTTGTTCAAGTCAATCTGTTACTACCCAATCGATTGTTCTAGCAGTTTTGAAGAATGTCAGTGGTCAAGAAAACAAGCGGAGTTGTTCACAGCTCAACAGGCTGATTTGCTCCAAATTAATGAAAATAAAGCTATGTCACCTCGGCAATTGCAGAAAACAATCATACAAATCATAAATGATATACCAGAATATGCTGACATAGTAAGTAGCTATTTAAATATTACTGCACTAGACTATCCGTACACATATTTAAATTAAGTGTCGTGCATCAGATGGGCATATAAAATGGTGATCAGGCGCCTGATCTCTCTCTGGAGTGTTCCTGCTTCTGTACAGAATATTTGCAAAGAAGATATATTACCTATTATTTGTATCCGCTGATAATTATCGACCTTATGTCCTGCGTAGTATGGTTCAATGTCCTCGGTCCTATAATGTACTATCGCCGCGGTGTCGATGCTGTCATTTTAAACCATATTGTGTGTAACATTAAGGCGACTACTCCTTACTTGCAGGCATATAAGGGTTAGCCTCGATCGTTAATAGTATTAGATAAATTCGCGTCGAATACATAACCTCCTTTTTAAAAGTCGGTTAATCCTGAGACCCACTTTTTACTTGCCCTCCGAAGCACGGAGACGCTTAGTTCAAATGGCATTAAACGGTCACCCATCTTTGTAATGACCTTGCCTAACTTTGCTTAACCTGATCGATTGCCAAACGTTGATAACAACTATCTATGAGTGACTCCTTATTATTATTTATAATCAATAATTATAATGACAAATGGATAAAATCGGACCATGTGTATAACCAAGTAAACATGTTGACTTTAATCCTATCTCCCAAACAAAACGTGCTGAATTACGGGATAAAAAGTATCCTATGTCCTACCTCGTAGTATTAACTCAAATCATGCCAAGTTTGATTTTAATCCATTCAGTAGTTTCGTCGTGATGCAAGGCCATGATACAGACAGACAAAAAAATTACAGGTTGGCTTCAGTAATAGAATGCCCTAAAAATTTTTTTTTATTGAATATCTTCATTTTACAGAATTGGACCTGTTACAGTTTCATTATAAGTATAGATATAGATAGGTAGATAAGCTCGTGATATTTTAAATTTTCAGCATTTCCTTAGTTTCTTAAACTGCATACGGATGAAAGAGTTCAGTGGTGCTCAAGATTCTTTGTACAACTACTTCGATCGCTCAGTGTTTAACTCTTCGGTGAATAACGGTGTAACTAACGATAGAAACAAGAACTTTAGATACGCCGCCCTCAGTAGAGCTGCCATGCACACGCACTTTGGTCATAGGTGAGTAGAAAACTTGAACATATTATAGTTAAAATAGTCAATAGTATAATAATAGACTTAGTTAGTGTTTAGTTTACTAAATGTATTGTCACTATACAAAATAAGCAATTTAAGAAAATTTCTAAAAGCATTATACATCGAAAAAAATAATCAATTTTACGTTAATTATCTAATAGCATTAAACATCGAAACTAATGTTGAAGTTGGTGTCAGCCGGTACTGTTGTTAATTAACATGCTACGCTAGCATATAGCGACTTTAATTCAAACTTTGAAGTCTTTTTTTTTCTAAATATTGTTTATTCAACTCTTTTTGGTGACTCTCAATACCAAGATCAGCAATATATTATGGGCTGTATTAAATCTGTTGATATGTAAGTAATGTACGAAATACCTCTGACTACTTTCTGGAAATATGCTCATGAAGTCAAAAAATGACATAGGTACATCATCGTAACACTCCGAAACTTGCGAAAAAAAAACTATCACGGAAATCTAACGGCTAGTATCTTACTGGAATGTTTCCAGTAAGATAGCCGTTAGATTTCCGTGATAGTTTTTTTACTGCTTATGTAAGCAGTCCATATCCTTTAAACTACTGAACCGATTTTGATGAAGCTTACATTCTTGCCTATACTTAAACTCATCACCAGCCAGAAGACGTCCACTGTTGAACTATACTAGAACATTTACAAAAATAATCATCAGTAGTACATTTAAAATAATATTTTAACTCACGGGTTTACTGCCAGGACGATTATCACTTTCCTTTATTTCGGCGCTGTTCACGCCATGATCACGGGATAACTGTAAGATGCGGGTGGGTGAAAGAATAAATTAGGAACTGACATATCTGTCTATCCCCTTTCTCAGACGCTGCTTGGGCTACTACTGGAACTCATACTCGTACGAACACGTAAAAAAGTGATACTGTCTGTCAGTGTGTTTTGTCGAGATTTCCAATCGAGTTCGAGTGCCAGTAGTAGCCGTAGCAGAAGACTGGAAAGGGGGTAGACAGATTTGTCTGTTCTGTCAAAGAAACGTATTCGGCTTGTTTAACCTATTTTATGTATATTAGTATACAACTTTAAATATCCATAAGTTAGCAGATTCTATAGACATTAATTTGTATTTAAAAACTGTAATACGATTATTCAGAGGACATGGTATTAACGTGATGTTTTTAAATGTAAATGGATACGTCTGTAATGTCAGTTCATTTAAGGATATTTGTGGTGGCACACTAACCAATAGCTTAGAGTACCTACAGATACCTACAGATACAGTTCGCGTCATGTAAAAAGAACGCTGGAAGAAAGGGAAGGGGGTGTGTTTGCGCATGGGTACACTCGCGCACGAAAGTACTAAGCCTTTCGGTCATCGTATTAGTTATTGGTTGGCACATTAAAAATATATTAGAGAATATCAAATGGAAATAAAAACTTGTTTTATTCCGTGTAGCTGTAGACTGTATAATCTAATTTAGTACATATACAAAAAAATATAGTAATGGGGTCTAGTAGTAGTCCTTCCATTAAGTCGTCGTGGGTGACGTGAAAACCAGATAAGGACGCGGTTTTTGTGCTAGAGGTGGTCATTTCATCGTCATCGCTGTCGCCTTCTCCATCATCTGAGTCAGAATCATCATCATCATCACATTTTGTTGCCTCTGCGGTCCGTTTCATATATTTCGTATATCGTCATATATTGCTTTCAATTATGTATTGATTTATTATCAGCCTCTCTCTTCATAAAACAATATACATCATAAATATTTTTTCTAACTCTTCTATGTAAAACCATTTTCGTAATTAAAAACTTATGTGCGCGATGGTATTTTGAGAACAAATGTAACGTGGACACAGCGCGGGAAGCAAAGTTCAACTGACGAACCAATAGCGCACTTGCAAGCATGCGGCGCGTGACCCGCCCGCCCCGCGCCCACCTCATACCACCAAATAGACCGATAAATCACCTAATGCGCAGCTTGACCGCTAGCGTTCTTTTTACGTGACGCGACTTGTAACTCGCAGATATTTTTGCCTACTTTCTGTGCACGCCTCTGGTCTTTTCCTAATTTATTCTTTCACCCACCCGCATCTTACAGTTATCCCGTGATCATGGCGCTTGCAACAGCGCCGAAATATCGGAAAGTGATAAATTAATCGTCCTGGCAGTAAACCCGTGAGTTAAAATATTATTTTAAATGTACTAATTACTGATGATTATTTTTGTAAAAGTTCTAGTATAGTTCAGCAGTGGACATCTTCCGGCTGACTGACAGAATTAGTACATTTGTTTATATGCTCACACTAGATGTCAGATATTACAATACACACATACACGTCGAATGGAGTAGGGTAAACATACCGGTTTACCGGCCTCTACCCTTTTTCGGCCACTTCGCACGTTATTTTGAATAATAGACAGTGTTATAGACCGCACCTTCCTAATTTCACGCCATTCGATCCGGACGAAGTTCACAATTCATGATCCAATAGCATGGCCTCACAATTTGCGAACTGAGCCCTCAGTCGCCATTTCAAATTTTGGTGTGTGGACGCGTGTCAAATTTAGCGAAAAAAATAGCACGTGGATTGATTTTCAATGGTAAGTTTTTAAGTGTTACTGTTGGTTTATTGGTGATTGATTTAGTTTGTGTGTATTTAGCATGTATTATTTCAATATTTAAGTGCCCAAACTCATCAAACTTGGCATAATTTGTGATATTTTTGGTGGCCGGACAATACGTTAACGATTAATTTCAAAATCTACTTTCCGACCGGGTGGTCGCAAAACCGGTTTATTCAAGTCATTTCTATTTGCCTTTATTCCGGAAACCGTAAATTCACCAACATAGATTCCATTATATTTGTGAACAGCTAGAATTTTGTGAATTTACAACTAGATTCCGGCCGCCAGTATACCTCATATTTTCAAAGATATGACCTTCAAAAATACCGATCGTTTAGCGGCCGATAACCAGTAAAAATAAAACCCGTTTCCGGCCGTTTGAGATAAAGGACGGCCGAAAATTAGTAAAAATTAGACCTGTATCCGGCCACTTGAAATAAAGAGTGGCCGAAAATTGGTAAAAATTACACCTGATTCTGGCCTTTCTATAAAAGATCGGCCGATAAATGGTAAAAATGTAACCTATTTCCGCCCGTATGAGCGCTTTCATAACCTTAACAAATTTAACGCTTATTTGTTTGTTACCACTTTATCCTGCAACGGTTAGATGGGTTTGAATGAAATTTGGCTTAAATATAGCTTTACTCTGAATTAACACATAGGCTACTTTTTAACCGCGGGGACAAAGCTAGTTAACTAATAATTACGACTTATTAAAGCTTATTTACCAGTTATATGTATATGCTATGTGGTAATGGATTCATTTCATGCTTGGTGTTGGAATTGAGCTTTTTTTTGTAGATGGCACCTTTCGGTAAAGGAAAGGAAAAGAAAAAAAGGGAAGAGCCTTCCCGAAGGTTTGCTTATAGTGAAGAAGCACTGACAAACGCTCTTTCAGATATACGCGGCAACATTCGCGGCATAAGAGAAGCATGCCGGCAGTACGGAGTTCCAAGATCCACCATACAGGACAGGCTTTCCGGTCGTGTTGCTGATCAAAGGAGAAAAGTTGGCCCAGACCCCATATTTGGTTTTGAAGGAGAAAAGAAAATTGTTGATTGGATAATTGAGTTGGCGAAGGCCGGAATTCCAATCAACAAATATGACCTTCTGGATACGGTGGCTGAGCTTGCAAAAGAACTTGGCATAGACCATCGCTTTCCAGGAGGTAAACCTGGTATACGATGGTATCTCAGCTTTCTCAAACGCCATCCAAACATCAGCATCCGAGAGCCAGAAGCTATTAATAAGGCGCGAGAAGCCATCAAGGAAAGTTCAATTCGAAAATGGTTTGCAGACTTACACACTTTCTTGGTTGAACGAAATGTATTAGACATTTTAGATGATCCGAGTCGTATTCTAAACGCTGATGAAACTGGTGTTTCATTGTCTCCTAAATCAGGGAAAGTTCTAGCCCCTAAAGGCTATAAAAATGTATACGTTGTCAAGAAAGGCAATGAGAAAGAAAATATTACAGTTCTGGTGGTAATGACTGCATCTGGGGAGATATGTCCGCCATTAGTGGTGTTCCCATATAAAAGACCACCTAAAGCAGTCGTTGACAGCATGCCGCCTGAATGGATTTTGGGAAAATCGGAAACTGGGTGGATGCGTTCGTATACATTTTTCGAGTACATGTCTAACGGGTTCAACGATTGGCTCACGAAACAAAATATAAAAAAACCTGTACTATTTTTCGTAGATGGACATAAGTCACACATGTCCATGCCACTGAGTAAGTTTTGCGAGCATAATGATATCATTCTCTACGCTTTACCACCTAACACCACTCACATTCTACAACCAGCAGATGTAAGTGTCTTCAAGCCACTGAAACAAGAATGGAAGCGCACCGTAAAAAATTGGCAGAGTCGGTCTGAAAACCTAAACAAATGCGTAACAAAAACAAACTTCTGCCAAGTTTTTAAAGAGACGCTGGACATGGAAATGACTCAGACGATCAAGAATGGATTCCGTAAATGCGGCCTTTATCCATTTGATGTAGAACAGGTAGACTTTTCCAAATGTGTAAAAGACGCTCAGATACGAAATACAACTGCTACTCAAACAAATTCACAAAAACCTCTGAACGAGAGGCATTTTGAAATAGCCAGAAAAGTTTTTTACCTAATGGAAGAGAATATAGGTAAGCTTGGTATAAATCCAAGCATAATATTACAAGAACTTGATCACACTAAGGAGTCGTATTTACAAAAACGGCGATCTAAATCAAAGACACCACGAACTTCACATTCCAGTACCACCGCAAGACGCTCGATATCATTAGAATTAAACAAATCCTCAAAGATACCAGGAACTTCACGATCTAGTTCAATCCTTTCTAAATCGATTGAAGTTAACCAATCCTCTGAGAAGACCCCAAAGACACCCCAACCTTCACAATCCGGTTCAATCCTGGAAAATACAAAATTGTTTGAAGTTAAAGGATCCTCTGACATTACATCGAAGACACCCCGAGGTTTAATCCATCCATCCACTTCAACCCCCAGACATTCAGAAACCTTTAAATTTAAAAATCCGTCTGACAAGGCTTCGAAAAGCCCCAGGGAAAAAACTTCAGGATATTGTTCTATTCAGGACATGGACCACAGCTCTATTCAAATTCCAGAGATTGGTTCCTATGTATCTCTCAATGACATCTCAATAGCATCATTACGTGACCTACATTTTTCAGAAATATGTCAAGTTAATAACGATATCGTTATTCCTTTTGATGACAACCCCACGAGCCATGCTATCCAAATTGAAACTGAGCTACACAAAGATCCCCACCTGGAAATGAATACAAATCTAGAATCAGAAAAGTACCAGGATCAAATAGAAAATATGAGGATGGATGTAACATTTGCAGATATAGATCACGATCATGTCCTCTTGAATAGGTCTTTGGATATTTCAGTAGACAAACAAAAAACATGCACTAAAAACTCTGACACTAAAAAGAACCCTCCTATGATCAAAAGTTATAGTAATACAGAGGCTAGGACAATTTCTGACATGAATCTGACTTCTTCTGCATTGAAAGTTCATGATGTTAATGCAATTGGACAACAATCAATACCTTCAACAACAGAATCTTCGAACAATAAATCGGGAAATACTAATAAAATAAAGGTCATAGAAAATATATTAATAGCATCGGCTCCGGAAACATCAGCAACTGTTATAGATGAGGATCCATTTAAAAAACATCTTAAATTTCCTGATGTTGTCACTAAAAACAAAGGAACCCGTAAATCCAACCAGTTTCCGAGTGCTATAACGTCTAAAGCTTGGCAACAATATTACGAAAACAAAGAAAAAGCAAAACAGGACAAAGAAAACCAAATTAAGAAAAGAAAGCTTGAAAGAGAGCTAAAGAGAAAAGAACCACCACCAAAACAGAAGAGGATGAAGAAAAGGAAAACAGAAGAAACTCAATCCCATGTTAAATGTGGTTGTTGTGATCTTGACCTTATAAGTGACACTGAAGAAGAGGGTGAAATGAATATTGGCTGTGATCAATGCATTCGTTGGTATCACCTAAAATGCACGAAACTAAAGAATTTATCATACAATCAAGCAGCTACCGTACCATATGAATGTATGTTGTGTGAAACTGCTGAAAATGCAAGAAGAGAAGTTTTGAAGACTTTCATTAACAATACTGACTGACTGATTGATAGACTGATTTTTGATTTACTTAATTAAACTTTGTGTTGATTTATTTTTAAATGTTTACTTTATATAATAATTTTTATATTGTTTGTAAACCATTTATTTGTTTTATTAATGGTAGTGGTACCTATTTTAGTTCTTCTTAATGTCTCGGTTATACTGGGCATAGAATTTTGTTATGTTTGAAATTTATTTTTATATGATTGTGATAAGAGATGTTTATTGATGGTTGATCTAATAGTAGCTGTTTGTTTGAGTCAAAATTTTAATCTATTATTTATATCTCTTTCTTCTTGTAAAGGTATATTTGTTTTGTTTTTTAATTTTAATCCCTTTTTTGTTAGTTTTAAGTCGTAGAAGAGTAAAAATATACCGCCTTTTGGGATTTTATTAATTGTTTTACTTTCATGCCATTATGAACTCTATGAGCTATTGAATAAGAGTTGATTTTCTACTGTGAATTAGGTGGTCGATAACCAGTGCACTGGTGGACGATAACTGAGTGAAAAGGCCGATAACTGGTATATTTGCTATTTTTACAAATAATATTTTTTTAAAAATAATGTATCACAGATACGTCTACAAACGTTAGATTTTATGAAACTAGACTAATTGTAGCATGGAATAAAATATTTTTTAATGTCTTGAGGTACAGAATTATGATAGAAATCAACTCTGAAATCAACAAGCCGCTTAAACGGCCGATAACCGGTATGTTTACCCTACCCCTTTTCGAATTCGTTTAAAAACTACTATTATACAGAATGTTTAAAATCCGATCCGTAGGGATCTTATTCACTGTAGCAATACAAATACATGTACGTAACACATTTGTTGAATAGCTCATATTTTTTCCTACTTTGTTCTAGAAAAACGAATCTGATCTTGTATTTCTGGTAACAATTAGAATTTTTGTTTTTATATAAAAATAAATAATAATAATAATATCTTGGGACAATCCACACACGGTCATTTGATCCCAAACTAGGCAGAGCCTGGAGTACTATGGAAACCAGACAACTGATACTAATACTTATATACATTATTTTTGTAAATACATACTTAAATAGATAAATAACACCCAGACACTTGGTGGGAATCGAACCCACGACCCATCGGTTAGCGGACAGGGTGTCTAACTACTAGACCAACGGGCCCGTCAAAATATCATCATCTATCTATACTATAATAAAACTCAAAGAGCACTTTTTCTGTACATTGAATATTTTTCCAAAATTTCTATGTGGGGATACTATACTATCGACATAGAGGCCAAAACAATTTTTTTTGGAATTATTGTCTGTCTGTCTGTCGTTCTGTTTGTCCAGGTATCATTTGAAAACCCGTGGATGGATTTTGATAGGACTTTCACTGATGTGTTGTGTAGAAGTCTAGGTATAAATTGGTATATAAAACATCACGCTATGTTTCATAGGGGCTAAGCAGTGAAACATTACTTGCACATATTACCACGTAATTTCCTTTGTATGTGAATAGGGTAATTATAGACTGATCAGTTAATCATTAAGATATGTATTATTACGCTATATACAATAGAGACTGAGCAGACATTTAGTTTGCATAAGATATGGCAGTGGCGAAGGGTCATTTTTTTTTTGTAAGGGGTAAGCCGGTCCGGTACACCCGGGAAATTTTCATTAGATTTCTGTATTGTTCTAAGTACTTTGCTGATAGCAATATGACCATCGATATACATATGACATTATATCTTTGAAAAGTTAAAATCTGTAAAATCTGTCGTTCATGAAATTTTAATGAAACTCCCCAAGTCCAGGTAGTGTATAGGTATTGTATCACGTCGCAACAATAAAAGATGCGAAATGCTAATAACTTTCATTATCGAATATCATTAGACAGTAATTTACGATGTTAGCGTGATTTACATTATGAACAGCGCCATCTATCGGTGAAATTGAACATACAATCACTATAGAACTTTAATCAAGCTAAATATAAGAAAGTCGTGTTAGTTACACTATTTATAACTCAAGAACGGCCTAACCGATTCGGCTGAAAATTGGTGGGGAGGTAGCTTAGAACCAGGAAACAGACATAGGATACTTTTTATCCCGGTAGGTTAAGGTTAAGCAACATAAGGCAAGGTCATTAAATAGATGGGTGAACCGATTTGTATGAAATTTTGTGTGCATATCGGGGAGGTCTGAGAATAGGTCATAAAGTATATTTAATGCCGCTGATACCATGATTGACGAGGATATATAGAACGAGAGGAGGGTGCAAGAGAGGAGAAAGAGGGAGAGGGGATTCAAAGAGGGGGTGACGGGGTGAGGGATAGGGGGAGTTAGGTGGAGTAAGGGGGGAGTGAGAAGGAGCAAGTTCGTAGAAGAGAGAGGGGGAGAGGGTTCAGAGAGGGGACAACAGGGAGAGGAAGAGGGGGAGTGTGACGGAAACCGAAGCGGGAGGGGAAAGAGAGAGGAGAGAAAGAGCATATAAGAGAGAGATATGGAGAGAGATAAATCTAGGGAGGAGGGAGAAAAGGGGAGCAAAATGTAATAGAAGCGTGGGCGGAGCTACGCGGGTCAGCTAGTACTATAATAAAACTCAAAGAGCACTTTTTCTGTACATTGAATATTTTTCCAAAATTTCTATGTGGGGATACTATACTATCGACATAGAGGCCAAAACAATTTTTTTTTGGAATTATTGTCTGTCTGTCTGTCTGTCGTTCTGTTTGTCCAGGTATCATTTGAAAACCCGTGGATGGATTTTGATAGGACTTTCACTGATGTGTTGTGTAGAAGTCTAGGTATAAATTGGTATATAAAACATCACGCTATGTTTCATAGGGGCTAAGCAGTGAAACATTACTTGCACATATTACCACGTAATTTCCTTTGTATGTGAATAGGGTAATTATAGACTGATCAGTTAATCATTAAGATATGTATTATTACGCTATATACAATAGAGACTGAGCAGACATTTAGTTTGCATAAGATATGGCAGTGGCGAAGGGTCAATTTTTTTTTGTAAGGGGTAAGCCGGTCCGGTACACCCGGGAAATTTTCATTAGATTTCTGTATTGTTCTAAGTACTTTGCTGATAGCAATATGACCATCGACATACATATGACATTATATCTTTGAAAAGTTAAAATCTGTAAATCCCGAGTGAGTTCAAACTAGATCATGAAATTATTCATGAAATTTTAATGAAACTCCCCAAGTCCAGGTAGTGTATAGGTATTGTATTACAGTCGCAACAATAAAAGATGCGAAAAACTTAGAACTTTAATTATCGAATATCATTCAGTGGCGTGCACAGAGGGTAGGCAAAAAAATGTATTCGGCTTGTTTCACCTATTTTAAGTATGTTAATAAGCCATTTCAAATATCCATATGCAAGCAAATACTATAGACACATATTAATTTGCATTTGAAAACATTAATAAGTTTATTCAGCGGCTCCATACTGACAAAAATACGTTGCCTACCCTAGAATTTCTCTAAACAGTCTTAATTTAAAAAAATCTTAGTTTGGACATGAATTAACGAAATTTTGTTTAATGTGAATGGATATGTTGGTAATATTGGTTAATTTAAGGATATTTGTGCTGGAACATGAACAAATAGCATAAAGCATAAACAACTCGCAGATATTTTTGCCTGCTTTCAGTGCACGCCACTGATATCATTAGACAGTAATTTACGATGTTAGCGTGATTTACATTATGAACAGCGCCATCTATCGGTGAAATTGAACATACAATCACCATAGAACTTTAATCTATATATTTAAAAGAAAGTCGTGTTAATTACACTATTTATAACTCAAGAACGGCTCAACCGATTTGGCTGAAAATTGGTAGGGAAGTAGCTTAGAAGCAGGAGACGGACATAGGATACTTTTTATACCTGTAGGTTAAGGTTAAGCAACGTTAGGTAATGTCATTAAATAGATGGGTGAACCGATTTGTATGAAATTTTATGTGCATATCGGGTAGGTCTAATAATAGGCCATTAATTATATTTCATGCCACTAGGTAAAGGTTAAGCAACATAAGGCAAGGTAATTAAATAGATGGGTGAACGGATGTGTATGAAATTTTGTGTGCATATCGGGTAGGTCTGAGAATAAGTCGTAAAGTATATTTCATGCTGCTGATACCATGATTGACGGATATATAGAATGAGAGGAGGGTGCAAGAGAGGACAGAGAGGGAGAAGGGATTCGAGGAGGGGGTGAGGGATCGGAGGAGTTAGGTGGAGCAAGGGGGGGTGGGGTGAGATGGAGCAAGTTGGGAGAGAGAGATGGGGGGGATAGGGATCAGAGAGGGGACAACGGGGAGAGAAAGAGGGGGAATGTGTGGGGAAAGAGAGAGGAGAGAAAGCATAGAATTACATTTTTCTTATAAGGCTTCAATCCCGGCTGGGTCCTAAAAGAAAATGCGCATTGTTCCTTTTGGAACCACATGGGCTTGAGGGGATAATAGAGAGAGAGAGAGAGATGGAGAGAAATAAATCAAGGGAGGAGGGTGAAAAGGGGAGCAAAATGTAATAAAAGCGCGGGTGGAGCTGCGCGGGTCAGCTAGTAATTAATAAATGAGTCATATACTTACATGTGTTTGTATTAATACACTGAATAAGACCCTCAAGGATCTGATACATGTTTTTTAACATTTTGTAAATTACAATTCTAGATGTAGTCGGTTTCGTTTATGTTTGACACAGACCACAGACATTAACTTGTCTGTGATACAGACGTAATGCCCCGTAATCGGATGGACATCGCATTATTACCGCCATACCACGGTATCTACCCGCGCTCCGACTTACCGTCACCGGATTGACGTCTACGAATGTTGCATAGACTAATAGATTGTTGAGTTGAATGTTGGATAGGCTCGTTGTTCTAGCGGTTAGCCAATAATTCGTGGGTTGCCATAATCCCCACGCTTGGCAGGCGTCGCGGGTATCGCAGTATATGTATGAGATGAATGCCGTAGTCGCCTCCTACTCAATGGCGTAAACAAAATCTTGGGGGGCCCAAATGAAGGGTACATGGGGCCTCTGCAGTCCGGGGGCCCCATATAATCGACACGGCTGATACATCGGTAGCCACGCCCCTGCTGCTACTATCCAACTAGTACGGCCCATAGCGGTTAAATATAAATCGCTTGCGTGTTGGCGCAACGCCACCAGGGCCGTGGCGATGGAGGCGGTGCTCGAGGCGCTGGCCCGCGCGCAGGAGGCGGCGGACTACGGGTGCCTGGTGGCGGCGGCCATGTGGGGCGCGCTGGGCGGCGGGCGCGCGCGGCGCGTGGCCCTGCTGGCGCGCACGCCCGCCAACCCCGCGCCCGCGCCGCCGCCCGGCGCGCTGCCCGCGCACCCTAGACACGCCGCCGCTGCCGCGCAACTGCTCGCGCAACACGGAGCCGTCAACGGCGCCAAGCCCTCCTATATATTTCAGGTGCGGGCCGCATTATAACCTCACACCCCCCCTGACATATACCCGGTTTTTAGGGTTCCATACCTAAAAGGTAAAAAAGATACCCTTATGGTGAGACTTGGTGTTATGTCTGTCAGTGTCACACCTATATATTCCAGGAACCACTGACGCTATCTATTTGGAACTTTTAATCTTACTTACCCAACCCCATCGCAAATGAAAAAAAAAAACCATTTTTTTACCTTTTTATGGGGGTCAAAATGGTTCATCAAAATTTCAAATAGAGATTACTATATCGAGTGGGGTATATCACATTACAGAGCTTTATTTGAATTTCTCAAAACCGCTAGCCGAAGTTGTAGAAAGTATGTGTACCTACCGTTCACTGCAGTAAGTGACATCCTGCAATACAGTATCGTACACACGGCAACACCCTAACCTAGACTGTTTGGATTTTGAACTATTAGAAATTGAACGCTGCGTATCGTGCGAGATGGTACGATATGTTGCTGTTATTTCGCCCTACTTGGCCGGCAGACTGCGCTCACCGACCGCCAATTGTCCCGTCCCTTACCAACGATTCTCTGTTGTATGTAGCGTAGCTATCGTTATATTATAGGGTATCGAACTTGATGTGTGTGTACACCGTGCAGTAGAGTACAATACAGTACTGTATGCTGTCGTACAGCATCGCGAGATTGTGAGTAGTCCCTTTCAGTTTCTGCCAGTCACCACAGTCAGTCTTCGCTCTAAGTAGTCCCTTTGATTGAAAGACTCTGCCCGATATTTGTTTCCTATAGAATTGGTGTATACAAGTTGCCGATTTAGTCATGTGCAACTTTCAACAGCGTGAATCAGCCCTAAATTCACTGTCCAAATTATGTATTTTTTTTAAAGTTTTGATTCATGTCAATCAATCTGTTTTTACAGTACAGTTGTGTTTTACAGTAAGTCATTCACAGTAGAAGCTGTTCGTCTGTGGAATGCCTTACCGGTCACTGTTAGACATGCACCATCTCTGCCTATCTTTAAAGATCATTTGAAAGCATTTTATTTGTCCCTATGAATTTATATTGATATTAGCCGGCTGCATTTATTTATTTATTATTGTTGGTTATTTATATTTGATTCTATCAAATATAATATTTATGTATTATACTAATATTTATATATATATTATTTGGTGTTACGTATTTTATTATTTATAAATATGTATATTTTTCTTTTATAATTGGTTTGTATAAACAACCCCGCCTTGCAGTTCATAGTTCCTATCCATCCAAAGGTTGCCTGGTAGAGATCACTTTTAGTGATAAGGCCGCCCATTGTTTCATTCTATTTTACTGGTTTTTTTTCTTGTATTTTTGTGTTTTTTGATAATGGTGGAACAATAAAGTATTATCTATCTATCTATTTGTTTTTATATTTATACTAAGCTAGATTTATCAATGATTGCAGGTAATAATGAAAGGAGATTCCATTAACTACTTGCACTCAATGACCGATCTGACGATGGCCGGTCTGGCGAACGCGGCTGCACTGTGGGCTCTGTATGGAAAGAGCGAAATGGCGTCCGTTTCCTGCCAACTCCTCCTCGGCCTCAATACCAGTAAGCCCACGATATAATCTAAATTAAATTAACAGATGTTTTAACTATGCTAGATAATCTGTGTTACTTATTAACCCCCGACAATAACGAGGGATATTATAAGTTTGACGCCTTTGTCTTTGAATGTCAGTGGCATCGTAACTCTCTACTGAGTGGACGGATTTGAATGCGGTTTTTTTTTATATGAAAGCATGTTTAATGAAAATCAGAATAGAATAGAAAAAAAATCTGTTCAGGCGTTTAAAGACCATCAGCTATTTTCCAAATCAATGTAGCGATATTAGGTGTACAATAGACATTTTTTATTACTTCCATTCGTCCAAATATACTTTGTAGTGCATAACGCTACAAGACATACAATTTAGTACATTTGTAAGTCCGATGAGACTAAGTAACTTTCACCCGGGTCAAATGATGGAGCAGGAAGGTGGTCACAGGATCTCTACACCAATAAACGTAACCACTGATTTGGGATTTGTTAAATAGGTCTCGACATATAGTTGGTAGATACATGGTGATCAGGATAAGGAAATTCATTTTCACATTTCGTTTTTCCATGTCTGGGGTTGGCTGCAAAGATACAGGCTAATTGTCTAGATTTAAAAACCAGAAGATGCGCAACAGCGTCTTCTGTGTGATATCCAGGGATCGGAATATACTCTATGTTTACCTAAACTTCGAGGAACGAAGTATTGATGTGAAGAATCTGACGGGCCCGTTGGTCTAGTGGTTAGACAACCTGTCCGCTAACCGATGGGTCGTGGGTTCGATTCCCACCAAGTGTCTGGGTGTTATTTATCTATTTAAGTATGTATTTACAAAAAAAAAGTATATAAATATTAGTATCAGTTGTCTGGTTTCCATAGTACAGGCTCTGCCTAGTTTGGGATCAGATGATCGTGTGTGGATTGTCCCAAGATATTATTATTATTATTAATTATTTAACATATTTAAGGGTTTCGTACTATGTACGCAAAATTAAGTTGGCTGGTTTAAGGTTATGCTTTTTATTTTTTAAATCAGTAGGTAATTTGTAACTAAAGCTCTTTTCATTCAAGTAATTCAGTAAAAGTTTTCTCATTGGCAACATTACCGTGGATTATAGAATGTTTGTCAATGGCATTTTTCTTTTATAAATAAAGCTCAATAAATAGTTAAAACGTCATTAAGTATATTATTCCCGGATTTTAGCGGAGGTATTATCCATTATATGTTACTTTGTTCTTCAAAGTTTAGGTATATGTACTCTACTTTTTTATAATTATGGCAAAACCCCTTCTAAGGGGGAGCCCTTTGTTCAGCGGTAGACTTCTTCTGCTGATATTCGTGTTACGCCTCGGCGTGTATCAAAACGTGGCATCAATAAGCGTTATTATTCTGTAGAGTGTGGCGCGGAGGGCGTGGACGGCGGTGGTGGCGTGGGCGGCGCGGGCGCGGCGGCGGCGGCGGCGTGGCGCGGCGCGGGCGCGCTCGCCGCGGCCATCGCCTCGCAGCTGCGCACCGCGCGCTCGCATGCCGTCGCCACCAGGTTCCACGCGGCGGTCGCCATACTCGCCGGTATGCATGTGTGTGAAATATTTAACAAATGAGTTACATACATATAATTATATTGATACTTTGAATATCACCCCCCATGGAACAACAGGGTTTTTGTTACATACTGTATAACGATAACTGCGCTACTTACAACACAGAATTGTTGAAAGGGGCGGGATATGCGGCGGCCGCACGCACCAGGGATGACAAAACAACAACATATCGCACCCTGTTGCATGATTCGCAGCGTTCAGCTGCTAATAGTTTAGGTTGAGGTGTCGCCGTATGTACTAGTACGCTGAGACAGCGATTGCTCGTAACGATACCGTTTATCCTCGACTATAAACCAGAGGGCATTAGCATTCTACAAGCGTTATCGCTAATAGAAAGGATAAAAAATTATGAGAATGACATTAAGACGTAGAAGAGACATAGTTCTTAGTTGTCGACGTTGAACGTTGAGGCACCGTCGAGCATAGCAATAAATTCATATAAATATTAACATACATTACGTAGTAATCGGTCATTATTCGCACAGCAACAACGTGGCACTATAAGATCCATCGATATACTATACCAACTAGATTAGCTGTCACGAACAAAATGACATCGAAAATGTGGTCGCGGTTACATATACTTACACAACTATACACGTACACGCAAAACAATAATATGTTCATATAAAAAGATAACTTACGTACTATAAAATAAGGTTCAATAATAATTGCAGACAATTCGGCACTTACACAGTTTTGGAGCTGAGAGTTGTGTGCTTCCATTGAGTTCCATTGTTTTTGAACGCTTAGACGTACAGTAAGCTAAGGAAAGGTATGGAGTTGCTTACGTTTATTTTTTCCAGAATAGCCGTAATATAAAAATATGGTAAGTTACGTATAATGTTATGCTAGCCATAAAAGAAAGCATTACTTTGTACCCGACTTCTCCAGAATGATTGTTATTTCTTTCTAGTAGTATATCTGCATTTATTTGTTACAACATTAAGCTCTCAACGGCCGATGATTCCGATCGCATAAGCGCTATGACGCGTCGACCGCCAACAGATTAACATGCGTATCAAATGAAGCGAAGACGCTTCATGTGTTCATGCAAATGTCAAATACATCATTTGCACAATAAAATAAGCCATTCATATCTCGTAAATCCACTAGTTTGTGGAACCATAATTTTTCTTTTGCCCATAATTTTCTTTTGCAGTCCTCGCACCTAAGCTTTTTTACTAGACTACTTACCACAAAACCAGAAATGTAACCTACTATTTGGAAAACAATTTCCGGAATTGGGTTTTGTTCTAATTTTTGAATGAGTTCGTTGCAATTTATCTGGTATTTATCAAAATTGTGCTGTATAGATTTATTTTTTATGATTTCTATAGCACTTAAATTTTCTTCACATTCATCAAAACGATATCCCGTCGAAGAACTATTAATTTTTTTGAGTGCCGATAATCCTGATAAAATTGGTATATTTTGTATTGGTACACAATTCCCAGTAAATTTGGAGCCTACTTCCAAATGAGACAGCAGTTTTTTAAAACTGGCTTTAAATTGTCTCGTGTTGAGATTATTATTGTGTCCGCCTTGACTCCTTATGTTTCCGAAAAATAACTACATGATCTTGGCTGAGTTTATAGGTCAATAAGAACGGAAGGGCATCAGTTAAAATTAATGTTTCATATAAATATATTAAACTATTAATACATACCAGTAAACCCAACAAGCCAGTATTATTTTGTGTCAAGGCCAATGGAACTTTTTTATTATTAAACACAGGTCTTACTTCAGTGCCAATTTTAACCTTTTTTTTATATTTTACCTCAATTGATAAAGAAAGTAAGTAATTTTTCGCTTCTGATAAAATTGACAATATTTTCTGTGAATTGTTCTTATTCAAGGGTTTTTTGAAACCAAAGTCTTTAAGATTACGTGTATTAAGTATATCAAAAACATTATTAAGTTTCATGATAAAGTTTGCTATACTCTCGGCCCCTTGGAATGTGGGAATTTTCAAAGTATTTTCACAAAATTCTAAAGCCTTACTAACGCTTCTGCTAAAGAGCTGGGATGCCAGCTTCACATTCATTATATGATTTTTAAAGTTAATATGACTATGTGAAAGTTTATTTGCCAAGTGCAAACTATTTTCTTCCTGCAAGTTGTATAATTCTGTTAAAAATTTCAATTTGACGAATTTATCATCTGCAATATATATAATTTTCTTTGATTCTAACGTATTTCGCATCAATTTTAACATATGACATGCATCTAAAAATATAACAACATTATAGTCAGCAAATGGATGTTTAAAATAAGTTTTTAAATTTTTGTAATCATCCAACTCGCATCCTAAGTTTTTCATCGTTGCAATATTGCTTTTACAACCATCAAATGTCACTGAATGAATTTGAACACCTATTTTATAACATTTTTGCAAGGCAATTTTTATTAAACACTGCTCTAGCGGTACCGCAGTCATTAGTTTCTCAGATCTCGTACAGTGCGGAAGTCTCAGTGAAGTTGCTGCGTCATGGTGATTACAATGTATTCCTGCTGCAGGAGTGTGGTAATAATTCTTCAGTGGTATGTTCAGTTTTTATTTTACTAAGGTGGTCCAGTGACAATGGTTTCTAGACAGATTCTCTTTTTTTAAATAATCTTATTTAGGGTTTCTAATAGTATAATAATACAAACTTACACACATCTCATCACCACTTTTTCTATTTTACGCAGATGTGAAAAAAATTGCACAATTTTATAACAATGAAACTCCATGCATTCTTTGTTCGAGAACTACGTAACGCTCGTGTACTGATTTACCAACTTATGTATGCTGGTGGCGTAAATGAGAACTAACTTTTTTATTGTGGTAGTGACGTGTAGTTTGACAGTTTTGCATAGACGGTAGTGACACTCTCTATCAGCAAAAATAATTTTGTCAGCCTGTGGCTTGGCATATGGCGAACTACTAGCGGAGAAAATGTCAAATAAATAATTGTTATTTCGGATTTTAGTGATATCTTACTTATATTTTGTATTTAAACTAGTAGTAATAATATTACTAACCGAAAAAAAGATATTCCACCTGTAATTTTAGTGTTGCGACGAGTATTTGGACAGTTTTTCAACGCGCAATAAGACATTTTGACACGTCTTACGCCAGCTGTTGTCGGCTCGTACTAATTTGAAATAGAGCGATAGCTGTCTCCGTAACTCTTATTTTCGTGACCACTTTTCGGGTCGTGACAGCAAATCTTGTTTAGATAGTATATCGATGATAAGATCTATCAAAGATGTAGTAGGATAATCAAATAACATCTATTTATTGAGAGCAAGATTCGCCTTCGCCAACATTGTCAGTTCTACAATAAATATCTATCATCTGCAACCTAACATCATCATGTGCGGGCTCTCAGCATATAAGGGCCCGTACAGAGGTTAATTAAGGAAAATTAGGTAAACAGTTAGGAAGTTTAAAAAATAAGTACTTATATAAACTGACCTTCACTTTCTTATTTTTAATAATAACCTGCATGGGTTCTTGCAAAATCGGGTTAATTTTGTTTTTACTTTTAAAACCTCTTTCTTAAGCACACTCTTTGAGTGTGTTATCTTGATAAAGGTAAAATATTTATTATTTGTACTAAAATGCTTGTGACGACGACTTGAAAAATAGCCAAAGAAATATGAATCAAAGTACACTCCGAATTCGTATTTTAAACTAGCGGCTTGCCCCGGCTTCATTTAGAAGGCTCGGTTTCAAAATATCGTTTTTTCTACTTTCATAAACAGTTAGGCTTTTGCGTGAAAATGTAGCAAATCGATGTCCGATTTTCAGGTAAATGGGAGGAGGCGGATCAGAGTATACGACAGCTCGCGTCTTCGGATAGATGGGAGAGTCAGCTGTTGAGAGCGGAAATGTATTTCCTAAAAGGCGACGCGACCGATGCATTGGAATCATTGCAGGACATCCTGGATTACTGCAAAACGGAGGACAATAGCTTACATTATATATGTCTAAGATTGAAGGCGATGATATTAATGTCACAAGTCCAACACTCATTCAGCAACATACAGTCTAGCAATATTATGTTACTAAACGATGCGTTATGGTTAGCGAAGGAATACCATTTGCATTATTTTGCCGCTACGATAGAAATGCATTTGGCGAATGTTCAACTGAGTATGGGGTGCGCAAAAAATGCTCTGACGTTGGTGAGAAGAGCTTTACCAACAATCATGGCGGATGGCAGCGCTTACGATATGGCTAGAGGTAACACACTCACTACTTAAAGCCAGTATTATTAAGTGTAGATTTAATCTGGAAAGTTGGTCTCAATAAAATTTGAATTCTATTACTTTTTGCTCTCCTGAGAACATTGAATGTTGAATGACGATTGGATACAATTAGTTTGGACTGCAGCGAACTTTTTTGGCACTGGATTGAATTGAAATAAATAGCTCTGACACACTTTGGTTTAATAATCAAAGCACTAACCATACAGAAACAAAAAGTGACCCAATTGATATTAATATTGGCCGATAATCGAAATGGTTCCCATGTATTTAAGTTCATCTTGTTAGGGTTGTTAAAATTTTCAATTGGACGTAGGTACCTACTTCTGCAAACAGGAACCAGCCATATGCATAGGAACATATAATAATATGCTAAAGTTAAATATGCAAAAAGCTTTTAAATGCGCCTTGTGTCAACGCATAATGAATAATGATCTGTAAATTTTTATTTACTTTAATAAATGATCTTAAACCTGATATATAATAATGATCAATTTTCCCGTACAAATTATTGTTACAAAAACTGTTTTTTCTTATAAGTATGTTTGTATGGGTTGGTTCCTGTTTGCAAAAGACTTCCAATTTATGCTTAAAGTTTTTAAACTATGTATCTGCAGTAATTATATAGTACTAGCTGATCCACGCTGCTCCGCATGCGCTATTTTTACGTAAACTAAACTTTTAATAACAGACATTCGCATCGAATACATAACCTCCTTTTTTATAGTCGGTTAAAAACTGGGACCCACTTTTTACTTGCTCTCCAAAGCACGGACCCGTTTAGTTCAAATGGCGTTAAACGGTCACCCATCTATTTAATGACCTTACCTAACGTTGCTTAACCCGATCGATTACAAAACCTTGATAACAACTCTCTATGAGTGTTCCCTTACTAATATTTATTATAATTATGAAGAAAAATTGATAAAATCGGACCAAGCGTATAACCAAGTACCCATTTTGACTTTAATCCCCTCTCCCAAAAGAACCGTGCTAGATTACGGGATAAAAAGTATCCTATGTCCTACCTCGTAGTAAGATCTCAAATCATGCCAAGTTTCATTTGAATCCATTAAGTAGTTTCGGTGTGATGCTCAGCCGTGATACAGACAGACAGACAAAAATTAAATTTTCGGCCTCAGTATCGGTTATAGAATGCCCTCCAAATATAATTTTCAAAATATCTTCAATGTACAGAATTGGACCCGTTACAGTTTTATTATAAGTATAGATTGGCGGGCCTGTTG
The DNA here is from genome assembly GCA_911728495.1 of Furcula furcula. Taxonomy (NCBI): domain Eukaryota; kingdom Metazoa; phylum Arthropoda; class Insecta; order Lepidoptera; family Notodontidae; genus Furcula; species Furcula furcula. The sequence continues at coordinate 14,065,642 of OU452245.1, forward strand.
GTTAGACACCCTGGCCGCTACCGCAATAGGTTGTGGGTTCGACTCCCCAACAAGTGTCTGGATGTTTATCTATTTAAATATGTATTTACAAAAACAATAGTATTATCATCAGCCGAACGTCGTCCACTGCTGAACAAAGGCCTCCACCTTAGAAGGGAGGTGTTGCCATAATCTTCACATTTGGCAGAGGCGTCTTGGAGATCGCAGTATAGATGTTAGGTAATCCAATAGAAGTTGCTGCTGCCTGTCTTCTTGTTTTCCCTTAGTCGCCTGTTACGGACACCCAACGGGAGGAGACGGGTGGGTGCTATTCTTAGCCGGACAACCCAGGGGTAAAAAAAATTAATTGATGTCCACCCAGGACTAATATTAATGTACGTGAACATGTGCATTTATCTGTCTTATTTATTTTTAAAAGCATTGCATCATGAGGTATTATGTACCTACTTACGTACGCCTACTAAGCGTAGGGATTATGGCATGGCAATTACCCCTGTAAAGGGGAGACTTTTTTTCAGCAGTGGACGTCTTTTGGCTGAGCATGATGATGATGAAAATGATGCATGTACCTATTTTGAAAAAGAAATTGTATCAGTAAAGTTGTCTGGTTACCATAGAACAAGCATTGCCTAGTTTAGCGTCTGATGGCTGTGTCTGGATTATTCCTAAATTATAAATCAGTCCCAGTTCCTTCTATGAGTAGCTGTAAAATCTTAAATATGTATTTGTCCGCAGCGATGATGCTATATACAAAGTGCCGCGTGGCGACCGCGCCGCCGAGCGGGGAGGCGCGTGTGCAGGTTCTACAGTCCTGCTGCGATGCATTAGAATCTGTTAGACGAAATTTCACTAAAGTTGGCGCCCATATTAGGATTTTACAAACCTGGTATTTACAGGTAATTATTTTATCCTAATGAAAATATTTGATTTATTTCACAAAAAATAATAACCGACCCGGCATAATGTGAACAGCTTCATATAAATTATACGGCCACTGGCGTCCGGCATAGTGGAAACGAGGCTTAATGAATGTTTATGTATCATTGTTTGTTTGCGGACATAATTATGTGGTAAAAAAAACAACTAATATTATAATAATCTCATCGTTTTTTCAGGCGCAACTTTATAATGATATCGGTAATCAAGCAGCAAGGAACCAATGTGCGTGGATGTATAGACAATTAGAACTACAGAATCCAGTTGAACCTTCTAATATGTTACCTATGATGTATTAAAAGTTAAAATAAAAAACTCCGTCAATACTTGTGTAGTTTATTAACAAATTAATGTTTGAAGATTAATATAACTTATCATTTAGTAGGGCTTTTTCGACTATTTCGGACATGGTTACTTTAATATCGCGACAGAGTACTTCGGCAACTAAAACTTTCGTTTCCGGTTGTGCCTCGGATGGTACATAGGCCCCTTCACCTAATATGCTAGTGTCATTCCAACAGTGACCAAGAGAGGCTTGCGATTCGCATATTCTTCCAAGTTGTAATAATAAAGATGTGATATCTTCCAAAAGTGAAGGAAATGCTGTACAAATTCGTACAAGGGACTTAAGGGCTGGCTGAAATAGTTCCAATCTTAAGTCACTCGGCAGTACCGACAAAAGAGTAGACAATGTGTTTACACATAGTCTAGCTATGGACATAGCTTTCGGTAGTGCATATTGTATTGATAAATGTGAAACGAGATCTACAGCAAATATTTGCTTTTCGAGTGACGCTTGACTAAGAAGTTCTGGTATGAAATCTAAACATATATGCATTGAAGGTATTCCTTGTACTGTGATTGGTAAGAGTTCTCTTGGATATCCTTGAAAATGTACAAGCTTAGCGAGAGATGGTTCTGAAATAAAAATTTGATGAAGGAAAGAGCAAATAATACTTCTCACTTCACGTAAAGACCACATGAGTTCCGGTTTCGATTCATCTTCTGACGTCTCAAGACAAGCTTCCAATAGTATTTGAAGAGCGGCGCTTTCTTGAGCGGCAACCAGAGCATTCTTTAATTCCTCTCGTTCAGAGTCCGACGTTAACTGACCACTTTTCTCGAGCAGTGGTTTATCTAATAAATGTCTGCTGAGTTGACTTCTTGAGGCTGCTAAACTCGCCTCTAGAATTCTTAAAATTATTTTTAAAATAGGCCCACATCGAAAAACTCTTATGTCGCATCGCAGCACTTGGAGAGGATCTACTAGAACATTTTCTTGTGTGATCGTTATATTCTTAGAGCCACTGCTTATATCGAGTAACGCATTGATAGTCATAATCCAAAGACAGCGAGGCAAGACCGTATTGAATCTTAGCCAAACTTCATGATATAGTTCCTGGATATGTCGCGGTACATCATCCCCAAGCACACTTTTGAAATACTTGACAAATATTTCGGCAAACGGCCAAATGTCTGTTGGGTTTTTATTCAGCATAGCTTTCAATATTTTACCCGTCTTATAAGGATTTTCTTCGATGCATTGGAATGCTTCATTAATAGAAATTTCTGAAAGATGAACATCGATTTGATGACGATTTGTATCTCCAAAGATTTGGTCATCCATCCAGTCGTCAACGAGCGATAACTGTGGAAAATGCGTCGCTAAAAGTCGAAGTAGGGGGCTGAATAATCCTCCGTAACTCATTTGATCTTTCTGAGCTTGGTGTAGTAAATATTTTATTGGTAGCTCAGACAGAAAGGCAGCGGAATAACTTTTTACTTTTCTTCCATTTGCAGTAAGTGTGGCTGTGTTAGATAATCTGACATCTTCATAGAGCAACAGATAATATATTAGGAGTAACTGTGAAGCTAATGTCGGTTTTTCAATATGAATGTCCATTGGGGACTCTCCATAGTCAATTTCCATTGGTGTAAATGGTTTGCTTTGTATGTCAAAATTAGCACCAAATATTGAGTTTCTGAAAACTTTTCTGATTTCTTCTTCCATTATAGGTTTGTTGATGTATTCATTCGTACCCTTGTTATTAACAACAAGAATTGAATTTACGTATACTTCAACAAGAGCAGGCATAACCGGGTGTAGTGGAGCAGTGCAGTTACAGATTTGACGATAAATCCAATTTTTGATGGGAACCTTATGTTTTGAAAAAGCTCGAGATTTTAAAAGCTGATGAATACAGTGTACTGGTAAATATCCAGGTATATTACTGCTTAAATTAGCTGTCACAGGTACTTTAACTGCGTGTGCTGTCACGACCTAAAAAATAAAATAGGTTTAGTATTTTTTTAAATTTGCATAATATTTTGAAAGTTGGAAGTTATGCCAATTGTTAAAACATCACCCCTGAGATTTGGCGATACAGCTGTAAAAAGGCCACGTGACTGTGTTGCCAACTGTATCGTTTTCACGACATCACCTATTTTTAACAGACTTCAAAAAAGGAGGAGGTTCTCAATTCGTCTGTATATATATATATATATTTTTATGTATGTTCGCGCATAACTTTGTCAATTATGAACCGATTTGAAAAAATCTTTCTTCCATCCATTCTTCAATCCATTGATTGGGTCCCATAAATGAACCCGCTCATCGGTGCCGCTGCCGACTATATCCCCGACCCCGACCCTGGTCCCTCAGATCGTCGACCTACCGTACATCGCCGCCGTCCGCGGCATGTACTGCTCGACCCACCCGACCCGATGTCCGTCCTCCTGGACCTTGACACAACACCAACACCTACACCGACAACGACGTCACGAGTCGTACACACACCTACACACAGACACCGGTCTCGCCGGCGAGGCCGAAGGATCGTACACATGCGACCTCGACATGCATCCCCTCGCTGAGTTTCTTGCCGGTTCTTCTCAGCGGGGGCGCGTTGTGAACCGGTGGTAAACTCACACTCTCTAAGCGGCAGCCCAAGCCGAGGCCGTGCCTCCCTGAGGTGCCCTTGAGCTAGTCGCTACCTACCTTTCCGGGCTGGAGCGCTCAAAGCGCTCGCCCTCTTGTCCGGTGAAGCTGTAATGGCCATCTGCGGCCAACAGTACTACTCATACAAAAAAAAAAAAAAGGGTTCCCATAAAAAAAATATTGCGTAGTAATAAGTAGTTCCTGAAAAACAAGAATGGTGACTGCGCACTGAGAGCTGCAGGAAAGCCTATATCGATGACTTTATGTCGCTTTTTAAGGACAAAAATGGTCATAACTCTGGCAAATATTTACCAATTTCAATTATTATTTTTTTATTCGAAAGAAGAAACCACTGTATTAAATCTGTATGAATTTTATTACACCGGATAAGAACTTCCTGGAGAACCATGAACGATGTGGAGGAATTTATCTGGTAAAAACCATAAAACTGATGTTCTCCATTACATTGCTCTGACAATTATGAACCGATTGCGATGATTCTTTTTTTATTCGACAGAGTAAACTGCTATGATGATTCCATGCAAATTTCATTACGACCGGATATTTTTTTCTGAAGAAACATGAATTATGTAAAACTATGTAGACGATAATGTGATCATAACCTATCTAGATAATTTTACGGTTATCGATGGTTCAATCTTTATATATGAAAATATCACTAAAAAGATTAAAATAAAATCTATTTTAAAAAAAATTGAACCGACTTCAATATCACTGAAAAGTATAAAATAATTTAAATATTATTGAAGTTGGTGCCAAATATACACAGCCGGTAAGCTAACACCAACTTCAATAATATTTAAATTATTTTATACTTTTCAGTGATATTGAAGTCGGTTCAATTTTTTTTAAAAAGATTTTATTGCATAATATGGTCTAGCCAGGTCCCGTATTTTGTCACAGCAACTCTACTCTCGTTATACACGTGAAACAGCAACTGGTGAATAGGGATTGCAATCCGGTGTCATTTTCAGTCCGGCCGGATCTGGCCAAATTTCCATTGATCCGGATTGATCAAATCAGGATAATTTTCGCTTTTCGGTTCAAAATGAACTGTTACTAAGTTAATCAAGTGTCATTCTACTTAATACGAGTATAGGTAGTGTTGGAAACCCTAAGTGGGTATATAAAAAAAAAGAGAATCTGTCCAGAAATCATTGTCTCTGGACCACCTTGGTAAAACAAGAACTGAACATACCTCTGAAGTAAGTATTATTATCACACTTCTGTAACAGGAATACATTGTAATCACTATGACGTTGCCACTTCACTGAGACTTCCGCGCTGTACGAGATCTGAGAAACAATGACCGCGGTACCTCTAGAGCAGTTGCTTATGTACGCGTTTGGCTATCCTACCCACAATTTATTTAATATCAGTTTTGAAGTCTAACAGTAGTTTATAAAAAATAAAACATATTTTAAAATCAACTTTATTTCCAATCCAATGTTAAGATTAGACAACGAGCAAACAAATAAAATCTAATAGATACACTGTGACTAGTAAAATGTTAACGATATAACGATTAGCTCAGTCTTCCTAGATTTCACTTTCACAGATAAATCAATTATTTTAGTAAGTAACTTTATAAAATCTAATATAATTAACCTTGCGTAATTAACTGAAATGGGATCACAATAATTATTAAAGTATTTGAGAATGCTAACTATTGCTATCAAACAAGTCTTATATTTATGACATACACCATCATGATTTAATGAATCTGTCTAATGAATAGCACAATTATCACAATGAGTTTGTCTTATAATTACAACTCTTTAGTTTAATCAACTTACGATAAGTAATTATTTTTAATAGAATTTTAAGTAATAATTGTCTTAGTATTCATTACATATTGTAAGAAAATCAATTTTGATTTTGGAAAAGGTTCGTAGAAAACAAATAGTGTTAATTGTGTCATCTGCTAGTACGCGCAACGCATTTAAAGTACCTTCTCATGCAACAGCTCTATTATTTTGCCAAAAATTGCTAAAACCGGATCCGGTCGCCGGATCCGGTTTTCCGGATTGCAATCCCTACTGGTGAACCTCTGTAATGGTAGCTAATAGGATTTACGTCTCAACGCAGACGCGCTAATCAAATAAATCTGGGTTGAATCAATATCTTTTTCTGCGCTTCTAAATCGTACATTACATGTAAGCGTGGCGTAGAACTATAGGAGCAAGGGACGATAGTGTTGACAACAGTGAGAATTTATATACCTATGAGAATTTAAGAGTGGAGTTATAATGCATAAACTTAGTTTGAAGCCACTTTGTTCATGGATTTTCATATTTATACTTCATACTTGTTGCATTAAATATTTTTACAACTAACCTGTTCAGTGAAAATCTCCTGAGTAAAAGCTTGCTTAATCCTAGCCAAGCCATTGGGTCGGACAGGTACTCTCATTCCAAGAGTAGCACACACTAATTCTCCCACGGCAGCCAGTTGTCCAGAGTGGAAGTGAATTGCTATCAATAATAACATTTCACCAAAAGACGCTGTGACACCAGAGTTACTGAAATAATGAGTTATATTAAGCTCAATGGACAACAAAAAGCTGACGAGAGAAGGTTGAATACCACTGAATCCCTTAAACTATTAGATTTTGTTATGAGAATAAAAAATACCTTTCAAAATATGCTTCTTCTTTGACTAACCACTGGACCCACTCTATGGCTTTCTTTTCATGCTCAGGAGCAGCTGTAGATAAAGAGTTACAAATTAAAGCAACATTTATATTTAATATGCACAGGCACAGGTAGGATATGGCACTCCCTTATGTTGTAATTCTCATCTTACTTAAGTCTGGACAAAACATTCTGATTTATTTACATTAAGGTCGGAAATCATTTTTTAATGTTCACCGTTTTTTGTCAGTGGTGCAATATATTAAAGAGTTTATCAAGAAAAAAATTACGCTTACCCATTAAGGATGGACATGCGAGAATCATACATAGGCTTAATGATACAAATCGTACACCAGCCGGTGTCGGTGGAGGCTTCTGTGTAACCAGGCGCAAAAGACCAGCAACTTCATCATCTTGAAACTTTATCCCTGCGATACCCCTCAGTGCACAATACAATCTTAGTAATGCAGAGGCATCAACACCAGCTGTAGCTTCTCTTAACCTGTTGAGTAGTTCTTGGCGTAGCTTTGTTAATGCTAAATGCCCATCACCTTTACTTCTCTTGTGTGAGTTACGCAGGAATGTTGCAAACCACACTCGAGTGGTTTGGTCAGATCCAAGCAAAAGTCCAGACATAAATGACACCTGAGCGAAAATGGAATACCATTCAGTTTATGTAAATTATTCATATCACATTATAATATTTAAGACAATAGTTTACCAAATCATCCTGTAGATGTTTTAAAGTCAAATTAATAATCAGTGATGGCAGACGTGCAGCGGATGCTGCTTTCGCCCTCACAGCAGCTGCTATGTGGGGACAAGCTGCACATAAAATAGCTAATGTTTTTGCTCTAATGCCTCCTTCTTCACTTCTATCAGCATTTATTACAAGTGAATCTGCAACTAGATTTTTAAAAACATGAATTAATATCACTGTCAAATTGATTAAATTCACTAAAATAGTTATTATTGATATACAAATACCTTCTCGTAATGTATCTGGCATATTTGCTACTATCCATGATATAATGTTGGAACCTTTATTAACATGTAGCAATACTTCAACTATATCACAAATATTAAGTAAATTAGGCAATTCTGCCAGACTGATACATATCACGTCAGTAACCTCCTCTAAATAAACATCATTGTCGAAAATTTCTGATGGCTTTATGGTGGATTCAGCATTTGTGTTTTTATTTTGATTGTATTCCGTCAACTGCGCATGCATTTGTAGCAATTCTGATAACACAAGGCGAACTCTTCGTGCTGAGTCAGATTGTTCAAAATCATTTATGATGCCATTAGATATGTTTTGTATTAGATATGTTTCTGTGCACTGTGAACCACTTTTTTGCCTTAAACAAAAAAAATAAGTTAGTATTTAAATTTTAAAAAAAATATATACAGACGAATTGAGAACCTCCTCCTTTTTTGAAGTCGGTTAAAAAGGTAAAATTTCAACGAAAAATATATATGAAATAATACAATTAATTCAGAGATTATTTACCTCATTTGTATCTCTTTCTTGAGATCAGCTTCCAATAGATGAAACTCTATTGATAGTAGTGACACTATGAAATTTACCAAATCTATGCCTGATAGTTTTGTTAGCACATCTTTCTTGGCCTCTGCACAGTACCTGGTCACATCTAGTGGAGATATCAGTGCCATACGGACCAGGCAGGGTATCACAGGCCTTAATTCCTCTGGTGAACATTTCATAAGAGAAGCAATATCTAGGTCTTTCAATGCCTTAAATACATGAGGCTGAATAGGTTTCATAAACTCCATATCCATGGTTGTGCAGTCATATAGATTTGGTTGATTATCTGAAAAAGTTTATTTCGTATCTTGGGACTTATTTCATGGATTTGCATGTGCTAATCTAAGTTAGATAACCCACTCGTACATATAAGCTATAATTACTATGGACATTATTGCCTTTAGCTGAAGAAAAAGGTGTATTGGTGTACTTTAAAATGCTATCACACTGAGTGAGTAATAAACAGCACCCTTTTTTTACGTTTTAAGTTTCAAACCAAATAGTTAAGGTTTATGCATATTGAACGTTTCATTAAGTATGTAAGACTGAGCTTATCATAGTACCTACTCTTTAGAAAATAATTAACACAAAAATACTCCATAAAAGTGGAAATGCGATTAAAAGGTACTGCGTGACATGAATAGTTGAATACTCAGCAAGCTCGGCAACACAGAACACTATTACTCCAAGGGCTCTGCATGCTCACAGCAGAACCACACTACAAGGGCAAGCTCCTAGAACACATATTCAGACATATGGCTCCTACTGCTATAAAGTGCTAGTTAGGAGCACTTATTCTCAATACTTACTCAAGTTCAATGTGTTCACTTTATAATCATTTTAAATCTCTGTGTCGATTTATACGTACAAACTGATATGAAGTATAAGGCTATAATTTAATATATAAAATATTACACATTGACCAGCATCTACGGAAATTCGGCCGAGTCTCTCGAAAGACGGAGAGGAAAAGTATTTATTTATTTCCAGGATTGCAGGGAATTGGCCTAATAAACATCGCGTCAATTCGCGTCTCCGTAACCAAAGAGGATGTCGTAGACAGAATATAATACAGACATATACCAAGCGTGCCGCCGATAAGGACAGAAAAATAAGTATATTATACATACTAAATTTAGAGTTGCCACGTAAGGGAAATATTACCCTTTGTGTAAAGCAAATACGGAGGTTGTTGTAAATTATATTTTCTTTTCTAACCAAAAACCACTTTTCTGACACAACATTTACTTTTCTTACATAATATCGTCCTCCAGGGGTTAATCTATGACAGTCTGCAAAAAGTACGAAAGTGATTGTTATAATAATGTCCTCCTAGCCGAAACGACCACAGCGGCCAATCTTTCACAAGATCAGCCATGTACGCAGGAGATATTATAGTGCACAAGTGCTTGCGTAGACAGAAGTGCACTCTCTCTTCCTTTATATAATAGGTACCTCTCATAATCCGATGGGACGGAAGACCGACACGACTGGGGAGAAGTTAAGCGCAGGACCGACTTTTTACATGCCCATCCAACGCATGTGTGGCGTATCTCGGATCACGGTTTCGGAACGCCAAAGGGGCTGTCAAAAAGATGACAGCGCTCTAGTATCTATGGCAGAGACATGTTTTAATTATTACGATTACTCCACTGTATTATAAGTTGTTCTCTCTCAATTTGATTATAAGTGTTTATTACCAAAGCTCGGTGTTTTAATTTGACGGACAGGAGTCGGGCATACGTCCTATCGCAAATCCCGACACATGGATCATCTTACTTTACAGACAATCAGGTCATCGGCCTGCATTGTCCTAGCCAGTAAGGAACAACTACTCAAATTTGTTGCCCTTCGCAGGATTCGAACCCATGACGGAGGCTACAAAGTGAATGTACACTTAATATCTTATATGCTGTAGCTAAGGTCTATTCCACATTGTTCACCTGGGTGATATCACGTGGTGATTAAAGTGGCTAAGAGCTGTAGATAATTATTAGCCTCATACAAAAAATTTAAGAGATAAAAACAATACTATGCTATTTCCCAGAGAGGTAGGCAAAAATTGGCTTTCTTATAACTTAATATAATACATACTATGGCCATTTACTGGGTAAGTTTTAGTAAATTTCTCCAATATACAAATCTATAGTACTAGTATCTTGGGACAATCTACGCTTGACCAATGACCACCTGATCTCAATCTACGCAGATCCTTTAGTAAGGTAACCAGATAAATGATTACAAATACTTGTAAACTGTATAAATACATATTTAAATAGATAAATAACACCCAGACAATTGTTCGGAATCCTTCGGAATCGAACCCATGTCCTATTGGGCAGCGGCCAGGTCCCTCAGATCGTCGAACAGCCGTACATCGCCGCCGTCCGCGGCATGTACTGCTCGACCCACCCGACCCGATGTCCGTCCTCCTGGACCATGCCACAACACCAACACCAACACCGACAACGATGTCAAGAGTCGTAAACACATCAACACACAGACACCGGTCTCGCCGGCGAGGCCGAAGGGATCCGTACGCATGCGACCTCGACATGCATCCCCTCGCTGAGTTTCTTGCCGGTTCTTCTCAGCGGGGGCGCGTTGTGAACCGGTGGTAAACTCATTTTCTCTAAGCGGCAGCCCAAGCCGAGGCCGTGCCTCCCTGAGGTGCCCTTGTGCTAGTCGCTACCCAAACCTTTCTGGCTGGAGCGCTTTAAGCGCTCGCCCTCTTGTCCGGTGAAACAGTACTATTCCTACAAAAAAAAAAGTGATGATCAATAGCAAAGTGACTATCAAGCTTCAGTTGTCCACCAAAGTTTGATGTCTACTGAAAGTGTGTTTGGTATTTATTGGTGATTCAAGTTAGGCAATACCAAATGAATCATTTGATAGTTATTTAATAGTCACTTTGCTTTATTGATCATCACTTTAGTTGTCAAACGAGATAGGTACATAATAGGGGGGCAAATGAAACAAACTATTCAACTATTTATTTATAATTCAGACAAATTTACCAATAAATTGTAACCAACAACATACATACATATATTTAAACAACATGCATATAGTAAAAGCACGATTAAATGTACAATGACCATTGTGCCTATAAATAACGAATGAATACGTCCTGCGCAGCCTTGGACGAATTACTTGAGCGCTTACGTTATTTCTGAATATTTAAGCATTCGGGAATAACTTTTAGCAACCTAATTAATTATTTTTGTTGCTGCTATCCACAGTATACAAATATCCATATTTTCAGGAAATCATAAAAATAAATTCGGGAAATCTGAGAAATTCTTCGATGCACCCAGCATGTGGGATCGTGTATGATGCACTTAATAATAATTTACCACTTATTTATGGTAGTCTCTCTTTTATACACTGGCAACACTGATAATGGCGATCAATAAACTGAAAATTTTAGGTTATGGATGAAAAACAAGAATTTATCGATCTTACATGTAACTTTCAAGTAAAATAATAACTAATTTAGAGCAATAAGATCTAAATAAGTCGTTTACATGTATTAGTTTCTAAATGTAATCTCTAAATTGGCCATAATAATTCACGTTTACGTGTGAAACGATACTCCACTAATTTTACGTTCACTGTCACTTTTACAGCCTATAATACTGCACTGCACGATTCCTATAGGATTTCCACAACACTCAGTAATGTCACAGTTAGTTTTTTATTGAATTTTAAGTTATTTATTTAATATTAAAACCACGATAAAATTGTCACGGAGCAAAGTGGGAGCAAACGTCAAATTTGTTTCGCACCCACGGCGCGGAAAAATCGAACACATGCTGAGGGACAAAAAATCATATACACTGTTTCTTTCTATCACACGTAACCTACATAAACGCATTCTTTTCTTGCGTGAATGAGAAAGAAAGTGTCCAGCCCTCTATTGTTTTCTTCCTCTAAGGAGGATGTAGTCTAAAGATCAGTGTTGCCACCTCGCAGAAATAAATATCACTAGTTTTGGTTTGAAAACTCCCTAGATTTCAGGATATTTTTAACTATAAAAATCTCTAGAATTCACTAAATAATTTAAAATAAAATCACAAGGTGGTACAACTAAAAATGTAATTGTGAAAATAGCATACAAAATATACTTATCATAATAATTTCTTATAGCTAAAAATCAACATCAAATGCTTCTACCGGAATTTCTTCGATTTGTCCGGTGAAGCTGTCATGGCCATCTGCGGCCAACAGTACCTACTACTCCTACAAAAAAAATGGAATTTCTTCATTCAGGATATTTTTAACTATGAAAATATATTTCCTTTTTTTATTAGGCTAGCTTCATTGTAAAGAAATGACACTGATCGTGTGTGATGAAGGTGCAGTGGCTTCTCTTTATCGCTAGAAATAAAATTATAAAATAATAAAAAACAGATCTGATTGATATATTCCCAAAAAAAAAAATCGTTTGATACGTTTTCGACACCTAATATTTTATATCGATGTATCTATATTTTGAAAAAAATATATTTCATGAAAATATCGAAAGAAAAATATCCATTTTTTTTCAACAAGCTTAATAAAGACGCCTAATTAATTACATTTTTATTGTGTGAGAAAGAGATAGTGCTACATGGCATAGAGTTTATATTATGTACTTATACATTATTATAAGGCTTACGAGTATTTAACTTAGACTGCGAAAATAATGGATAGACAAATAAGGTATTGCCTTGTATGTACGAGTATTTTCTAAATTCTTTGAAATTCGATGAATATCAACAATCACTAAAAATCACCAAATAATTTTTTAGTGATTTTTTTTTGTTGAATATCACTACTTTACCCCAAAAAATCACTAAATCTAGTGATAAAATCACTAAGGTGGCAACACTGCTAAAGATGCGCGACTATGAATGATTTCATTCGAATTATTCGAATATACAAATCATTCGACTTATTCGAATGATTTACCAAGTTAGTAACTAATTTGATACTTGCTCGACTTTGATTATTCGCTCATTATTCGGCGGATTGAATGATGTGATTTGATAAGCACTCTGACATTATTTGTTCCCTGACCGGAACGGCAAATAATTCATTCATATTTCATTCCAAAAACTGACGACTCACTCGCGAACAATCTAGTTCAACCGCCGTTAGTAGTTACTAATTAGTAGTGGTTATTCGATTATTAACATTAGTATATTACTAATATTCAAGTCGAATGCGTACATTAGTAGTTGTAGATTATTCGAATCGTCGAATTAGTAACAGTCGCGCATCTTTAATGTAGTCCGTAACTATGCTTGGCAACAATCGTCTGTCTATTTCCAGGATTGACAGATACGGATCAGGGTTTCCAACTTGTGGGTTTTACCCCTAGACTTAGGAAAAAAATTTTTGTAATATTTTAGGGGTATTGTGAATCTCAATACATAAAATAATGTTACGAACAAGTAACCTATACCGAAAAAAAAGTACAATTATATTTGATTGATTGCCATAGTCTTGGGCTGACGTTTAGATATTTAGAACTTGCCTTTTATTAGAGTAAATCATCGTATTTTATAAAATAAACTTCGGAATATGCTCTGTTCAAATCTTGCAGTCTCGCAAGTCGGAATACCAGAAAACCACTTAATGTTTTTTGAGGCTTTTATGGGTGAGCTCTGTTCAAATCTCGCAGAGTATTAAAATTATTCTAGCAAAAATAGCTTTTGTGGTATTCTGATTTGGGTTTAGTAGGATTTCACATCCCCTCCCTTCCTAAAGAATTAAAAATTAAAATACTCAAAGTATACTCCCTCCATGGGTAAATCATTAAAATAGACTCAGCCCGATTCTCTCGCCCGGTCTGTCTGTGCGCCTGGCCTTGGTTGGTTGTGGTTGGCAAAGAGGATGTTGTTGGCAGTGTTAAATCCTCTTTGGGTTGGCGCGCCTGGTTCGTTGGGAACTTGGAGTTGGAGGAAGGACTAAAGAAGTTGGGAACGATAAATTTGAAGTTGTTGACCGCTTTGTTTACCTCTTGTTTACCTTACTACCTACCCTACCATGCTGGTGTTATCAAATGAATTTATTTTGGTGTTCTATTTTCATGCAGAACGCCTCTAAAGGTCTATTTTCATATTCAAAACTCTTTGGTCGATTATAGAGAGATGCTATCCGATGTCTCAGGTGATGTCTAACTAAACGCGAACACGCGATCATCGCAACTCGAACGAAATCTCAAACGTATGGACACAAAATATGGACGTCAAACGAGTGTCCTTAAATGTATGAGATTCAACCCATAGATATAGAATTTTTCACTACGTTTAATATCTTTGATTAAAAACGCGCGATGGTCGCGTCGTTCGTTCGCGCGATGATCGCGTTATCGCGTTTAGTTAGGACACTCCCTATCCTTCCTACCTCAGATATAAACATAGTTTTAAATTCTCTCCCATAATACCCTCCAGGCATGGACGTACGCAGCTTTTGGTCTAGGAGGGGCAAGTTAAGATTTTTTTGCTGGTGGTCAAATTCATCAACACACAAGTAAATACATTGTAAAGGAGTTGTTCCATTTTGGGCCAACACTATGTACACTACATGGAAAAATAGGAAAAACATAGGAGAGTTTCATAAAAATACTTATAAATTAATTTGAAGCAGAGTACAATTGTATACTCCATCCCAAATAAGCTTGGAGGCGATTACAATTTCGTTTGCGGCTCAATAACAACCTAAAGCATACATTGTCAACTAGGCGTGTCAGCAAAAACAACTTTGTATTACCAACCTTTTTTTGCTGCCGCGTTAACGGTCAACTATACAGCGGGGGTGTTTTATGACTGCATAATAAAGTTGTAATCGCCTTCAAGCTTATTTGGTTTGGAGTGTACATAAATGATTACTTATGGAGTTATTTATTATGTCCACCCTGTTTTTAGGGCAGCAATGACAGTTGCGTTTGACGTTGGTTTACTACATGACAGTTAATGCTATAGGTGACATTTCGTAATAGATTGTTTACGCATGGAGTTCATATTGTATTTCGGAGTTTTTAGTGATTATTTATGTTTACGGACATTCATTGACTGTTTCTTTCTTGACACGGGGCTTTACTGTATTGATTATCGCCTGTGATTTGGATTGGAATCCGTCCGTCAAAATCAAAATCCGTCAAAATGACATTTTAGTTACGTATTTCCGATCCTTCATATTATTGTGTGGTGTTGCTACAGTAGTATTATATTCTCTTTGGTGTTGCTCTCCTTGACCAAGATAACTTAAATGTACAATAAAACGAAGCAATATTAAAAAAAGAGAACATTACAAAACAGTTACTATATTGCATAGTTATATATTCATATAGTGTACATGGTGTTGGCCCAGGCTCCATACATTTCTGGAACAACTCCTTTAAATGCCGCACTCATAAACGTCAAGTAACTTTAATTATAAAGCCGGTTATTAAAATCTGTTTATTTCAACCGTCGAAGCTGTTTATGATTATTTGCGATGATTGAATACGAGGTATTTGATATCTCTGCGTATTAGCAATAATTGGCATCGACTTCAAAAAATGGATAAATGAGCATTAACTATTAACGTTTGTAGGAGCGGTTTTCCAAATCCAAACTTAAAACAATTTTTGTCTAGTTGTCACCTACAAATACTCAAAAAGTACAAATGCTGTAGTAGCTGTGTAGACTTAATACTGACATCATTTCTAGATTTTGGCCTTAGAATCAACTTCTGCTAAGAATCGGGCCCGGTAAACCACCGGAACGCACTTCGACCCAGTTGGATCCATTGTGCATGCCCTAGCCCTTACTCTGTATCTGGCGTGTCGAAGAGTTTCCTCAGGTACGCAACGATTGCACCAGCCTGGAGCTGCACATAATCATCTGGTGTAGGATATGCTACTCCCAGATGACCCAACCTACGTCTCGCAAGAGCGTCGCAGCCACACAATATGTGTCGCATTGATTTTTTTCCACCTTTACAAAATCTGCAAGTATCAATAGTACTTAGCCTCATTCTATGAAGGCGCTCATTGGTACCAAAATGTCCCGTGAGTGCATCTGCTTAGGTTTAATAATTTAACCCCACAGTCCACCCTTGTGCTAGAGAACGTTTTGGAGTGGTTTAGGCCCGACGCTGCCCTCCATTCCTTCATGTGTTCGTTCCTAGCATGTGCATATAATGCTTGGTGATGATATGTTCCATACGGAATCCCTACAAATGGTTCGGGGCCAACCAAAAGTCTCTGTGAGCCGGCCCTCGCTAGTCTGTCTGCCTTCTCATCACCCTCGACGCCTTCGTGTCCAGGTACCCAGATAAGGCTGACGCTGTTGTGAATTTCCAAGTTATTCAAACTTGTGACACCTTCTTTAACCAGTTTGGAGACAACTCGGAAGGAGTTTAGAGCCTTCAGAGCTGCCTGACTGTCACTGAGAATGTAAATGGTTTTACCTTTGACATTTCTTTAATGCTGGTAATTATGGCATAGGTTTCCGCTTGGAATACCGATGCATAATGTCCCATGCTCTGACTGACCCTGCAGTCCTTGGAATAAATTCCTGCCCCTGTAGTTCTAGAGCTTAAACGGTTTTTGATTTTTTTGGACGCCAGCTAGTTATTTATCGACCACATGACGACAGATTGTTAAAGGAAATAACGAGGCTACGAAATCTACCTTCTGACAAATAGAGCCTTCTTATAAAACGAAGGAAATTACCATTATAATCATTTATAGCCCGAGTGCACCTTATGACAATCCAATAAGCCCTAAAAACGGCTAAGATACATTTTTTGTTACGGCTTCGTCATCAGATCAATTTGATGGTACTATATTCGATACTATTTATTTTGTTTCATCCTAATCAAAGTCAATTCCACTTCGCCAAATGATACTCTCTGACTGCAAAAGCTTGTTTTTTTGTTGCTATTTATTTCAAATAGGCTTAACGCTAGCACTTTTGAATGGACAATTTTTTAAAAGCTACTTTGTCTTGTAACAATTGGACGATCAACATAGGGCTAGTGTGTCCTGCCGTTCGAAACATAAAACAAAGGAGAAAAGAAGAAAAAATAAATTACGACAAAATTACAACAAACTAAAAGGCCAAAGGGATATTAGTCGGACCAGTCCCCCCAAGCAGCACCCGCGCGCTAGTTGACTCGAGCAGCAGCCATCACTCCCCTTAACCATAGCTATTAGAGGGAAGGGGATGATCCGCTACACGAAGTGATGTATGTATATACTAGTAGTAAGTACCTATACTATTTGAGGAGTTTCCTCAATAACTCCCATAAACAGAACTATATTGTGATGAAAATTTCAACAATCTAGAAGTACATTATCTACTTTCAAATTTTCCAAGTTCTGGTTCTGAAGTAATAAAATTATAAAAAAAAACTACATCCAAATTGAGAACCTCTTCCCTTTCTTAAAGTTGTTTAAAAAGGGACAAAAAGCAATTCTTTAAAGATAACCTCCGTTAAAAAATTATCCATAGTACTTACAAACATGTCTGCCATCGATCAAACTCGGGCGATTTTTTTTTTAAAAATTCTACCATTTTGATTTGTAATTGAAAACATAAATCCCTTTTACAATTACTTTCAAATAAATGTATAATGAAACAAAATATTGTCAGCTTAGTGAGTGATGGCCAAGTCCAGGGGGGGGGGGGGTGGCAACGGCCCCCCCTGCCCCCACCTGCGTACGCCCATGCCTCCAGGTTATATTCAAAACCGATTACTTCGGCATGCCGTCGGTGCCCCGTGGTACATGCGGAATGTCAACCTACATAATACCGACTTCGGTCTAGCTAGCCCCTATCCGCAATTTTTTCAAAGAAATGGCCGAACATTACTTTGAAAAAGCGCGCGTCCACCCAAATCCGCTAATCGGCGCCACAGTCGACTATATCCCCAGCCCCGACCCTGGTCCCTCAGATTGTCGAACCACCGTACCACCGCCGCCGTCCGCGGCATATACCTACTGCTCGACCCACCCGACCCGATGTCTGTACTTTTGGGTCATGACACAACACGGACAACGATGTCATGAGTCGCATATACACTTACACACACACTGGCCTGGCCGGCGAGGCCAAAGTTTCGTACGCATGCGACCTCGAAATGCATCCCCTCGCTGAGTTTCTTGGCGGTTCTTCTCAGTGGGCGCGTTGTGAACCGGTGGTAAACTCACATTCTCTAAGCGGCAGCCCAAGTCAAAAAAAAGTCCCCAAAAAACCTCTTTGGCCTCAGTCCTCCAAGGCAAGGATATATTATTGCACCCCCCGCCCAGGCGGGGGGTTCGAAGGCAAGGAACTGATCAGGTGTCCCAACACCTGGTGCAGATCCCACCGAGGAACGCAGGCCTCTCATGTGCCGATGCGACAGCCGCGGGGGTTTTAGTGGGTAAGAATCCCACATACCCCGGTTGACCACGCCCAGAGGGTCCCAGGTTACCAGGACCTATTGAAGGCGTCCCCTGTGACCCATGTAACCATGAGCACGGTGACAAATTCCCGGAGCTATAATGGCGGCGGGCTCAAAGGCGAGGCACTGACAGGCACCTGGTGCAGATCCCATCCGAGAACTGAAATTTCCCCCGGTTTCCCGTGCGACCCCCGTAACGGTGACAGGTTTACGGGGAGTTATAATGCGCACCCTGACGGTGGGCTCAAAGGCAAGGCAAGACAAGGCTTATTTTATTGTTTTTTTTATTCAACCGAGGTGGCAAGCAAGCGTGCGGCCCGCCTGATGGTAAGCAGTCACCGCAGCCTATAGACGCTAGCAATACCAGAAGAATCACTAGCGCGTTGCCGACCCTTAAGACATTAGATATTAAGTCTTTGTGTCCGGTAATTTCACCAGCTACAGTGCCCTTCACGCCGGAACACAGCAATGCTTGCACACTGCTGCTTGGCGGCGGAATATCTGACACTGTGGTGGTACCTACCTGGACGGTTCTTGCACAAGGAACCTACCACCTTGTAAACCCTTAAACCACCCAAATTGTGCACAAATACACGTCTGCAGTTTCCAAAAAAAATATAAATATAATTAACAAATCACAAGGTCAGACAGATAGCAGTAACAGCTCAGGGAGCGAGCGCTTGCCTTGGAAACAAGGTGCGCAGTTTCGAAACCCGGCTCGCACGTCTCTGACTTCTTTAATTAATCACGTGCAAATCGTCTTTGTGCGAATGTTATTAGCTTTTGGTGAAGGAAAACATCGTAAGGAAACCTGAATATCTGAGATGACGTGTGAAGTCCGCCAACCCGCACTTGGCCAGCGTGGTGGACTATGGCCTAAGCCCCTTCATCTTGAAGGGAGGCCCGTATTCCACCGTGGGACATAAAGAAGGGCTGCTATTATTTTTTATTATCATCATCATCATAATCAGCCCACATCAGTCCACTGCTGGACATAGGCGTAGGCCTATGTCCAGCAGTGGGACTGATGTGGGAGGAGAGCCGAAGACCGGGCTCAATAGCGTGTATTAGGGGAGCCTAATACACGCTATTGAGCCCGGTCTTCGGCTCTCCTCATCCAGTCACTGCCAACTACTTTTCGTATGTCGTCACTCCACCTGGTCACAGGGCGTCCTACGCTACGTTTCCCGGTTCGTGGTCCACTCTAGAACCAGTCTTCCCCAAAGAGCATCGCTTCTGCGGCAAATATGACCAGCCCACTGCCCCTTCAGGTTGTTATTTTTTTATTATATGGTCATTATATCGATGGGTCAGACAATTAAATTTTCTCTTCTTTTTTTTCTAAATCACACCTGCGTGAAGTAGGGGCGGGTTGATAGTTATAAAAATAGTAATACAGTCCGACCAGTATAAGTTGACGGGTGGCGTTATTGAGGAACTAAAAATGCCAACTAGAAAAGTCACTTTAATACCTACTTGCAATTTCATAGTAGAAATTGGTGCGTATTTTTTGAAAAATTCGTTACCGTAATCATGCGTAAAGTTATCAAAATTGGTGTAAGAGGAGCACTTAGAAAAGGACATTCGTTTTGAACACAGACAGTAGTAGTGCACAGCCGCGCCAGGTTATACTGGTCGGACTGTATAAACAGGGTGGAAACGTAAGGATCAACAGACGACATTTTCATTATATTTTTGTTAATTATAGTGATACTAGCTGTACCGCGCAGCTCTGCTTGCGTAATTTTCTGCACAACTATCTTAATTTTTAGGGTTCCACACCTAAAAGGTAAACAAGGAACCCTTATGGTCTGACTTCGTCTGTCTGTCTGCCTGTCTGTCTGTCACACCTATATTTCAGGAACCACTGATGCTACCGATTCTTGCCGGATCTTCTCAGTTGAGGCCGCGTTGTGATCCGGTGGTAGCTTTTAAAAAATTGACCGTTCAAAAGTGCTAGCGTTAAGCCTATTAGAAATAAAAATTTTGAATCTTGAATCTTGAATCTTTGCATCTTGAAGCTTGGAATAGTTTTAGATCTTACTTACCCAAACTCATCGCAAATAAAAAATAAAAAAAATCTTTTTTTTTTCATAACGGGGGCCGAAATGGGTCATCAACATTTCAAAGTGAGACTACTATATTGAGTGGGATATCATATGAAAGGGCTTCATTTGCACATCTCAAAACAAATTTTTATTTTGGTTTATGTCTCGTAGTTTTTGGCTGATAATCAAAAATGTCAAAAAAATACCGTACCCCTTATCTCCGAAGTTTGTGGAGAGAAAAATCTGAACTAATTATGGGTAACACATGTCTATCTATATTTTAGAGGGAAAATAAAACGATCTTTCTAAGTAGTACAGTTCTTTAGTAATCCTAAAAAAACCTCGACAAACAAACTTAGTTTTGCGCTTTGGGTTTTTTTCTGATGTGTTACATGAATAGTAAAATTACTTTAATACGTCTAAAGATGGTATGAAACCCTCGGTGCGCGAGTCCGACTCGCACTTGAGCGGTTATTTTAAATGTAAGAACCTTCTACGAAGTATTAGAAAATATTAAAAAAAATATGAATGAAATCGCTAAAGCCGTTCTCAAGTTATAGCGTGACCAGGAGAAATAGGGGTTCATTTTTATATATACTTATACTCGTGTAAAGGACAAATTACAAAAACTGAAACAGATATAGAAACTAGATAATTAGTAAAATTACATTAATAACTTGTTAAAATTGTTTTGTAGTATTGTTATCATGTGTTGTTGTTTACCACTTGCTTTGTAAACCGGAGGTCGCGGGTTCGAATCCTGCGGGGGGCAACAAATTTGTGTAGTTGTTCCTTACTGGCTAGGACAATGCAGGCCGATTTTTTTTTTAAAAATTCTACCATTTTGATTTGTAATTGAAAACATAAATCCCTTTTACAATTACTTTCAAATAAATGTATAATGAAACAAAATATTGTCAGCTTAGTGAGTGATGGCCAAGTCCAGGGGGGGGGGGGGGGGTGGCAACGGCCCCCCCTGCCCCCACCTGCGTACGCCCATGCCTCCAGGTTATATTCAAAACCGATTACTTCGGCATGCCGTCGGTGCCCCGTGGTACATGCGGAATGTCAACCTACATAATACCGACTTCGGTCTAGCTAGCCCCTATCCGCAATTTTTTCAAAGAAATGGCCGAACATTACTTTGAAAAAGCGCGCGTCCACCCAAATCCGCTAATCGGCGCCACAGTCGACTATATCCCCAGCCCCGACCCTGGTCCCTCAGATTGTCGAACCACCGTACCACCGCCGCCGTCCGCGGCATATACCTACTGCTCGACCCACCCGACCCGATGTCTGTACTTTTGGGTCATGACACAACACGGACAACGATGTCATGAGTCGCATATACACTTACACACACACTGGCCTGGCCGGCGAGGCCAAAGTTTCGTACGCATGCGACCTCGAAATGCATCCCCTCGCTGAGTTTCTTGGCGGTTCTTCTCAGTGGGCGCGTTGTGAACCGGTGGTAAACTCACATTCTCTAAGCGGCAGCCCAAGTCAAAAAAAAGTCCCCAAAAAACCTCTTTGGCCTCAGTCCTCCAAGGCAAGGATATATTATTGCACCCCCCGCCCAGGCGGGGGGTTCGAAGGCAAGGAACTGATCAGGTGTCCCAACACCTGGTGCAGATCCCACCGAGGAACGCAGGCCTCTCATGTGCCGATGCGACAGCCGCGGGGGTTTTAGTGGGTAAGAATCCCACATACCCCGGTTGACCACCCCCAGAGGGTCCCAGGTTACCAGGACCTATTGAAGGCGTCCCCTGTGACCCATGTAACCATGAGCACGGTGACAAATTCCCGGAGCTATAATGGCGGCGGGCTCAAAGGCGAGGCACTGACAGGCACCTGGTGCAGATCCCATCCGAGAACTGAAATTTCCCCCGGTTTCCCGTGCGACCCCCGTAACGGTGACAGGTTTACGGGGAGTTATAATGCGCACCCTGACGGTGGGCTCAAAGGCAAGGCAAGACAAGGCTTATTTTATTGTTTTTTTTATTCAACCGAGGTGGCAAGCAAGCGTGCGGCCCGCCTGATGGTAAGCAGTCACCGCAGCCTATAGACGCTAGCAATACCAGAAGAATCACTAGCGCGTTGCCGACCCTTAAGACATTAGATATTAAGTCTTTGTGTCCGGTAATTTCACCAGCTACAGTGCCCTTCACGCCGGAACACAGCAATGCTTGCACACTGCTGCTTGGCGGCGGAATATCTGACACTGTGGTGGTACCTACCTGGACGGTTCTTGCACAAGGAACCTACCACCTTGTAAACCCTTAAACCACCCAAATTGTGCACAAATACACGTCTGCAGTTTCCAAAAAAAATATAAATATAATTAACAAATCACAAGGTCAGACAGATAGCAGTAACAGCTCAGGGAGCGAGCGCTTGCCTTGGAAACAAGGTGCGCAGTTTCGAAACCCGGCTCGCACGTCTCTGACTTCTTTAATTAATCACGTGCAAATCGTCTTTGTGCGAATGTTATTAGCTTTTGGTGAAGGAAAACATCGTAAGGAAACCTGAATATCTGAGATGACGTGTGAAGTCCGCCAACCCGCACTTGGCCAGCGTGGTGGACTATGGCCTAAGCCCCTTCATCTTGAAGGGAGGCCCGTATTCCACCGTGGGACATAAAGAAGGGCTGCTATTATTTTTTATTATCATCATCATCATAATCAGCCCACATCAGTCCACTGCTGGACATAGGCGTAGGCCTATGTCCAGCAGTGGGACTGATGTGGGAGGAGAGCCGAAGACCGGGCTCAATAGCGTGTATTAGGGGAGCCTAATACACGCTATTGAGCCCGGTCTTCGGCTCTCCTCATCCAGTCACTGCCAACTACTTTTCGTATGTCGTCACTCCACCTGGTCACAGGGCGTCCTACGCTACGTTTCCCGGTTCGTGGTCCACTCTAGAACCAGTCTTCCCCAAAGAGCATCGCTTCTGCGGCAAATATGACCAGCCCACTGCCCCTTCAGGTTGTTATTTTTTTATTATATGGTCATTATATCGATGGGTCAGACAATTAAATTTTCTCTTCTTTTTTTTCTAAATCACACCTGCGTGAAGTAGGGGCGGGTTGATAGTTATAAAAATAGTAATACAGTCCGACCAGTATAAGTTGACGGGTGGCGTTATTGAGGAACTAAAAATGCCAACTAGAAAAGTCACTTTAATACCTACTTGCAATTTCATAGTAGAAATTGGTGCGTATTTTTTGAAAAATTCGTTACCGTAATCATGCGTAAAGTTATCAAAATTGGTGTAAGAGGAGCACTTAGAAAAGGACATTCGTTTTGAACACAGACAGTAGTAGTGCACAGCCGCGCCAGGTTATACTGGTCGGACTGTATAAACAGGGTGGAAACGTAAGGATCAACAGACGACATTTTCATTATATTTTTGTTAATTATAGTGATACTAGCTGTACCGCGCAGCTCTGCTTGCGTAATTTTCTGCACAACTATCTTAATTTTTAGGGTTCCACACCTAAAAGGTAAACAAGGAACCCTTATGGTCTGACTTCGTCTGTCTGTCTGCCTGTCTGTCTGTCACACCTATATTTCAGGAACCACTGATGCTACCGATTCTTGCCGGATCTTCTCAGTTGAGGCCGCGTTGTGATCCGGTGGTAGCTTTTAAAAAATTGACCGTTCAAAAGTGCTAGCGTTAAGCCTATTAGAAATAAAAATTTTGAATCTTGAATCTTGAATCTTTGCATCTTGAAGCTTGGAATAGTTTTAGATCTTACTTACCCAAACTCATCGCAAATAAAAAATAAAAAAAATCTTTTTTTTTTCATAACGGGGGCCGAAATGGGTCATCAACATTTCAAAGTGAGACTACTATATTGAGTGGGATATCATATGAAAGGGCTTCATTTGCACATCTCAAAACAAATTTTTATTTTGGTTTATGTCTCGTAGTTTTTGGCTGATAATCAAAAATGTCAAAAAAATACCGTACCCCTTATCTCCGAAGTTTGTGGAGAGAAAAATCTGAACTAATTATGGGTAACACATGTCTATCTATATTTTAGAGGGAAAATAAAACGATCTTTCTAAGTAGTACAGTTCTTTAGTAATCCTAAAAAAACCTCGACAAACAAACTTAGTTTTGCGCTTTGGGTTTTTTTCTGATGTGTTACATGAATAGTAAAATTACTTTAATACGTCTAAAGATGGTATGAAACCCTCGGTGCGCGAGTCCGACTCGCACTTGAGCGGTTATTTTAAATGTAAGAACCTTCTACGAAGTATTAGAAAATATTAAAAAAAATATGAATGAAATCGCTAAAGCCGTTCTCAAGTTATAGCGTGACCAGGAGAAATAGGGGTTCATTTTTATATATACTTATACTCGTGTAAAGGACAAATTACAAAAACTGAAACAGATATAGAAACTAGATAATTAGTAAAATTACATTAATAACTTGTTAAAATTGTTTTGTAGTATTGTTATCATGTGTTGTTGTTTACCACTTGCTTTGTAAACCGGAGGTCGCGGGTTCGAATCCTGCGGGGGGCAACAAATTTGTGTAGTTGTTCCTTACTGGCTAGGACAATGCAGGCCGATCACCTGATTGTCTGTAAAGTAAGATGATCCATGCGTCGGATGGGCATGTAAAAGTCTGTCCTGCGCCTAACCTCTCTCCGGTCGTGTCGGTCTCCCGTCCCATCGGATTATGAGAGGTATAAAGGAAGAGAGAGTGCACTTGTATTTGCGCAAACACTTGTGCACTATAATATCTCCTGCGTACATGGTGAAACTTGTGAAAGATTAGCCGCTGTGGTCGTATCGGCCAGGAGGGACATTATCATGTGTTGTTATGTAAAGTCAAGTGTCGTCTAATATACGTGATTTGTAGTGAGGTTTATAGCCCTGTCCTGTCTATCGAGAAAGTAAGATGACAATAATACTCCTATTACAGGCGGTGGTAGGGCCCTTGGATATATTCAAAAAATGTATTATTTATTTATTATAAAGGAAAACCTACAGCGATAACAAAGGAATGTTAACAGAAGAGATAACAAAGAGCCATTTCTAGGTTCTCACGACTATAAGACAAAATGCAAAGCAGTTGTGACATATTAGAGTTAAGTAAAACTTAACTCTACGGTATGTGGATCTTAATTTAAATAAACGGAACAAAAATAGGGTTACTTACCAGATTAAATTAAATAGTGCACTTAAAAAATATTTTTTTTTAGTTGTCTTCTTACAGTAGCAACAGTGGTACAAAATAAATCTATATTAAATTGCTTAGATAATTCGTTGAAGCTCTTGCTCGCTCTCACAGAAAATGTATTCGGCCGATAGTTGGTAGATGTGTAAGGAACATGGACTGGAGGGTTATATCTAATAGCTCTTGATGGAACATTTAATGATAATTTATCTAATAGATCCGGAGAGTTAACAGCGTTGGATTTTTTTAAATGATAAATGTTATGTCAGAAATTTCCCGCCGTTTGATAAATGGCAAAAGATGAAACTGTTTGCACAAGTTTATATAATTATAGTAAACATAATTTTAGTCAGTAGGGTAGGTACTACCCTACCCTTCTGACTTACCTACTTTCGATATGAGTTTACAGTAGTAGTAAATACTTTGATAAAAAGATAGAATTGCAAGAATTAGTATATGCAAGCAAGGAACCATCCAGGTGGGTACCACCGCAGTGACTGATTTCGGCCGTAAACATTGCTGTGTTCCGGTTAGAAGGGCACTGTAGCTGGTGAAATTACCGAACTCAAAAGTCTTAAATTCTTAATATCTAATGTCTTAAGGTTCGGCAACACACTAGTCAATCGTATGGTGTTGCTAGCGTCTGTAGGCTGCGGTGACTGCTTACCATCAGCTGGACGGACCGTATCCTAAATCCTAATAATAAAGGTCATACAAATGTATAGCCAGATATATCCTATTTATTTTTTAACGAGTTAGTACAGCTATATATTTGCACCCTTTACTGTGAGACCGTGGGGCCTTGGTCTCATGAGACGCACGGTTTGGTGAAAGAAATTTCATCCCTTGGTAATTTTAAGCTCATTCTATCGTTTATTGTTTCATTTTTGTTATAAATTTACTGGAATTGTTAATAAAGAACTTTTTATTAAGTATTATTATTTTTGTTTTTGATAACACGGGATTTTTACACCCGGACTTTTAAAAGGCTTGCGTGGAGACGAATCCAACACGTAGAGGCCTGTTGGGAGAAATTAATGATGGGCTCTCCATATAACCGTCAGAAGACGACGGAGTGCAACACTGGTGTGAGTGGCTTGGGGTGTCGAGAGGTGTGCTGCGCTTTCTCCATAGTTACTCGCGGCGTTATGCCCTTTGACATTTCCACCCTTGGAGCATATATCTCTAACAACTCCTCTCTGGACTGCCAATTAAGGCATGCCAGAGCTGAGAGTCTTGCGGGCTCCCTTCGGTTTCCACTCGGCCGACGAAGACAAGCCGAGGTGGGGGCCCTGACCGACTCTCTGGTGCACTCGGATCCGTGGTGTCGCTACGCACTAACAACTCGCCACTAGTTGCCCTGAGGGCTTATTATTATAACTTATCGAGGTCTCAGGAGACCGTCCGGCTGGTAGCTTTTTCTGCCAACGTATAAGCTTGGCCATACAAAGAGGTAACGCCGCCATTCTTTTAGGTCCCTCCCAGAGCGGCGACAACTTGGAGGATATTTTTTACTTAGTTTAAGTATATTTGTAAATAAACTATAAATATTTATGTAGTTATTATGTAAATAAAAATGTTTTATCGTTTACAAGTTAATAATGTTATTTCACTCATTAGGTAAGGAGCCTTGTTTCTATACCTGTTTCAGCTTATATAATGTCATGATAATTTACATCGGTTTTCATTGGTTTCCATCCGGTAGGTATATGCCATTTTGTTCGATAGATTGTTGTCATGTTGTATTTAAGTAATTACATAATCCCGTTGCTATGGAATTCTTGAGAGTTTTGAATAAAAAAATGCGACAAGTATTTTTGGCAGTCCTCTCTTGATGTTAACCTAACACTACCCAAAGAATTCTGACGAGACCGGAACATGGTGGATGCATTAACACTTCCCAACCAATCTCTCTAAATTTTTGATTTATGGCCACAGATAAGAGAGAGAGAGAGAAGATCCTTTTCTCGGTTGTTTGTTCTCAATTTCTTAGTTGTTGGCAGTAGTGATCCGAATCGATGGTTTTAACCGGCGGTAAAAGCTCATAATGAACGATGCTCTTCCAATCCCACCGAACACAGAAGAGATTTTTCTTCAATTTTATACATACAAAATACGAAAAACCATTCTCCAGACCTATTATTATTAGGCTAGGATTAAATGAAATGTATCATAAGAAAGGACTTAATTTGCATATTTCAAAACATAATTAAGAATATTTTATGTTACGTAGTTTTCACCTTATAATTTAAAATGTTCAAAAAACCCTTCCCGACATATCTCCGAAGTTTGTGGAGGAAGAAATCTGAAATAATTACAGGTAAATAAATGTCTATGAAAGTATATTCTACAGGAAAAAAAAGATACCTTTATCAGAGTCTAATGATATACCTACAACACAGACTACACAGTGATCTACTATGATGGAGCAGGTGGTAACAGGCACATAATTTCATACATTGGACTTTTTGGACTGGTCTCGACAAGTAGTTAGTGGACAGATGTAGATCAGGATCTGATGATATAGCAGGAAAATGGTACCAGGAACTCAGCTTTATTTATTCAATACTACCTTTAGGCTCATTGGATTGGTCTCGAGCGCAATTAAGAAGAGAGTTTTGACGATATAGTAACAGGAACTAGGTTTTCTTAAAGCAGCTACAAACGCAGCCTTATTAAGTTTTATTGGGTTGGTGGACTGATAGTAATCAAGGTCTGCTGATGGAGCGTTATTTAAATTATAATAATTATATTAATTATATACCACAGTGAAGCTTTTGGCGAGGTGAGCACGGAACCGAGTGCTCCAGGAAGTCGGTCAGAGCTTTCAAATTGCCTTGTATTCGTGTGAAAACTGAAAGGGCGACGACTCTAGACTCTAAGCTCTGGCTTGATTGAATTGACCATCCAAAGACCAAAGAGGAGTTATAGTTAATACTAGCTGACCCGCGCAGCTCCACCCGCGCTTTTATTACATTTTACTCCAATTTTCATCCTCCTCCCTTGATTTATTTCTCTCCATCTCTCTCTCTCTATTATAAGAAAAATCTAATTCTATGCTCTTTCTCTCCTCTCTCTTTCCCGCACCCGCATCGATCCCCGTCACATTCCCCCTCTTCCTCTCCCCGTTGTCCTCTCTCTGAACCCTATCCCCCCATCTCTCTATCCCAACTTGCTCCATCTGATATCGCCCCCCCCCCTTGCCCCACCTAACTTCCCCGATCCCTCACTCCCTCCTCGAATCCCTTCTCCCTCTCTGTCCTCTCTTGCACCCTCCTCTCATTCTATATATCCGTCAATCATGGTATCAGCGGCATGAAATATACTTTACGACTTATTCTCAGACCCGATATGCACACAAAATTTCATACATATCCGTTCACCCGTCTATTTAATTACCTTGCCTTATATTGCTTAACCTTTACCTAGCGGCATGAAATATAATTAATGGCCTATTATCAGACCTACCCGATATGCACATAAAATTTCATACAAATCGGTTCACCCATCTATTTAATGACCTTACCTAACGTTGCTTAACCTTAACCTACCGGTATAAAAAGTACTACTAAGCTACTTCCCTACCAATTTTCAGCCAAATCGGTTGAGCCGTGAGTTATAAATAGTGTAACTAACACGACTTTCTTTTAAATTTATAGATTAAAGTTCTATGGTGATTGTATGTTCAATTTCGCCGATAGATGGCGCTGTTCATAATGTAAATCACGCTAACATCGTAAATGACTGTCTAATGATATTCGATAATGAAAGTTCTAAGTTTTTCGCATCTTTTATTGTTGCGACTGTAATACAATACCTATACACTACCTGGACTTGTGGAGTTTCATTAAAATTTCATGATCTAGTTTGGACTCGCTCGGGATTTACAGATTTTAACTTTTCAAAGATATAATGTCATATTGCTATCAGCAACGTACTTAGAACAATACAGCTAATGAAAATGTCCTGGGTGTACCGGATCGGCTTACCCCTTACAAAAATTGACCCTTCGCCACTGCCATATCTTATTCAAACTAAATGTCTGCTCAGTCCCTATTGTATATAGCGTAATAATACATATCTTAATTATTAACTGATCAGTCTATAATTACCCTATTCACATACAAAGGAAATTATGTGGTAATATGTGCAAGTAATGTTTCACTGCTTTGTTTTATATACCAATTTATACCTTGACTTCTACACAACACATCAGTGAAAGTCCTATCAAAATCCATCCACGGGTTTTCAAATGATACCTGGACAAACAGAACGACAGACAGACAGACAGACAATAATTCCAAAAAAAATTGTTTTGGCCTCCCTAGAAATTTTGGAAAAATATTAAATGTACAGAAAAAGTGCTCTTTGAGTTTTATTATAGTATAGAAGAAGAAGAAGTATTAGTTAACACGCTATAACGCTATTCTTAGCACCGAATTCAATATTTTTTTTAAATGACCACTGTGGCAGTTTGATGCGCTAAGTTTTGAAGGATCGCTTGATAAGTATCTTCGGTGTTCATTTGTTTTCAGATTTTTGGGAATTTCCGTACAAAATGTCCAATTTCCGTTATATATATAGATTGAGGTGAGCATTAGAAGTTTTTTTTAAAAGAGGTCTCCACCACAAATAACGAATGCCTTATTAATGAGAGTTGAGTTACCCAGTGTAATAATACGTATCTGACACTCTCACCACCGAGCCTACGTAACCATGGTATACAGTAATTGTTGATTTCTCACCTGCAACTTTCTTTAATTGTTTCAGTGCCCAGATAAACAACTTACCTATTTATACGAATACAAACACTTTTAACATGAGGTTTTCAAAAAGGTCGCACAAAGGCCGCGGTCACTTGCCATAATTAGTGTACTAATTATATTTTGGCAAGTGGTGACTTGTTACCCACTAGATGGTCTCTAAAAATGCCCATCCGCTAGAGCTCAGTGTGGCTCATATACCGTTTCTGCCAAATCAATTTGGCAAATGATGCACCAAACACCCTGTATAGATGTGACAGACAGACAGACAGACGAAGTCAGACCATAAGGGTTCCTTTTTTACTTTTTAGGTATGGAACCCTAAAAAGCGTGGTGCAGAGGGATATTATATTATTTTTTATTTTATTTTATTTTTTATATATAAAATACATAATTTAAGTTTCAGTGGATCGATATCGTGATACATATTCGCAGTGACTTAAGCAAATAAGATAGCTACGAACTGTTCGACTGTCTGTACAATATGGATAGGAAGGGAGATGCAAGTGAGGTTATTAACAAAATGTCTTAGTGAGGAGAATCAATGTGTAGTAAATCGGGCTGAAGCGGACGGGAATGGGGCGGCGGCGGCGCGGCGGTCGGCGGGCGGGCGCGCGGGCGGGCGCGCGCGCGGCAGTCGCCCGCCGACACGCGAGCGCGACGTCTCCGCGCCGCCCGGCAGCCGTGCCACCGCGCCAGACGCGCCATCCGCGCCCTTAAAACCTAACACGCTCAATAACATCAAATTTTGCAACAAAAACTGCCATAACACTCCATATTGGACGCTCTACAACGTAACCCATTTCCAAATGTTTCTGTAGCGTAAGGGTCGTTTCCTCGTAGTTTAAATATGTAATAGGTCAGTAATGCCTAAAGTCTTCCACAAGGATTGCTTACATCATCATTTTAAAATTTTAGGCGGGAAAATATTGAATAGAATTGTTGCACGTGATAATTTAATGTTGTCGCAACATTAATATAATAGTTATTTCGCTTATTTCTCTATAAAAATAGTAATTTAATAATAATTAATACCTATAGAAAATAAATCAGTCTCGCATTTTGGTTGCGGAGTACATAATTAATATCATGTTGAGGGATGAGAACGATGGAAAATCAGAGTTGTCTCTGTGATCCACACAATAGTAACGCAGAAATACACTCTGAATTAGTAGGACACATTGTTGTTAAAATATTTTATTCCATTTCAAAAGGTTAAGTTTTCTGCTGGGGCTAACTAAAATTTTTGCTGTGTTTTATTTTTAAAATAAATTGTATCTAACTACGTTTGGTTTTATACTAGATTTCAAGCCGGAATTTAATCATCTATTTACATACATTATAGTGCACTCCAGGGATCTATGTAACATTGTAGGTACACAAGAACTATACAAATACACTAGGAGCCTAGTGACCTAAATTCTGTGAAACAAAGAACAGGTATCTACTTTATCCTTTCTAGAGAATTTTGTAATATTCAATATTATATTTTTTTTATTCGGCGGCGGTTTTAGATCAAGGCTTCATTAATAAATTGAGCTATAAAATGACTGACGTTTCCATAATTATCTGACTTTTCTTGAATGGATTCGCTTAATTTACGAATAAGTACACTAGAATGCATAAATCTATTCATAATAAATATATTAGGTTTGTGCCCATAATGTAGATATCACGTAAGAAATATGCATTTACATATACTTACAAGAAATTAGGTCTCCGCCACAGTTAAGTATAATAAATATGTATATCTTGGTCAAATAAAATGAATTGCTTAGCTGTTAGTACGAATACGACCAGGATCTAACCTCATCAACCTAGTTCTGCATATTATCCACGAATGATTCTACTCAGCGACTAATGCTTTGTAAGAATGCTACTAAAATAGTTTTGATGTTACTTTTGGATAAAGTACCTATTTAAGTTACTAATGGATTTAACTTAAAAAGAAACAAAAATTAAATCAGAGACACTTCAATTTTACTTATTCATATTGATTTCTATTCATAGCAAAAACGCTGCTCTCAATAATATCATAAGTAAGTTGCACTGTTGGTATTGTGGCGGTCTAAGGGGGAGGCCTATGTTCAGCTGATGTCTTCCGGCTGATGATGATGATGCACTGTTATTAACGTAATCGTTATATAAAGCAAGTTAAAATAGGTATTAACGAAAAATATATCGAGTTTAAGAAAAAAGCTAAAAATTATGATTACAGCAACGCCGGCTGGCGGGGCATCGAACTTATTCCGTAGACAGGTATTATTTTTTTAAATTCCCTCTAAACACCTTCGTCCCACGTCTTTAAAAATATTCATTTTTTTGCTATTTAGTGATTATTATCGAATTGGACGATTATTGCCCTATAAGACACTTTTCTCTTAGTTAAAGAAATATATTTATTTACTAAAATTGCAAAAAATAATGGATGTAATCAGATATACAGTTTCTGAATAAAACGACGAGAAAATATAATAGTTATATAGGTACACTCTTCTTCTAAATCAACACTACTGTTATAAAGACGAAGGATGTGTATTTGTAAATGAATAATTTTGTTACCTATTAATTTTAAGGCCTAGTCAGGGTGGGGCAAAAGCCCATGGTCTTGTTGCATATCTTGAATTCAACACAGCTGGGTAATATTCTAACTAAACCAAAAAAAAAAATGTTTGAATTTTACTTACCGCACATTTCATTTGATACTTAAAAATATTCAGTTTTACATGTTATTGGGATGCTATATTATAGATCCTAGTCACTTTCATAATATTAAGACGTATCGACAAAAATACATCAAGCAGTTTAGACTAGAGAGCGTGGGTACCTAAAATATACATCTTATCATATCATACAAACAGTTAAAAAACATTATCCTAACATGTGAACGATGTGAACGAACCATAATTCATCAGCACCACAAAACAATAACACTACTCCATAATTCCATATTTGGCATTTGTATTGTACCATATACTAACTTTTATATTTTTACTTTATAATTGGCCAAGGCCATATTAATAAGCTAGTATAACCCGTGCCTGGGGTTAGAATTGCATCCCCCCATCTCCTCTCGTTGGGTGTCGTAAGAGGCGACTAAGTGAGAACGGGAAGACGGGCAGCAGCGTCTTTCTTTTGGATTTATCTGCCACCTTTAATGCGATCCCCAAGCCGCCTGCCAAGCGTAGGGATTATGGCAACCCCTCCCTTCTAAGGGGAAGGCCTTTGTTCAGCAGTGGATGTCTTTCGACTGCTAATGATGATGGTGATATTAATATAACACATAAACACACATTTGATGACATGTAAATAATTTTGAATCATATTAATTTAAAATATTTATACTTATACACTTAAATAAAAAAATAATAATAATACCAGCCCTTGTTTATGTCCCACTGCTGGGCACGGGCCTCCCTTCAAGTTGAAGGGGCTTAGGCCATAGTCCACCACGCTGGCCAAGTGCGGGTTGGCGGACTTCACACGTCTTTCGAAAGCTAGTTAGGCTTTCTCAGACATGCAGGTTTCATCACGATGTTTTCCTTCACCGAAAGCTAGTAACAATCGCACAAAGACGATTCGCACATGATTAACTAAATAAATCAGAGGTGCGACCCGGGGTTCGAACCTGCGCACCTTGTTTCCAAGGCAAGCGCTCGCCCACTGAGCTGTTACAGCTTATTCACTTACTTCAATAAACCTAA
Organism: Furcula furcula; assembly: GCA_911728495.1. Lineage (NCBI taxonomy): Eukaryota > Metazoa > Arthropoda > Insecta > Lepidoptera > Notodontidae > Furcula > Furcula furcula. The sequence continues at coordinate 14,099,845 of OU452245.1, forward strand.
ATATTTTTAAAAGTTTTTTTTTTTACTTCAACTACTATTAACAAAGGAGGAAATTCAGATTAAGTAGAAAAGTTAATGCAGATTAGCGATCAGATCGCCATTTGTACTTTAGTTTATTATGTACTTTTGGCCCGGCCCGGCTTCGCACGGATGGTAAAAAAAATATATAAACTTAATTGGATAAGGATTAATGCTGTATTGCTAAATCGCTTCTTAAATAAGCCATTATTTCTCATAAAAAGTAAAGGATAAAAAAATGGTTATTGTGGGTTATCCCTAAGAGATAAACATATACCATCACGGACTTTTTTGTAAACCTTATTAAGGTGTACAATCCTGTAGTACATTATTTTGATCTATCTCGTAGGGTTCAGCCAGCGTTTGCAATGTAAGCTCAAAGAAATGTGTTTATTTACGACATCACATTAGAAACCTCTAAAAGCATCAGTGTTTCTCTACTATATTATCCATGTATTAGGGGAGACTGGGTACTGTTGTGACAATTTTCATTAGACGTATAAATACTACAAATTTGCCCTTAAGTGCAATGGTTAACATATAGGAAGCAATTAGAAAAAAAGAAAAAAATGTCACAATCGACCCCACCCCACGGACGGTTGTGCCAGTACTTGGGGTCAGAAGTGACAGGTTGAAAAATACACCAAATTGGTCTATAATCACTTTTATTGCAGGTGATATGTATTAGAATGTAATAAAATATACTTCTGAAAAAAAAACATAACAAAGAAAATAAAATTTAGGAATACTTTAAAGCTTATTATACTAGTAACGCACTGTAGCGTCTATAATTATTATGACTGTCTTGATATTTACCAGTCAAACAGTTGATTATACATCGATTTTATACATTACGATAACTGGTGTCAAACTGCAAAAAAATAATATTAAACGGTAGTATATCAAAATCAGTGAATCAGCTGAAAATGTCATCATAAGAAATAATAAGCATATGTGTAAACTAATTATGAACATTCAATTTTAGTTTACACAAACGGACTCCTTTCCGTCTTCCTCACACATTGTCAGGGCATATAAAACCAAATAATTGTGTCACAACCGTACCCAAAAAAATATGGCACAACAGTACTCATTGCAGACATTCGGCAAAAAAACAATTGCCGTGACTATACCGATTAATCTACGTACAAAGTAATCACTGCTATTTAACTACCGATGTTTAACTGTTAACGAGATATGACACTCAATACTCTATCTGTACACATGAATCAACAATTACTAAAAGATGTCGTAGAAAAAAAATTACTTTTGATTGATAAAAAGTAATGTGGTACTCTGCAAGCAGAAACGTCGCGCGATTGCTGATGCAATTCTGTGGAACAGATGCAGACAAGCGCGCTGCTCCTTTCTTCTCTTGCACCCATCCCGATATTCCTTATAGTTTCGCTAATACGACGACTGTCACAACCGTACCGTGGCACAATCGTACCCAGTCTGCCCTATACACATAAACCTTCCTCTTGAATCACTCAATCTTATTAGATTCCATCAAATTCCGTTGCGTAGTTTTAAAGATCTAAGCATACATAGGGACAGACAGACAGCGGGAAGCGACTTTGTTTTATACTATGTAGTGATGAAGTATCCCATATTATAATAATAATAATATTTTGGGACAATCCACACACGGTCATCCGATCCCAAACTAGTCAGAGCCTGCAGGCATAGCTAGCACGATGTGCAAATCTTGACTGATTAGTGTGAGTATAACGTCACTATGACGTATTATTTTACATTTTGGTTTAGAGAATGACATTTCGGTGTTGAAAACTACGTCATACTCCATACCGAACTGTCAAGATTTCAAGTCATGCTAGGCCTTCAGTACTATGGAAACCAGATAACAAACTAATACTTATATAGGATATTTTTTTGTAAATGCATACTTATACAGATAAATAACATCCAGACACTTGGTGGAAATCGAACCCACCACCCGATACCGATCGCGTAGCAGCCAGGGTGTCCACTAGACTAACGGGCCCGTCAATTCATTATGTTATCATCATCATCATCATCACCAGCCGGAAGACGTCCACTGCTGAACATAGGCCTCCCCTTTCGAACGCCGCCATTATGTTATATTTGTAAGTAATTATGTTATATTTGTTGTACAAATAAAGAGTATTCTATTTTCTATTCTACGTGCAGTTGAACTAAAAAAAAAATAAGTACCGACTTTATATCATTGGTACTGACCTATTTTTTAAATTTAGATTGCCTTGCATACCATCCTTAGATAGCTGGCTTTTGTAAAGTAAGTTAAATATTTGATGTTGGATCAATAATAGGAATGTTTGTTGATTGATGAAACGATCATACGACGCGACGACTAGACAATAACAGGTAAATTTTTTTGTACATTTTATGGATCACTAGCAGAACACGAAATACCCGTGTACATCGGCATGTATAAGTAACTACCTAGGTTTTGAATGAAAGGAACTCATTTACCGAATAGATAAAGCTGGTTTAAATATTACCCAAATCTTTTAACAAGACACGCAACCAGACGGATTCTAAAAGAAAGACGGCAATGGAAATAAGTATGTAAAATAACTTATTTCCATGGTCACATTACGTCCATCGTAACGATTGTCAATATTGAAATGAGTGTGGACAAAACCACGTTTACGTTTCGCTGTATGACGGTCCAGTTAATGAATGGATATCGGAACAATGTTTCAGCGTGTAATTTATTCATTACACAGGCGTCCTCGATTAGGCCGCCATGCTAACGGAAAGTCTCCATTTGATGAGCTCTCTGACGTTTGTATACTTTTGAATCTACTTGTGTCCTAGTAGTACACTGACCAGTAGGTAGATCATATCAATGTTTATGTTGTAAAATTGTATGCGCGAATCGTTCCTTTCATTATGTAGTATTAAGGTTGATGGTCTAAAAAAACATAGCTTTGTATTTTACAAATTGTTTTTGTTTGCCCCTCTATTGCTACTCATTGGTGTGGTCAACTGTAACTCATTAAAGCAATTAAACAAAAAATAAAACATTTTAAGACAACCTAGCCCATGCAAGAGGCCTTCAAGCTTCCTAGCAAGCATTATTATACGTTGAAGTCTATTAATCTAGACCTAGTGATCTTAAACACCATTACCAAAAATTAGGCTTACCAAAGGTGATTTCACTGGTCATTACTCGACCGTTCTTATTTAAATCTTTAGTGAGGCCAATAACGTAGGGTGAGGTAGCAAATGCACCAACGACTCTTTGCAAGGGTCGGCAAACTTTGAGAAAAACAAACACCTACCTAAAGGCAAAAGAGCTAAGAAGGCATTTACCTAAGAATATAAACTATCACTTAAAATATGTCTCTCCTCTTTTTTGTGAAAAAAAAATACATAAAAGCAAGTAGGTATATTAAATTATAAAAGCATAAAAAGCCCGACTGCGAACAAACAAAATGGACTTAAATTTTATTAAGTACTAGCTGATCCACGCAGCTCCGCCTGCGCTATTTTTACGTTAACTAAACTTTTAATAACAGACATTCGCATCGAATACATAACCTCTTTTTTATAGTCGGTTAAAAACTGGCACCCACTTTTTACTTGCTCTCCGAAGCACGGACCCGTTTAGTTCAAATGGCGCTAAACGGTCACCCATCTATTTAATGACCTTACCTAACGTTGCTTAACCCGATCGATTACAAAACCTGGATAACAACTCTCTGTTAGTGTTCCTAATATTTATTATATTATAAAGAAAAATTGATAAAATCGGACCAAGCGTATAACCAACTACCCATTTTGACCTTAATCCCCTCTCCTAAAAGAACCGTGCTAGATTACGGGATAAAAAGTATCCTATGTCCTACCTCGTAGTAAGATCTCAAATCATGCCAAGTTTCATTTGAATCCATTCAGTAGTTTCGGCGTGATGCGCAGCCGTGATACAGACAGACAGACAAAAATTAAAAAAATTATATTTTTGGCCTCAGTATCGGTTATAGAATGCCCTCCAAATATAATTTTCAAAATATCTTCAATGTACAGAATTGGACCTGTTACAGTTTTATTATAAGTACTAGCTGACCCGGCAAACGTTGTTTTGCCATATAAATAATTTGTGGACTACCCCTAACATTTAGGGGGATGAAAAATAGATGATGGCCGATTCTCATAGATACCGGATAAGCACAAAAAATTTCATCAAAATCGGTCAAGCCGTTTCGGAGGAGTATGGCAACGAAAACTGTGACACGAGAATTTTATATATTAGATAGATAGATATAGATATGTTACGGCTAAAACCAGAAGCGCGGCTGCACCTAGTTTTAGCCGGTTAGAACTAGGTGTAGCCACTTACTCTTGGTTAAACCTAGTACGAGCCGATCCTAGTACAGCTGAGGAGGCAGATAGTTCGACGGAGTGACAGTAGTTATTCTGGGTGGTCATAAAAAAAATAACCACGAACGCTAAGGCGGGAGCTCCGCTACGCTTCGCTCCCGCCTTAGCCTTCTAACCTAACCCATCCGAGTCGGATTGCTCTGAATCGAGGTGTTAATCATGGAATGGCTGGACCTAGTTGTAGCCGGCATGATGAAGGCTAGACCTAGTTTTACCCGAAAACAATCGGCTCGTACTAGGTTTAACCAAGAGTAAGTGGCTACAACTAGTTCTAACCGGCTAAAACTAGGTGCAGCCGCGCTTCGGGTTTTAGCCGTAACAGATACATATTTGAACTCGTCTCGTTACGACCTTTTATTTGATACCCTTATTGATGATTTTGGAAGTAAAACAACACAAAACGGAGACTGACAGCCGCCGTATTAACATTTTGAAAAAAATATAGCCTATGTCCAATGATATTTTACTAAAGATATGTTATATCCCTACTAACACACGATAAAAGTTGTGTCACTTGTAGTTAGCAATACCTAGCTATACATTTTCCTACCTATAGTCTGACAAGGACAGATGCATAACGAGAAAAGTAAGAGAAAACGAGATGACTATATTTTGTACGTTCCGTTGTCAGCGTTGGTTAAACGCTTGTCAGTGTCATCTTGTCAACTGACACATTCAATTTTACAATTATTTCTTTTAATACGATATTATTATGAAAATTGAAAAACTTTACAAAATCAAATTATTTTTTCAAAGTTACATGTGCTATATTATCCCTGACCGTTTGTTTACTTTTGCCTGGTAATTTGTGCACATATTAAATACGCACGACGGCATTTTCAATTTTTAATGATAGACGTCACGATGTTACATTGACTACGCGGGACGGCGTGCGACTAACTGCTACAAAACCAAGTTGGGGGATACTCGCTGAACGTCTGGCGAGCGCTAATGGCATATCTATTGTATATAATATCATTGCCTATGTCACTTCCACAACTGAGATGAATCTAAAGACGTATTATACGTCAAAATCCATCTAGCCGTTTAGGCTGTAGGCTGTACCCAAGAAATGGACATAGATACATACTTACAAACAGCTTAAAACAACAAAGCGCCGGCTGAAGACGGAATTACAGAAACAACAGAACTACTAAGAGCCGGTGGAAAACCGATACTTGTAGTCATTCTGAAGTTATTTAATTCCGTTTTACTTGAGAGTACTACGCCAAAAGCATGGCACAGGACTGTGGAAGTGCTTATCTTCAAGAAAGGTGATAATACTTTATTGAGGAATTATAGAACTATCTCATTCCTGAGCTATGTACGTGTACAAGCTGTTTGTGTGTCGAGAGTCATTACGAACCGTCTCGAACGCAGGTTTGATGACTTCCAGCCTCCCGAACAAGCCGGGTTCCGAAAAGTCTGTTTAGTACCGTATACCACATTTATACGCTCTGCCAGATTATACAGAAGACTGAGGAGTATAATCGGCCATTATGTCTAGCGTTTGTGGACTACGAAAAAGCCTTCGATTCAATCGAGACCTGGGCAGTATTGCAGTCTCCCCAGCGTGGCCATATTGACGATAGGTAGGTATATCGAAGTGTTGAAGTGCTTGTATAAGTCGATCCGACTACAGGACGAGAGCATGAATCCCTTTGCAAAATGGTGTGAGACAGAGAGATGTTATTTCTCCGAAACTGTTCACGAATGCATTGGAGGACGTTTTCAAGCTCTTGGACTAGAACGGATTTGGCATCAACATCAATGGCGAATTCATCACTCACCTTTGTTTAGCCGATTACATAGTCATTAAGGCAGAGTCACTGGAGGACCTCAATACCATGCTCAGCGACCTTAGTATCTTTTCCCAACAGGTGGGCCTTTAGGTGAGCATGGACAAGACGAAAATCATGTCTAATGTCCATGTTGCACCCGTACCGGTAGTTGTTGGGAACGATACATTTGAAGTTGTTGACCACTATGTATACCTAGGACAAACTATCCAGTTAGGTCGGTCCAACTTCGACAAAGAGGTCACCCGAAGAATCCAACTCGGATGGGCAGCGTTCGGGAAACTACGCGATATCTTCTCGTCCAAAATACCGTAGTGTCTGATGACAAAGGTTTTTATCCAGTGTGTGTTGCCAGTGACAACATCTGGTACTGAGACGTGGTCCCTAACTGCTGACCTTTTAGAGATGCCCAGAGTCACACAACGATCCTGGAGAGAGCTATGCTCAGAGTTTCTTTACGCGACAGAATCCGAAATGTGGCCATTTGCCGAAGAACTAAGGTCACTGACACAGCTCTCAGAATCTGCAAGTTGAAGGTGCAATGGAAGAATGGAAGAACCGATAACCGATGGGGTCGAAAGGTTCTCTAGTGGCGACCACGAACCGGAAGACGCAGCGTAGGTAGGCCCCCCACTAGGAAGACAGACGTTATTATATTATACTCTCGAAAACCATAGCCTTCTGGGGCAGTCGCGAAAATAGGGTAGAGGGAGAAGCAACCGGTGACGTAGCTGTCGTGCTTGCTATAAAAAGAACTTAGATTAGAAACTAGCATCAGTCTGAAGTATCATGGACTATAAGCAAATGAATATTTATGGTGTTTAAATTAATAACAAAAGTTAAAAAAAAATATATTTGAGCTGAGACTGAAGAATCAATTTTTAACCCCCGACCAAAAACGAGGGTTGTCATAAATTTGAGGCCTATACCTTCGGAGTCACTGGACGTTCCGGGTGTGGGCCCTTAGGACGTCCATTGAGTACGGCGGCGACTACGAGGAGGACGGCGGCGGGGTTGCGACCCCCGTCCCCGTGAGCACCGTGTCAGGTTCCCCAAAAAAAAGGAGGGGACGGATTTGAATACGGTTTTTAGGCATTCTTTTTGAAGCCGGTTAAAAGGAACCTATATGGTGCGACTCAGTCTGTCTGTCTATCACACCTATACAGGGTACACCTGTACAAAATACCCCGTAAAAAATATACCCCAAAAAAGTAAAAAAATATTATTATTTTCACTGATGTGCAAACTTTCAGTAAAAATAAAGAGTAAAACTACGCAAAATGTACTAAATTTCTACCTAATTCGCGGAACGACAAAAAAATTAAAAGACCTAACCTAACGAAACAACCTAAAAAGTGGTGGAAATGACCAAATGTTGGAAAAAAATACTCGAAACAGTTGTAGGATATCGATTAGAAGATTTGAAATTGACAACATAATTTTTTTTTCAACGTGACATATTCTAGCCAAGCCAGTACTTGAGTATAATGACAACCTTGTATTGAGATAGCACATCTATATACGTATATTATATGAATGAAAAATAGAAAAACGATTAAAGTATACAATTATTAGGTAAAATAGACATGACAGCTTACTAGGGTTGACAAAATTTTTGGCTTTGATAATTAATTATATTTTTTACGGGGTATTTTATAACACGTTGTATATTTCAGGAACCACTGATGCTATCGATTTGAAACTTAGAATAGTTTTAGATCTTACTAACCGAACCTCATCGCAAATATTTTTTAATTTTCTTTTAATTAGGGTTTAAAATCAAAATGTCAAAGTGAGACTACTATATTTTGTATTCAGGTAAATAAATAAATATTTGAATTTGAATTTGAATTTGAATATCGAGTATCATATAAAAAGGGCTTTTGTTTGCACATTTCAAAACAGATTTTTATTTTGGTTTATGTCACATAGTTTTTGGATTATAATAAAAAATTACAAAAAACATACCGTTCCCTCCTTATCTCCGAAGCTTGTGGAGGGAAAAATGTGAAATAAATATAGCTTATGCATGTTTATCTATATATTTTATACGAAAAATAAAATTATATTTCAAAGTAGCACAGTTCTTTAGTACCTAATCCTAAAAAAATCTCGACGAACAAACTTAGTTTTGCGGTTTGGATTTTTTTCTATCTGATATGTTAGGGTTAGACAAATAGTAAAATAACTTTAATAGATCGTGAGGGAGAATGAGTCCGACTCGCACTTGACCGGTTTTTTTTTAATTGAAAGCTGGTTTATTTGAGATAGTTCTTAGCTATGTTTTATAAAATCGGTTTAGCCGTTTGAAAACCATCAGCTCCAAATCGTTGTATATAAAATATATATACTTAATAGACATTTTCTATTATTTCCATTTGTCCGTAGGATATGACTACATTGTGTAAATCTGATGATATTGTTACGTGCTGGTGGGTATTAAAATGCCGATCAACGTAAAAGAACATTTTATTCCACGTACACTCACACTGTCTACAGACTCTACAGTATTCACATAGGAACAGTAGTTCGAGTCACACAGTACGTCTCAGTAGTCCAAAGTCGTCGCAAAGGTCACCGGTAGAATTCTCTTCGATCGCTTCTTTATGATGTTTCCGCTATCGCTTGTGAACACAAACTGTCAGGTCGCTTCTATGCGTCGGCTTATATAGCTAAATTATTAGAGGGGTGGAAATTTATCGAAGGTACTAGAAGTCTAGCATTTTCGTGGGCACACACCATAGAGACGACATTTCGAGTCGTAAACGAACAATAGGCGGGACAGTGAACCGAGAGCGAGCAATAGGTTTTTACAGTACCAAGGTACTTGCCAAATTTGAGGGAACAACTTTCTATTGACAATTCTAGATTTTTCTATAGATCGATAATTGCAATTAAGTGATAATTAACCGAGTAATTACCACTTTTATGTCCCGGTCGTAACAATATTGAAGAATAAGTATGTTACCTACGACATACTTATTTACTTTACCTTGAAGGTGGTCACAGGATCTCTTCACCAATAAACGTAGACCCATCGAATTTGAACTCGTTGGACAGGTCTCGACGAGTAGATGGTAGAAAAATGTGATCAGGGTCTGATAATGGAGTAGAAGGGTGATCACATGATATCTGCATTGGTAAACGTAAACCCACCGAATTTGGACTTGTTGGATAGGGCTCGACTAGTAGTTGGTAGAATAAGGGTAATGAGGGTCTGATGATGGAGCAGAAAAGTCATTTTAAGAGTTCATTCTCCAGTTTCGAGGGTTTTAAATTTTTTCTAGTTTACTAATCTATTTGTGTACCGTCGGAACCACATAAATACTACTTAAGTACTACATTATTACTACTACATTAATGATTTACTACTGTTTACTAACCATTAGGAGCGCTAATATGCATCTTCCTGTTCATATAACGGATTTAATAAGTTTGTTACAAATTCAAATTTATGAGTGCAGTCAAATGACGGCCATGAAAAACAATATTGACAATGGAGGCAAGGATATTTCTGTGGTGAAATTACGGATGAGCAATTATTAAAAAAAAACAATGGAGCAAGCACTTAAAACGATGCACATGAGAGCAGCATCGCCATTCCGGGCCATATTTATACCACCATGGGGATTCAAGGATGTAGGAGAAGAAGTCCTATACACGGCGTACACACAGCAACAAGGGCAACGAGTTGTCCCTCGACTGCTCGCGATGGGAATTCTTCTACAGGCCTTCTCAGTCCTAATACCCGGCGAACTAGACCTACTGTTCGCTTATACATACATCACGATAGCCTTTATAATCAATCTTATATTGGCAGTCTTGTACATCTGCGTTCTGCGTGCGCGTTTCTTCGTTACATTTTTGACGTGGTTTTTTCTATGGGCTCAAATTTTGATGAGCGCATCGCGACGGCAGGGAGACTCTTACAATGAAATGCTCGGCTGGGCCGTTGTTCTTCAATATTTCACCGTTGCAACATTACCGTTTCATTACGTGTTGCTGATAATATACAGCATAATCTCCATCACGGCTTATCTGACCGTTCAATACTTCAATGCGGTGACTTCGGAGAGCATGCTTCCTGAAGATTTTTGTTTTCAGGTAAATAGTTTAGTCTACATTATTTTATTAATAACACCCATGCTATTGTTGTACAGAGGTCAAAGTTTTATTATTTCAACAGCAAATCGCTAGTGGTTCATTACTGGTTGCTGCCACTTTACTGGGAGGAACAGCATACGTTGTCAACGAGAAGCAACAGCGAAGATCTTTTCAACAAACAAAAAGAAATTTGCGTGATAAACTTACTATTGAGCAACAAAGTAAAGAACAGGTAATTTGGACTGATCCTTGTAATATTATATTTTTTACAGAATCTATAAGTAAAAATAAACTAATTAAATTTTAGGAGAGACTGCTGTTATCGGTATTACCAGAGCATGTGGCGGTGCAGATGCGGCAAGATTTAGGTCTCATTAACACGCAATTCAAAAAAATTTATATGTCTCGACACGAAAATGTTAGGTACGTACCCAACGTGAGCTTTAAAATAAATTCAATAAATGTATTGACTGATTCATCTTATTTTCTCCATCGCAGTATTCTGTACGCCGATATCGTTGGCTTTACGGCTATATCTTCAACGTACTCAGCCCAAGATCTCGTCGCAATATTGAACGAGTTGTTCGCTCGTTTCGACAGACTTGCTGAGGTTAGCAATTTACTACAGTAACCTGTATTCGTAACTCAAGTTCAACTCTCACGATATATTTTTCTTTGCAGAAGTATCAACAGTTGCGCATTAAAATTCTTGGCGATTGTTATTATTGCATTAGTGGCGCGCCTGTTGAACGCCCTGACCATGCAGTGCTGTGTGTCCACATGGGATTGTCGATGGTTAAAGCTATTAAGTAAGTGCTATTATGCTATTATTATATCAAGCCGCTAAGTAAGTTCATTTATATACCGTGTCTAATAAAATATACATTCACGATAGTTTGTTAGGGAGAGTAAATCATTTCTTTGGTTCACGGTACAAAGTAGATCTTGAACTCGGAATAATGTTTACAATTGTCCTGTTTCAACATTTCTACACTTTTCTACAGTCCACATTCAAAACTACGAGGTATCTATTCAACGGTAGGCACCTGGCTCCCCTCCATTCCTTACTAAGTGGATTCACTAGCGAATAAGGTGTGCTTTATCAGCAATTACGTTAACTTCACTCACCAGCATCCTTTTTAGCTTGTTGAGCTTAAACTTGCAAATCGGTAAAAGTAACTGTGACAACGGAATAAAGCTGTAAGCTTTTGTTTTAGGGTAAACCTTTAAAAAGGTTCCCGGAACCCCGAGGTGCGTTACAATAATAACATGTCTTTAAAATAAACTATTTAATTGTTTATAGGTATGTACAACAGACGACGAATTCACCTGTAGACATGCGCGTAGGCATTCACACGGGTGCAATACTGGCCGGGGTGCTCGGGCAAAGACAATGGCAGTTCGATGTGTACTCCCGAGATGTTGAATTAGCTAACAAGATGGAGAGCAGTGGAATGGCTGGGTATGTATAAAATGTAACATTGTTTGGGCAAACTACTATAGGTACCATCGACATGTTAAAACAAAACTTTGAAGATTACAATTGATTTTGGGTATGCTATACCGCTCCAATGTCTGTTAATGACGCTAAGGATTTAAGATTTTAATAAAAATCTTTACAAATGTATGAAATAAAGTTTCATTGCTACAAACACGATTCTTTTATTTATTGCATGCCAGTTAGTTACAAAATATAAGGAAGAGCGAGGATTCTTAGCATGGATATTCAAACCCGTATATTGTAGAACTTTAACATTTGTAACCGATGAGAAAAATATTTTTATTTTAGTAATAGACCTCAGAGCGGCAATAACTGAATTTGATACAATGTTTTAAACGAAAATAAAACGTAACCATGCACTCTCGTCTGATTTCCACGAGGTATTTTTAGGTCACTGAATTTAAAATCTGCTTTTGTCTTGGAATGTTTATTTATCCATTCAAATGAGCGTTTCTTTATAGACGTGTTCATGTTTCTGAAGTGACGTTGGGTTTTCTGAACAACGAGTTTGAAGTGGAACCGGCTTATGGAGAACGCCGCGAAGAAATGCTGCGCCAAGCTGGTATCAAGACCTTCTTCATTGTTCGGGTTCTTAAAACGGCAAGTTATAGTACACGTACAAAATCATAGAATATATTGTACTTTTTACCTGACTACCAGATAGGAGGGTAATGTTATTTCGACTGTGTAAGTATGTTATGTATATACTTACCTAAGTATAAATGTATTTTTCTTTGGTCCGTTTTGTAATCTAAACAGATTGATAGATTTCATCGTAATGTCGAGGTATCGTTAGGTTTCTTAATAAAAAATAAAGCATTTCATAAATCATGTACGATGGCTGCCAGCCGTCATTCGTTATTTTGTTAGTAATCGAAACTATATTATATGTAGTAATAAGCACAATAAGCATAAGCGTAAAGAAGTTAGTGCTAAGCATGTTAACATCAGCTGGCACCAACTTCAATTTATTTTCGTTATTTGATCATCATTTTCTTTGAAGTCAGGTTTAATTTTTTCTAAAAATAGTTATCTATGTGTTTACGTTTCAGTTACTCTTTTATATAGTACTGATAACTAATAACATCATATTCATTAGAGATCCTCACGATCGCGATGTGTATTCTCACCAGTCACCTTTGCTGTGTAGCAGCAGGGAGGCGATGAGAAGAGCGCGCCGGCGGGGGAGGGGACGGAGAGTGATGATGCTGGCGACGCCCTCTCAGACCTCCGCGACGACGATGAGGACTCGGTGAGTGCACTACACGCCGCGGCGCCGCCTCACCCACTCCCACCCTCTGCCCAACCACTGGCCTAAATAAATACAATACTGGGGCACTAGGCTGCTCGCGCTAGCTAGTTCCTTATTTAGCTGACGTAGGCTAAAATTACCAATTTCATTCAAAACAAATTTATCATTACATAGTCACATAACAGAGCTGAAAATTTCGATTGCTGCCGCTATTTAAGCAGATAAAATATGTATCTCATATTATGCTTCTTTACATAGTCAAGCTAGCTAGATGGCTGCTGCTCGAGTCAACTCGTGCGCGGGTGCTGCTTGGGGGGACTGGTCCGACTACTATCCCTTTGGCTTTTTAGTTTGTTGTACTTTCGTCGTATTTTATTATTTTTTTCTGTCTTATTTGATCTTTTGAATGGCACAGTGTTTAAAAAAAAAGTGATAAAATGACAAGCCCGCTGAGTTTCTTGCCGGATCCTTCAGTTGAGGCCGCGTTGTGATCCAGCGGTACCTTTTTTTAAAAAAAAAAAACATGACCTTTCAAGAGTGCTAGCATTAAGCCTATTTGAAATAAACTATTTTTGAGTTTGAGTTTAAGCTTCGTCAATTATTCGTAGGTTCTCTCGCCACAAGATGAAAGCAAGGAAAACCAAGGGAAGAAATTTCTTAGCATGTTGCGTGAAGAGCTCGTGCAAAGAGATGACGACAAGTGAGTGAGAAACTTTTTATAATTTATGAGTGTATCGCTGTTCGGAGTATGGAGTAGCATTCGGTTATTTCACGAATTGGTTTTAGAATCAAATAGGTATGTATGTACGTTATATTTTTAGAATATTTTATGACCAATATGTTGGTAAGGTAATGATGCTTGTACAAATACTATTTTATTACATGCTAGTGTTTGAGCAATACTCAATGTGAATGGTTTTCTTTTTTGAATTTTTTGACAAGAATTCCTATAGGAAATAGACTAATTAAAATAATATTAGTAATTAATATATACACAGGGAAAATGTGTATAGCTAAGTAGAAATGCATGCTATATTAACAGATACATATACCTACAGTAGGTAACCGTCCGCGTGCTTAATCATTCGCTTTTGATGTATCACTTTATTTTATAACTTTTCTTCGCGAGTATGGCCGATAAAATATAAATGTAATTAATGTTACATGATGTTATTGAATTATATAGATAAATACCTAGAAACAGACTCCAATGCAAATGCCTACATAACACGCTATTTTGAGCACATGTAATGAAACCGTGTCAATAAACAATTTGCCATTACATTCTTCACTCAATACAGTGGCATATGGTTTTCTTTACTCTATGTTATAGTTTTATATGTTACCGTAAATCAGACGCGCGTCATTCAATTTTATTCTTTATATGTTCAGAAACTACTTCGGTGTCTCTACATTAAATGTTCAATATACTTACGATTTTACTTACGATTACGAGAAAAAAAAAATCCAACTATTAAAATTATTTAAAAAGGATTAAATAATGAAAATATATTGATGCCAGTGCCATCTAGTGCTGGTTAGTTATCACGCTATGCTTGACCTAAACTCTCCTTTTTTAAAGTCTGCTAAAAAATAAATCCTATCTTATAACCGTGGGGTGTCAGGGTTGGAATAGCACCCTCCCATTTCCCGTTGGGTGTCCGTAAGAGTCTTTCTATTGGATTACCACCTATACTGCGATCCGCAAGATGCCTGCCAAGCCTTTGTTCAGTAGTGGACGTCTTTCGGCTCAAGATGATGATGATCTTAACATCCGTGTTTAATATAGGGAGCTAGCGGAGACAACGACGCTGTGCCTGACGTTCAAGGATGGCACGGCGGAGCGCGGGTACGTGATGCGCAGGGATCCGTGCATCCTGTCCGTGTCGGTGCCGCCCCTGTTCCTGTTGCCGCCCGTGGTGCTGCTCGCCAGCTTCGCAGTGCCGCCCATGTGGGCGCTGAACAGCGTCTACCTCGCATACGTGCTCGAGACCGGCCTAATAAACATATTCTACTACAGTGTCTTCAGATTTGCGCAATATAAGGTACCTAACTAACACCTACCATTTTAACCAGATTAATTTTATTTGGAACTCGTATTTCTGCAATTAGTTACCTTCTTTGTAAGATTACAGTCAAGTTCTGTGATATTATAAACATTTTTTAATTCTCATTGTCTTAAGGTGGACGAGGCCGACTCACGTTTGATCAGTTTTCTATACGATTAGCTTTAGAGTAATTTAACTTGCCCCATATCAAACGATAGTTAAATCAAATAAAAATACTAAATATGTAAATTAATAGCTTTAATCATTATTTTGCATATTTCAGAAAATGAGACTGAGTCCTCATTGGAAAATGACGTGTGCGACTTTCAACCTAGCCATGTTTGTCTCCATCAATATTACACCCCTGGTACGTCATACCTACTAGTTACGATGTGTGTGAGTGTGTGCATGCGCAAGAGTCTGTATGTACTATCACGGACACGAACGCTGAACCAGTTTTCAGTCAAAATCATTCAAACTACGTTATGTGCGCTTACCCCACCCGCACGTATTTTGGGCCGGCTCTTGCAAGCGGTTGTTGTCCTAAAGGACCATTCGTGTCCGCGAGAGTACATTACAAAGAGCAGACAATTCAGTTTTAAAACGAATAATTAAAACGAGGTTGTACCTAAAATCTATTGGATACAGATTATCTGCGCCCAGCTGGAGCGCATACTCGTGGAAGGAGAGGTGCAAAACATAGAACAGCCCTACAATGACGCGCGTCGTTGCATACATCCTTCATACTATTATCACGTAATGTATCTTCCTTAACTTATTGATTGGTTTTAATCAGATCAACTGATACAATTACATTACACTGACACACTGATACATTGACATAAGACAGACTTATCTTTGCCTTAGATTGGGAATCGAAACTACGATCAGCACCTAGCAGACAGATTTACTAACCACCCATGCCCACACCAAATGGCAGCACATTTGACTAGTGTTACTATCGATGATATATGTTTTATAGTTTCTGAAATTACGGGTATAACTACAGTTAGTTATAGTTTCTGAGTAAAACACTGGAGTACGTGGTACGTCTTTATTCCACCACTTTTTTTTACTTTTTACTCTTTGAGATAGACTGACCAGAATACAATGAGGTTCCACCTTAAATACTACTAGACATTTCTCCCTCCACATTGAATGTCATTACAACAACCAATTCATAACACGTTACAAATATTACCCTCCAGCTTGTTATTTTTAAAATACATCTCAAACTATTATGCGTTCAACAAGTTCACAATTATAAAACTACCTGCCTACAACTTTAAATCTGTGATCTTCAAAATAGAGTTTTACAATCACACTAACAGTACTTAATCGTGGGTTGATATCAGCTAAATCGATCAGTTGAAGAATTGCACGTTCTAAATAGACCGTGAGTAACATCAGCCCTAATAATCTAGTGCGAATCAATCAAGGTTGATTAGTGTTTCCATACGTAGGTGGGCGCCGCCGCGGCTTGCACCGTGCTGTGGGTGCCGCTGGGCATCGGCGTGCGGTCCCTGATGCTGCTGACGGTGGCCGTTGTACACGTCATACCGGCCATCCTACAGCCCGCACTGCTGCGCCCTCGACCCACCCTCGATCGCGACCCCTACCAAGCAGCCTTTAACGCCACCTCAGATGACAACATGGACTTCTATGCTATCTTGTTAGTTCATTGTAGGAGACAAGTTGTAAAACTGTATTGTACTGTCAAGTTGAGTGGGAATACTCTCAAATCTTATCGGTATCTACTAGCATTCCCCCGCTGACAAATTAAGCCCTAGGTATTTGGTAGCCATTTTTTATATTATTAAGAAATTTTATTTACCGGGCACAATTCCAAATTCCGGGGTTCTACTCAGGATTTACTACTTTTGCTAGATTTGGCAACCAAAGTCGGTAGGTACCGATATTGTTACTAGACTAAAGATAATTAACATTTTATTTATTTCTAACACAAACAGAAAAACAGTTTTAAAGTACTTATCACGGTTTTGCAAAATATTGTTTGTGTTTAAGTAAAAGTTCATATTTTTTATTTCCAGGTCATATATTCACAACATGCGCAACATAATAATGCTGTTCTTCATAGTGGTGGCGCTTCTTATAATTGACAGATTTGTAAGTAATAGAAACATTCCTTACAGCAAAGAAACAATAATAAAGCTTTAGAAATATTCGTAGTTCGATATCGCATGTTTTAGGAGCCGTGGTCCTATAAATAAATAACTACATTAAATGTACATTATGACTTAATTGGCTAATATTATATTAATCAAAAAGAGATTTTGCAAATGACTAAAACATAAAGAACTAGGTACTATTATCTAATAAAGACTGAAAAGAAAACAATGTACTTACATAAATATATGAACAACAAGTTTGACAACTTTACGCCGCACTTCTGCCAAATGTAATTGGCTTCTCAGCGTTTTGCTCTGCGCCCCATGCCAGGACGGCGACTATTTAATAAGAATTCCTATTCTACAAAAACGTCAGTTATCGTTAATCCTAACTAATTCCTTTTTATTAAATCCAATAATTTCCACAGTTCTGCGCGCCATTTATGCTTACTTTCCATTGAGGACGCGATAATCTCTATCTCTACTCTACTCACTATCAGACTGTATTAATTGACTTGGAGTGCCAGAATAATGCTCACTATCGGAGTGTATTAATTGGCTTGGTGTGTTGGAATAATGCGTCGAAAATCGGATTTGACGTTAGTAAGTGCGGCAGTAAGTTCTGCTTGCAGATCGAGTCGCTGGAGCGGGCGCGGCACTCGCGCAGCCAGCGCATGCGCGCGCAGGCGGAGCAGGCGGGCGACCTGCGGCGCCGCAACCAGGCGCTCATACACAACGTGCTGCCGCCGCACGTCGCCAGCCACTTCATGGGCGCCCGCCACCACCACCGCGACCTCTACAGCCAGAGCTACGCCGAGGTCGGGGTGCTGTTCGCCTCGATGCCCAATTTTACGGGTGCGTAGTCAAAACATAGCTCAACTCGTAGGGACAACTTGTAGGGGTTATGTGTAATGGGTGAAAACAAAATTCTACTTAGCCCTACATATAGAGATAGGTATAAAAAAATTACTTACTTAACCCCATCGGTGGGGATGACAGTAGGATATAAGTGTAACTGGCCGTTATTGCTATATTTTCGAGCACACTATTTCGAGGTACCTAGGTACTAAATCAGAATTTTACTATAACTGACTGGGTAGACCTACTTAGCATACATAGGCAAATCTATATCAGCACCACCGCCATATGCCAGCACATGACCTGACAGCGTAGTATGCTTCAAGCTTCAGGTAGTCAGTCTTCTTTGAGTAACAGCCGGGCTGAAAGACCAGCAACTACGTCCCTGTTGTTACCACACAGCGATTCCTTAGACAAAGTCTTATTTTGCCATGTTTAGTTCATAAGTTGCAGTAACTTATAAATTTATGACTAGTCGGTTTACTATTTTCGATTGTATCACCGCTATCAGCAACTGCGGTCAAGCACGTGAAGTACCTACTAGGTTGATAGGAACACTTTGCTCTATTATAAATGCCGCTTACCTCTATACATTGGACCGCTGATGCCGACCGACAGTATTTTAAGAGTTATATGCATCCCGGTGGAGTCGGTCTTCCGTCCCATCGGATTGTGAGAGGTAAAGTTATTTAGAGAGAGTGCACTTGTTTCTACGCAAGCACTTTTACACTATAATATCTCCCCGCGTGACTGATCGCACGCTGATCGCTCGTGAAAGATTGCTCTTGAATTCGTTAACGGCCAGGAGGACATTATTATTGTAATGTATCATTTAAATATTCTGTTATAATGTATTTGCTATTTTAGTAAAACAGCTGTACATATATTAAATACCTGAAAAAAATTCTGACGTTTATAGCCAAAGTGACCAATCTTTAAGATTAGCTAATCGTGAACAAGAAAATAACATGATGCACAAGTAGGTACTGGCGGGCTCTGTGTTGGTGCACTATTTTCCTCTTACATCCAAGAGGAAAACCGAGACGGTCGGTATTTCAGCGAAAGATGATTTTCTTCATCCAATATTTAAAACATTTATATTTGATTGTTACAGAGTTCTACTCGGAGGAAACTGTTAACAATCAAGGCTTAGAATGTTTGCGGTTTCTCAACGAAGTTATATCAGATTTTGATATGGTAGATATATTTTTTTAGTCAAATTAGTGATAAGACAAGCCAGACCAGACGTTTGCGTAATGGTAAGCGACACGTAAGCCCACTAATAACCCCCGCGGCTGTCGCGTCGGCACATGATAGGGGAACCTGCGACTTCTACGGTGGGATCTGCACCAGGAACCCCCAGTGCCTTTATAGCCCCCCGGGAACCAGACACGGTGCTCACGGGGATAAGGGTCGCAACCCCGCCGCCGTCCTCTTCGCAGTCGTCGCCGAACTTAATGGACGTCCTAGGGCCGACACTCCGAACGTCCAGCGACTCCAAAAGAATTTGAGGCCTATGTCTGTGTGTCTGTCTGTGGTATCGTAGCTCTCGAAGGTAGTAACAGGAATTCTGCTCCATTAAACTTAGACCCACTGAATTTCAACTCAATGCTTAAATCTTGACGAGTAGTTGGTAGACAGATAATCCTGATCATTATCTGTCTGATTATGGAACAGGAAAGTCATTTTAAGAGGTCGTCTTAAAAGGTTGGGGTTTTTTTATTTTAAATTTATACCCTGTTTTTTCTAAAACCAAAAATTTAACAATAAATGTAAATAAATGCAGGCGGGTAAGCTGACCGGAAGCCAGCCAAATAAGGCCAGTAGGGTCGCATATGACCTATTCAACCCTATCAATTGTCTTTGGCTGGCCATCAGTCAGCCATCACGCCGAGGCGATATGGATATCTTTACATATTGTATATCTTGTAGAGAATATAGAAGTTCAAAAATAATGTCCATTAAATCACTGTACCGTTATTCAAAGCTTATTATGAGAGTGGCACTTCCTGTTTCCCGTCGACTTTGCTCCTATTGGTCAACTTTCTTGTGATTTGACCGGAAATAGCATCACCATGGCAGGCGAGGGCAGCAAGGGTTTGTTAAATATGCCCGCTCGCCCCGCTCTTGTTCATTGGCGTCTTATTTCCCGTCACGGACACCTGTCCGAGGCTACAATATTACAACTATTTATGGAATTCAAATCAAATTCTAAATAATTCCAAAGGAATAAAATAGTGAACAACAATAGTTGTTACAAATAGTTGGAAGCCAAGCAAACAGTGAGTAAAAACATTTTAACGGTTTTTGCCGTTCGTTTTGTTTCTTTGTTCCTAATGAAATGTTTTATACTAATGAATATTTTGTGGTTTGAATATAGTGCAAGTAAATTGGGCTATGTAAGCAATATTTTTATAAATAATTATTTTCCATTCAGTCTACCGACAATTTTATTTTGAAAACTCGAAACTTAGTTTTTAATACTTGTGCAGAAATGATATTTTTCGTAAAGTTTATTGCTGGTAATTTGTACGTACGAGATTTCTAAGTGGATAAAAAACGACTCTTAGTAAACGACCCATAAATCATATTAATAATGCAAATTATTTTCTTTACAATCTACCCGCAGTTTTAAACATTTGCTGAATTATTTTGTAGCAAAGTCCTACGATGATAATACATTTCTTACAGTTAGTTCTAAGCTTTTTTTCAGAATGAATATTTCTTTAAACCACATTATTATGCAGACAGTAGCAATACTGTCAATTTACGAAAATCTGAACAGTGAAATAGTGACTATTATCAACGTGAAAGACAGCAAACAAGTGAGTTCAGTTAATTAGTATCCCAGTTATACAGACGCACCATTGCGTCCATTTTTATTTTTTTATTGTGTCTTAAAACAAAAAATAGCCTGCTGGACAGTTTTCGTAATCTTCCTGCGTGGGCTAAGTAGTTTATTACAGATATGGTCTGTGTGCCGGAAGGTGAAAATATTACAATTGCGAGTTAAATACAATTACGTTAATGTATATTCTATGTAAAATAGTAAAATAAAATACAATTTTAGTAATAAATAAATAAAAATATTTATAAGAAACTGTTCATAGGACACATTGCTGAGAGTATCGAGTAACGTAGAGAAGCTATCATGGTAACCAAAAGATTAATATTCCACCTTGATTCATAAAAGTGTTCAATTATGTTTGTATTCAAGAAAGCCGATGGCGTAGGCAATATATATTCTACCCTACACGAAATTCACAAATCTGGCTAACCCATTATGGTTACAATAAGTATATAGTGCTATCCCATGGCACAAGTTATTATCCACCCTCGCAGGTTGGGTACACAAATAAATAACCAAAGAAGGGGGGACATGTACAGTGGCTTCTCACCACTTCATCGTATCATCGCATAAAATATACCCCACCCTCACTGGGTGGGTATACAAATAATTAACCTCCCTCGCGGGGACGGTATATTGTTGCTCATCATGAGAGCACATCTGGTTTTTGGAATCCATTTTGACAACCTTGTCAATTTGAAAATGGTTGGCTGAAAGTCTATTTCACCATCAGCGTACTTTCCTTTGCAGGGACTAAACCATTTTCTACCCACCCCCGCAGGGTGGGTAAACAAACACTTAACCTCCCTCGCAGGGACGGTACATACATGGTTGCTCATCATGGGAGTACTCATCTAGTTTTGGAATCAATTTTTGTCAATCTTGTCAATATAAAAATGGTTGCCTGAAGTATATTTCACCATCCGCGTACTTTACTTTGCAGGGACTGAGCAATTTACTGCCCACCCCCGCAGGGTGGGTACACAAAGACTTAACCTCCCTCGCAGGGATGGTACATAGATGGTTGCTCATCTGGATTTGGAATCAATTTTGACAACCTAGTTAATTTAAAAATGGTTGGCTGAAGTCTATTTCACCATCAGCATATTGTCCTTTATTGATCCCCAAGCCGTCTGCCAAGTGTGGGGATTATGGAAACCCCTCCCTTCTAAGGGAGAGGCCTTTATTCAGCTGTGGACGTATATCGGCTGCTAATGATGATGATGATATTCTCCTTTGCAGGGACTAAATAATTTATTACTCACCCCCGCAGGGTTGGTACACATAGACTTAACCTCCTTCGCAGGGATGGTATACAAACATGCAGCTCGTGAAGAAAGCACGTAGGTACCTGATTTTTAGGATCATTTGGATATCGGGGACATTCAAAATGTCTGAAAGTTGTTTGCTAAGTCTATTTTAACATAATAATTTGACGGGCCCGTTGCTGTAATGGTGATATTCTCGGGCTGCTATCGCCGGGTTCTATTCCCACCAAGTGTGTGATGTTTATCGATATAAGTATGAAAAGTATATAAATATGTATTGTGTTTCAGGGGTAGTTTCAGTTACGCTGCAGCCAAAATATGGAACAATCTACCACCACCTATTAGGCAATTAAACAGAATAATTACTTTTAGACATCACCTTCGTGAGTTTCTGTTCAAAGCACAGTGTGATGCAGGCAATTTAATCACGAATCTTTCAATTATTTAAGTATGTTGTATGTAATTTATTTAAATTGCAGTAATAATTAAATTTAATATCATTCAATTTAATTCAATTTACTTATTAAATGTTATAATATAAATAAAACTTAAAATTAATCGAATTAGAATTATGAATATGATGCAGTATGTATTTTTAAAAGTATTCTTTTAACATATTATTATTAAATAATATTAATCTAATTATAATTATGATGCATTTTGTATATGATTACCTATGTTATAATATAACTATTACTATAATATAACTATTATTTGTTTTTAGCCAATTATTAATTTCTTTTTTCACTCCTGTAGTAAATACCTATATAATTTTTTATTAAAATATATTTTCCCACTTAAGTTAAATTAAACTTATATCAACTGCTTGACATCCGTGGACCTACTAGGTCCAGATGAAAACCAGCGTCAAGCTCTTTTGCTTGGCAATAAAGCTGATCTGGAACCTTTTTGGTCCAGCCATGGGGCACATTCTTGCAATTACTCTTTTGGTATAATTTTTTATGTTTGTTTTTTCTTTATGTTTGTATGTTTTGTTTTGTCGTTATGTAAGTATGTTAATTGTGTCTCATTGTTGCATGGCCAAATAAATGTCTTTTGTTTGTTTGTTTGTTTTGTTTTGTTTGTTTGTATCAGTTGTCTGGTTACCATTGTACAGACTCTGTCTAGGTTGGGATCAAACGAATGAGTGTGGATTGGCCTGAGATATTAAACAGTCCTTTGCAGGACGGATAAAGGCATTGCTGCTCTGCACAGTTGCATTCACCTCTTATTTAAGAATAAATTCAGCCTAGATACTTTAACATAAGTGCCATCACTTGGCACATCGTCCGTCTTATTATTGACCTCTGTTTCGAAGAGCTTGCACAGAATATGACCCACTCTCGTGGGGGATGGAACACAGAGATTTACTTTACAGATGAAGGATGTATGTATATTTGCTATTCCAAATAGCACATACGTGATTGTATGAACATGAATATTTAACATATATTAATATATGTATACTTCTTAATGAGGATTCATTGCATAATTATGGCTCACAGTCACGTCTTGGATCTTACTCTTGGTCCCCTCTCTTGACAGTCTTGGTATATCAGGACCCACCAAGCAGAAACTACTATAAGTCTACTGTAGTTTTGTACAGAAGATTGTAAAAAAACTCCTACAAATAATGGAGGGAAGGGTCGCCCCAAGTGCCATTCCTGGCATCTTTAGTCCTTCCTTCAAGGTTATTCTAAAACCAACATTTGTTTTTCTATACTATTACTTACCACATTACAAAAAAGGAAAGTATGTAATCTTACAATTATAATAGCTGTTTAGCAATTAATCATTGGAAGTTTTGAGGACCTATAATAACATAATGCAATCAATGATAATGCCTAAAAGAATTATCCAGGAGTTTCCATAATATTAGAAAACTCAATTGTATTGTATGGTAAGTAAACCACTTACCCGAAATTGTAGCAACACTGCATCGCATGCATTTTTATCAGCCAGAAATTCACTCCTGACACAATTTTGGTAGAAAAAAGCGTGTAATTTAAATTCCGATCAATGTCAGGACATTTGTAACCGAAAGAAATGTTAGCAATTCTGATTATTATCCCTTGCAATTTCGATTTTATGACAAAGTTGCATTTACCTCCGCAAAGACGGGGGGGGGGGGGGGTTCTCACCCATTCACTTACGGATATTACATTATAAGTATGTACATACCAGATAAAGTTCGCTACGAAATATTAATCAAATACAAATCAAATTTTATTGATTATTTTCAATATCCATTTAGAAACAGATTCTATTAACAGATCATTTTTTTTGAGATAGTAGTACAGACTGAGTACTTACCTAAGTCCATAAATTCATATTTACAATAAATATTTTTGGGACTTCAGAGCAGGTATACCATAAAATATCATCTATGTTTAAATCTTTGAGTATATGGTTATAAGGTAAACATACTGTGTGGGTTCATATCTCACATCCTTAGTCTTAGTGGACGTACAGGTGGGCATACTATCTATTAACATACAACATGATCCTGAAAGTGGAAATGTAAAGGACTTGACTTTGCAATCTAAAACATATATACATTGAAATTCACATAGTACCAGAACCTAGTCTGTAAAATCTGTGCCGACTTTTTCTAATCTAATTTAAAGTATTGGCATCATTTTGGGACAGTTTTATAGCAGATTCATACATAAATACATAATAAACATAAGTAAACAATTGTCATTTAACATTATTTGGCCTAAATCATTTGTCTGACGATTGTACAGTCCTACTGATCAGTCCAGTTTTTTACTGGTAATTTCTTGTCACGATATGTTTTTATACCGATTATACTTGTCAATCCTCAAGAGTCTTTTAAATAGGATATGATTTAGTGAATTTCCTGTCCAAGGATAATTTTCATGCAGTAGCTTAGCTAAACATTGCAACAGCACCTGGTAGGATGTAATTCATAGTCGCGTCCTGGAATTGCGTTAATCGGAAAACCACCTGCTTGCAACGCCTGCAGCGTTAAAATAAAATTTGTTTTGCGCTTAAAGCATCAGTGTTAAATACCAAAAACAAATTGTTTGTATATTCCAGTTACGATAGCTGCCGTTGATTGGTTTAAAAAGACTAAAATTACCAACATAATCTAGCTTAAATAGTTAGCTATCATGCGCTACAAGCATAGTTAAGTTTTTGATACTAGCTACCTCCTGAAAATTGGAGGTCTTTAATACATTTTAGACAGTTTTATAAAATCGAAGTCAAAAGTACATCGCATATAAATAATTATTGATTATCAATTGCCCATAACATTGATTCCAATCAATGGTTGAGACCATTCCAATGGTTGAGATACAGTTCTCTTATCTTTGCTACCCATTTCTAAAAGAAATTCTATGTAGATATCAGACTATGTAGATATATAAGTATGCAATTTATTGCATTTCTATTTAAAATTCACACATGGATATTACAATACATCTATGTATCACAATCACATTGGCGTCATGTATACTGGCATCACCAGGCGAAAACAAACACGTCTCATAATAAGCTTTGAATAACGGTACAGTGATTTAATAGCAGCGTTTTCCCTGAAAGAAAACGCATATTAAAATACTTACCTTATTCAAAGCTTAGCTTTTAATCCTGCCTGGTAATTCTTCGACACAATGAACAAGAGCGGGGCGAGCGGGCATATTTAACAAACCCTTGCTGCCCTCGCCTGCCATGGTGATGCTATTTCCGGTCAAATCACAAGAAAGTTGACCAATAGGAGCAAAGTCGACGGGAAACAGGAAGTGCCACTCTCATAATAAGCTTTGAATAAGGTAAGTATTTTAATATGCGTTTTCTTTCAGGGAAAACGCTGCTATTTCTAGTCGGAACATCTTTATTTTCCAGGCGATATGTGTTTGATGATAAATACTTATTTATTTATTTCAGTTGCTGGAAGAAAATAAATTTAAGGACATCATAAAGATTAAAACAATCAGTTCCACTTACATGGCAGCGTCGGGCCTAAATCCTAAGCGACTAATGCAGGTATGTGCAGCGTCTATTTGCATTTAAATATGTAAATGAACGTCTGAATTAAAATTTATTCAAATTACGGTGATATTTTCGACCGTTTAAATTTAGAATGTACGTGTATAACATAGTAAAATAAAACAACTTCAACAACAGTATATATCGGCAAGGTTTTATATAATGACCGCAATCTAAATATCCTAATATTATTTGCTAATAGGTGACCTTATGGCACGTTGGATGAGACCTTTTATGTAAGGTCTTGTTTTAGATGGAACCAATTTATTTCTTGATATGTTGAGGCATGAATAAAATATCACCAGTGTCTATGATACATAGTGAATGATACATATTACCTAATTATACCTCCTCTGTGCTGCATCAGCATGGTGTGCTTTTCAGCTGTTTTAATTTGTCAGGGTAAATTTAATTTATTACAGTTTACGTTAGTTAGTTGATTCCGTAGTTTACGACTGTGATATTTAGGGTGCCACTAAAATAAACGTGAAAAGGAACGGTTCGTCGTCGTCGGAACAAGTTAAAAAGGCACATTGCATTTTTAACAGACTTCAAAAAAGGAGGAGGTTCTCAATTCGTCTATATATATATACTTTTTTCTATGTATGTTCGCGCATAACTCTGGCAATTATAAACCGATTTGAAAAAAATCTTTCTTCCATCCATTCTTTAATCCATTGATTGGGTCCCATAAAAAAATATTGCTTACGAATAAGTAGTTTCTGAAAAAAACAAGAATGGTGACTGCGCAGGAAACCTACAGGTATGCCTATAAGATGACTTTATGTCGCTTTTTAAGGACAAAAATGGTCATAACTCAGGTAAATGTTTACCAATTCCAATGATTCTTTTTTTATTCGAAAGAAGTAACCACTGTAATGAATCTGTATGCATTTTATTACAACCGGATAAGAACTTTCCGGAGGACAATGAACAATGTGGAGGAATTTATGTGGTAAAAACCATAAAACTGACGTTCTCCATTACATTACTCTGACAAATATTAACCGATTTCGATGATTCTTTTTTTATTCATTACGACCGGATATTTTTTTCTGAAGAAACAAGAATTATGTAATACCTACTATGTAGACGATAATGTGACCATAACCTACCTTTTCTTTTTTTTTTGACGCGGGGGAAATCTTCCAAAGATCCCCTGGAGCTGTGGGGCTCGACCGGGGTATGTGGGATTTTTACCCACTAAAACCCCCGCGGCTGTCGCATCGGCACATGAGAGGGGGAACCCCAGGGCTCTCCGGTGGGATCTGCACCAGGGGCCCCTCAGTGCCTTGCCTTTGAGCCCGCCGCCGGGGGGCGCTTTGTATCCCCCCGGGAACCAGTCACGGTGCTCACGGGGACGGGGGTCGCAACCCCGCCGCCGTCCTCCTCGGAGTCGCCGCCGTATCCATTGAGGATGTTCAAAGGGCCCACACCCCGAACGTCCAGCGACTCCGAAGGACCATAACTTACCTAGCCCTACCTACCTCATTTTACCGTCTTCGATGGTTCAATCATTATGTATGAAAATATCACTAAAAAATTTAAAATATTTTTTTTTTAATTTGAGGCGACTTCAATATCTCTGAAAAATATAAAATAATTAAAATATTATTGCAGTTGGTGCCAAATATACACAGCAGGTACGCTAACACCAACTTCAATATTTAAATTATTTACTTTTCAGTGATATTGAAGTCGGTTCAATTAAAAAAATATATTTTATGTTCAATATAATTTTGGTCTTTGTATATATTCTACGTCCCTACCCCGTCACAACTTTACTATAGTAGAATTCGCAATACATAATAACTACTTACGCCTTTCGATCAACATATGCGCTGAGAACGAAAATATTTTTTTTTTACTTTAGCAATTGCTCTAAGACTCTTTTATAAACTTTCATGGCGATTTAGAATATTTGATATATTTCGGCGCTATTACAAGCCGCAAGCTGTAGCCGCCGAAATATCGGCGAAATATGTCTGCAGTCTGTGTATGCAGTTTAAATAATTTAGTCCTTATATTTCTTATGTAAGTACACTAAGTATGCCCCATTTCATTCTTCCAACTTTCCAGTCGCAGGCTTATTGGAAGTAATTTCTTTAGAAATAAAGCTGTGCCTTTGTACTGGTCTTTCCTATATTTTTTCTTTCCTTTAATGTTATTGTGTGTACATAAAATGATAAAATAAATAAACTAAATAATATACGCAATTAGAAATAGAGAGACACAAGTATAAAACAAAACAAACTTATGCAACCGAGTTTATACTTACACACGTGCAAAGTCGGGCGGGTCTCTAGTTATTAATAAAAATTGTGCAAGTTCCCCAGTATCAACTCTGGTTAGCTTCTCTCCTTCCTCTACCTGCGGTTTCACCTGCTGTGTAAGTATATGCTGTGCCAACTCTACATTTTATTAACAGCTGAGATTAGGGAGCATAAAGCAATTCTAGTTACCTTGGGTTGCGTTCGTGGGGTCACCTAGGGCTTGCCCCTGAAAACCAGTGCTGTGTTGTGGCTAGTTCCTCAACACAGCATTAAGCTGTTTCACACAGACGACGTGCATACAATACTGTTATTAAATTATTTGTTCTATCTGTACCTATTCTGTCTGTATGAAATAAAATTTATTCTATTCTATTCTATTCAATTTTCCACATTCCAATTTGCATTTTTTTTACCACATCGCTCGGAGAACCGATAACCGTTGGGGAAGAAAGGTTCTCGAGTGGCGACCACGAACCGGAAGACGCAGTGTAGGTAGGCCTCCCACTAGGTGGACAGACGACATTGTGCGCGTCGCAGGTAACCGATGGATGCAAATAGCCAATTGTCGTTCGTTGTGGCGTTTGAAGGGGGAGGCCTATGTTCAGCAGTGGACGTCTTCCAGCTGGTGATGATGAAAGCAATTTTATATTGACTTAACTTGGTTTACATACTGCCAGGATTATTATTTTTGGGTTTATGTTACGCAGTTTTTGGCTGATAATCAAAAATGTCAATAAGGTACCGTTCCCCCGTTCCTTTTTGTGCATATATGTATACTAGGTATAATCTAGGACCATTTTGTTTGTTCACAGACGGGCTTTTTGTGATTTTATAATTAACACTTGGTAGAACCACTATTAACAGAAATCTATACATATAACATTACTTGTCCTGGCTGACTGACTGACTGATTCATCAACGCACAGGCCAAACCGCTGGACCTAGAAAGCTGAAATTTGGTCAGTAGGTTCTTTTTATAATGTAAGCATCCACTAAGAATGGGTTTTTAAAAATTCTACTCCTGAAGACACCGATATACTATCTAAACAAGATCAGCTGTCACGGCCCGAAAAGTGGTCACGAAAATAGAGCTACGGAGACGGTTGTGTCGCTATTTCAAATTAGTAAGAGCCGACAACAGCTAGCGTAAAGACGTGTCGAAATGCCTCATTTGCGTCTAAAAACTGCCTTAATACACGTCGCAACAGCAAATTTTCATACGGAACATATATTTCCCATTAGTAGTAGTTAATAGTATTAGGTTAAATGATAGATATCAGTAAGATATCACTAAAACACGAAATAATTAATATTTCTTTAAATATCTCTGCTACTAGTCCGCCAACCGCCAAGCTACCGGCCGACCAAATTAAGTTTGCCGCTACTGTCTAAACAAAACACTCAAACTACACGTAGTTCTCATAAGATTATAGTTCAATTCTCGTTGCGCCACCAGCAAAGATAAGTTAGTCGGCCTACGTTGAGACTTGTTCGGTCGCCCCCCGTGCCTCCAGTTATCCCGTTCTCCCTTTCGCGAGTTGTCCGCCACTATCCCTGTCTCGTTCGTGGCGTGGTTTGAACGATACTACGGGTATAATGCACTACGGTAGGAACATCGCAGAAATGATTTTAACGCTGTACATCGTTGTTTTTGTAGCGTAAATATTGATACAGCATTGTACAAAAAAAATAATGTACAATGACCATTGCGCCTTATAAACCGTTTACATCCTGCGCAGTCCTGGACGGGTCACTCGGGCTCTTACGTTCATACGGAATATTTAAGCTATCACTGCCATATTTTGGATGAAATTTAGCAGGTCACTGCTTATCTGGTTACTTATTATACACACATCAAAAGTGTCTAGGGATCAAGCATTTTTAAGCGGATTTCTTGAGATTGAGATGTGGCTTTGTAATAAATTTATGATTTTATAAATTTATATGGATCCTTTTT
Source organism: Furcula furcula (assembly GCA_911728495.1). NCBI lineage: Eukaryota > Metazoa > Arthropoda > Insecta > Lepidoptera > Notodontidae > Furcula > Furcula furcula. The sequence goes on from OU452245.1 coordinate 14,130,306, forward strand.
GGTGCATTTCATAATTTGAATCAGGAACTGTGAATCAAATTCGAGTAAAAGATGAAAATCAGCTGTCAATATTTTCCCTATAAAAACATACAACGCATTGAAGACATTATTAGTGCTACTGTTTCCCTACTACTGATTAAAACCAACGTTATTATGGAGCGGCGACGTCATTTAAGCAGGGAAGAAATGCTCAGAGCCGTGGGAATGATAGAAGCTGGTTCCCGGCAACGTACTGTGGCTTTAGCTCTGAATACAAGTCAGAGTGTTATCAGTCGACTTTGGACACGTTACCGAAGCACTGGTACCGTGGCTGAGCGCCATGGAGGACGGTATCGCTGCACCACACGGAGACAAGACCGATATATTCAAATCTTAACTCGAAGAGCTCCAACAATAACTGCCATGATGTTAGCCGTGAGGCTTCATCACTCTTCAGGGAACTTAATTAGCGACCAAACAGTCAGAAACCGCTTGCATGAAGTGAACCTTCATTCCCGAAGACCGCTACGGGTACCACCTATAGCAATGCACAATCGTAGGATTCGATATCAATGGGCTCTTGAACACAGAAATTGGGCAGAAGAACAATGGCGTTTCGTGTGCTTTTCTGATGAGTCTCGTTTTGGTATGAGACCGGATACAAGACGTATACGACACTGGAGAACCCCTGGACGCCAACAGCGATTAAAATCCTGCCAGGAAGTCCATCCTTATAGTGGTGGAACCATCATGGTATGGGCGGGTATTTGGATCGGCGGAAGAACTGAGTTGATTTGGATCAGAGGCAACCTCAACGCTCAAATTTATGCTGAGACGATTGTATCAGACGTCATCGTTCCTCTACAAGTGCAAATCGGTCCCTTATTTCAGTTAATGCATGATAATGCACGACCGCACACCGCAAGAGTTGTAAGACAGACTCTCGCCGCAGCTAACATCAATGTCCTGCCCTGGCCTGCTCAGTCGCCAGACTTGAACCCGATTGAGCATGCATGGGATATGCTACAGAGAAGAGCTATGCCGAATATGGAGGGTATCCAGTCGCAAGAAGACCTTTTTTTGTTGTTGCAACGAACATGGGCGGCCATTCCACAGCGTGATTTGGATGAACTCATTTTGAGTATGCCAAACCGATGTTCTTGTGTTGTTAGTGTTCGCGGTAGAAACACGGATTATTAATTGTTTAAGTTACCCAATAAAATTTTAAAGAAAACTGTTATTTCAGTCTTTTTTTCGAACTTTTGTGTTAGTGGTTCAAATGTCAAAAATCCCTTTATTAGGAAAATGGCAAATTTCTTTATTAATGCAAAGGTGACTTGGTTTATCGTTACTGTGACAAACGAAAACACTTTATTTGATGAATCCTTAAAGAAAATTTTAATTAATATCAATCAGGAGAAAAGTTATTGCAAAAATATATGTTGATACCTAGACACTTTTGATGTGTGTATATCGATGCCTGAAGAGGTTAAATGGGGTGAAAAAAAAATTGCGGGCGTAACCGCAAGGAATTGCTAGTATTATTATAATTTCACTGAGAAGGCTCCGTCATGTGTTGCAGCCTTGTGACGGGGTGATTGTTCGGTGGGCGCACCTCGCGTGTCTCGTGGAGTTTGCGTTGGAGCTGCAGCGCGTGCTGGCCGCCATCAACGAGCAGTCCTTCAACCACTTCGTGCTGCGCATGGGCATCAACCACGGACCCATCACCGCTGGGGTGATTGGCGCGCGAAAGCCACACTACGATATATGGGGCAACACTGTAAATGTTGCGTCTAGGATGGAGAGCACCGGTAAAGCTGGCTGTATTCAGGTAACTACTCATTTTTCAGTCAACCGTTTCTCGTTACTTTATATAAATTGTCTTAAGCTTAAGTACAGCCGGTTGATTAATTATTAGACAGTGTACATGTTTAATAAGACGTACCGAGTGCAAATATCAACCAGGGAAGAGAGGACGAGGGGACTCAAACCGGTTGGTGGAAATAACCTCATAAGGTACACTGACGGTAGTAAAATGGAGTCGGGAACAGGGACAGGGATATCTTCCAAGGATCAGTTATGCATCGGTTTTCCAAGCGAAAACATATGCTTTAATTGCCAGCATTAAAGAAATGCTAAAGAGAAATGTCAAAGGTAAAACCATTTGCATTTTCAGTGATAGTCAGGAAGCTCTGAAGGCTTTAAACTGCTTTAGATTTGTCTCCAAACTAGTTAAAGAGGGTGATAGGTACAGACTACTACAGACTTAAAATACCTGGGAAGCCACAATAACGTCAGCCTTATCTGGGTTCCTAGACACGAGGGCGTCGAGGGAAATGAAAAGGCAGATGAACTACCTAGCCTGAACCATTTGTAAGGATTCCCTTTTTAATTTAATCACTAAGCATTATATGCACATACTAGGAAAGAAAAGCGGAAGAATGGAGGGAGGTGACAGGCCTAAAGCACTCCAAAACTTTTGCTAGAAAAGGGTTGAACTGTGGGGTTAAACTGTGGGGTTAAACTATTAAACCTAAATAGATCACAAATTAGGGCCATTTTGGTACCAATGAAAATCGATAAAGAATGAATATAAGTACCGTAAATACTTGTAGATTCTGTGAAGATGAAAAAAGTTGGCTGCGTCGATCTTGCAAGACGTATATTGAATCATCTGGAAGTAGCCTACCCTACACCAGGTGATTATGCTCAGAGGCCTTAGTGTATTCCAGTTTATATGGACGTCTCACTTACGCGTTGGGTACGTATTGTTTATAAAAGGAATACAGTCAGGCCTCAGGTTCAACCTGGCGCAATCGCGGCGTACCTAAAGAAACTCTTCAACATGTCAGCGAGAGTAACGGCTAGGGCAAGCACAATAGATCCAACTGGGTCGAAGTGCGTTCCGCTCTTCACCAGATTCATAGCCACCAATAGAATCTTCGTACGTTTAATCGAATATGAAAGAATATCATTTTATTAGTCACTGTATCAAATCAACATACTTTCGCTACTAATATGAAGTTATTAATTTAAACATGATGACAAATACAACGTTGCGTATTCATGAAATGACACTGAGTATTACTAATAAAGGTGATTAATAATCACCTAATAATTCCTTGAAAAGATTAACTAAAATGTAGAAAGCTACATGTTTATTATTAAGTAGGCAAATTCTGCAATGAGTGGGATAAACGTATAAATTGTATACCTTAATATTCATAAAGACCCGATAATTATCTATTCTATGTTTCCCACAGAAAGGCCATTTTGATATATTATTTACATAAGTATTTATAATTCAGGTTACAGAGGAAACCTGTGAGATCTTGCAGAGTTTCGGCTACTACTTCGAACAACGCGGCCTGGTTGCAGTCAAAGGCAAGGGTCAGCTCATGACGTACTACCTGCAGGGCAAGCGATCGCAGACCGACGCCGGCAACACAGGGGACAAACACACCGTCAGTAATGCAACATATTTTATCTCGAACATAATATCTAATAAATAAAGCACCGGTCAAAAAATAATACCTCATACAGGTTGCATATATGTGTTGCACTTTTCTGAATGCACCCTATAAGATAACAAATAATGCTATTTAATACTTGGTGAATTCTTTCAGAGGATTTTTTTATTGAATGAGTCGATTTATTGTTATTAATGTAAGAGCAAATTTATAAAACAAAACTTAACCTAACAATCATAACTATAATAACCAATATATACTTAAGATTAAAGTAAAGAAACATAAAACAAGAGGTGAAATATTCTGTCCACCTGGAATTGTGGCTAGAATGCTAGCTGCATTAACGCTGGATTACTATATCAATCCGTTGAGCGAGGAATAAACGAACCAGCCTCCTTGTCACCTGAAAAGAAAGCTAGTTATGGTATTATTTTTTTCCCAATTGAGGAACACCAAGGCCCAAAGCTCTAAAAAGCAAACTGTTTAAATATGTAATATCCACTATTATTAGTATATCCACATATTTGCGCGGCAGACGCCGTCTCACTGAGATGTGAGGGTGGAAGAGTCCCCACACATGTGGCTTTTCGGTCCAGATGAGCGCACACCCATCTTCACTCCACTTCCAGGCATAGACAGATAAACTTCTTGAAGATCAGTATTATGCTGTCAGGCCTCTTGCCCTCATCGCGTTACACCCCGACCGGTGTCAAAACGGAGGGCACGTTGATGGAGGCAAGAGCCCTCATTAAGATGTCGTTTGAGGAACTGGTGAAGAGAAAACCTACCAGCACTTCTCCTGCGCGCGCCAGTAGCGTTTTAGTGGCAGACGAGAATAAAGCCTGAAGCTAATGTTCGGATTCTTTAAGCCTGACAGGAGCGAAATGAGATTTAGATAAAATTTTACATAGATTAAATCTTAGTATTAAAATCGGATACTGATTACGCCATTGTTATTTATCACAAGAATCACAAAAAAATAGGCACAATCAAACCATTAGGCAAAAATAACAAAATATAGGTACTGAAGTAAATGCGTCACGGTAGAAGACAGAAAGTGTACGAGTCGTCTCGATCCAGACAGTCTACCCGGACAGGCCGACCTGCCGCCGTCGCCCTGGCCGGGCAGGCCGCCTGGACCCGCCGACACAACCATCAGTTGCACAATTCGAGTATACCCGAGGATCTTTGATTTTACATATCACGATATCAAAACACACATGTATATAGAGACAATATATTAGAAGCTAACTCTGCAAGTGAAAATGGCCTAAAGTGTGAGAATCGCGTTAAAGAGACAGTCCTGCTCGGACTCGACAAACCCTTGTCGACCCTCTTCACAACTGTGCTGTCTTCTGTATATCCAAAGTATCTGGGACAGGAACTTCGGAATTAGTTGCCGTTGAGAGACTGTTCAATCAGAACGAAAGTTAACCGACAAGGTGATAATGATATCGTAAGCTTGGACAGTACGAAACGCCCTTTAGATGTCAAAAGAAACTGCAAGTGCCTCCTCATTCTTCAAAAACGCTTTAATGGTGAGTTGCATACAAACATCCAAATGCCGGTGAGGAATTGTACTGCTTTATGTGTTTAATGTGGTGCAAGGTCTTGTAAGGTATGAAGCTGATTAAAAATCAGCTGATGATTGGCTGGATCGTTAAGTACATCTGCTTAGTGCGAAGTACTTCTATTGACGTTTTAAGAACTTGTAGTACCCATGAAATTTAAATAGTTATTATGGATGTGTACGTATTGTTAATAGGTAATTGTCAATAAGATCAAAGATTCCGTAATTTTGTGTCACTTACACGAGCTACACGTGGATTACTCACAGGTCTTAAAATATTCAATAACTGCTATCTAATAAATACACATGGCTTAGAACATATTTAAATACGATTAAGAAAAAAAGAAATGGTAGCATATTCTCTCAATTTGTTACACTTCGTTATTTTATTCCTTATCTTTCTAAATAGATAAACTTACCGAGTCAAGGACTTGTGTGTGAATATTTTCAGGTATAATCACGTAATGATACTATTAAGAATTGCCTACGAAAAGTAGTTTAATTTATTTCATTGTGTGAATTCTAATGTTACAAATTAAGGACGCTAAATATATGGTTACAAACGAATAGTTTAATCAGTAGGTAGTTATTTAAATTAATTTTAATTCATATTCTTCTTTAGACAAAATTTTAGACTCGTTTGAACTAGAATTGCCTCAATTATAAATATAATCTAGTAGTTTCTTGTTTATTTCTATAACATTTATGAATGTTATTTATAATAAGTTATACCTACTATCACGTTAAGTGCAACGACTGGCGCATGACAGTACTGCGATGGAAAGCAAACTAGCTGCTCGCGCTCGCTCGTCAGATGACCCCTTACCTTAATCTCAGTTGAACTTTTGCAGCGTCACGGTTTCACGAATATATTTTTTTTTAATATACGAGAAAGTGAATATCAATGAACCTACAGTGTACACCGTGAAATTAATTATAGTTTTATTTTCACAGTTTAACGATTACATATAGTTGCTACATGTTAGGATTCTACATTCAATTCAGTAACATCAAATTATATACCTACCTGAGTCATAATTATAAATAGAAAGCTCGAAGTCTAAAGTAAGACAAAAATAATTTCAATAAGATGATGCTACAAGTATACATCTTTAATCATGACATCCGACTTCCGCCTTTTGAGTTGAATCTTACAGTTTATCCACACAAATGTTAAGAATAAATATTTGGATCGGACGAGCCTCCCTGCAGTGCTACTACGCTGCTGAAAGACTAGTTAAAATTTCCAGGCGCACAAATATCGAACAATAATAGATTGAACCAGAAATCGGTGTCGTTACATCGAATGTCTTAAATACACTTCGTATAATAAATTCAAATTCAACTGTTGTCGTTCAACTAACAATGAAGTTAAACAAAAATAAAAAAAACATCCTAATTTTTCAGTTACAAACTGCTGAAAAAGAGTAAAAAGTTTCCTGGCCGATTCACTTTCACTAAAACTTTTTTCTGTAAAATAAGACAAAGTCTCGGATGCAGATGGAGGAGAGCTTGTCGGAGCCGGCCGCAAGCGACGCGCTGCTGACGCACGACGCTGCGCACGATGGCGGGCGCCTCGCGCCTGCTGACGACGGTGACGCCGGTGACCCTCTGTTACATCAGCAGACCTTACCACCTCATTAGTTATAATTAATTATCAAAGAGATTAAATATATAGGCCATAGAGCGGCCTTTGAGAATTTTTCACACAAAAACTGTCATCACAACTGCTACCTACCTCTATAACATTCTTCATTAAATATACAAAATACATATGAAAATAACCTATAGTAGATTGAGATGTTCATGTTGAGATTGGCAATACAGTAACATTAAAGTGAGCATATTATTATTTCATTCTATCGACTTTTACTACTGGTAACAAGTTTTGTGATGAAACTTTTGCTCGCGATGGCTGGTTCTATCCTAAGTAGTTAAATGTCTTTATCATCATCATGTCATCCAGTGGAGTTACCACCAACCGCCCGTGCGGTGCCTGCCGTCGCACGCGACGGTTGTAGTTTTAAAATTGGATTACAGAGTAACCCTGCATTGTAAAACATAATTATATAATAGAAGAAAGTCCCTACTTAGTGGGCCCTTTTTTCTGTAACATCTTTTGTGTAGGCATAACATAATGTACGTACTTGCATGCATCATAGAGATAGGATAATAAACTTTACCGTCATTTCCATCACTATCAATTTTTATTGAATTCAAAATATTGGCAGGACACGATATGAAAGTTTAAAAAAAATAGGAGACGCGCATCACTAACACTGGTAGGTCCCGTGTGGAAAATTCTGCCATAATCAAAGTAGATTCATAACTGTTTTCCGGTATTATGTTGCATATTTATGATTACTTAGATTATTTTGTGGTTTCTCCGTTCACGGTTTCGTTTGATATCCATTCGTAGCGATGTAACTTATCTCTATGATTTTCATACAGGTGCATATGTTACAAGCGACACTGCTATAGCCCCATAGCAGTAGATATTAGATTATGTAGGTGTGGAGTCAAACTCCAATAATTCTATTTTGAACTCTTTTTAACCGACTTCATTTCCTGATATTTTCTATTATACAATGTGAATGCAGGCAAAATGTAAAAGCATCCTGACTGTACTTAACATAATAGAAGCGTTTTCGCCATAACTTTTATACACTTTATTAATGACTGAATATAAAAGTCGGAATCAGTTTTATTTTTAGTTCTTCATGGATCTTCTTCTGCCTGAAGCGATTAAGCCCGGCTTTTGCCACTGTCCGCATTTTTCAAAACTAAAATACCTAATAAAGCAAAGAATATGCCGCCACACACTGCTACCGTGTTATAGAAAATCAAAATAAACATAGATAAGTACTTTTGCGAAGTGGTACCTACTCCTTTTTTTTTCAAAGCGGTGCCTATGAAAAATTGTCGCCGCCGTAGGCAGTGATATTATAAAATAAAAAATCGTAGACAGGTATCGGTGATCCCAAAGTGGTGGAAAAAAGGTTGAATCAGTAACACACTACCCACGGAATCATTGACAGTGAGACTTGGTTTTAATTTTATTGAATACTTAATCGCATCAAAACAATCGAAAATGTTATTATGTAAATTATTCAAATACTCAAACCAATTTACTAGAAATTAATAAACTCACATTTATTTACATTACGTTGCAATATCAGGCGTTACTATGTGTGAGTGCTGTGCTTCTTCTAATTGCCGATTGCTTAGTAGGTAACGTCTATCTATTAAGTACATATAATATCATTGTTTTATTGGGTTTATCATTAGTTTATCATTGTTTGATGGGCAGATTGTTCGTACTCATTATTTACCGTAGAAGACTAGAGAGACGATGACACTAGATTAAAGGAAAATAGTTTACTCTTAAAGTGACCATGTGCCGTCAAAAATTGTGCAACACAGTGGTCCACGTCTATCCACGGTCCACACTCTAGCAAGGCGTTTACGAGGCTATTTAGCCTATTGGAAAATTCACCACTGGCCATTAATATTCTAAACTTTTAAAATGACAATTATACCTACATACTATTAATTGATAACATGGGTTCGCGAGCCCACCATGAATAAAATACATGAATAACATGCACCATATCTAGTAGAGAACATACAATTATGAAAAAGAAATGAATACTTTTATCCATCTCAAGGTTGCCTGGATGAAATCGCGGATAGCGATAAGGCCGCCCTTTGTACAAATTTCTTCAATCCCTTTTTTTATGTTTATTTATGTGTGTACAATAAAAAGTATATTTAAATAAATAGTTAGGTAGGTACCAGTATGCCGCTTGATATGAAATTAAAATTCTAGTAGAACATGTAATGGTGTTAAAAACGGTGTTAAACCTGCGTTGACATAAACATAATTTAAATCTCCAAACACCGCTATCTATTAATAACAATTAGAATTAGAGATTTCTAAGGCTGTTGCATTAGTCCAATACGCCATACACAAAAAAAAAAGCCGTCTTAATAGAGCTACCTAATATTACGAAAACGTGGATATTTATGTACTAAAATTGATTGTACCTAGATCATTGACTTATTGTCGACACTTATATAAGGAAAGCTAAGTCGTTCTCTACTGGTATTGGCAGTTGTTTGTGTTTTCAGTTATTTCCACATAAATGCTTTTACTATACTATGTTATAATAATAACTTTTTATTTCAGGCTGCATAGGCCCATAGATAAATACCTAAAACCAACATAAATATTAAATACATTAAAAAACTAATTAATATACTATAATATACTATGTTATACCTGTAAGTATTTTATTTTTCTGTACAATTTGTATTTTCTGTACTTTTTGGTGTACAATAAAGAGTCATCTATCTATCTATATAAATAGTAATGTATCGAGATTTAAATAAATACCAATATTGAGTCTGTAAAAGAATTTAAGTATTAAATATGCTATGACGTATTAATTAAATTCTTATCAACAGCTTACGACTTAACAAAATATCTACCTATAGGTACCTACATATGGATAGCTTCGAGGCAACTTTCGTTTTTACCTACTATTTGGAAAAGCAATAAAAGAGAAGTCTAGTGCTACATCTATCTATCATGTTGTCATGTCACCAAATAAATCCATATACTTAATATAAATAGTAATTTATATTTTCGATGAATATTTTTACAATATATAAGTAATTAGGTATTCATTCTAAGAAAACTAAGAATCATTTCCTATGCGAATTATTACTGAGTTAAAATAGTTCTACTCATATCTACGAGTATCATAATAATATAAAATAAGACGTTTCTTATTAAATTATAGGTTTAAGTATTCAGGGGATCGTAAAAAGATATTTAATAATTATTATGTATGTACTTAAATTTACATATCGTTGGTGCGCGTGCAAGACCGCGGAAGAGCAGTTTGTAAATACCGCGTATCTGAGTTTTGATGTTTTTACAGGACGTCGAAAAAAGTTAATATTTTAGCCTTAATATAATATTTTTGCGCCTGATCTCGTTTGCTGCTAAGTAGTAAATAAGATCAGGAATATAATATTATTAAAGGGCTAATATATTCACTATTTTCGTCGTCCTGTAAAAACTCACACATTTACAAACTGCTCTTCCGCGGTATTGCACGCGCACCGACGACGTGTCAATAAAAGCAATCATAAAATAATGTCACATCTTTGTGCAAAAGAGTACTTATATACAATATAGGTACTTCATGATAATATCTCTATTAAGGACAACCTACAACCATCTGTTGTTGTATTTTAGGACCTATAGGTGTGTAGTATTAACCACGAAATTATTCATTTACTTAAACATAGGTCTTATACAAACTGAAAACATAGGCATTGTTATTGATAGGTAAATGGATAATTTATTATTTACTTACGATGATTCCAGTGTACGCAGATACGAGTTTCAAAGCATTACATAACCCTGTCGACTGGCGAATCTTGTGTTGCTTCATCTTTAAATCTCCGTGTATTAAGTAGCTACATTGTGATATTGATTGTTAGATACTTACGAGTAGATTATGTTAGATCAGTGTCGCTTGACTCTCAGTGTAAGCGAGTTCATATACGGTATGTCTGTAATCAACAATTAACAATGTTATGGATGTATTATAATCATTACTTAGCAATTGAGCTTTCGTAGGTGGCTCATACAAAAATAAATAGTTCTAGTAGTTTATAGTAACGTAACTCTTTTAGCATAAGTAAGTACCTTTATAAATATCAAAGTCTTAATAATGTATCTAAGTTATCTAACCAATTATTAAGGTTTGTGTTTATAAAGGAAAGTCGTGTAGTAAAAGTAAATTAGTCGTCCTCTATGTATAGAATAGTGGAAAGATTTTAATATACTTAATAATATACGTATTGTAGGTATCTCAATGGTGATATTATAACTAATGTATCTAGGTGTATGTAGAAATATGATTTTGTTTATTTTCTCTCGGAGAAAATACCTACCTACTTCCTGTGATTTGTGACTATTAATAATTTTATACATGTTTCAGCTCAACCTAGATCTAAAGGTTGAACTCCTCTTGGCTATAATTTTATTGAATAAAGCAATATCTGACATTCGAATGTTTTTATTTAAAACTGATAAACCATCATGATAATAACAACGAAGCTTACGTCATAATAAAACTCTAGTTGCCTGTATATATTATATACTAGCTGACCCGCGCAGCTCCGCCCGCGCTGTTATTACATTTTGCTCCCCTTTTCTTTCTCCACCTCCACCTCTCCATCTGTCCCTTATACGAAAAATCTAATTCTATACTCTCTCCTCTTTCTTTCCCCCTCCCGCTTCGGTCCCCGTCACACTCCCCCTCATCCTCTCCCGTCGTCCCCTCTCTGAACCCCCTCCCCCTTTCTCTTCTCCCACCCTGCTCTCCCTCACTCCCCCTTTCTCTTCTCCCGCCTTGCTCCCCTCACTCCCCCCCTGCTCCATCTTAAGCCCCCTCTCTCTCACCCCATCATCCCCTCCTCGAATCCCCTCTCCCTCTCTCTCCTCTTTTGCACCCTCCTCTCGTTCTATATATCCTCGCCAATCATGGTATCTGGGATTCTTACCCACTTAAACCCCTGCGGCTGTCGCATCGCCACATAAGACGCCTGGGACCTCCAGTGGGATCTGCACCAAATACCCCTCAGTGCGCATTATAGCCCCCGGAAACCTGGCACCGTGATTACGGGGATGGGGCTCACGGCAACCCCGTCACCGTCCTCCTCGGAGTCGCCGCCGTCACCCATCTATGTAATGGCCTTGCCTAACATTGCTTAACCTAGCGGCATGAAATATACTTTACGACCTATACTCAGATCTACCCGATATGCACACAAAATTTCATACAAATCGGTTCACCCATCTATGTAATGACCTTGACTTATGTTGCTTAACCTTAACCTAGCGGTATGAACAACGCACAGCTATTTTTTCGTTTTTTCATTGGTGTAAATATTAGTGAAGTTTACGTTATATTGAAGAAGGGACAAATTCATGCTAACAACAATTTATTAATAGTTAATTATTTCTCATAAAAAATAAAGGATAAAAAATGTTTATTGTGGGTTATTCCTAGAGATAAACATATAGGGCCTATCGCGGGGCCCGCGGGTTTTTTTTTGTAGACCTTGTTAAGGCGTACAATATTGTAGTACATTATTTTGATCTATCTCGTAGGGTTTAGCCAGCGTTTGCAATGTAAGCGCAAAAAAATGTGTTTATTTAAGACATCACATTAGAAACCTCTAAAATTATCAGTGTTTCTCTATTATAAATTATGCAAGTATCTATCTATCTATACTTATAATAAAACTGTAACAGGTCCAATTCTGTACATTGGAGATATTTTGAAAATTATATTTGGAGGGCATTCTATAACAGATACTGAGGCCGAAAATGTAATTTTTTTAATTTTTGTCTGTCTGTCTGTCTGTCTGTCTGTCTGTCTGTCTGTCTGTATCTCGGCTGAGCATCACGCCGAAACTACTGGATGGATTGAAACGAAACTTGGCATGATTTGAGATCTTACTACGAGGTAGGACATAGGATACTTTTTATCCCGTAATCTAGCACGGTTCTTTTGGGAGAGGGGATTAAAGTCAAAATGGGTACTTGGTTATACGCTTGGTCCGATTTTATCATTTTTTCTTTATAATTATAATAAATATTTGTAAGGGAACACTCATAGACAGTTGTTAACAATGTTTGGAAATCGATCAGGTTAAGCAACGTTAGGTAAGGTCATAAAATAGATGGGTGACCGTTTAACGCCATTTGAACTAAACGTCTCCGTGCTTTGGAGGGCAAGTACAAAGTGGTTCCAAGCTTTTAACCGACTTTAAAAAAGGAGGTTTTGTATTCTATGCGAATGTATATTAATGAAAGTTTAGTAAACGTAAACACAGCGCGAGCGGAGCTGCGTGGGTCAGCTAGTACTTATAATAAAACTGTAACGGGTCCAATTCTGTACATTGAAGATATTTTGAAAATTATATTTGGAGGGCATTCTATTACCGATACTAAGGCCGAAAATATCTTTTTTTTTAATTTTTGTCTGTCTGTCTGTCTGTCTGTCTGTCTGTCTGTCTGTCTGTCTGTCTGTATCACGGCTGCGCATCACGCCGAAACTACTGAATGGATTCAAATGAAACTTGGCATGATTTGAGATCTTACTACGAGGTAGGACATAGGATACTTTTTAACCCGTAATTTAGCACGGTTCTTTTGGGAGAGGCGATTTAAGTCAAAATGGGTACTTGGTTATACGCTTGCTCCGATTTTAACAATTTTTCAATATAATTATAATAAATATTTGTATGGGAACACTCATAGACAGTTGTTAACAATGTTTGGAAATCGATCAGGTTAAGCAACGTTAGGTAAGGTCACAAAATAGATGGGTGACCGTTTAACGCCATTTGAACTAAACGTCTCCGTGCTTCGGAGGGCAAGTACAAAGTGGGCCCAAGTTTTTAACCGACTTTAAAAAAGGAGGTTTTGTATTCTATGCGAATGTATATTAATGAAAGTTTAGTTAACGTAAACACAGCGCGGGCGGAGCTGCGTGGGTCAGCTAGTTATACATATAAACCTTCCTCTTGAATTACTCTATCTGTTAAGAAAAACCGCATTAAAATCCGTTGCGTGGTTTTAAAGATCTAAGCATAGGGACAGACAGACAGCGGGAGCGACTTTGTTTTATAATATGTATATATGTATACTTATAGATATATAGATAAAACAAAATAATCTGATAGATTAACAACTGAAGTTAGCTAAAATTAAGTTTCGCGACCAAGCCGACCAAATTGAAAATCAGTACTACTAATGATCTATTTATTACATTTTGTGACTATACAATTTATCACTTTTGTTGAGTTTCGGAACGCGACATTAGATCCTCCAACGCGCACGCGAAGACTATTTTGATATGATTGAATTTGAACTTTGTGCAGTGGTAATAAATTGCAAATTGACTCTTTGAAGTTAGGAACACACCTACATATCTTAGACAACATTGAGTGATTATAATTTAATATGAACTTGCAATAAAGTTCAAATTTACTCTACATTTTATTTAGAAAACCCGGCAATTATTCGAATTTTTCTCACCTTTTAAACCTTCCCTAGACCTCCACGAACATTTCAAGACCAAGATAAGATAAATCCGTTCAGCCGTTCTCGAGTTTTAGCGAGACTAACGAACAGCAATTGATTTTTATATATATAGATATACCGTAGAATGGGGTGAATAGGCACAACTTTCAACTTCTACACTGATTTTCTTATATATTTTGTATGCAAGCTAATAATAAAACATTGTGAAATGGTGAGTCGCGTTGTAATTTACCAATTATTTATGCTAAAACTTAGTAAAAACATGTCAGTTATTTGTAAATTAAGAAAAAGTAGGCGGTTTCTATTTACCTAGATACTGGGGTCAAAAGCTACGAGAGGGGTGAATGAAGAAACAACGCAGGGCTGTCAAAATATTTTTTATTATTTAATAAGAAATTAATAAAAATCACAATTAAGTATAATAACTGTATTATCAATAACTAAGTATATATATTTTGTGCTCAGAGTAATTAGAATGGAGCTAGTATCGCGTCGATTCACCGTACAAATTTTTCGTGGCACTTTTGCGGGGTGCGGGAGGCGAAGTAAACACACACAGATACAATTTCCCGCATACCCACACTATAATAAACTCGCAACACATTCGAAAAGATACGCACACATATAAAGAATGAGCTGACCCTATGAACAAAATTTGGCAGAGGGGTTAGCGCATCATGTTATCTCCAGTGGTATCTCCTCTAAGATTTTGTGTTATTATTAAATCAGTTTTTAATATATACCTCTTTATAACATAATATTATCTAAGTACTGCATTTATTTATAGTATTTTATGTGTATTATCGTAAGTCATTTCAGGATCACATATTTAAATAATTCTAGTAAACAATCTAGTAAACATGCAAATAAGTTTAAAATAGTAAAAAAATATGCTTCCAATTTTAACATAATATATTAAAAGTCCTGAGTGAAAGCGAAAAATATCCTCGTAATATTTTTTATATTAGCATTAAAGTTTACCAAAGCCGTTTACGATAAAAAAAGATATCGAAATTTCCCATTTACTGCAGAAAAATACTTAAAATGGTTTTTTTATAGTTATTTTGTACTTTTTTTTTAAATATAAATAGGTACCTACATACTTATGATGAACTATTCCTCGATAGACAGCCATAAAAAACGTATTTCTATTAACCCCTTTCTCGTTTCTATTAACCTCTCTCTCATATCTATACACCTCTTTCCTCGTGTCTATTTACCCTAACGGCGTTTCTATTTACCCCTCATCGGTATCTATTCACCTCGACTTTACCCGCCTTTTTCTTTAATTCAGTTAACTTGACGTAAAATTGTGGCTTGCCAGCACAAAGCAAAATGTTGCTGTGCAATAAATAGTAGACATAAACAATCGTTAATAGGCTACAGATGAACTAGAGACAACATTATCAAACTCCCAGATTTTTTTCTATTCGCCCCGCGATTTCTATTCACCCCATTTTACGGTACATACTTTGGCTGATCTTGTGAAAGAAAAACATTCTTCTAGGTATTGAAGTACAAAAAGATTCTTTGTGGATATATACTTCAATGCCTGTCGTACCGATATTACTAATATGTAGTTAGTTACACATGTCAACTGTGTGATTCATGATATGACTCGCACTGCTTTAATGCTGCTTTATAAGTTTTCTTAATGTAAGCAAAGTCCTTCTATTAATCTTGGGTTTATAGCGAATACCTACTAAGTATCTTTGTCAAAATTGGCAAACCCGCTGTGGTGGTTCCCGTTCCCTGGCTGTTACCTAATTTTGGGATAAGATGGGCGACGGTAGATTGTCCCAGAAAATTATGGTTGTTTTGATCTTTACTTTTGTTATATTTGTAACAAACAAAGTATATCACTCACCAACTTGATATTCAAGAAGAATAATACGTTATCTTGGACAACAAACAGTTGTGTATTAATAATTAAAACAAACATCTCTTATATTATTAGACCCCTGATAGATAAACCCCTGCATATCCATTATATGTATTATATGTTTTTGAAAGCATCAGAGTCGACATCAGTTGTAGGTACTTATCTAATCTTCATCGATTTATACAATATTTCTTTGTTATGCTCAGTGAGTAGTTTGAAGTCATGTTACATACCTAAGTAAGTATATCATCTGTAACTGTACCGATGTACTTATGGGCAGATTGACAGCATATCCGGGGAACAGTCGTTATGCGTTTAGGCCGGTTTTATTATTTAACTAGCTGACCCACGCAGCTCCGCCTGCGCTATTTTTACGTTAACTAAACTTTTAATAACAGACATTCGCATCGAATACATAACCTCTTTTTTTATAGTCGGTTAAAAACTGGGACCCACTTTTTACTTGCTCTCCGAAGCACGGACCCGTTTAGTTCAAATGGCGCTAAACGGTCACCCATCTATTTAATGACCTTACCTAACGTTTCTTAACCCGATCGATTACAAAACCTTGATAACAACTCTCTATGATTGTTCCCTTACTAATATTTATTATATTATAAAGAAAAATTGATAAAATCGGACCAAGCGCCTAAAAGAACCGTGCTAGATTACGGGATAAAAGGTATCCTATGTCCTACCTCGTAGTAAGATCTCAAATCATGCCAAGTTTCATTTGAATCCATTCAGTAGTTTCGGCGTGATGCTCAGCCGTGATACAGACAGACAGACAGACAAAAATTAAAAAAATTACATTTTCGGCCTCAGTATCGGTTATAGAATGCCCTCCAAATATAATTTTCAAAATATCTTCAATGTACAGAATTGGACCTGTTACAGTTTTATTATAAGTATAGATTTTGCTTGTGTCGTTTTGATATGAAATGATCATAAATATTAAAATAACATGAATGAGATTTGTACCTAAGTGAATTTATTTTGCTATGTTTTTTGGAAACGTTGTCAATGAATACGAAGAAAAGAATATAATACATGAATGTAGAAGAAAAATAAATATACTTACTTAATAGAAAGATGTCTTATAATTGTATGTTTATAAACACACAACTGTTTGCAGATTGTTGCTATCGCTCACTGCGGTGCTACCTAAGGAAGTCGCTAGACGCTACCTATCTTGATAGTAATTTACTAGGAAGGATGACTATATCAATGGGAATTTACTCGTATTTTAGTATAATTTGGGGTGTCCGGGTAAGAATAGCACCCTCCCATCTCCTACCTTTGTGCTTTGGGTGTCCGTAGGGGGGCAACTAAGGGAAAACAAGAAGACGGGCAGCAGCGTCTTTCTATTGGATTACCTAACACTTATACTGTGATCCCAAAGATGCCTGCTACGCGTGGGGATTATGGTAACCCCTCCCTTCTAAGGGGGAAGCCTTTGTTAAGCAGTGGTGATTATCATCATCATCAGCAAGCCATTTTTATGAATGATAAATTAATATGGTTTAATTATCTATATGTTTATCTTTTATTATCTTGATAGTAATTTACTAGGAAGGATGACCATATCAATAGGAATTTACTCGTAGTATAATTTTGTTCGCCAAAAAAAAGAAACATTGTTATAAACATGTTTATCTTTCATTATTTAGGTTAAGGTTAAGCAATATAAGGAAAGGTCATTAAATAGATGGGTGAACCGATATGTATGATGTGTGCATATCGGGGAGGTCTGAGAATAGGTCATAAAGTATATTTAATGCCGCTGATATGATTGACGAGGATATATTTCTACTTAGCAACACAATATACCAAAAGTTTTCATTAATTTCGAGTGCATCAGCACTAAATTAGAAGTTTGTGAGTCTGGCAGTTACAGAAGTAAGTATCTGCAATCATTTGTATTTTGAAAAGTATTATACATACTTTAGTGTAGGTGTTGGTAAGTATACACCTACACTAAAGTATGTACAATACTTGCTTAAAGTCATCTTAAAGTGATATCTCTAAACTTTTCTACTAACATTTAAACGTTAGAATTCGTACAGTTAATTACGACTTAGGTACCTACTCGTTAATAGTTTAATATGTCCCTAAATCATACTCACGCAATATGATCGAACCTACGATATATGACAACTCTGTTAATTTATTAAACTCATTAGAATTTTTTATCCTATGTGTGAGTGCTGGAAACTAATCAACTTCGTAAGTATAATAAATATTCAAGATTTATTATTATTACAAGATTATTTATTTTTATCATAACTTACCTAATACAAAATAGATATTCAAGAATTAAATAATCAGTAAGAAATATAATAGTAAAATAATGCGTAATTATTTAATCCAAAATCACTACAAATTATTTAGATACTGCTAATAATTATTTAATTATAAATTATTGCAATGTTGTTAAATAACTATTTTTAAAAAAATAAAAACCGACTTCAAAGTAAATTATCTAAAAATCATAAAATAACGAAAATATATTGAAGTCGGTGTCAGCTGGTGCTAGTGTTAGTTAACATGATGTGCTAGCCTTGAGTTAATGCATTACGAACGAGCTGATCAAACCGGTCCGCTATGCAGAATTGCGTAGTCTACCAAAACGAATGAAATAATAATAATAATAATAATAATACCAGCCCTTGTTAATGTCCCACTGCTGGGCACGGGCCTCCCTTCAAGATGAAGGGGCTTAGGCCATAGTCCACCACGCTGGCCAAGTGCGGGTTGGCGGACTTCACACGTCATTCGAAAGCTAGTTAGTCTTTCTCGGACATGCAGGTTTCCTCACGATGTTTTCCTTCACCGAAAGCTAGTAACAATCGCACAAAGACGATTCGCACATGATTCATTGAAGAAATCAGAGGTGCGAGCCGGGGTTCGAACCTGCGCACCTTGTTTCCAAGGCAAGCGCTCGCCCACTGAGCTGTTACCGCTCGCTAATGAAATAATACTCAAAAAGAATGTAAGCAATACCTAAAGGTACTTTTTCTTACCTTACCGGAACATAGTAAATTTGCCCTACTGCCCCAGAAGGAGGGCTATGTTTTTCCAGAGTATGTGTGGTGAGAGTATGTACGGCCCGTGGGGTGTCCGGGTTAGAATAGCACTGTCCCGTCTCCTCCCGTTGGTTGTCCGTAAGAGGCGACTAATGGAAAATATACATACAATGTATAGAGATAACATTCTGGCCATTTTTAGGGTTCCATACCTAAAAGGTAAAAAAGGAACCCTTATGGTCTGACTTCGTCTGTCTGTCTGTCTGTCACACCTATATATTTCAGGAACCACTGATGCTATCAATTTGAAACTTGGAAATGTTTTAGATCTTACTAACCCAACCCCATCGCACATGAAAAAAAAATATTTTTTCTTCTACTTTTTTTATAATGGGAATAATAAAACAACTTTAATAGGCTCAAAGAAAGTATGGAATCCTCGTTGCGTGAGTCCGACTCGCACTTGACACATGTGGAAAATTCAAAAACGATTTAAACGTGTAGAAAAGGGTGAAAATTGAATCGAAAGATTCTATTACCATCATACATACTCGTACATACCTACAGGTGAAGTAATAACGTGTTTTTAAGAAATAAAACTGAGATTCTGTGAAATTACCTTTATTGCCTTTCGTTAAATTAATTCTTAAAGTTATAATAAATGGCCGCGAAACCGGTAGACTGATGTGTCTTCTAGACGCTTCTGTTGAGCTGATTGGGCCTTTGGTCCAGGTTTATGTCGAGATCATGCTATTTTTTAACCGACTTCAAAAAAGGAGGAGGTTCTCAATTCGTCGGTATATATATATATTTTTTTCTATGTATGTTCGCACATAACTCTGGCAATTATGAACCGATTTGAAAAAAAAACATTCTTTAATCCGTTAATTGGGTCACATAAAAAAATTATTGCTTCCGAATATGTAGTTCCTGAAAAAACAAGAATGGTGACTGCGCAAACCGGAAATCTGCAGGAATGCCTGTAAGATGACTTTTGTCGCTTTTTATGGACAAAAATGGTCATAACTCTGGCAATTAATTACCAATTTCAATGATTCTTTTTTTATTCGAAAGAAAAAACCACTGTAACGAATCTGTGTGAATTTTATCACAGCCGGTTAAGAACTTCCTGGAGGACCATGAACGATGTGGGGGAATTTATCTGGTAAAAACCATAAAACTGATGTTCTCCATTACATTACTCTGACAAATATGAACCGATTTCGATGATTCTTTTTTTATTCGACAGAGTAAACTACGATGATGATTCCATCCAAATTTCATTACGACCGTCTCTTTTTTCCTGAAGAAACATGAATTATGTAACACTATGTAGACGATAATGTGATAACCTACCTAGATCATTTTATCGTCTTCGATGGTTCAATCTTTATGTATGAAAATATCACTAAAAAGTTTAAAATAAAATCTTAAAGATTTTTTTAACTTTTATTCAGTTGAGTGGGGAAAAAAATAGTTTTGTAGTTATGGTCGTGACCACTTTTACCCACTGACTCCCATAAGGGCTCCCACACATAACTGCGATGCGATGCGATGCGGCGTGAAACAAATGAATTTTCGATACAAGTTCCTGCAACTTAGGTACCTAGTTTTCCCCTACACGTGAAAAGGTGAATTCTCCTAGTTATGTAAATAATTATGATTCATATTGTATGTGTATTCAAGGCCTATTTCATACGCGTAGTACCTCTGTTTAAGCTATTAAAGACTAACAAATTGCTTCTAGGTAATTTACTCACACACAAACATAGTGACGTGTCTTTCAATGCTAAAAAAATATTTTTATGTTTATAAATATTAGTGATACGGACACTGAATAAATTAGTCTATGATAAAGATTAAATATAGGTAGGTATGTATTTGTTAAATACTAATTTTAAATTGCGAAAGTATAGATTAGTGCTCTGTCTGAGTTAATTTCGGTCCTCTGTGAAGATGAATAGTTTTCTGTGGGGAAAAAAGTGGGAGATACACTTAGTTGCATGTTTGACGGTCCCTTGCGAATCCACTTGATAAACTATTCGTTCCTTGTTTTTTCGTGGGGAAATACTCATGGATACCTGCACCGCTACGGGTGGTGGCAGCGCAGGTTATTTATTATTTATTTATAAACTCTTTATTGCACACATATATAGTAATCAATGTACAAGTTTAACAAGTATAAAAACAACATTTGAATGGACAGAATGAAAATATATTAAATGCAATGGGCAATTATATAAGTAAACTAAACTTAAACTACCTTCTTAAATAAGAATATAATTTACATACTAATACTTAAATAATTTCTAGGATATACTAATACATAACATATTATATATAAAACAAATTAATAATAATAATAATAATATTCTGGGACAATTCACACACGGTCATCTGATCCCAAACTAGGCAGAGCCTGTACTATGGAAACTAGACAACTGATACTAATACATATATACTTTTCTTTTTTTTTTGTAAATACATACTTATATATAGATAAAATTAATCAATTAGAAACAGATACTGACAGAATTAAATTAGAATTAATATACAATTAGAATGAAAGGGACAGATAGTGTTCCTTTAAAAGAGATTAGAAGGAAATGACAGGAGTTGCTTGTCTTATTGGTGTGGGTAACGCATTCCACAAGCATACGGCTTTAACCATGTAACACTTATCTAAAAATATTGTGGAATGCGGTGGTATTTTCAACTCGAGAGTTTCAGATGATCTCAGGGATCGCGTATGTGTCTCAGGTAAGAAACTAAAGCGTTCTTTAAGATACGACGGAGAAGAGGGATTGAAAAGAATATTATATAGTAGTAAGAGAATGTGAGTATTCCGGCGATAGCGAATTGGCAACCACTTGAGCTTATCACGAAATACTGAGACATGATCATATTTACGAAGTCCAAATATGAATCGTATACAGAAATTTTGGAGACGTCAAGTTTATTAAGTTGTACTTCAGTTAGATCAGGATAGCTGGCATCGGCATAGTCAAGAATTGTAAGAATAAGAGACTGTGCAAGAGCCGTCTTAGTGGAAATTGGAAGGAAGTTACGAAGTTATGTTGGACTCCTACCAACTAAAACCCCAGGGTGTCCTCATTCCGCTTTTTTGTGGCGGGCCCCGGGAACGTATAGTACCCTCCCGGTTCCCGCCAGCGGTTGTCTGCCTAGCGGTGAACACCTCCTCATCTGTGGGTGTATAAAGCCCACAGACACGTCCGCGGTTGTAAAGCCCGCGGACACCTCCGGCAGGCGTGCCGGGACTCTTCAGCACGCCTTCCTACGCGAGGGCAATTGCTTGCTGTGCGTAGGCAGCAGTCCACCCATTTCTGCTGCCCGCACTTCCTCGCTACGGGGGCTTGAGGTCAGCGTTCGCTCGCCTCCTGCGCCCGGGCCTCCTGCGACGGTGCGGATAAGCGAGGGGATCGCTCTCCCGTTCATCTACGCAGATGATGAAGCAATCTCAACCGGAATCCATTCGAGCTACATTACGAAAGGCACTTTTATTCTGGGAACACCAGCTTAGCCTTGTAGCCTAGTCGGCGAGCATGAGCTAATTTTAAATAAAAATGCTTAACTGGGACTACACAAATTTATTAATATAAAATTAATTAATTACAGAGAAGAGAATATAGGGTGATTCGTAAATTTGGTTTATAGCTTGTTCGATTCTACAAATGGTTGGTAACTCAACTAAAGAGTTGGAGGGCGCGAGAACGGCGAGCCCTCGGACGATGTCTTCGGCTGGCTGAAGACTGGAGTCCTCGCAGGGAGGAACCGGACTATCGTCCCGGTCGCAGCAGCCGGGCGTAGACCCGAAAACGGAGAAACTGATCAACCTTGATCAGCTCGGCGAGACCTCAACTCGGAGGTGGCAACCCTCTAACCAGAGGTAGACTCTTGCCGTAGCAGGAGAACCCTGGAACGCCAGATATGCGTCCCTGTAGTCGCCGCTCCCTTACCGCGACCCTCTCCCGACCAACCTCAGTTGGTGGAAGTTGGCGCAAAAGAGCGACGATTACAAGAAAGTAAAACATACATAAAAGGCCAGGAGAATATAGTTTCTCCTGGTATAAAAAGACTAAAACCTAACAGGTAGGAGATGCTTATTTAAAACAAGAAAGAATATACACAGTTATTACCCTGCATTCTTACAACTAAGTACAACTTACCAGTTAATACTGGGTCACTGATTTTACAATTAAATAATATGTTAAAATACAGATTCTGCTAAAAAGAACCTATGGAAAAAACTATTCTTCACGATTCCAACTCAACTGTGGAGCGTGTGTTCCAGGCAAAGACTATTTGATGTGTGTGAGACCTATGCGCTGCATTAAAAATATCGAGTTTCAAAAGAAGGGATGGAAAGGTCTAGAAGACTCCGCCCACATTACGCCTAGCAACTCGATTTCCTTTGTCTCGCGTTGAGACACTATTTTATTTGCAGGTATCAAAAGAAATAATGGCACAAGCGAGCGGCTATACCACGCCCCTTTATAACTAAATACCTTCCCCTGTGAAAATTGTAAAAGAACAAAGAACTCTATAAAAGTTATATTCTTTTGGTGAAAAGAATAGCAGAGAAGCTGCAGCTTCCATCAACCCTAAGCTACCATATTATATAAAATATCTAACCAATTTATAGCGAATCTAAAAGTTATGGAAACTACTAAACTAAGCGCCTGACATAATTATCTGAGCACAATGTCTTGTACTCTTGTTTTATTAAAACGAAATAGGAACTATATATTTCTTAATAAGTCTGTTTTTCGTAATTATTTATTGAAATATAGTGAAAAACAATGTAGCTATGCTACACAAACCATGACAGTAGACTCAGCACATGACTTCTTATGAGTCAGACTTAAATTACAACCCAATCTCCATCGACGGCCAAATTGTAAGAATGTGCGATCAGTACTTTTGGCAGTATCATACATAATTACGGCAACGTGGAAAATTCAACACCGGATAGAGAATCGAGAAAAAATGGAGAAAAGTGACTTGTTACGTAAAGAATAGGCAAGTAAAAGTTTGGTTTACAAGACTATAACGTCAGTTCTACATATGAATCTGCAACGACACGTCCGGTTTCGCTTCCGATTGTCTGATCCGAATCGTGTTACCAGAAGAACAAAAGTTAACTACCGTGTTGATGGATTAAAAATACGGTGTTTCGGACTCAAAATACCGCGAACACATTCGAAAAATACCGTGTAAATTATCATGTAATAAGCAATATAAAATACCAAACATATTCAATATCTTTATTCATAATTATAATATTAACCACTAATTAGTTACCCACAAATTTTAAAAATTTTGTATGTAGTGTTTACAATTTTTTCAGTTCTCTTGCTCAATCTTGGAAGAAGTCGGTTCTTTATCATGTTCAGTTTCGTAACTATCGTGGTCCCTGTCTATTTTGTGTAAATATATCTTGCTTTACGGTAATTACCGTGTATCTGGTAACACTGCATCAGACTATCGGATGAAAAAACCGGACGTGTGTTGTCGGTGTTAGTGTACGCCACAACTAAAAAAAATGCTTGAATGTAGGTTGCATTGGTACGGGCATGAGCCTAAAAGAGACGGCCTGTTACTTTGGAAACGAAGAAAAATCTAGAGCAAGACACTAGACACGATGGAAAGATGTAGGTAGTACTAAAGTGAATGCATGTTGGTGTCAGAGGATGAGTATCGAAATAGAGTGAGAAAATACAGATGGCCGACCACATCGCCAACTGGAGAGGAAGCATATTCCAACATTTTCTTTTCTTTTCATACCGCAGTCGTTAAGTATACCTATGCATATCAGTGCCAATTTTTCTGCTCAATTTGTCCTATTATGTTTAATCTAGGTAACTAATCAGATTCCAGGGATATATAAGGATAAACAAAGTAATGCAAATAGTGTACGAAAAACACGGAATTCTTTACTTCAAGTACGAGTGGATTTGTTTTTATTCAGAGGACAAACCCCGACTTCATTTGCAAGTTGGTGGAATTAAGTAATCAGTATATGTGTGTGACTCTTATGAATATAACTTCGGCAATGTCCCCGGTTATATCTGTATATATTTCCGTAAAGGGAAAATAAGAGAAAATAAGAGAGAGCACTTTTTTTTGTTAGTGGCCAACCTGGTACCAGAGTTGTTGAAGCTGCTCTTAAGCCTCTGACTTGGCTTAACGACTGCTGCCTAGAAGACAACAACCGGGACCGACTATTTTCGTGCCCTCCGAAGCACGGAGATGCTCAGATCAAATTTCACTAAACGGTCTTCCATCTAACTACCAGTGGCGTGCACAGAAAGTGGGAAAAAATATCTGCGAGTTATCTGTACTCTAAGCTATTTGTTAGTGTGTCACCACAAATATCCTGTAATGTTAGTTACAGTATAGATCTATCTATTCACATTTAAAAACATCACGTTAATACCATGTCAGTACAAAATATTATTAAATTAAGATTATTTAGAGAAATCGTAGGGTAGGCAAAGTCTTTTTGTGTGTACGGAGCCACTGAAGAACCTTATTACAGTTTTTAAATGCAAATTAATATGTCTATAGAATTTGCTAACATATGGGTAATTAAAATGGTACACTAATATAATTAAAGTAGGTTAAACAAACCGAATAAGTTTATTTGCCTACCCTCTGTGCACGCCACTGCTAACTACTGACCTTTTATTTTCGCGGGGAAAACTTTCCAAAGTACCCCGGGAGCTGTGAGGCTCAATCGGGGTATATGGGATTATTACCCACTAAAACACCCGTCGCTGTCGCATCGGCACGCAAGAGGGGACACCCGGCCTCTGTGGGATCTGCACCAGGAGCTCCTCAGTGGCTTGCCTTTGAGCCTGCCGCCGGGGGAGGCATTTAAGCCCCCCGGCACCCGACACGGTGCTCACGGGCACAGGCGTCGCAACCCAGCTGCTGGAGTCACCGCCGTACTTAATGAACTTCCTAGGGACTGACCTTGCCTAACGTTGCTCAACCAACTGATCATTTACCGAACACCTGGCTATATTACAATTACCTATGAGCGCCTCGCATCATTTAGGGAATTAAGGTATGATAACTTAGGTAAAACTTTGGCTAATTTATTCTCAAAACTATTCGGCTGTGATTTACGATCAATGTCCGTTAGAAAAAGAATGAAAGAAAGAAACTATTTATTTGAACACCACAGAACATAACAGTATAAATTTTAAAAAAGAAATCCCCGACGTACGGACGACGGACTTTCCTGTGCTATTTATCAGACCCTGATCAGTATATGTCTAACTACTCGTCAACATTTACCCATAGATTTATAATTCGGTGGATCCTACATTTAATGGAGCCGAGTTCCTGTTGCCACCTTCCTGCTTGCTCCCACACCAGACTCGGATCAACATTTTTCTACCTACTACTCGCAGCAACCTATCCAACGAATCCAAATTCGGTGGGTCTAGCTTTATTGGTGCAGAGATCCCGTGCCCACCTTCCTGCTCCATCATCAGAACCTGATCACCATTTTTCTAGCAACTACTCATCGAGACCTATCCAACGAGCCCAAACTCGATGGGTCTACGTTTATTGGGGCCGAGATCCTGTTACCACCTTCTTGCTGATCATTATCAGACCCTGGTGAACGTTACCATTTTATTTAGTATCATTGGATTTATATGTTCTAAATTTCAGATGTTTCGGAATAATAGAAGTAGTGAAAAAGGTCTATTGTGTACAAAATATCCCTACCTCGACTCGGAAAAGAACTCGGAAAAAGTTGGTCATCAAACGGCTGGACTGATTTTCATGAAACATAGCTAAGAACCATCTGGCTTAAACTAGCTTTCAAATAAATAAAAAAACCGCATTCAAATCCGTTCACTGGTTGGACCGCTACGATGCCACAGACAGACATACATACAGACAGACAGACAGACAGACAGACGGACAGAGTTCCGGACATAGGCGTCAAACTTATAACTCACCGTTAATTAAACACGTTTTTGGTTGGGGGTTAAAAACGCAAATTATGATTAAAATAAATAACGGGTTGCACTCCGGGAGTGCCGTAATTGCTCTAATTATCAGTTTAAAAGTACTATAATTTATGTGGTAAATACAATATTCATATGCGCTATCGTACACAAACATGACTTTTTATATTACATTAAAAATTGAACACTTCAGAACTATTATATTTATTTTACATTAGCTACATAGACGGTCCAGCCATCAGCAGTCACCAACCATGGATGCGCGTGGCACGCTGTAACACAAACACACACGAACATTCACGCAAGCGCCCTGCGCCGCCTAGTTCTACGGTCCCGTGTCCTGACGCGAATTTAACATTTTTTTCCCCATCAGAAAAAAGTGCACAGCGCCGCTAAAGAAGTTTTCACAAATTAAATAGTGAAAGACATAAACAAAGAAAATTCGATTGGTATGCATCCCAACGCGGGGGTTCTTCGTGTTGGTAGCCCGATCAGCACAATATAATCAAACGTATAGCTTGACGCTGATTTTTATCTGGACCCAGTGCTCCAAGGATCAGTAAATATACATCACCATATTTTAATAAAATAAAAAATAAAGAAGTTGAATAATATTAATTAGTATAGTAATCTGGTTGTGCTTCAGTTATAACAAAAATATACTTACTTAAAGTATATTTTTGTTATAACTGAAGCACAACCAGAAATAGCATATTACAAAGTTCGGCTACATTTGAATATACCTGTGTATTTGCATAAATTACATACACGTAAAAATGTATGCATTCCGTCCTAAAATACCGATACCAGGTACCTGTGCCAAATTTTGCGTGTGTTATAAATATATCAAAAACTTATAACTTTTACATACAGGTATGTTGATATCTCGCTTATTTTGTAATTATAATGATTTAATTAAAGTATAGTTGTATAAAGTTAACGAATTTAGAATTATTTATCTCTGTGTGTAAACCAATCATATCTCTTCTTTTTTTATAAAATTGCAGGATCTTGTGATAATTATATTTTTGGTAATTAAGTTTTAGATTTGCGAATCGTTTAGATCTTACGCAATTATTAGTGATAAATTATGAATTGTAAAAACTATTTACCTTTATTAACTGAGCTTATAGCCGTTATTATAGAGCGTCCAACCATTTATTTTCTTTTTGACAGCACCAATAGAACGTAACTGCGTCATGTTACGCAAAAGTTCACTTTTAAAAGTTCACTTAAAGTGAACTTTTAAAAGTGAACTTCACTTTAAGTGAACTTTTAAAAGTGAACTTTTGCGTAACTTTTAAAAGTGAACTTCACTTTAAGTGAACTTTTAAAAGTGAACTTTTGCGTAACATGACGCAGTTACGTTCTATTGGTGCTGTCAAAAAGAAAATAAACGGTTGGACGCGCTATAGTATAATAACTGTGATAATATCAACCTGCCTTGTGTCTAGGTCTATGTAATTAATACCAATGAATTCCAATACAGCAAGCAAATAAATAAATGGTTTTATCTCAGAAATTTCGTCACAACATCTTTCATTTGATGTGTAAACATAACTCTCATCTTCATCAGAAAATTGTATAATACTTACGTAACAAGTCTTTTATGTGTATTTTGCTGGTGCAACTATGAATCTGAATAATAAACATGAAAACGTGACGTCCAGTAGGGCACAGTGCAGATGCGCTGGAACTCCTGATGATGCAGATGATTCACGGTTGATGAGTGCGAAGGGTGCCGGCAGAGCTGTGTGCGCTGTAGGCGAGCGGGGCGGGCGGGGCGCAGATTGAGGCCACTATTTAACCGCACGGCGACCGCGCAACGACCTGTTGTGATCCCGTCATGGCGCGCTTCGCCCGTGTCGCTACTCTGGCCGCGTGTCTCTTGTTCGCCTGCGGTGAGTCCTAACCTTTATCTTACGCATCCAGACACCCTCGATCTCGCGACGTCACGGGTGACACAACGTCACTTCCGCATATCTGCAAATGATTAGTGATTGCGTCAATGTCCAGTGCCACACAGTGAACAGTGAAGTTGCTCGAGCTCAGACGTCGCGAGATAGACTGTGTCTCTACAGACTACAAATGAATGCAGTAGAGCACGATCGCCTGGCATCCAAAGGACATCAACGTGCCACGACTCGCAGCTTTCAAGGATAAACACTCAAGACATATCTCTAGCCTAGAACAAGTCTCGATTTTCATTAATGCATGTGTTGTGCCGGTGTTGTGATCGATATGAACTACTTTCAGTTGGTATAAATAGGCAAATACATTGCGAAATGCAATGCAAAAACATGCAATCACTTTAATATTCACTTTCAGTAACAGTCGGTGAACATTTGGAACTATGGATTTATGTTTCAATATAGCAAACAAAACTCAAGTTTCACTATGATCTTATATTTTAGTTACAAGTGGAGATAGTATAAATTACAGTGGGTGTTTGAATTTAAACAACTCTTATAGAATCTATTTATTTGAAGCAATGGTTAGCACCTGCTCAGTGATACTGCGCACTGTGGTTGCGGGGAACTTTCACATTCATTCCGTGTTGCGCTACGCCTGCACTGAATGACGTCACAGTCTACATAGTGTCGAGGGCAGCGAGGCTGCTACGGTGCGCAGCGGACGGCGCTATTATTGACACGAAAATTCCCCAAAGGTTTCTCAAACTCGTTATGATTAATATGCAAACATGGAACCAACATCGACGCTTCAAGGTTTGCGTCGATGTTAATTTATTAGAACTGTAATGTCTTAATAAGAAACTGCCTGAATGTGTGTGTTAAAAGTTATGTTTTATGTGGTATTCTTGCAAGGAGATAACACTGAAAGACAAAACCCATAACATTACACATGTGTAAAGTTATGGGTTTTGTTGTTATGGGTTGCGACACATGTGTCGTATGCTTGTAAATTAGGCGAGAAATCATATAATTGGATACACCCATAGATTGTCTTAAATATTTGGTGTTGTGTAGTTAACATAAATCACGATATAATTAAAAATCAAATGGGTTCCTTGCATAAAAATCAAATTGGATCCATACAGTGACACTTCGGTGTCTGTTATTAAATCTGGTTGTGGTTGTTCAGGTGAAAGAAACATAGTTAAAGTCCTTTAAATGGCCATCTATCAATCGTTAGGCTATTGATTTTCCAAAACACCCAACAACAAACTTTTT
Source organism: Furcula furcula (assembly GCA_911728495.1). Classification (NCBI taxonomy): domain Eukaryota; kingdom Metazoa; phylum Arthropoda; class Insecta; order Lepidoptera; family Notodontidae; genus Furcula; species Furcula furcula. Next base: position 14,160,563 of record OU452245.1, read on the forward strand.
ACGAGAATAAAAAAATATATAATTAGTCGAATTGAGTACCTCCTCCTTTTTTGAAGTCGGTTAAAAAAGTACAAAACCTTTCCCATAGAAAGATAGTAGTTATTCATCACATGTTCTAAAGCATAAACTAAGTTGGTTTCCTAATATTTTTTTTAATGATTTCAAAATAAATATCTTTAAATAGTGTAAAAGAAAATCGCTTTACGCGTCCGTCTGTATATATGCTAAATCCTCATAATCCACGCAACGGATTTCTAAGTGGTTTTCACCATCTGTTAGATAAATTTTCTCTGAAGCTTTTTAATAGGTATATTATGAAAAATCTCGTGTCACGGTGTTTGTGGTCGCAATCCACCGCAACGGCTCGTCTGATTTTTATTATTTTTTTGATGTATTGGTAGGTACGAAATATGCAGATAGTAAGTAAGTAGGTATATAAAAACTATAAATGGTGGAAACATAAAGTTTCAACAACCGATATTTTCCTAAATTATGGATTACAAATTATATTACAAAACAATTATATTACAAAAACTGAAAGAGATGTATAAACTAGGAGGAAGATTTTTCATAACATTTTTCACATCTTTTTAACCAGAAGCAATTTTAATCAATTATCTACTTTCGATGTAAGTTTAAAATTTTATTAAGTATTTCTATCATTAAGGTACTTAGAACAATTGCCGCATTTTCAATGACTTTCTAAATGTATGGACTTTATTTAAAAAAATTGGATATATCCGGATTCTTTTTTAACAAGTTATTAAGGTCATTTTACTCGTTACGGTTGACACTTACTTAATGTTTCCACCCTGGGCGAAACCGTAGGGTCGCAAGTCATAAATATATTTTTAATTTCCCGGCAATATTTACGTTACCATTTATGCACTGTAATTATATCAGATAGTTCCTTCCACAAACTTTGAAGGGGTGGGGGTGTATCGGCATATTAACGGTAGTTTTAGACACTTTTGATCATCGCACACATTGTTATTTTGTTTCATTCATAATAATACATTTCAAATCGATAATATAAACATTGCTGAAATATACCAATGTGACAGACAAACGAAGTCGCACCCGTGACATTAGTTATTGAGTCTCTTATGTCCGGTAATTTGACCAGGTACAAGTGCCCTTCACACCGGAACACAGCCATGTTTACATACTACTATATGGCGGCAAAATATCTGACACTACGGTGGTACATACCGGACTGTCCCTTGTACAAGGAACCTACCACCTAGTAAAGTAGAAATGATGATAATGATATGTATTGTTAGTAATAAGTAATTTAATATTATTATGTTAGTATATAATATATTCCTTCATCAACACGCCCAAATTTTCAATTTCGCTAGCCAAATTACTTGCAATAATTAGTCATACAGAAGGTCTGTCATATAGTATGTATTAATAAAAAAGGTATTTTATACCTTAGCAAACAAAAATACAAAGCCCTTGGGGTTCGAATCCAACTTACACTTGATGTAACTTTGTTTGCAAAAGGAATCAAGAAACGCTTATAAGATTGTAAGTACGTCCCTTGAAGGGATGTCAATACCACTGCAGTGTCACGTATTCTACTGCCAAGCAGCTATGTGTAAATATTGCTATAATCAGACGAAAAGAGAATGAATAACTAATATTTCAGCAGTCCATTGATAATGTGACATCATAAGGCGAAAGTTCATGACGCGCTGGCCTCGTCTCTAAGCTGTTTATAAAAATGCAGTAATTTACTGATAACTTCCTTGATTTGTTGTATTGTGTTGAGTCCTTTATGCTACAACAAGAGTTGGAATTTATTTAATACCTTTTTTAGTTTAATTAACTTACACTTAGTTGAAATTTTATGAGCATTGAAAATATTGCGCATTGATCAATTACCGTTGCGAACACAATGACACTTGTAGCGCCATGTGCCATGTCTTTGAGTATGGAAACACCAACATGACCAGGGAGAGGTCAATTGTATATGGCGGAAGGGCTTCCGTCGAAATACAATCGTGTCTTGTAAACTACTCTCGCGGTCACAAGCGGTGTGGGACGATAATCACATACACGAGCCGGCCCAAAATACGTGCGGACGGGTAAGCGCGCGCGTCGTTCAAACTATTTTGATTGAAAACTACACCGGTACACCGTTCGTGTCCACGATAGTAAATCAGCTAATGAACAAAACACGCACCAGAACCCATTGTCTGTGTGAATTAGACAAACGTTGGTCCTCAGCCACCTGCATAGCAGCTCCACTAGAAGAATGGCACTTCTTTTCGTGTCGACCTCAATAGTAATTACGCAGTTATTCTAGTCGTGGTGGATAGGTTGGTCAATAAGCAGGTCTTTTAGCCTGATTGTCCAGAGTGCGCTTGACAATCATGTATTATTTCACCATTACTTAATTGTAGCTTCGCGCGCTCTGGAATACCGCTTGCTATGCAAACCGGAAGTCGCGGGATCAAATCCCACGTGGAGCAACAACTTTGTGTAGGTAGTTGAGGTGTTTCCTACTGGTTACACAATGATGGCCCTGATTGTCAAGAAAGAAGAAGATATATACATCGGATGGACAAGTAAAAAGTCGATCCTCGGTCGGTCACTTGACCTCTCTCCGGACGTGTCGGTCTTCCGTCCCTTTGGATTGTAAGAGTAAAATAAAAATGAGTGCACTTGTGTCTACGTAAGCACTTGTGTACCGACTATAATTTCTCCCACGTATATGTGTTGTGAAAGATTAGCCGTTGTGGTCGTTTCGGCCAGAAGGAAATTAAATAATAATTTATTTTTTTCATCATTCGCGGAGGCTCTTTCCGCGCTCTACGATCGTCTATAAGGTTCAGTATTGAGCAGACGTTCACACTGTGTTACTTTTTTTTTAATCAACTTCATAATAATAATTCAGTGGGCCCAATTACCAGGTTCTAATTTTAATCTAAAATCTAATACATCCTCTATTCGTTTATTCGTCTTAGATTTAGTTTCTACATTCTGACGGCCCCATTAAATTTCTCACCTACTAACTAATGTAAGACAATTATAAAATTACTTCATTTGATAGTAAATCACCACATCAAAAAATAATTAATGCCAATTAAGCATGATTTTTAAACAATTACTACAATAAGACACGCATATGTAACTCTAGTCCGTTGAAATAACACTAATAATTTAATATTCATTCATATTTTGTTATACTCATAGTAACATAATTATCATCAAATATATATACTATTTAAAGAGAAATAAACCTGCAGGTAATGAAATCAATTCACCCCAGTTCTTTTTCTTTAATTAAATAATATGTCGAAAATTAACAAAAGAATTTAATTTATAATCACTGACATACATCTTTTACATAAATTATAGTTTTTGTTACGTACGTACGGTGTGTTTTCAGATCTTTAGGTCTCTAGGTCAGTTTGAGTTACGAAATAGCCTATACATGACAGATACATAGACAGGCTCCGCACAACACCGATGCTGTGTCGAAACTGTTCATATACGTACATAATATTGTAATACGTGTTCCGATTAACTCGCAGATATCGAATGAACATTGTTCGGCTCGAATGAAATACGTCTGCGGACGGATCGCAGTTAATTCTTGCGTCGCAAATGCTTGTTATACTTGAGAATCCTATATTAAATCTCATATATAATCTTACTTATCTCACAATACCAAGATAACATCAAAGCTTAAGCTTTACGTGATCTATAACTTTAACTAGTTTTAGTTTCATCTTCTACTATTGTAACATAATATAATCAATTTTTAGTTTTGATATGCAATCGTCTTGTGTATTATATAACATTTGTTTAGGGGAATGTAGAGTTGCTCAAATTGTTTACCAATGTCATAACATGGCCTTCTCTTGCATACTTTCTTCTCTACATTTAATTCTTTATTTAACCATTCCTTTACAAAATGTGACAAAAATAAATTAACACCAACTATTCCAATTGTGTGTGTGTGTTAGTGTTAATTGCTTTTTGTCACAGGTACGTCATTAAATGATTATATGTATATTTCCTCCATAAACATTTCGCCTAATTATTAGTATAGAGGGTTAGGTGAACTACCAACACCATCTTCTAAACTATCATCATCATCATCTTTTAAACTTAGTCATCTTTGAACATAATTCGTTTTTACGTTTTTCTTCTTATCTTCAATTGGTATATCGCCTAGTGTTGAACAAAAATGACATGCGATTTGATTTTATATAATTGAACACGTACTAAAACAAATATTAAATCTTGGTTTACGCTTAAAACATTTTTATTTCAGTTTAAATACACATTTCATTGGGCACGATTTATGTTACAATACATACATAAATAGTGTTAATGAATAGTTAGATACTGGTATATGTGAGGTCGATATTTGTAAGTGAGAGTGATCGCATGCGAGTAACATGAACAAGGTGAATGCTGTTTACTTCCGTGCACGGAAACGTCAGAGACCCGTTATCAGATATAACTACGCTTAAAGGGAGCGCCGATGTAGAAGGAAAGTCGAGCGATGGTGCTAAATATTCATAAGGTCGGCTGTTGGTATTCTAACAACGCGCTCAGTCAACGCCCGAACCCACTCGCGTACTTAGTTGTTCCCACATTCGTATTTCATTATTCATGCTATATAACTATACAACAGATAGTCTTTTATAAACGGCACTGGCTTTCTTCAAATACTACATATCTTTTAAAATGAGTTATTATAACATAGGTAAGAAACATCATCTCATGTTACATCACGAGCGCTCAAAGTCTCTCCTCAGTGTCAATGAAGCCAAACGTGAAGGTTTTAGTGGGTAAAAATATCAGATAACCTGTTATCCACACCTAAGAAAACCGTTTACCCTTTGAAGGTTTCCTCCCCGTCAACAAAAAAACCGTAGACGGTTGAGATTCCACCCGTTAATGTAAAAGACATCAACGCGCTATACATCACGATGTCACTTATAAAGTGGAAACGCTCACTCGATGTTGGAGCAGCCCAAACAAGAACTTCAGAGTCGCTGGACGTTCGGGGTGTGGGCCCTTTGAACGTCCATTGAGTACGGCGGCGGGGTTGCGACCCCCGTCCCCGTGAGTACCGTGTCAGGTTCCCGGGGGGCTACAATGCGCCCCCCGGCGGCGGGCTCAAAGGCAAGGCACTGAAGGGCCCCTGGTGCAGATCCCATCGGAGAGCCCTGGCGTCCCCCCTCTCATGTACTCATGTGCTGATGCGAAAAAAAAGCCCAAACAAGAAAGCATTTCAATAATTCGTAATCTGTGACAATAAATGCTTTTTCTTTCTTTCTAATTCCACCCTTGTGTGGCGTTATGATCCTGCGATAGGCAAGGTTATCAGTGAGGTGAGGCAGTGCAGTGTTGTTGGTTGATCGATCAGTCGTCAGTCCGTTTTACCGACACAGTGATACTTCTGATACAGGTTCTATTCCTCATGTTATTATAAGCTAGTACAATTTCATCTACGGTTTTAGTCATGAGAAATCGCGGTCAAGCACTAGTTTACACTGAAAAAAAACTTAAATGAAAGATGCACCCCCATCTTGCGTTTCACTTGTGTACATCAGTGGGAACTGATCAGTGATTAGAATGTTTCACTGTAATTATGATGATTATTATAGGTATAATTATTATAAATGATTCAATACAACTTTATAATACGAATTCGCAGATATCCGGGTCAAACAGAACAAGTTAGTTTTTATGAAAGAACGGTCCGCAAAATATACATAATGTACCTACATATTAGTTTTTCATTACACATAGTGGTCTATTACTTTTATCATTTTTAAATGATAAATTTAAATTGTAATAAAAATAATAAAAACCTGCTTGGAGTGAGATTCCGTTTCTTTTTTTAAGTACTCCATACTGTTACGTTATTAATGACAATGTATATAAACCGATAAAGAAATTCGATTATAATTGTAATTCTAATGTAACTGTTTACTTATATCAAAAACGGTATACTTACATAGTTATTGATCTATACTTATAATAAAACTGTAACAGGTCCAATTCTGTACATTGAAGATATTTTGAAAATTATATTTGGAGGGCATTCTATAACCGATACTGAGGCCGAAAATGTATTTTTTTTAATTTTTGTCTGTCTGTCTGTCTGTCTGTCTGTCTGTCTGTATCACGGCTGAGCATCACGCCGAAACTACTGAATGGATTCAAATGAAACTTGGCATGATTTGAGATCTTACTACGAGGTAGGACATAGGATACTTTTTGTCCCGTAATCTAGCACGGTTCTTTTGGGAGAGGGGATTAAAGTCAAAACGGGGACTTGATTATACGCTTGGTCCGATTTTATCAATTTTTCTATAAAATATAATAAATATTAGTAAGGGAACACTCATAGAGAGTTGTTATCAAGGTTTTGTAATCGATCGGGTTAAGCAACGTTAGGTAAGGTCATTAAATAGATGGGTGACCGTTTAACGCCATTTGAACTAAACGGGTCCGTGCTTCGGAGAGCAAGTAAAAAGTGGGTCCCAGTTTTTAACCGACTATAAAAAATGAGGTTATGTATTCGATGCGAATGTCTGTTATTCAAAGTTTAGTTAACGTAAAAATAGCGCAGGCGGAGCTGCGTGGGTCAGCTAGTATCTTAATAAATTCCTATAAGTATTGTGACTCCTTTCTGTCAAACAGTGGCGCAAGCGTGTAAAAACAGACCAACCAACTATTTTCTGTAACAATAAGTAGAGTTGTGCAAATCTATTACACAAAAGAATGAAAATATTACAATTATGTACTTGACTTGCACGCCTCGGCACCGGTGTACTTGTTTACATATTACACTATCTACCTATTGCATTAACTTCAGAAAAAGTTTTCACGAAAGTTTAAACTATGCCTGTGTTTATGTTTGACGGGCCCGTTGGTCTAGTGGTTAGACACCCTGTCCGCTAACCGATGAGTCGTGGGTTCGATTCTCACCAAGTGTCTGGGTGTTATTTATCTATTTAAGTATGTATTTACAAAAGAAAATGTAGTTGTCTGGTTTCCATAGTACAGGCTCTGCCTAGTTTGGGATCAGATGACCGTGTGTGGATTGTCCTAAGATATTATTATATTATTATTATTATATTATTATGCAATAACTTTTTTCTAACTGTAAACATTTTTGTGTTAATTTAAGATCAGATAATTAGATAGTATTTATTATAAAGTATCATATCTTCAGGATTTTTTGAAGTAGTACTAGCTGAACCACGCAGCTCCGCCCGCGCGTATTACGTATAAACCTTCCTTTTGAATCACACTATCTATTGCTGCAAACTGCATTAAAATCCTCGTAGTTTAAAAGATCTAAGCGTATAAACAGCGGGAACGACTTTGTTCTATACTATGCAAAGATGAACAGGTATTTAAGATAAACCGATATACCTCTATGTTATCTTAGATAGAACAAGTTCATTATCACGCTACCTTAGCAAATATTACTGAAGCAAGTGAAGTTGACTAGTAACAAGACCACGCTTATATTTTAGATCCATGATAATTATACATAGGTAAGCTGCCACGTTGAAAACAGAGCATTTTACATATTTCGCTACATTTTTCGTACCTATAATATATTTTGACCTTATTAAGCTATTTTAAAGCCGGTTTGACAATGTTCGCTAATTAATTTGTTAATAGGCATATCGTTAAATTTCCTGTAACATAACGATGATTCAAGGAAATCTACTATTCCGTAACCTTTCTGAATTATAATAATTTCGTCAGCCTAATCGGCATACAAATCAAATGCCATGCATAATGTACAATTTTGTATAGACAGAAGACATAGAAAGAGTCGTCCTTGTCGCTTGCCCAAGCGCTGACATTTCAAAGCGAGTCAAATGTCACGAGCGCTCACCCCACCTTTGACATTTAAATACTCGTATACGCTTCCAAGTGACATTTTGATTCTAATGCGAAAAAACAGCAAATAGTGAATGTATAATCAGTAACCACATATTATGTAAATGTGCGATTACGTGGAACGATGTTCCAACACAGGCTTCTAGGAAGTGTTCTGTAAGCATGCCTACTTCCGGACTGACTGCTGCTTAAATCAAGGCACAACATGCTACTACTTTTCAATTGTCACCATATCATTCTATTTATCAAATCTATTTGTAGAGTAATCTATTAGCCTAAGTAATTATTTTTTGATGCAGCGAGTGCTGAAGGTCACCGATGGCGGAGGCAAGCGGATGACTCAGTAAAGAAAGAAGAGAGCCTGGAACAAGAACTATGCAAGGACAAGGACGCCGGAGAATGGTTCCGGTTGGTGGCCGGCGATGGCGACAACTGTCGCGACGTCATTCAGTGCACCGCTTCGGTAAGTACCTACTTCTCGGTAGTTTCGTATGCAGCTCTATACTCAAGTAAATATTTTTAATTAGAAAACAGTTCCTACACACACACACATACATTTAAACACACACGCACAGAACAGCACAGTCTTTAACATGAACCCTGAGGTTTACATTCAAAACTGTGCTGTTCTGTGTGTGTGTGTGCTATAGACAATTTCGGTAATTCGAGAAAAGTTTATTTGTGTCACTCGTAAGCTTTTTGTCGTTCGCAGTGGGTAAAACACAAAGATATCACAAAACACAAGCGACTCACTATTGATTCAACAGATATTTTATGGTTCTAGTGGTATAATGTGTATTCTACGCATAAATCTTTTGGAAGAATTTCTCTAAATAATGTTGAAAGTTGCATTAAAATTCATTGTGCAGCTTAGGAGAAATAGACGAACAATAGGCTGATCGACAGACGCGGATACGTCTTTTATTTATACAACTTAGACATACGGAGTCTAATCTGGAATTGGTATATAAAAAAGCTAAAAAAATATCTAGTAAAGATATATGTAAGCATACACACGGTACAGACTTTAAGGAAACAATGTTGTTTTCATACGCCATTCAAGGTAATACTATTTTAAGAATAGGTCGTGCGGTGCGTCCATACCGGTATAATCTAGCAGTAGGTACCTAAACAAAAATATGAAATTGAATTAAAAACTTTAAATGCTTTAATACATAATACACACATTAGATAAATTAGTTGAATGACCATACAAATCATAGATATATTTATTTAGAGAACCAGGTAGATTATTTCAGTAAGACAATACTTATAACATTTACTTTAATATCACCAACGGATGTTTTTTCCGTGTCATAAATTGTTGTTTTGAACCAAGTCCTCGCCCTTGACATTTCTTATATTGAGCATGCACCTTTTTTGCTAGTTGCTCTTAAGAATTTTTATTAATACAAATAGCCAACAGAAAAAACCTCATTAAGCTTATAAGAACTGGCTGAAGTTACGAATATGTATAATGTTGTCTTTCATTTACTTTACTTTTACTACACATTGAAATGAAACGAATACTTGACTTTTACGAATATGTATTAATTACCACCACCACCATCACCAGCAGCCAAAATACGTCCACTGCTGAACAAACGGCCTCCCCCATAGTAGGGAGGGGTTGCCATAATCCCCACGCTTGGCAGGCATCTTGGGCTATGTATGGGTGTCTTGGGATATGTATTAATTTTATACAAAATAGTTCTATGTCAATGTAAACATCTATTGAGTACATTATAATGAAAGTTACGTAGAGCTAGTTTCATACTTAGACCCACTGCTATAAAATTGTGTTGCCTGTTGTTCAGTGTTAAGAATTTAGTTAAGTACCTACTTAAATTATGTAAATACTTTAGCTGCTGTTGATTTAGTAGACATGTACCAAATAACTATTATCTAATCATCTGTTACCAAGCTAATTAATTGTAACAAGTATCAATCAGGTCATGCGCTCCTTTAATTATTTGATTGCAAAATGTTTTGATAACTTTGTTACAACACGAGTACACCCATTGTTCTAATTTCACACTAAAAAATTGAGGTAAATTAGCGTATTTGTTCATAATTGAACGACCAATGAGAACGTTCACATTTATAATATTCATATTAGATTTTATACGATCGTAACGTATAGTTTGCTTTTGGATTGAGCGAAAAGTGTTGAAACCAACGTGTAATCAACACATGCATTGACTGTCGCAACAGAGCGCATCATTCTTACGCACATTAAAAACATATGCAATTATTATATGGATATTCCACTTCCCTAACAGGGCATCCAAGCCATCCGTTGTCCAGCTGGATTGTTCTTTGATATCGAGAAGCAAACTTGCGACTGGAAGGACGCTGTGAAGAATTGTAAACTTAAGAACAAGGAACGCAAAATCAAGCCATTGCTCTACACCGACGAGCCATTGTGCCAAGACGGATTTCTGGCGTGCGGTGACTCCAGTTGTGTCGAGCGTGGCCTGTTCTGTAACGGAGAAAAAGACTGTGCCGATGGTTCCGATGAAAATTCTTGCGGTAAGTTTATGTACTTGATGTGAATCGTTTCTGTACAGGTCAATCATGATCTTAAATTAGAATAGGCAACTGAACTTGAACGGATAAACGAATAAATAAGAACTGGCTCGTGAGGCGTGACGACCGACCTGCCTGAAATGCCAATCACTTGGCCTAAAAAAACATCTCAATGTTATGTCGTAACACGCAAACGGGGTGTTTATTCATTAACTGTGCCATAAAAAGATGACTTTCTATGCGCTACATATTATAACAGAAAATTGTATGGTCAATCAGAAAGAGAGACATCGGCAGCTTGTCACCTAGTCGGTATGCGTTGAATCACTCCAAACATGGCTCATACAATACAATTCTCTGCTTCAGTAGGTATAAGTTCGAAACCACTTTGAATTGTAATTACGTACATGACAAGGATACAAAATTCCATTCACCAGCTACGAAGACCCTGGGCTGGAAGCGCGGCATAAAACTTATAGTGCACGTCTGTTAAATAAATATATGTACATATCAATATAAACGACTGGCGATTCTCAGAATTTAAAATAGATTATCAAAACGACTGGTTTACTATAAATTCATTTCGCAGTTCGTCCAGTTAAAATCCTGTTGGTGATTAGAATCCCAAAATTTCTATCATACGTAATAAAAACATAATGTTATGTATTGAACATACAATATTATAATACAAAATCAAAAGTGAAATCCACCATGTGTCAGCTGTGTCGAGTGATTTGACCGAGCGAAAGTACCCACACAGGTTCTGAGATTGCCACGCGACCACCTCCGGTACGCGTCTGCAACAGCGCAAGGCTCGTACCTAATATAAATGTATCTCAATGGCAAAGTGTACAGTAAATTCGTAACATGAAAGCTTTTTATCACGTTTGGAATGGCATTGCATATATTTTTTTCTAGATACGTCATTGAAGTAATTTTCTCTCAATCAATTTTCTATTTATTTAGGTATAATATTTTTAATCTTAGATTTTACAAATTCTGCAGAATAATAAGAACTGAAAAATTATGTTTCTTGTCGTAGATATCGACAACGATCCCAACAGGGCACCACCTTGCGACTCGTCACAGTGCGTGCTGCCCGACTGCTTCTGTTCTGAAGACGGCACTGTAATTCCCGGTGATTTACCTGCCAGAGATGTCCCTCAGATGATCACCATCACCTTCGATGATGCCATTAACAACAATAACATTGAACTGTACAAAGAAATATTCAATGGAAAACGTAAAAACCCTAATGGCTGCGACATCAAAGCTACATTCTTTGTTTCGCATAAGTACACCAATTATTCAGGCGTCCAGGAAACACACAGGAAAGGACACGAAATTGCTGTTCATTCTATCACGTAAGTTATTATCTATTTGTTTAATTAAATATTATTAGAACTTCCTTGCGAGCCTATTAGTGACAATCAATATAATATGTAAAAAATCCGGAAAAGTAGATAGTAGTTTGACTTGATTACCGAAGGTTTCGCACATTATAACAAGTATTTCAATAAACTGAGGCAGACCGGAAGTTTTGAAGAATAGCCGATTTAACATTGCATTGGAAAACAGGATATTCTTTAATATTTTTCCTATAATATGTAACAAATCTTCTTCACCCCAACATACATTATTCAATACAGTGTTTTTAATTTAACTTCTACAAAAATATGACTTCTAAGTATACCGTTTCAAGACAATAGTGACAATAACAAAATTTAAATTCATTTGAGTTTTTGTCGCACATTTTTAACGTAATAATGTACGTTTGTAAACCAATTAATAAAAAAAAAACATTTCTCTAAAATATGTAAGACATAGACTAAATAGGTCGATAACGTAGTACCGTTCTTAGAGATATTTTAAATGTGTTATTTTTTTTCATAGGCACAACGATGACGAACGTTTCTGGAGCAACGCAACCGTTGATGACTGGGGTAAAGAAATGGCCGGCATGAGAGTAATCATCGAAAAGTTCTCCAACATAACTGACAATAGTGTGGTCGGAGTACGCGCTCCATACCTTCGTGTCGGGGGTAATAACCAGTTCACCATGATGGAAGAGCAAGCGTTCCTGTATGACAGCACCATTACAGCGCCACTTTCTAACCCACCTCTATGGCCATACACCATGTACTTTAGAATGCCTCACCGTTGCCACGGAAATCTGCAAAGCTGCCCCACAAGAAGCCATGCTGTTTGGGAAATGGTAATGAACGAACTGGATCGTCGTGAAGATCCCACTAATGACGAGTATTTGCCTGGATGTGCTATGGTTGATTCTTGTTCAAATATACTTACTGGAGATCAGTTCTACAACTTCCTCAACCATAATTTTGACCGTCACTATGACCAAAACCGTGCTCCACTGGGTCTCTACTTCCATGCTGCATGGCTAAAGAATAACCCTGAATTCTTGGAAGCCTTCCTGTATTGGATTGATGAAATTCTTCAGAGTCACAACGACGTTTACTTCGTGACCATGACTCAAGTTATTCAATGGATACAAAACCCTCGCACTGTAACCGAAGCCAAGAACTTCGAGCCCTGGAGGGAGAAGTGTGCTGTGGAAGGAATCCCTGCTTGTTGGGTGCCACACTCCTGCAAGCTTACGTCCAAGGAGGTGCCCGGCGAGACCATCAACCTACAGACATGCTTGAGATGCCCTGTCAACTACCCCTGGCTCAATGACCCCACGGGTGACGGCCGCTATTAATAGAGCCTGATCTCACGCCTTCGTGCTCTAAGTAGTTGATATATTAATTCTGAGTGATTTGCATGGAGAACATATTTGTAGTACAAACCAAATAGCAAAAATCTAATTATTTTATTATTTTCCAAGTATGTATTCCGTATTACTGTGAATATGTTTTCCTGTGATTCCCATGTGTACCGGGTCATAATCCCGCCCGTAGCCTAAGTACCTACCCTACTGTTTGTAATATAGACTCACATAAATATTTAATAGGTCTGTTTGATAGTTTATGTGATTTTTCTAATATAAGTCAGTTTTATAAAAAAAATTAAAATAATAGAAAAATAACTGTCTATTAATTTATACCCCGAAACAATCAGTAAAGCCAAGCTCACATGTTATAATGCTATATTAAATAATACATGCAAAATAATACATTTGGAGGCTAGCAAAAACTGATTTTTAGTAGAACTTAGTAGTAGCATAAACAAAGATATTACAAATATTATTCAGCACAGCATGACGATAGTTCCTCATTCATTTAATTGGTTTATAATTCAATTCCCTTCCTATGCTTTGCGATATTTTGCATGCATCGAATAAAAAAATATATAAAAATTCAGAATAAGTATATTCGGAATATAATATTCCACAAAAATAATCCACCTGCTGTAATTATATAATTAATTACATACAAGCAAAAATACTTAAGTACAGCAAACTTTATCCATATTATTACGGTCATCCGATTCCAAACTAGGCAGAGCCTATGGAAACCAGACAACTGATACTAATACGTATATACTTTTTTTTATATATATATATAAACCACCCAGACACTTGGTGGGAATCGAACCCACGACCTATTGGGTAGCGGCCAGGGTGCCTAACCACTAGATCATCGTATAATTTAAAATAGGTGGATTTGTGTTTAGGACCATATGCTACTGAGGAAATCAAATAGATATTATATATCTACATTCGTATCTGTCATAGTGATTTTCACACCATTTCATAGTTTCAAATATTAAAAAAATGTCCATAAAATAAACGTACAATAAAATGTCGCAACGAGTGCGATAACAGTTAAATCTGAGTATTTGTGATCGAAGAACAAACACGCTTGTTTGACGGTCAGTGACATTATCAAGCCTATATGCACAACTAATTTGCTGCCTTACATGTTCATTTCTTCGTAGAGTGGACTCTATGGTTTAGAGTGTTCCGTATCTAAAGTTTTAACATCACCAAGTGGTGTTATGAGATGACCGCTAAATAATTATATAATATTAATTTAGCACGTGCTCTCACTCTCATGCCATATTACAGTAGGTACGTAACACAACGAACAGCAAACCGTAAAACTGGTTGATTTGTTGGTGAAGTAAAATATTATGAAACCTATTTTAAAGATGTGAAATAAAAAATATATTATTTCAAAGTTAACACAAAAATAAAGTAGGTAACTACTATTAATCAATTTAAATTAATAAATCGAAAAGTCTTTGCTAGTGGCGGCTTTGTATGGCGAGCCACCCCCTTCCCTCCAATATGGTTGAGGGGAGTTATGGCCGCTGCTAAGATCATACTCGTGCACGAGTCGAAGACGAATCGGTAACTACTTGAGTTTGAATTTGAGCTAAAATATTATTATTACTACTTCATTCATCAAGAAGATATTTTTAGATAGACTCAGTAGCCCAAAGGCAAAATTTCATGCGAGGTGGATTCGCAACGCTCTTATTCTTACCAGTTAAAAATCTCAAGTAGAGTCAAAGAATCGGCCAAAGAACCTACATCTTTGATAAAGAATGCTATATGACAATCGGTGGGTTATATATAACAGGTGGGGTCCCCACCGTGGGGATCATAGTAGATATAAAAACTATAAAAACTTGGTAAAGTAAGTAGGTGAGAATTTAATTATTCGTTATTTCTATTGTAAGCTCTGTCTGATTACATACCGCGTATCAATTTCTAGAAATACTACGAAGGTTAAAGAACTTACTTACTCACAGATTTTATTCGATAGAATTCTATTGAGCAAATTCTCATACCTAGTATCTATGTATTTTGCAACATCTCGAGAGTTTCTGTTAAAATAAAAGGTTTTTATCTCGTTACTTGTACCTACTCTACACTCAGATAAATGCCATTTATTCCCATGACTTATACCCATTTATTAAATGGGTATTAATCATGGGAGTTCCAAGAATTACCCTATTAGTAAATATATTATTATGTTGATGAATAATTTAAGAAACTCGTATCGTCAAAATTAATCGTAAGTTTCGAAATTTATATCAGATGGAAAAACCTGCAACTTTGTCTGTAGAACCCTAAAAGTACTAAAATAACATTCGAACTTAACGTCATAACAAAATAAGAAAAATGTTTGCTCGTCTGGTCATTGTGAAGTCATTAGCCTTTCACGAAAAGTTTTTATACCTACTCACTCTCAGATAACCCAACATTTTAAATATGCTAAGAAGAAAAATCTAATTCCAGAGGATATTGACCAAAGATTTATACCCGTTAAATGCATATTGTCGCCTAATACCTATCATGACTTGATAGGTATACAATTGAAGAAAATGAGCGCTTTTTGGATGCAAACAGCAAACCATTCTGGCAATTAGTTAGGTACTTAATATTCCTTGCATGTTGGTAAAACCAAAAAACAAGTCCTTGTACATTTATCCATATAAGTAGTTGTGTATACCTACGTACTGCACTGTACTAACTGTTTTTGTCTGGCTGACATAAAGAAAAAAGATTAAGAGGGTCACCAAACTATTTTCCTTGGTAGTCTACTGACAATATGCATTACAATACTCTTGGAGTCTAATATTCCATGAGGTTGACGCATGAACGTGGTATGCGCGCACTTACGTCGTCAGGCGTCAGGCGGGTGTCGAACGAACAATGGGCGGCACCGCCATCGCTCCACCAACACGTTAATCTTCCCTGACATCTGTGGGCGGTTAGTTGCATTGCACATCATCACCTTCATCCATGTAAGTGCGTATCCTCAACTCCATAACAGACTTTCCAATTTGTTTTGCAATACAGCGTTTATCGAACCGATGAATAAGGACAATGAAAAATAATTGTATTGTTAGCGGCTTCTAAATAAATAGAGAGTCGAAGCAGTGGCGTTCTTCGTGACATGAAGACGCGCAATGCAACCTATACCAGTGAAAGCAGAGAAAGCTTTTACTCAGCTCGGGGCGCATTCACACTCAGCATTTATTTTAACATTTGTTACAAATCATTTTGTAACAAATGTTAAAATAAATGCTGTCATTTGTATTTAGACCTTATTTCATAATTTTTATACCTAACTAAAAGAATGAATAATGATAACACTAAGGTTCAAAATTGAATGATTAATTGTATGTTACTAATATCTGAGCGAGTAGGTATGAAGTATGATCCTGATTCATTTCGCAAGAACCTTGGCCGCAAAACAGCGATTGGTTCTGTGTACAACTACAGTTAATGGAGGTATATCCTACTTAGTACTCATCTTGTATTACTTATATACTTATAGTCTGCTATTCATCCAAAAAATCAGATAAGTACAAACAAAAATATCACACTGCATATACATATATATATAAAATCTTTTTAAAAAAAAATTGAACCGACTTCAATATCACAGAAAAGTATAAAATAATTTAAATATTATTGAAGTTTATTGAAGTTGGTGTTAGCGTACCTGCTGTGTATATTTGGCACCAACTTCAACAATATTTAAATTATTTTATACTTTTCAGTGATATTGAAGTCGGTTCAATTTTTTTTTAAAAAGATTTTATTTTAAACTTTTTAGTGAAATTTTCATATATAAAGATTGAACCATCGAAAACCGTAAAATTATCTAGGTAGCTTATGATCACATTATCGTCTACATAGTTTTACATAATTCATGTTTCTTCAGAAAAAAATATCCGGTCGTAATGAAATTTGCATGGAAACATCATAGTAGTTTACTCTCTCGAATAAAAAAAGAATCATCGAAATCGGTTCATAATTGTCAGAGCAATGTAATGGAGAACATCAGTTTTATGGTTTTTACCAGATAAATTCCTCCACATAGTTCATGGTCCTCCAGGAAGTTCTTATCCGGTTGTAATAAAATTCATACAGATTCAATACAGTGGTTTCTTCTTTCGAATAAAAAAAGAATCATTGAAATTGGTAAATATTTGCCAGAGTTATGACTATTTTTGTCCGACCGAGCGAGTCCGAGCGACTAAAACGTCATCTATATAGGCTTTCTTGCAGCTCTCAGTGCGCAGTCACCATTCTTGTTTTTTCAGGAACTACTTATTACTAAGCAATATTTTTTTTATGGGACCCAATTAACGGATTAAAGAATGGATGGAAGAAAGATTTTTTCAAATCGGTTCATAATTGCCAGAGTTATGCGCGAACATACATAGAAAAAAAAATATATATATACAGACGAATTGAGAACCTCCTCCTTTTTTGAAGTCGGTTAAAAATTGGTTCTCAAGTATTTTTTTTATTATTTCTAAAAATAACTATTCTACATAGAACCTTAATTTTTTATAAAGACTTTTTTTACATAGACTTTTATTACCTTTCTTTCAGATTTAATTCACCGCAAAACTTCGGAGATAAGGGGGTAATTTTGAAATTTTAACTATAATTAGAAAACAAATAAATAAATGAAATTAGCCTTTATTCCAACTTCCTTTACACTTATTAAAAATGCTTATGTGACTCGTAGTAGTCGCCACCACAGCGTAGGCTTCCCCTCTTACCTTCCACGTATTTCTGTTCCATCCAAGCCTTTGTCATCCATTGTGATCCTCCTTTTTCTATATAAATAACTGTCCACCTTTACTTTGGTCGACCCTTACATCTCGTGCCGTCTCTCAATATCCATTCTGTCACTATTTTGCCCATCGACTATTTTCCATCCGACATATACATGTACTGCCTTACCACTTCGAAGACGAAAACTAAGTACCTAATATAAAAAAAAATCTGATTTAAAGTACCTATGCAAGTGAGGCTCTTTCGTATGTTACCCCACTTAATATGAAACTCACTCACTTTGAAAGGAGATTGACCAATTTGGACCAAATGCTGCCCAGACATGGGAATACTTTTATGTTTTTCTTACATGAAGAGATATTAAGAAAAAAAAAATTAAACATCCACGGGGTTATTTGAACCCCGTGGATGTTTAATTTTTTTTTTTTCTTTTATATTACCTACCTAAAAGCTTATCCTTATATGGCTTTTATGTGCTTTAACGTTGATTTTTTTAAACCTTTATGTTAAATAATATTATTATCTTACTTATTCTACCTCCCGAGTCCGGTCCCGACCTCGATTACATCAGTGGTTGAAATACAGGTAGAGGAGGGGTTAAAATACATAATGGTGTAACAAACAGTCAGACAGAATAAGTCGCACGATAAGGGGTCCTTTTTTAACTTTTTGGTATGGAAAAGTAACCCACCGTGACTCCGCCGTCGTCTCCCGGCTTTCAAAGAATTTATAAACCGGGAGATTTTTTAAATTATGCTGAACACTGAAACAAAATATATTTTGTACTAGCTGACCCACGCAGCTCCGCCCGCGCTGTGTTTACTTTAACTAAACTTTCAATAGGTAATATACATTCGCATAGAATACAAAACCTCCTTTTTAAAGTCGGTTAAAAACTTGGACCCACTTTGTACTTGCCCTCCGAAGCACGGAGACGTTTAGTTCAAATGGCGTTAAACGGTCACCCATCTATTTAATGACCTTACCTAACATTGCTTAACCTGATCGATTTCCAAACATTGTTAACAACTGTCTATGAATGTTCCCTTACAAATATTTATTATAATTATAATGATAAATTGATAAAATCGGACCAAGCGTATAACCAAGTACCCATTTTGACTTTAATCCCCTCTCCCAAAAGAACCGTGCTAGATTACGGGATAAAAAGTATTCTATGTCCTACCTCGTAGTAAGATCTCAAATCATGCCAAGTTTCGTTTCAATCCATCCAGTAGTTTCGGCGTGATGCTCAGCCGAGATACAGACAGACAGACAGACAGACAGACAGACAGACAAAAATAAAAAGAAATACATTTTTGGCTTTAGTATCGGTTATAGAATGCCCACCAAACATAATTTTCAAAATATCTTCAATGTACAGAATTGGACCTGTTACAGTTTTATTATAAGTATAGATTTAGTTTTATACTTCTATGTAAAGATTTTTTAATGTTTTCACTGAAAACGTCGCAGTGTAATTTACATGATTATAAGTTTTAGTAACTGAAAGACTGAATATTAAAATCGATCTTAGTTGTTATGATGAACTTATTTCAATTTTTCTTTATTCTTTTCAGGTGTTGTATACACTTTAAAACTCACACTTAATACCTACCGATTCATTTTGTAACAATTCAATATAACTAGGTGATTGTCAACTACTTCATTACGTCTTGTGTCTTAACACTTTTCCTGGAAATAAGCTTACCTGTATAAGGAAAAATATATTATGTACCCTATTGGAAGAAGTAATGACTTGCGTGATATTCGGTCGATATATTTAAGGTTGTTTAGCTTTTGAAAATGTTCTCCCATTCTCAAACTCAATCTACAGTGTTTTAACTTTTTAGCAGAGGTAGAGTGAGTAACCTAACTATGAATGTACCGCTACCGTATTGAAGACATCTGAGCGACCTGTAACAGCCCCAATTTGGAAGCGTTCCTGTGCGTAAGTAATAGTAATAATAGCCAGACAAATACTTGTATATTTTTGTTTGTAAATACATACTGGTATAGATAAATAACACCCAGAAAGAAGATGTGAATCGAACTGAAGACCTATGGGGACGCGGCTGCTAGGGTGTCTAACCACTAAAACAACCGGCCTATTGTGTGTGTAAGTGCTCTAGCAAATCGCTGTGCTAGCTACTGAGCGTTATACGCTTCATCCGGTTTGCTGCGAGGGTAGCATTTCCACTGACAGAGGAACCTCTGTTGTCAATTAGCCATCTACGATTGCATTTCAAAAATAACTTTCCTTTTAGGGAAAAGGAATAAAAACTTTATTTCAATTTTTAACTGGTGCACCGACATAAAGACGTCCGTATCTATTTTTCAGTATCAATTATCTACTCGCTATTTAACTACTTAACAGTCCTTAACGGTGACCGGGGGTGTCGAGCTAGGTTAAGATAATGGACTGTTAAGGGTCCATAACCGGGGTTATGGTGGCGGTGAAAAATAGATGCTTAATCTATTCTTAAAAATAGATAGCGGACGTTTTTTTTTTGTCGGTGCATTTGGTCCTAAATCAATTAAGTTAGAATAATCAATATTAAAAACGGATAATTTTCAAGTTATTGCATATGTGTATGTAAATGGTTAATATTCATATAGGTTTGTCTAATATCCATCTAATAAAAATGCACCAAATTTCGTGTCATGTCATGTCACAAAATCATTCTGATTGTGATGGTCTAACTTGTTTAAACTTAGGGAATAACCGTTAATAGCTATAAAATATGTTCCAGGAAGGTAAACTTTCTGTTCGCGGTGCATTTTCCTTGATATTAACCTTGCGTACATTATAAAAGTAACGTGATGAATACTCGTTTACCTTTCTTTTCATTTAGTAACCACACGATCATAATCCCGGAAGAGGATGTAGTGACCTTTTAAACACTTCTACTTCCATGTTCCAAACGTCTACATTTCTGTGTAGATTTTAATGATCTGTACCTACCTACCTATAGAAAAAATAAAAATCAACTCCATGAAAATATATATAATAATTATTGAATTCAGGACTCAATACAGTCATCAATATAATCACTGGCTGATAGGCAGCCACTTAAATGAAGACGCTTTAATTTTCTCCGAAAGCATATTTTTCATCCGCCTTTACTTCTACAAGTACTTGGTAAAGTCAATCAGCCTTTTTTTTTTTTGGGACTAATCCCACCACTCATTCCCACCACTGTTACTCCTGTAAGCCAGGATCTACAGTGGTCACCACTGAAGACACCGAGGTTTGACCCTCGGCGAGTCCCAGGGGAACGCTAAATTGTCTTGGAACCCGCAACAAATTTAATTAAAAAGGTAAATAGGAGGAGTTGGAAAAACATATATTCCACTTCCCTCCTTTGCAAAGCGGGAGACAAGCAAATAATTAATAAGCGGTCGATACAACCTTAAAAAGAAGACTCTTACAGGCGGACCAACGAAGGCTAGTCCACTCGTAAGGCACCACGGATTCTGCTAATATTTTATAGGGGCCTATTTGATTTTTCATACTTGTTTCCAATAATAGGTATGGCAAAAACGTTTGAACGCACGGAAGTTCTCCTTAGTCGCCACAAGGTCCATGTAATATACGACTCCAGATGTCACAACCAAAAGTCAATCAGCCTGTCAAGTAAATGGATAAAGTGTGGTATTCTTAAATATTGGTTAGTCGGAAAATCACATTTAAATTATTTGTATTGGGTATAAGGCAAAATGTTTTATTCTTTGATCAAATTACATAACTTGAAGATGTCCTATATAAGTTTCGAAAACATTAGCATTTCATAAAATTAATACATTCATGTCATGGACTATTAATGTTAAAAAAGTGTGACGATCCCTATTACTTGTCTGCAATAAATAGGTATTTCTTTTAATACTTTTATTTTTATGACATCGAACATAATCCCATACCCATTTTAACTATACCCATTGTAGGGCAGAATACAGGACTTCTTAACAATGAACGGTACTTATAATATAAGTATTAGCATATTTAATAGGTAGTATAATAAATACTCAGAACAGATCGTGTTCTCGGCACGAGCTCACTATGTGATACCTACAATAGATATAATATGTATGCATTGTCGCAAGTGAAAGGAAATATCTTGTAGAATCCTTGACTCGTGCGCGCCTACTTGCGTCGTTGTATGCGCGACGCGACCGCGCCGCCCTGCCGCCGCCCCTGACGTCGCGGCGTCGCACCGCGCACCACACGCCGCGGACTTCGCCCTCATCACTGTGCTCATCTTAGGAAAATTGATGATTTTACCTATCTAGTATTTATCTTTACACTTAAGCTAAATGCCTACCTATAAATTAAAAATATATAAGATAAGTTAATTTATAAAATATATGTACTAGTAGTACTTTATATATTTAATCAATACTTACTACATATACTTAAATAACTCCGTTTTTATTTTTTATTTAAATGATCTAAGAAATCTAATAAAAAAACAAGTCATAGAAGCACAGGCTATTTAGTCCTCTATGATATTTTAATTATTTATTTATTAACATAATGACGTCAATGGCGGATACAGAAAACACTAATAAATATATGTCCATAAATTAATTAACATGAAATAAGGAATTTATAGTGCAATGATTATATGATAATTATAGTGACTATAGCAAGGCTTTTGACAGAATCGACCACAACATCCTTTTGCAAAAACTGCTTGAATCAGGAATTCGGGGGGATTTATATAGATGGTTCATATCGTATATAAAGAATCGATGTCAAACAGTTGTTCTAAATGGCTACAGTTCTACGTCAACGCAAATAATTCCATCCGGAGTTCCTCAAGGATCCATTTTGGGCCCATTGCTCTTTACAATATTTATAAATGACATCGGCTCATGCTTTACTCATTCCAAAATAATTTTATATGCAGACGACATGAAAATAATGTGTCCTATCACGAATGAAAATTCTTGCCGAAACCTGCAGCATGACCTTCTTAACCTGCAAAACTATTGCCAAACCAATAAGCTGGCCTTAAATCCATCTAAGTGCTTTGTCTGTTCCTTCACTCGTAAACCAAATCCAATTATCTTTCAGTATACCCTAGAGAGCACTGTTTTGAACAGATGTAACTCTATTAGAGATCTTGGTGTTACCTTTGACTCTAAATTACTATTCTCATCCCACATTGACAGTATTGTTAAAAAGGCCTCCAAGGCGCTCGGTTTCATGCTGAGATTCTCATCAGATTTTAAAAACGTCAAAACATTCAAAATTTTGTATTGTTCGCTGATCCGTAGTCACCTTGAGTATGGCTCACAAATATGGAACCCTAATTACAATGTTTATATCGATAGAATTGAGCGTATCCAAAAAAAGTTTCTACGTTTCATACAATTTAAATCAGGTAGATATTTTAAAAACTATACCGAACGATGTAGGTGGTTCCACATTCTTCCCTTAAATGAACGTAGACGTATTGCAGATTTAGTATATTTATTTAAGATTGCCAATGGCACTGTTGATTGTCCAGAGCTTTTAAGTAAGCTAGGATTAGTAGCTCACCGCAATAGATTACGTAAGCCTTCTTTGCTTCACGTTCCGGGCGTTAATAGTACATATAGGCAAAACTCTTTTCTCATACGATCATGTAGACAGTTTAATGAGGTTGTGCACAATATTGATGTAGATTTATTCCATACCAGCGTCCCTCATCTTAAACGCATGTTGACTAGTTGTTTTTTTTGTACCATTAATTTATAATTTTTAGTTTTTCAAACTTTTCGCGTAGATATAGGTACTACTACTATTTTTTTTTTGTATAAAATTTATTTTTCTGAATCACTAGCAGTTTCTGATTCTGCCGATTGATCCACTAAATTGTATTACACTGATGCTTATCTGTGGAAACTTTTAAATGGCTTTCACATATTTATTAGTACTTAATACTTGTATATTAGCCGTAAGTTTTCCTAATAAGATAAAATAAAATAAAAAATAAAAAATGGATTTAAAAATTAAAAGTTGTTATTGAAATATTTGCCACATGACTTAATTAATTTAACACAGAAAGCTACACAGAAAGCTACACAAAGAAACAATTTAATTGAAAAAAATATTTTCTGAAACCACATATTATTACATATTTAGATTACACAAATCTAAATAATAATAACATTTTGTCCAGTCTGGCCTACGTACTTACGAGTTTGGTACGAATAGGTACTTATTTTGTTACCCGTCTACTTTACTTAATTTGCATTGTGTATCTACATCTTGAAGTAGGACTAGCTATAGCATCCAGGTCAGCTATGCACGTAACAGACCGCATATCGGTGAGCAATTTCCAGTTTAATACTTTAAATGTTAAATCTTCACAGACTTATGCAACAGCATCACAGCTCACGAAAGTGTGAACGATTGTGACTCAAAAATATAATTGGACTTGTATATACATATATTTTCAGGCAACGCAAGTTATATTTATTGATTAGCTTTCAAACGTAATTTCTTAATCGAGGACAAAGATAAGCATCGGAATATATCGAGAAAACAATTAATATTAGATTTCTTTGTTTACTCGTAAATAACTATGGGGATATATTTTCTTATACTTGATTGCGACTAGCTTTTTAACGTGATTTCACTGACGTTTTCATTTATTTTCTCCTTTAATCCTGACCGAATTCTCCACTATTATTGAGCTATATAATAACAAAACACAAGCTCTATCTTCTGGGAAATATCTTAAATCTAAAAACTATAAAACAAAGTATCTTAACAGACGCAGATGCAGAAGTGAGTTAACACTCGCTTCATATGGGCAAACCACAAAACGCGGTTGGACGCGAGTCAATTAGAAAAGTTTCATATATGGTTGGGTATATGGTTCCTTCAGGGTTCTTCTCCAGTTAACACACAGACAGACATATACTTTTAACTTCTTTATTATAATAAAAACAATCAGGATACTTTTACAATCACGACGACAGACAATGAGGAACGACCATAGACTACAGCTAAGTGATTAATAGACTACACTTATTCTATGAATAATAGATACTACACGATTCGTGTGTGTCGTACACCACACCCTCCCCTTACAGATTTAATTTAGAAGGTGGTCTCCTAACTCGTGACGACCTTCTAACAGGAACAGGAACACTTGGAGTAGGTTGGACTTCAGGGATTGGTGTAGGAGTCACTAAGGAACGACTGGGCTGGCTACCTGTTTGAGCTTCTACTGCAGATGTACAAGGGATAGTTACATTTGGAATCTGGGGCTCTGAAATACTACTGGTTACTAGATTTGGTGTTTGGGTATTTGCCCCCGTACTTGACATTGGCATATCCCTCCCCCTGGGAAAAATTGAATTAGGGACTACCATACTATCTGATGGACTTGACTGAATGACTGGACTATGTGAAAAAGAATCCTTAGGTACAGGTAATGGAGCACGGACTAACTGATTTAAGTGTGCTTTCTTTAAAATTCCACTGACAGATACTAAATATGTTACAGGACTTAATCGCTTTACAATAGTAGCCTTTGTAGGTGGAATGTGACCAAAGCGGACTAATACAGGATCATTTTCACAGAAATACGAATAGGAAGGACTTTGCTTATTATGAAGAGGATTTAACATAGTTAATTTTGTTCTAGGCTTATACAACATTATCATTGAGTTTGGAGATTTTAAGTTTACAGTAGTTTCAGTGTTTCTATAATGGAGTAAAAAATTTGAAAGTTTAACATCTAAATTATCTTTCTTATTATGACAATCTAAAATTATTTTCTTTAATGCCTTCTTTACAATTTGAACATTCCGTTCTGCTAACCCATTGCTTTGAGGGTGATATGGAGGTGATTTTGTTACTTTGATATTCAAATTAGTGCAAAACTGAATAAAATCATTACTATCAAATGGAGGACCATTATCAGACACAATTTCAAATGGTAATCCTACATAAGAAAATATACACATTAATTCTTTAATGACTTCCTTGACATTTTGTGGTACTTTACATTTGACAATAGCTTCAACTAAAGAAGGACTAGGTTTCCTTCCCTCTTTACAAATTATATGACCTAAATACTCTACAGATGAAGCAAACCATATACATTTTTCCTCCTTAATTCTGACATTATGATAATTTAATCTTTCTAAAACTTTCTTTATAATATCATAGCATTCTTTAAAACTCTTCCCCTTTATTAAAATATCATCGATAAAACAACATGTATTAGGTATACCTGATAGTATTTGATCCATGACATTTTGAAAAATTGCTGGTGCCGATGCTATACCATAGATGAGACGTGTATATCTATACAATCCTTTATGTGTGTTTATCGTTAACAGTGGTTGGCTATCCTTACTTGCCAAAAGTTGTTGATAAGCATCCGATAAGTCTAAAACACAGAACACTTCTCCCCCTGACATACTTGCAAACACATCTTCGGCTTTTGGTAATGGATATGAATCAACTTTTAGATTAGGATTTACAGTTTTCTTAAAATCTACACATATTCTGTATGTTCCATCTCCTTTTTTAATAGGTACAATGGGTGAAGCCCATTCTGAATAATTAACTTTATATATTTTACCTTCTTTTTCCATTTTATCTAATGACTGCGATACAACATCTACAATATTATATGGTAACTGGTAAGCTTTATTAAATGCCGGAGTAAAATTTTCTTTAAGACTTAATTTAGCTTCAAAACCTGTTATACATGAATCTGATCCTTTTTGAAATACATTTTTATATTGTGACTTTAAATCATCAACTACTTTTGATACATTTGACTGACTATTACATTGACTGACATTATTTACCAAGATATTTCTCCAAATTGGAAAAAGCTCATCTAACCAATCTCGACCCATTAAAGGAGTAAAATCACTATTCTGTGCACATACTATTAACGATAACCATTTAAAATATTTACTTTGACACTTGACTTTAACTTTAATTTCACCTGCAACTTCTATAGGACCTGTTATTGAATTGAGTGTAATGTTAGTAGGACATAGTTTCTGCTTGGAAAAATATTTTACATATAAAGACTTAGGTATTAAAGAAATTGCTGCACCTGTATCAATTTCCATTTTGACATTTACATTTTCAATATTAACAATGACCTCTTGTGATGCATACTTTTTCACTTGTGATTGACTTTTATTTTGAGACTGACTGACATAATTTTGACATTTCTTACATTCCAAGTCACAAGGGATATCGCATGATATACAAGTACAAACATAATTTAAATAAACTGTATTTAAATTTAGATGTTCCAGAGCACAATCTATATCTTGATCCTGAGTATTAACATGAATGTCATTTACATTACTTGACTCTTGAATCTCATTAATTTTCCTTGACCGACACTTAGATGACACATGACCAGTACGCTTACACTTATTACATTGCCAGTTTTGCACTGGACAAGTGGCAGGATTATGCCACCTTCCGCATCTAAAACAATCTTGATATGACGGACGTTGACTTTGACCGCTACTACTTTGACACTGACTTCTATAGTTTTGACGAGGCTGGTAATTATTCTGACTGAACCTTGGACGTTGCTGACCATAATTTGACTTAAACTGCATTTGATTACTATATGACTGTTGTCTTGATCTTACTTGTGGTGACTGACTATGTTGATTCCTGTGATATACCTTATTTAAATTTGTGTTATTATTTGTCATGCTTAACATTTGTTTGGATATAGTTTCATCCTGCAATACTGCCTCCTTTGCTGTTTCGTATGTAAGGTCTTGAATACCTAATAATTTCTTTCTGGTGCCTTCAGACTTAATACCACAAACCAGTTGATCTCTCATGGCTGTATGAATATAATTATCTTCAAAATTACAAGCCATAGCCAGCTTTTGTAAGGCTGCTATATATTCTAAAGCAGACTCTCCTTCTTGTTGCATACGACGATGAAATGTATATCTATTCGTTGACTCCAGCCCTGGCGGTTCATATTTCTCTGATAGTAGTTTACACAATTCTACAATTGATTTCGTATTAGGCTTTACTGGCAAACACGCAACATGTAACGTATTATAATGTCGGCTTCCAATGTGCGTCAGAAATAATGCTTTTTTTTGTACAGCATCTGTAATTTTATTTAATACGCAATATTCCTCAAAAACCTCCATCCAACTATTCAGGGATTCCTCCTTAGGATTGTATGGTGATAGCAATCCGATAAAAGACATATTGGAATATTTTCTTGCGCAGTAATGGCGGGTGACGCTACCAAACCAAGACGTTACGACAATGAATGAAATATTTTCTGGGTTCTTATTTACCTTTTCGTCGCCAGTTTCATATATGGTTGGGTATATGGTTCCTTCAGGGTTCTTCTCCAGTTAACACACAGACAGACATATACTTTTAACTTCTTTATTATAATAAAAACAATCAGGATACTTTTACAATCACGACGACAGACAATGAGGAACGACCATAGACTACAGCTAAGTGATTAATAGACTACACTTATTCTATGAATAATAGATACTACACGATTCGTGTGTGTCGTACACCACAAAAAGTTCTTCCGAAAATGTATTCGATAATACACACATCAAAAGTGTCTAGGGATCAACATATATTTTTGCAATAACTTTTCTCCTGATTGATATTAATTAAAATTTTCTTTAAGGATTCATCAAATAAAGTGTTTTCGTTTGTCACAGTAACGATAAACCAAGTCACCTTTGCATTAATAAAGAAATTTGCCATTTTCCTAATAAAGGGATTTTTGACATTTGAACCACTAACACAAAAGTTCGAAAAAAAGACTGAAATAACAGTTTTCTTTAAAATTTTATTGGGTAACTTAAACAATTAATAATCCGTGTTTCTACCGCGAACACTAACAACACAAGAACATCGGTTTGGCATACTCAAAATGAGTTCATCCAAATCACGCTGTGGAATGGCCGCCCATGTTCGTTGCAACAACAAAAAAAGGTCTTCTTGCGACTGGATACCCTCCATATTCGGCAGAGCTCTTCTCTGTAGCATATCCCATGCATGCTCAATCGGGTTCAAGTCTGGCGACTGAGCAGGCCAGGGCAGGACATTGATGTTAGCTGCGGCGAGAGTCTGTCTTACAACTCTTGCGGTGTGCGGTCGTGCATTATCATGCATTAACTGAAATAAGGGACCGATTTGCACTTGTAGAGGAACGATGACGTCTGATACAATCGTCTCAGCATAAATTTGAGCGTTGAGGTTGCCTCTGATCCAAATCAACTCAGTTCTTCCGCCGATCCAAATACCCGCCCATACCATGATGGTTCCTCCACTATAAGGATGGACTTCCTGGCAGGATTTTAATCGCTGTTGGCGTCCAGGGGTTCTCCAGTGTCGTATACGTCTTGTATCCGGTCTCATACCAAAACGAGACTCATCAGAAAAGCACACGAAACGCCATTGTTCTTCTGCCCATTTTTTTGCCCAAAAATGCTTGATCCCTAGACACTTTTGATGTGTGTATTTAAATATAGGCATTACCTACAAGCACCGCTAACTTTGAAAACTGAAGGTCACGTGATTATATTCTATGACTAGCTGACCCACGCAGCTCCGCCTGCGCTATTTTTACGTTAACTAAACTTTTAATAACAGACATTCGCATCGAATACATAACCTCCTTTTTTATAGTCGGTTAAAAACTGGGACCCACTTTTTACTTGCTCTCCGAAGCACGGACCCGTTTAGTTCAAATGGCGTTAAACGGTCACCCATCTATTTAATGACCTTACCTAACGTTGCTTAACCCGATCGATTACAAAACCTTGATAACAACTCTCTATGAGTGTTCCCTTACTAATATTTATTATATTATAAAGAAAAATTGATAAAATCGGACCAAGCGTATAACCAAGTACCCATTTTGACTTTAATCCCCTCTCCCAAAAGAACCGTGCTAGATTACGGGATAAACAGTATCCTATGTCCTACCTCGTAGTAACATCTCAAATCATGCCAAGTTTCATTTGAATCCATTCAGTAGTTTCGGCGTGATGCTCAGCCGTGATACAGACAGACAGACAGACAGACATACAGACAGACAGACAGACAGACAAAAATTAAAAAAAAATACATTTTCGGCCTCAGTATCGGTTATAGAATGCCCTCCAAATATAATTTTCAAAATATCTTCAATGTACAGTATTGGACCTGTTACAGTTTTATTATAAGTATAGATAGATGTTCCTTACTGGTTGGAAAAATAAATGCCGATCACCTGACTGTCTGAAAACTTAGATATTATTGGGCCTGACCTCTCCCCGGTCGTGTTGTTCATCCATCCCAACTAATGGTAAGAGTAAAGTGAGAGAACACCATTGTGTCTAAAAAAGCATGTTCGATATTGTGAAAAGTTGGCTTTGTGGCCGTATCAGCCAGGAGGATATAATTATTATAATAATAGAACCCTGAAAAGGCTTTTTAGAGAGGCTCATCGTCACACAACGAGCTATGGAAAGAGTTATGCTCGGAGTTTTTTTTGCGCAACAGAATCCGAAATGTGGAGATTCGCCGAATAACTAAGGTCACCGACATAGCTCTCAGAATCTGCAAGTTGAAGTAACCAAGGCCATGCTACATAGATCGAAGAACCGATAACCAATGGGGAACAAAGGTTCTCGAGTGGCGACCACGAACCAGCCCTCCCACTAGGTGGACAGACGACATTGTGCGCGTCGCAAATATGCCAATGTCGTTCATTGTGGCGTTCGAAGAGGGAAGCCTATGTTCAGGAGTGGACGTCTTCCGGCTGATGATGACGATGAGTGACGTCATGTGGTATCTACAATCCTCTTGAAGGATATTTTGGTTAATGGTGCAATAATCATCTATGTCCATATACGATTTAAAAAAGGCTTGAAAGTTTAATATCTATATACGAGTACTATCTATGTAATATCTATCTACTGTAAGAACGTTTTAGATATCACTTAAAATAAATTAGGTCAATGTATGCGCTTTAAGTTTGTCTTCTATTATTATGCCCGTGTGGTGTCCGAGTAAGAATAGCACCCTCTCATCTCTTCCCGTTGGGGTTTACAGTTTGTGGCATTTGCGAAGTTCTAAGTGACCAAAACTCGCGGGTTGTTTGTGGCTGGTGGTCTAGCTCCGCCACCGCCGTCGCCGCCGCCATCGCGCCACCACGCGGCCGCTTGCGTGCGCCGCTCTTGCCGCACCGCTTGTGAACCTCGTTCCTCGCACATTACATAACTGACACACCCGGATGTTACCACAAGGCCATCTATAAATTGACTACCATTCTAGGCACTCATCTCGACTATACTCGTATGAAATATAATAAATACTACAAATAATAAGCAACTTAGTCTCTCTAAATCTCAGTACATAATAATATTGTACCTAAGTACATGAAAACTAAAAATATTTCCAATATTATGCGTTCATGTCGGAGATCTTAATGGTTCTACCAAATAATGTAGATATGAATCATTTGGTATAATTTAAAATTAGGACAGTTATGTACATATACTTTTACCCATTTTTTTTGTTGTCGTGGAGGAAACCTTCTAAAGTTACCTGGTCTCCGAGGGGGCGGAGGCCAGGTTATGTGGGATTTTACCCACCATAAAATCCCCGGTGGCCTTAATCGACGCTATGGAGAAACTGGGTTATCTATTCGGACCTTTGCAAGTCTCTCCTGCGGCAGACGCTCGCTAGAGCACGCCCCCCAGTGGGGTTTTCTGGGACATAACCTATTAATAGCCTTGCAGCGCCGGACGTCCAACAGTCGGTGTGACCACACAATTCGCCCCATAGAGGGTCATGAGTCGCAGGACCCCCGCATAGAGGCACCGTACCTCCTCAGTCGGTCCCCTGAGATTTGGCAGCAGTCAGTCGATTTGGCGGGGGACTAGGCGCTTGAAGTGCTCTTCGCCCCAGCGCCCGTCCAGGGTGAGACCTAGGTACTTCATATGCTGACCCATCCGGACTTGCGAATCACCTACACGAACCGTCGAGTCGGGTGGTTCTCTGCAGCTTATGTAACCACAGCGCCTCAGACTGCTGAGGCGCAATCTAGAGACCCAACTCGTGGATACCAAACATTACTTGTTAAGTAAAGTAATATACAACGACATTTAGCTACTTAGGACTAGACTGGCTTGGCCTTTATCAAAAACTTGTTACATATGAAATAAGTCCGTAGAAACGTGCTAGGAAAATAAAATATTTTTGAAGAAAATATCCCTAATTTCTATGACAAAATGACTGAATGTGACTACAGTTTTCAGATACATATATGTATTTTGTATAATACCAAAGACCGCTCTATCTCTGGTAATATAATTCCATTTTTCACCACTTCAAATAACTCTGCGTAGCCTTGACTTTAGGAAGATAGTGCTACTTACTAAATGTTAGAGTATATTTAAATAGAGACGACCTCTGAATACATTGACATTTTCAAATAAGTAAACCCACTTTGTATGAGTATTTTGAAAGAGATACAGTTTTCACATAATATACACCACTACTGTGGGACCAAAATATAATTACCCAATATGCGTGTATGTGTATGCATACACACAAAAGTATTGTATTATTTCTTATTATGCAATACACACATAGTGTAAATGTTAGTAGGTAAGTCAATCTTGACCTTATTTGCATAAACTTTATTAAATCGGGATCTTCTTTCCACCTTTATTTGACATTGACATAAATTTATTCAAAACAAGTTCCTTCGATAATCGAAAGTGAGTCTCACTCAACAAGTATGCAAAAAACTAACTTAATAATTTACGATTATAATTTTATGTAAAAACGAGTTGTATGGATGAAGGTCTCACTATACAACTGAATCTCTAAAAATATCTAATATCTACTACCATAGTCTGTCATCTATACCTACTTAAATTTCCATAAATATGTAGATACTTGAACATATGGGATGAAAACAGTACTGTCGTCAACTAAACAAGATATTGTAAAACTTTTTACTAACACTGAAAATACGTCACAGGCTCATAACTACAAGAGATTTACAAAATAATATAATAGGACCTAGTACATTATTTTGTAAATTTCTTGGACAGTTTATAGATCTACAATTATGTACCTAGTTACTAGGTAAATGTCTACAAAATGGTCCTAGGCAGCATATACATATTATGTCTATCTGTTAGACAATAATCAGTTTTATCTTTTAAAATGTTAATTAAAATGTTTTTTTAACAACACTGTATAACTATTAATATTATTTTTTTTTTTTTGCCTTGATTAACTTATGATTTATCGTGATTATAAAAAATGTGTAGTGTAAACGCTTCTACGCTTCACCGTGCAAAAAGTACGAAAAAGGCGAAGCACGTGGCAGCGTGGACCCAAAATTCGGTTCTACCTAGGCACTGATATAAAAAGGTATTGTTTTATATAACTTAAAACCGGGCAGATAGCTAATAACAAATAAAATAACGTTACTTCAATCAATAGAAGTAGAAAAGAGTGTAGTCAGGAGTGGTGAATCATCATCAGCCACCGAAAGACGTCCACTGTTGAACAAAGTCCTCCCTCATAGAAGGGAGGGGTGGCCATAATCTCCACGCACGGCAGGAGTCTTAGGGATCATGAGTATAGGTGGTATGTAGATTATGTAATCTATACTTATAATAAAACTGTAACAGGTCCAATTCTGTACATTGAAGATATTTTGAAAATTATATTTGGAGGGCATTCTATAACCGATACTGAGGCCGAAAATGTATTTTTTTTTATTTTTGTCTGTCTGTCAGTCTGTCTGTCTGTCTGTATCACGGCTGCGCATCACGCCGAAACTACTGAATGGATTCAAATGAAACTTAACATGATTTGAGATCTTACTACGAGGTAGGACATAGGATACTTTTTATCCCGTAATCTAGCACGGTTCTTTTGGGAGAGGGGATTAAAGTCAAAATGGGTAGTTGGTTATACGCTTGGTCCGATTTTATCAATTTTTCTTCATAATTACAATAAATATTAGTAAGGGAACACTCATAGAGAGTTGTTATCAAGCTATATATATGCTTCGGAGAGCAAGTAAAAAGTGGGTCCCAGTTTTTAACCGACTATAAAAAATGGAGGTTATGTATTCGATGCGAATGTCTGTTATTAAAAGTTTAGTTAACGTAAAAATAGCGCATGCGGAGCTGCGTGGGTCAGCTAGTTGAATATAAAGACGCTGCTGCCCGTCTCCTTGTTTTCCTTTGGTCGCGCGGACACCCTACGGGTAGAAGCGATAAATCCAGAGCGGGAAAGCCCACTTCAAATTAAAGCTGTGCGTGTGGGGAGTACCCTCTACCTTGCACAAAATTACAGTTAAATACCGCATATAAATACCAGTTAAATGCCATCTTGCAGCTTTGGACTCAGTGGAGAGGCGTGCTAACAGGCTTATTGGTGACGCAGAGTTAGTAGCGGCCAATTTACAAAGCCTAGAGCACAGGCGCAGAGTAGCCAGCCTCTCAGTATTCTACAGGATGCATTTTGGAGAGTGTGCGCAGGAATTGCATGACTTGATCCCACCATCCCCTTTCCATCATCGGGCGACGAGACGCACGGCACATACTCACCCTTATGTGGTAAAAGTGCCTTCAGTCCGGACCAAGCGGTTTGCTTCTTCTTTTATAATAAGGACAGCTAATGACTGGAACAGTTTGCCAGTTTGTTTGTTTGTTTTTGTCGGTTTTCCCGCTCGAATATAATGTGGGTGTCTTCAAGACAAGAGTGAATAGGCTTTTAATAAGCTAGTGTGCTTTACCATCCTCGATTGCGTCGCCGCTTTCCATCAGGTGGGACTGCAGTCAAGCACTAGCTTATAAGTAGTAAAAAAATATATATATCGAGTGGACTAAAGTCACCATTGCATTATAAAGAACGGCTGTGTGGCCAGCTGGCAGCAGCTCGTCAGTAAATTATCTCTGTTGATATTGATTACTAGCTGACCCACGCAGCTCCGCCCGCGCTGTGTTTACGTTTACTAAACTTTCAATAATATACATTCGCATAGAATACAAAACCTCCTTTTTTAAAGTCGGTTAAAAACTTGGACCCACTTTGTACTTGCCCTCCAAAGCACGGAAACGTTTAGTTCAAATGGCGTTAAATGGTCACCCATCTATTTAATGACCTTAGCTAACGTTGCTTAACCTGATCGATTTCCCAAAAATTGTTAACAACTCTCTATGAGTGTTCCCTTACTAATATTTATTATATTATAAAGAAAAATTTATAAAATCGGAAAAAGCGTATAACCAAGTACCCGTTTTGATTTTAATCCCCTCTCCCAAAAGAACCGTGCCAGATTACGGGATAAAAAGTATCCTATGTCCTACCTCGTAGTAAGATCTCAAATCATGCCAAGTTTCGTTTCAATCCATCCAGTAGTTTCGGCGTGATGCTCAGCCGAGATACAGACAGACAGACAGACAGACAGAAAGACAGACAGACAGACAGACAGACAGACAAAAATTAAAAAAAATACATTTTCGGCCTCAGTATCGGTTATAGAATGCCCTCTAAATATAATTTTCAAAATATCTTCAATGTACAGAATTGGACCTGTTACAGTTTTATTATAAGTATAGAAGATGATTTTTTTAACCAAACCAACATTTACCTAACTTAAATTTTGTAGGCGTATGGTAAGTACACATTTAGCTTCCACAGGTAGCTGGCACCCAGAACCTCGACTGGACAAACGAGTTCGAAAATAATTGTGGAGGGCCCCTTGAGACGTAACGGGCCAAAGACCACTATCCGTAGTCAACTTCTTAAAAATTATACACACATGTGACATTACGAATAACTTAACTTGATTTACGTAAAAATCAAATTTCTATAGTAGAATAATATACATACCTGTTCAATCATTTACATATATTAATATTATTTAATATGCGTATTCAAAAATTCTCAGAACCTGTACTATTAATTTGAAAAAATATATTGTTTTTTATTATATTCCTTCTGGGACAGTAGGGTAAAAAGACAAATAAGTTACACAATATTTATAAAAATCTATCACAGTATCTTGAAAACCATATGCATTGACACGCATTCACATCCATCAAGTCATTCATCCTTGTGCCCTAAATCTTCTCTATGTACGAGTATACTTCAAAATCATGCACGAGACTATAAAGATCGTCCCTACATTACTTACATTATTAAGATAGACACAACGAACGCTACGCGTTGAAGTGGCAATGGGCAGGCCACATCGCTCGAAGAACCGATAACCGTTGGGGAAGAAAGGTTCTCGAGTGGCGACCACGAACCGGAAGACGCAGCGTTGGCAGGCCTCCCACTAGGTGGACAGACGACATTGTGCGCGTCGCAGGTAACCGGTGGATGCAAATAGCCAATTGTTCATTGTGGCGTTCTAAGGGGGAGGCCTATGTTCAGCAGTGGACGTCTTCCGGTTGATGATGATGATGATGATGAACGAACGCTATCCTCACTGTTTGTAACATTTTACTTACATACATGTATTCATCTATAAGGTTATTGGACTGTCTCCTTATCGCAAGCGTGGCTATGACAGAGGTCCCGGTTTGGTCAATTTCTTACCAGGTAAAATTATACTTTACTGAATTCACAATCATAATTAACCGCACCGCGCCGTATAATATTCTGGGACACTCCACGCACGGTTATCTGATCCCAAACTAGGCAGAGCCTGTACTATGGAAACCAGATAACTGATACTAATACTTAAATACTTTTTTTTGTAAATTCATACTTAAATATATAAATAACATCCGGAATCGAACCCACGACCTATCGGGTAGCAGCCAGGGTGTCTAACCACTACACCAACAGGCCCGTCAAACAAATTTAAAACTACCAGTAAGAGCCATTTGTCTAAAAAGGGCTATTATAAAATCTCGGATTACCTGGAGGATAAGGCTGCGTGAACGTGAATTGCATTACTCTTACAAGTTTATACTCGTAGTTTAAGATATATTTATAGTAAAATTATTTTAAAAAAATTTATATATATTGAAAAAAAACAAGCCCGCTGAGTTTCTTGCCAGATCACAGTGGAGGCCGCATTACGATCCGATGGTAATTGTAAAAAAATTACAATATGTAAGAGCCCCCGTGAGGCCTATGCATAATAAAGAATTTTGAATTTGAATGATCCGCCAGCACAAGAATGCTCATAAATTATCGGTCATTTTTCATTTATTTATTACTCGTAAATAGGTACATACATTCTTCATTATTTACACAACCACCAGTGGGTTTGTCCTAGCGTCGCACAGCGTCTTCGAGCGTCGTCGGTATTCTGTATGGTGGAGGTACTTCGCCAGTTGGGCTGCACAAACTTCAAGGCATTCCCTCTATGCTCTACCTATAGGTTCGTGGGTTTGATTTCCAACCAGGACAAACAGTTCTGTCTGTGCAGAAATATATATGTTTGTCTTGTTCTGTAAAAAAAAAAAAATGTGTTTATATTATTTTCTTGTCACTATAATCGGCTGAATATGATCTGTGTTTGTCCCGTTATTATTATTATTACCACTTAAGAATACAATATTAGGCGTTCTGGACCTCGGAGTTGTGACTTATGTTATAAGACATAATAATGTCAGAGTTCAGCGCGCGTTGAAGTCTTTTTAACGTAGTATATCCATAG
The DNA here is from genome assembly GCA_911728495.1 of Furcula furcula. NCBI lineage: Eukaryota > Metazoa > Arthropoda > Insecta > Lepidoptera > Notodontidae > Furcula > Furcula furcula. The sequence goes on from OU452245.1 coordinate 14,198,180, forward strand.
TAGAAAAACGATTCACTCACTCATCACGAGATCTCCGAAACTATTAGCTCTAGAGACTTAAAATTTGGCATAGATATTTCTTTTGTTGACTAGATATTCTAGATATTATATACAAGTTTTACGAAAATTGACTCAATTAAAGGGGGATTCCACGAGTGTTGTAGAATAAAAGTGTGTGCCCTTTGTCCTTCTTTAAGTTTTTCTCTATCGGGCCTGCTCGAAGACATTTCTTTAGAATTAAGATACGCCTTTGTAAATGTTTTACCTATAAACTTGTATGTTCTATTTTTACGTGTGTGCATAAATGAATAAAATAAATAAATATAAATTCCCGTTACTGTCTGCACTATCAACGTACTGTTCAAACGGGTAGCGGCGACAGTAATGCGGGTGTTAGTGTAGCTGCTAATTTAGATGTGCTCAAAACACATTAAATTAAATTATTATGTATGTAAAGTCATCAACGTCCCATGCAGCCGCGAGATTATAAATCATTTTGAACAGGCATCCACAAAACACCAGTCTAGTTAACAGTTTTAGGTACATTAACGATATCCACATGTGCATAGTTTAAGGCACTCTATCTTTTGATTTTATAAGATTTATCTCTGGATGTCTAAAAACTGTCACCCAGCTACTACTGTCGCTAATGTATTAGTACAGGTAATTTTCTACTTATTTATAATTATTAGCCTAATAAATATGTACTTACTACTAATATAACAATTATATAATAATTATATAATAATTATTATATAATAATTTTATTAATTTAAGTAATTTGAATTTAATTGTAATTTTAATGAAATGAGACACTATTGTATTAGGGTAACCTGTAAGGATAGTGTACTTATGGCAATAAATAAATAAATAAATAAATAAATAACGAAATTTAGTACTTCATAGTGATTTCTGAAAAAGTCATGTTTAGCAACAAACGAGTTATTGTGCTATGTGCATTTATGTGTGTGTTATTAAAGAGGTAAATTACTCTGGAGTGTTCGAGAATATACTCATATGAGCACAATGCATTTATGTGCTATGAAAGATTCTAACACTGACAAAGATAATTATTGTAATATGTTTGTGATGATTCGGTCCAAATTTGTTGCATAATCATTCTACAATTATTGTTTGATGTCAATTAATGACCGGCTTTTGATTTATTTTTAATTAAAGTTAGGTTACAACTTACATCATAACTCATTTTAGTTTGTAGAATTTTAAAAGGTTTCCATAATTTTATTCATAATTACCTAAAACTCAGCTGACAGCTGAAGATTATCCCAAGCTCATCGTGGTGGTCATGAAATTAAAAGTTATCACCATCATGCTTAACTCATAACTTCAGCACCTATCTGCTTAATAGGTGACTTAATTTTACTAATGAAATACATATTTAATGTGATAAAGGAAAGTTGCCATTGCTTATTAAATTAAATTTTGTGATTCACTGATAATTCTTAGGAACCTAATAGTCATCATTATAATTAGTGCGTAGGTACTATACGACTTAAAGCCGTGGTCGGTGTTTAACAGGTTATACCAGCCAAAGGTGTAGCACCTACAGGACGGTGGATGTATCTGATCGTGCTGAGAGCCGAGTTCGTGTTCGCCGGTTATATAAATACAAATAGGTGAAGAGGGGCAGCGGATACTTCTTGCACTTTCTTGACGGCGCGCGTTGAACCGGCCAGTCCTCGCCGAGCGCCATGGCTCGACACGCGTATCTGTGTCTCGGTGTGTTATTACTAAGCAGTCTCGGTGAGTACCTATGGCACATTATTTATTGCAACAACCCAATCAAATACATTTTATTATATAATAATGATAATATCAGAAAATAATATTTGTTGTTTGGGTATATTGATGAATAGTTTAAGTACTTACATATTACCAAAATATTTTTTTTTTAAAGGCCCTAATTTGTTTATTTTTTCGGAAATCACACAACAATAAACATTAATTTTATTAAAAATCTTATCACTATTATTAAACATGTGAGTCCAAATATATTTTTTTTTAATTCAATGACAATATAAACAAATAAAATACTATATATTATATTTTTATAATAACTTCAGTGTTTGTGTACCAATAGATATTATTTATATTAATCAAATGACTTAAGATCATACCTACCTATTAATGTTCAATTAAATTTAATATTTCCCATTTAAGTTGTCATAAAATTTTCTATAATAAATTTATACTTTTTACCATGTTTACATAAGTACACTTTAAGGCACAAAGAAAGAACGGCGTCTACCTACGTGGCTCGTTTAGTTCGCTTGACCTCGATTTCTTTTCAACGTTTCAACTTTCAATGCCGACTTGGAATGGACCTGCAATACACTCAGAAAATTCTAAACTTAGACTTCCTTTTAAAAGCTAATCCGTTATACCACACTGCTGTTAAAAAGAATATAGGGTAATACGTATCACTACAGACTAGCAGCCATATTTGCGATCGCTCTTATAATTACCGAATGAAGCGTATCCTTTCATTTCTGTACTGTACTAAATACTTACGTATAAAAACTCTGTATGTGCTTACTTAGTTATTGCAATTAAAGCGCACGATATTATTCACACGCATAGCTGCAGTCGCGCAATGAAACTACAGTACTTACTGCTAGATATATTTCGTCACCGGCGGTGTTGTAATCACTCCTTGCGCTAAGTCGTGTTACCTAATAAATATGTTAAGTCGGTGTATTCAGTTTAGCAAATGTTAATTTTTCGCTGAAAAATTATAAAATATACTTAACTTTAAATGTCATGAAACTCAAAAAAAAATTGCGTGAAAAGAGAACTCCTTTCTTTTAGAAATCTAATCTTTAAGGATATTTTTTTCTTTATTTAGCTTTAGTGAGCGGGCAGGATGAAGAGGGAGGAGATGACCAAACCCCAGAGCAGTTGTGCGATGGACGCCCTGCTGACGAATACTTCCGTCTCACCACCGAAGGAGACTGTCGTGATGTAGTCAGGTAACATAATATATAAAATAATATATATACCTAATTCTTATGGACACTTCAAATACCTAAACATCAGTTTTGTAATATTATCGACTATTAGCCTAAAGAAAACTGGTTAGAGAACAAACCAGTTTAACGAATGAAATCACACAAGGCCGACGTTATGGGATTAAAATTGATATATATGTACTGCATATTTAAAATAGATTTTTCAATAACGACCCTAGAATAAAATTAAGTTTTGATGTTGTTAAATTAATATGAAAGTACTTACTTAGGGATTTTAATGCCTATAACGATAATAAAGTTTCTTCATGTAAAACTTGAAGTGGATATTTTGCCTTGGCCGTTTTATATATTCATATAAAAGCTTTGTTTAGTATGCAGTGGGCAATGACAAACTTGATATTCAAGTCTGAGAATAAAACGGTTAACTTCGTGCTTTGAATAATAAGTTAACTACTTATATATTTTAACTCTGAAAGTTCAAAGGTGCACACAAATGGATGTTCTGGTATTTCCTATGCAGCTAATAATACTTCTATTTTTGCGTTCTATCAAAATTTACGTACAGTCCCTCCTGCCACAACTAACAAGCTCGAAGGTAACTTCTACGTACCAGGAAATGAGTTGGTAAGTCTAAATACCAAATCCAATCAAGGTCAGAGCTTTGCTTTGCGGGACGACGCATAACGACAGTAATTTAATAACAAGTCTGTCCATATGAGCGAATAAGTTCACGGACCATCAGGCACGCGGTGTCATCCAATATTTAGTGTACATAAATAATAATAATATTCTGGGACAACACACATACGGTCATCTGATCCCAAGCTAGGCAGAGCCTGTACTATGGAAAACAGACAAATGATACTAGTTAATACTTATATACTTTTAATGTAAATACATACTTAAATAGATAAATTGCACCCAGACACTTGGTGAGAATCGAACCCTCGATTATATGCACACCTTACGTAGCAGCACTGATTACATCAAAATACGAGATATATATTCATAATGCTGTCTCATATTTACGCGAATACTACTTATATACTTTTTTTTGTAAATTTGTACTTATATAGATCAAACACCCAGACACTTGGTGGGAATCAAACTCACGACCAATAGGTCGTGATAGGCCCAATAGGGTAGCTAGGGGCCAGGGTGACTGACCACTTGACCAACAAGGCCCGTCAAATATACATATATTACTCGTATGTTCTACGAAATATTACATAACTCTTGTTCAGTGGAATAAGCCTCGAATTGGTTATCCTCAACGGCGTTGTCTTAAATCATACGTAATCAATCTTCGAATCAAATGTTTCGAAACAGCTGAACACGCACCTTGAAAAGATTTGTTTTACTGTGGGCTAGTGCGCAAGCTTCCACGATTCTCTTGATGTGAAATACCAAGTCTGAGTTTACGAACGAAGTAGGCCGCATTAAGCATGGCGCAGGTTACTAAACTCATAAGTTTTTTTATAGTTACAACTAGATTACGCTAAATCTTAATCTTTATAGGACTTTCAATTTAGATGTACCTACCTACGTAATATCCTCGTCATAGATTTAGAATTTTAAACATGACCCCAGATAGACCTGTGATTTACTCGGTTACATATAATTTTACTCCTAATTTATATTATTAACTCCCAACCAAAACGAGGGGTGTCATAATTTTGACGCCTATATATCTGTATGTATGCCTGTCTGTGGCGGCGTAGCTCTCTAACTTGTGGATGGATCTGCACGCGATTTTGTATTATTTTAAAGCTAGTTCATAATAGCTATACTATGGACATTTCAGTATTATTTGTACTCGTCCGAACATGATATATTTAGTACATTATAAGTGGAATTGTCCCAAGATATTATTATTATATTAAGTAATTTGATGAGACCTTCGTCAGGGTCTGAAGAAGGTCATCAATTGTAGACCTACCGAATTTGGACTCGTTGGCTAGTTGTCGAAAAATAGTTTTTAACAAATTGGAGTCAGAATCTCATGATAGTCATTAAAGCATCCGGTCAAGGGTATTTCTCCGTTGTAAGTAAGCTAGCGCGCTTTCATTCACGGCTGCGTCGTCACTTACCATCAGGTGGAATCGCGGTTACGCGTTAATATGTATTGAATAGCATATATTTAATGTATGTTTTGAAAAATCTCATTGCAATAAAGATAATTATTTTGTGTGACAACTCTGAGCGTATGGCTGTACACAGGTGTGACAAGGGCGGTGAGAACGGCGTGACGCGGCTCGCCTCAGTGCGCTGCCCCGGCGGTCTCGCCTTCGATATCGACAGACAAACTTGTGACTGGAAAACAAATGTTAAGAATTGCGATAAAATAGAAAGTAAGTTAAGCTAAATCAAGGAAGTGGTCTTGCGGAGGGCTAAACTTCCGCTTTGGAGCCGGTCGAGTGTCGCGGGCCGGCCTATCCCATGTGGTTCGCCTTCCGAAAGACTACTTCCTGTTCTTAAACTTATAATTAAATGTAATTTCTTGTCAACGCAGGTGCACTAGGTCAGGTCTTAAACAAATCACTTGCCCGTCTGGACTCTCTTTCGATCTCGATAAACAAACCTGCGATTGGAAGGGTAAAGTGAACAACTGTGACAAACTCGAGAGTAAGTGCCGAAATGAAGCTATTGGCGCGTAGCGAGCTACAAGGCTTGGGTGAAGGGGCCGCGTAGCACTGTAGTTTAGGTGTATTGCATGAGGCCCCAGTCAGATGGAGCGGTCCAGCTTGGACTGACCAGTTTTATGACACATTAACATTATTCATACAATAATACACCAAATGTTCTCGACAACTTTCAATAATGACTGTCTGAAACGCGCACAATTTTGCACTAAAGCACAGCGATATGTACACTTCATACAAACTCCAGTATGAACAAGTTCCATTATGGAGTTTTCCGTGATTCCGGGAAATTAAGTTCAGATGAACGGGAGGTCCAGATGAATAATATTATATATCTAAATAAACAAAGACACCCGTATTCGCTTGTTTGTTTACATATTCAATTTATTGCATTAGATCTGTAGATATACATTTCTATACTTTTCTTAAAATTGACATAATATAACGTAAAGTCGTTATTGTTATTTGATTTGCCACTTTTGGTACAAATAACTTTGAGTAAGTTGTTGAATTTGACTTCTGAATAGAGCTGTGATCTATTTAATCTATAATATCCGATTTGTACCTATCTACTTCTACATGACATAATGATATACCTACTTATACTTGTTTACACTGCTCCCGTTTAATCTTTCTAACTAATTTGTCGCTTATGCTTCATGACCATGATTATACTAATGTTTAAAGGCTACAAATGGTTATATTAAAAATATATGAGTACTAACCTTAGTTTATAATTTAGTAAATGGGTAATATTCATGACATAACCTTACATCAGTAAATAATTATGTATTATACACCTTACTGCTTCTTAAATAAGTATCTAACAGCTGTATTTATCTTCTACCTTTATAATTAAGATTTGAGTCTTGTTCATTTTCTGAAGAAAATTCTTTTTCATTTTGGATAACTGAAATAGCATGCAAAAATACCTTCATTAAATATTTAAAAGTAAAGTTCTAATAACGATAAAACAATGAATTAATGTTATACATAAGTCGAATAGAAATTCGAGTAAGTATATGCATGATATTTCAGTTTGATACTGCTAATAAAAAGTCAAAAAGAATGTTGGTTGAAGGCAATTAAATTATTCTTAAAGCTACTGTTACCTTACATCGTAACTAAATACAAATCGAAATCTTCAAATTTCATTTTTTCGGCTCTGTTTCGCATCATTTACAAAAATAATTTTCTTATTAAACTATAATACGAAGTACTTTGTTCCATAACTAATGATTAACTCATGATTAAAGGAAAAATACTCTTTTATTTACACATAAATCTACCTATATATTAGCTATCCTTTGATAAGCACTTTGGTTTACTTATTCATCGAATCATGCTTCTTTCCTTCTATTTTCTTATGATCTTCCTGACAAACACTGTTACAATACAAATAATACACTGATAAAAGTATCTAAACATCTATTCAATTAAATAGTAGCTCCAAATAAACTTTAAAATAAAAATAACAAGTAGGAAAATAATGTACTTATTATGTTTGCATAAAGGTATGTAGGTGCTAGGCAGGTGTACGTTATGACGTTTCAACATGTTATAAGATAAAATCTAGCGAATACATTAATCTAAGATTTGTCCTCTATGTTTCAGAACCAAGAAAGGTGCTGCCAATTCTGAAAACCGATGAGCCTATATGCCCTGAAGGAAAATTGGCTTGTGGAAGTGGTGATTGTATAGAAAAGGAACTGTTTTGTAATGGAAAACCCGACTGCAAGGACGAATCAGACGAGAATGCCTGCAGTAAGTTAACCAAAAACCTCTTAGAAATCGAATGTTATTTTTAGTAATTTCAAAAGAACTAATTTAACACTTTTTTCCACAGCTGTCGATGTAGACCCGAACAGAGCACCAGACTGCGATCCTAACCAGTGCACACTTCCCGACTGCTACTGTTCTGCTGATGGCACTCGAATCCCTGGTGGTATAGAGCCAAACCAAGTGCCTCAAATGGTAACCATTACGTTCAACGGTGCTGTAAATGTTGATAACATTGATCTGTATGAACAAATATTTAACGGAAACCGCCACAACCCCAATGGTTGCCAAATACGCGGTACATTCTTCGTCTCCCACAAATATACCAATTACGCAGCTGTTCAAGAGTTGCACCGTAAAGGTCATGAAATTTCCGTATTCTCTATAACACACAAAGATGACCCACTCTATTGGTCCGGTGGAAGCTACGATGATTGGCTTGCTGAAATGGCCGGTGCACGTCTGATTGTTGAACGGTTTGCTAATATTACTGACTCTTCCATTATTGGTATGCGCGCGCCTTATTTGCGCGTAGGTGGAAATAGGCAATTCGAAATGATGGCAGATCAATACTTCGTATATGACGCTTCCATTACTGCTCCGCTTGGCCGTGTACCTATTTGGCCCTACACATTGTACTTCCGTATGCCCCACAAGTGCAACGGTAACGCACACAACTGCCCATCGAGAAGCCATCCAGTTTGGGAAATGGTTATGAACGAGTTGGACAGACGAGATGACCCAACCTTTGATGAATCTCTCCCCGGTTGTCACGTGGTTGACTCTTGCTCTAACATCCAAACTGGAGATCAGTTCGCGCGTCTCCTGCGTCATAACTTCAACCGCCACTACAGTACCAACCGCGCACCACTCGGATTCCATTTCCACGCATCGTGGCTTAAATCTAAGAAAGAATTCAGGGACGAGCTAATCAAGTTTATTGAAGAGATGCTGGAAAAGAACGACGTATATTTCACATCTTTAATTCAGGTTATCCAGTGGATGCAAAATCCGACAGAGCTCTCGTCTCTCAGAGATTTCCAGGAATGGAAACAAGACAAATGTGACGTAAAAGGTCAACCCTTCTGCTCCCTGCCTAACGCCTGCCCCTTGACCACTAGGGAATTACCAGGCGAGACTTTACGTCTATTCACTTGCATGGAATGCCCGAACAACTACCCGTGGATTTTAGACCCTACGGGAGAGGGCTTCAACGTTAAGAAGTGATCTCTATAAATAAATTAAAAGACTGTACACATGTAAATAATACTCAATAATATTAATAATAATTACAGTATACTTAATTATTATAAATATGTGACAGAACGTCTTCTGGGTAAATTTGTCGAATATATTTACTCCACAAATGATTGTACGAAATAAACGAATAGACGTAAAAGTGATATCCGTTTACATATTTATATACCTGCCTATCTGTTGTATGGGTTGACGTTTAGTGTTAATTTATCTATCATCGTTATGCATAAAAACTGCCCTTACATTTTATAGTCAATGAAGTTAAATGCTGATATTTCATAGAATGTATTTAGGTTATTACCAACTTGGACAATAAATTTATAATTTTACAAATTGAAGTTTGATTACATTTAACCAATTATAATAATAATATCCTGGGACAATCCACACACGGTCGTGTGATCCCAAACTAGGCCAAGTCTTTACTATGTTAGTTAACCCGATAACTGATACAAATAAGTAAAAATGTACAAATGTATGTAAATAAGTACAAACTTAATAAGTACAGTATCATACTATGACCGTAATAGAAACGTGTTGGACAAAAAATATTCTTTGTTGTATTGAAAAGTATGACACTATGCCCACTAGATCGTTCCGACAGACACCGACCAACTAACATTGTCGCATGCCATGCACGGAGCGTCAATAATAATATTGTCGGCGAGCATGATGATATGCGGACGCTCCGGCCACTATAACCATTACGCACGGATATGATAACGTAATTGATACGCTCTAGTGGGCATAGTAGGGCGTATCCTGTTGTTTTCCGATGCTGATATGTTCATAGCACGGTCGTAGTATGGTACGGTATAGTGGGCAGACACCTTAAGAGCTAGGACATGCACAATGCCTCCAACGAGGTCGAAGTGCGTTCCGGTGGTTACTGGGCCGAATTTATAGCCACCGTCAATAGAATAGCACTAACTTACCTAATAATGATACACCTCACTATCAGTAGGTAGACTCCTGATAAATCAGTAGACCTGGCAGCGCTGAAGGCCCATGAGTGCGGTCACGCTATTTCACGCATAGCGGATTCTTTGTGTATCGGTGCCGCGTAAGTACCAAAAAACCGACAAGTATAATCGTAGGGGTCGTAGTCCCAAATCTCAAACTCACTCACGTCAAATTGACAAACTTAACTTCTTGCTTTAAAACGTCTAAACAATTGTATCCAAAATATGTTACGCACTTGAAACACTTAGACGCAAGGTGGGAATCGAATCCACAACCTATTGGCTAGCGGCCAGGGCACTAGACCAACGGGCCAGTCAACTATGACCCCCTCAAAATCGTTGGCTGTGACCGCGCCTGGCAGAGATACTGTGACCACTTTCCTTCGTCGGTCGTGACCGACTCAACGAGCCCAAATTCGGTGGGTCTACGTTTAATGGTGCATAGATCCTGTGACCACCCTCCTACTCCATCATCAAACCCTGATCACAATTTTTCTAGCAACTACTCGTCGAGGCCTATCTAACAAGCCCAAACTCGATGGGTCATTATTGAGGCCCAGATCCTGTTACACTTTCTTGCTGATCATCGTCGGACCCCGGTGAAGGTTACCATTTTCTTTAGTATCATCGGATTTACATATGATCTAAATTCAGATCTTTCGGACTAATAGAAGTAATCAAAAATGTACATTGTATATCTATTAAATATCCCTTTTTTTTGACGCGTGGGTAATCTTACCCACTAAAACCCCCGAGGCTGTCGCATCGGCACATGAGAGGAGGCCCAGGTCTCTACGGTGGAATCTGCACCCCTCAGTGCCTTGCCTTTGAGCCCGCCGCCGGGGTCGTTTTGTAGCCCCCGGGAACCAGTCACGGTGCTCGGGGACGGGAGTCGCAACCCCGCCGCCGTCCTCCTCGGAGTGGATGGACGTCCTAAGCGCCCACACCCCGAACGTCCAGCGACTCCGAAGGTTGTCCGTTGTTTACAGCCCCGGGCTCAGGGCTGAATCTAAAATATCCCTTTTTTTTTTTAATTATGTAATACTATGTAGACGATAACGTGACCATAACTTACCTTTTTTTTTTGACGCGGGGGAAATCTTCCAAAGATCCCCGGGAGCTGTGGGGCTCGACCGGGGTATGTAGGATTCTTACCCACTAAAACCCCCGCGGCTGTCGCATCGGCACATGAGAGGGGGCACCCCAGGGCTCTCCGGTGCGATCTGCACCAGGGGCCCCTCAGTGCCTTGCCTTTGAGCCCACCGCCGGGGGGCGCATTGTAGCCCCCCTGGAACCAGACACGGTACTCACGGGGACGGGGGTCGCAACCCCGCCGCCGTCCTCCTCGGAGTCACCGCCGTACTCAATGGACGTTCAAAGGGCCCACACTCCGAACGTCCAGCGACTCCGAAGCTATTAAATATCACTAGCTCAACTCGGAAAAGAACTGATGATCTTTAAACGGCTGAACCAATTTTCATGAAACATAGCAACATGAACAATCTCGATTAAACCAGCATTCAAATAAACGTAAAAATTCACGTACAACATGTACACGTATGTGTGTCGGGGCCTACGCCATCGCGGTTTCGCGAGCAAATAATTACCTGGCAGCTTCATATGTATGAAATAATAGGGGCGCCACTGTCGTGTCGTGCCATAGTCACTCCGTGGATCTAGCTGAAATATACAGGGGAATTTTTCAAATGGGCGCGGTTGGCCAAATCCGCAACTGTAAGGAATAGCGAAAAATACCTAAAGGAGTCACAGGCCCGATTTTCATGAAAACTAAAACTGCATTTTTGGAACTTCGAAAAATTAATATTTCTAGCTAGGAATCGATAGAACCCGTTGATTTTGAAATCAACCACCTGACTTATTACACGATCCGATAGTGACGCTAGTAAGGATCAAATTCTGGGAAGTAATGACATGGCAAAGGAACGGAAAAGGTTGAAATTTATTAAACTGTTTCATATTTTGCCTGTATGCCCCAGGAGGAGGGCTATCTTTTTCGCGAGTATGTATGTAAGTATTTATGTATTGTATATACATTGAACACAGTGAAAGTACTGCGCTCCATAAATATTTGAATTTCGACTGTTATATTTTATTAAACTTAGGTTATTCAATCACAGTATAAAAAAAACTGCAGGATTCGCGTGTCAATTGTTTTTCTCACAAATTCGTCGTCCGTAGCAAACATGGAATTAACGCGAAAAGATTTTAGGGCCATATTTTTTTATGATTTTAAAAGTTCGCTAACTCCGCAAGACTGCGCTTCTCATCTTCAAAATGATTTTGGGAGGAAAACACCTCATTTGAACACCGTAAGCCATAGTACCTAGTACCTACATACGCAGAATTTGATCGTGGCCGTGTTTCGCTCCAAGGTCGGCCCTCAACTGCGGTCAATGAGGGAAATGTGGCTACTGTCATGCAATTAGTTGAGGAAAACCAGCGTATCACCTATGTTAAGAAGAGATTCGAGGACATTTGGGATTGGTATGAGCCGAATTCAAATTCAGTGTAGGTAGCCCACGTAGAAGATGGTCCTGAAGTTTTCAAAAACGGTTTGACCGAATGAGTGGGAGTGTGGGTGAGTGGGTGAGTGGGTGAGTGGGTGATTGGGTGAGTGGGTGAGTGAGTGAGTGGGTGAGTGGGTGAATGGGTGAGTGGGTGAGTGGGTGAGGGGGTGAGTGGGTGAGTGGGGGAGTGGGTGAGTGAGAGGGTGAGTGAGTTGGTGAGTGAGTGGGTGAGCGAGTGGGTGAGTGGGTGAGTGATTGGGTGAGTGAGTGGGTGAGTGAGTGGGTGAGTGAGTGGGTGAGTGAGTGGGTGAGTGAGTGGGTGAGTGAGTGGGTGAGTGAGTGGGTGAGTGAGTGGGTGAGTGGGTGGGTGAGTGGGTGACTTCGTTGGCTTCGTTGGCTTCGTTGGCTTCGTCGGCTTCGTCGGCTTCGTCGGCTTCGTCGGCTTCGTTGGCTTCGTTGGCTTCGTTGGCTTCGTTGGCTTCGTTGGCTTCGTTGGCTTCGTTGGTTTCGTTGGCTTCGTTGGCTTCGTTGGCTTCGTTGGCTTCGTTGGCTTCGTTGGCTTCGTTGGCTTCGTTGGCTTCGTTGGCTTCGTTGGCTTCGTTGGCTTCGTTGGCTTCGTTGGCTTCGTTGGCTTCGTTGGCTTCGTTGGCTTCGTTGGCTTAGTTGGCTTCGTTGGCTTCGTTGGCTTCGTTGGCTTCGTTGGCTTCGTTGGCTTCGTTGGCTTCGTTGGCTTCGTTGGCTTCGTTGGCTTCGTTGGCTTCGTTGGCTTCGTTGGCTTCGTTGGCTTCGTTGGCTTCGTTGGCTTCGTTGGCTTCGTTGGCTTCGTTGGCTTCGTTGGCTTCGTTGGCTTCGTTGGCTTCGTTGGCTTCGTTGGCTTCGTTGGCTTCGTTGGCTTCGTTGGCTTTGTTGGCTTCGTTGGCTTCGTTGACTTCGTTACGCGGGAAGGTGGAATCAAAAGAGACAGAGCGAGAATGATAGAAAAGTTTCCGAGGCTGTCCTTCAAACGCTATTCACAAATCCGTAATCGAAAAGTTTTGACAGTTCGATTCGATAACAAGACGATAATTCGCGGAAACTATTCCGCGAGCCTTTTGCTGGCGGGAAGGTTAATATTTCACAAGAATGTTATGTTTTTATACAACTACAGTTTAAAATAGACTACAAAAACGATAATTATAGACACTCACTCATCTATAGAATATTCGCGACTCACGTAACTAGTAAAATTAAATTGAGAATTGTATTATGGTGCATTCACACTACGCCAACAAACTACTCGTTCACTAAACATCCAAATAGGATCAATAGGGGCAAAGGAACACATTAGCTGGGTTTGTTTGGTAATCTATACATAGAAAAGCAGTAATCAATAGTTAGTTTTCGCAGAAACATCCATAAAAGACCAACGAATCCCGTCTGTTTGCCCGGTGTGTACATTCCTTCCTCCAAGGTGTGTACACGGCACTAAAGGAAAAAATGACTAAGCGTTTACGACGCAAGTTTAGAACAAAATTCGCAAAAATGTTATGTCAATAAAACACATTCCTATAAACGACTAAATAAGCCACAATATAAATTATGTTATTGCCTATATGATATGTTACAAAATACATTCAAATTTTAATAATAAACAATTATTTAACCACTTTAAAACTTTCTACCACTATAATCTCTTTTTCTACCATTTTATAATGTTCTCGTAAACACACTCTTATCCAATTCGTAAACTCATGGTAAACTCCCTCGTTTAGCGTTTGACAATCCGTCGGATCATAATTCGACATGTCATCTGACTTTCCGATCCGAAACGGAACGTTCCCGATATTTGTGAATGGATATGCAGGTGACCTGTGGTGACCTTGTGGTAACCAATATCTTGGAGGAAGGAATTTCTTTAGTCCTTCCTCCAAGCTGAGACCATTATGAGATTTTTCACATAGATATTGGATTTTTCACTACGCTCAAGATGAAAACATTTTGAAAGTTCGTGGCAACAGATGCAATATATCCATCTCTGACATTCCTATGATGTGCGCATCAAGCGAAAAGAGAACGGCTATAGGCTTGATGTTTACGCTCGACATAACGCTTCCATGAAAGATTATAGGTCTTTCTTTGGATAATGTCCTTGGAGTTGGAGGAATGTCTAAAGGTAGCCATACACGCGCAGGTTTACCTGACAGGTATACCTGTGCAGTTAAACTGCAGGTTTAATTGAGCTCCATAGAGACTATACACGTAGCGGTAAACCTGCACAAACTCTCAGTTGAAACCATGGCCCCGACAGCGGCGCATGACTGCGACGCAGTAGCGTTAATAGATTAATAATTTGTTTTGTTAAAGAAAAGGATATTAAACGACGACACCGCGAACAGTGGTGAAAAGCAAACAGTACTCTTATGTCGACTTATTGAAGGAATTGAAATTTAAACCGAATTATTATTACCGCAATTATCTACGAATAATAATAATATTCTGGGACAATCCACACACGGATCACAAATTAGGCAGAGCCTATACTATGGAAACTAGATGACTTTTTCTTGTAAATACATACATAAATAGATAAATAACACCTAGACACTTGGCAGGAATCGAACCCACTACCTATTGGGTAGCAGCCGGCGTGACCACTAGACCAACAGGCCCCAATAGATGAAAAGACGTTTCTCGATGATTTTTTCTTACGATTTATTCTAATTGCTGCAACTTTTTTATTTTTAAAAGATTAAGAATCATTCTTTGTCAGCATATTTTTATGCTACAATAATAGATGGTACCAAGTATTCTACCGTTTCCGGCGTATAAATGTTTTATCGTTACAGGGTGACATAATCATGTCAAGGAATAAAATTAGTTAAATTTTATCGTGATAATCTTTACACTTAATATGCCAAAAACAATGCTCCGACTTGTACATGTTTATAAATTCTTCCATTACTACATTCCGCTTACGAGACGACATATTGTATTAGAGCGCCGCGCGTCCTTTCCCTCTAACAGTCATCGGACAACTGACGCCTGCGCAGGCGACCGCCACACACGCTCAGTTTTGCCTGCACAGGTAAACTGCACAGGTATACCTGCGCAGTTAAAAATATGAAAATTCATATTTTTTGACTCGCCTGTACAGGCGTGGAAACCTGCACAGTTTTGCGGCATACACGCTCAGGTTTACCTGCGCAGTTGAACTGTACAGGTATACCTGTCAGGTAAACCTGCGCGTGTATGGCTACCTTAATGCGTAGACAGAATATAACAAGACATCTAGCTAGCGTGCCGCCGCTATGGACAGAAAATAATCATTCGTACACCTAGCACACGTTATGGATATTTATTCAAATGCGCCTATTATGTAGTTTATACGATATTTCTTAAAGCAATTCAATTTAAAACTCCAAAGCTACATCGTGTACGAGAAAATTGAGTACTCGAAGAAAACTGCACCGGTGGCGGTGCGCCAGGTGCTGAACACACGCTGAAGGACAAAAAATTCATATGCTCTGTTTCTTTTTAGCACATAATATAATATTTAAATAAATGCATTATTTTCGAAATGCTGAAAAAGAAAGTGCCAGCTCTCTATTGGTTTCTTTCTTTACGGTCTAATGTAATAATAAGTCTATGCCTAAAATGCACCAATAGACAGCTAGTACGTACGTACGTGCGTCATAATGTGACATGTGTCACTTGTTTGTTTGTCACGATATCTGTCTGTCTGTCAGTCACTCCCTCACTCTCTTGAACTGATAAACTGTGCAACTGTGCTCATAAAAACTTGGTAAACTTTGCTTCTAAAGTAAATTAATATTTTGTTAAAAGTATTAAATAAATACTTTAAAAATTAGCGGTATTTTAATTCAGGAGCCATGTCATCGCAATTAATAGATAAATTCAAGCAGTTAGATGCATATGCTAAAACTTTAGAGGACTTCAGAATAAAAACCGCTACTGGAGCAACAAGTAAATATTTACATAGTAACTGAGATATATTCTATTTGATGGATACTTCATTAATATGTTATCTATTCCAGTAACTGTGACTGGTGCAATCGTTATGGTCCTGTTGTTCCTCTCAGAAATACATACTTATATGTCCCCAAATGTCTCTGAAGAACTATTTGTGGACACGTCAAGAGGTCATAAATTACGTATTAATTTAGATATAACTGTACCAACGATCTCATGTAATTGTAAGTATATTAAAAAAATATATCGGTATGTCTTTAAATATGAAATTAAATTACTGTCATATTTTGTGGCATCTATTTTTGCAAATATAAATTTCTATAGAAACATACCCTTTGCTTACATATCTTTCTTCGCTCAACCATTCTGTTTTTAATTATCTGCAATCAGTCACATGAATGTAAGCCATTGCCCATTCTCCCAATTTATTATTTAACCTGGAGACCACATTCATTTTATGCAACAATATGTTAGCCAATGGGTTTGGGTGGTTTCCCATGCGGTCCCTATAAGCCCTTTAAATCTCTTGACGTCATCGATGACTGTTGGTACATTAAGATAATAATGTGTTTCTTAATTTTATGTAAGCCATGGCACCTTAAAAATCATCCTTAGTATGCTATTTTGAGGATACACACTGTTTGGAGGCATAGGATGTTACTTTTGCTTGCTTAGCCCCAAAGCTAGATGCCATATGGATATATGTATACTATTACAATACAAAATATAATAATCTGTTACAGACCTAGTCCTTGATGCTATGGACACATCGGGCGAGCAGCATCTTCAAATGGAGCACAATATTCATAAAAGAAGACTTGATTTAAATGGTGTACCTATTGAAGAGCCTAAAAAAGAAGAAATTGCAACCTCTACAATAGTAAGAAAAAAAGTGCTAGTTACCTACTGGTTATAGGCAGTCATGTTCATCATCGCCAAGAACATGAATTATTTCCATGCAAACACTAGATATACTTTAACAAATCAATAAAAATTAATATAGAGTGTCAAAGTTTGGGAGTTTGGTTCACACCTGAGTACACTTTATACTGAGTGTACCTTTTTACGACACACAGTATAACAATTGCACTATATTTTCGTAATTTTTTGTTTAATTGACAAAAGAAAAAATACCTGTCCCAATATTTTTTAATAGTGAATTAAATGTTGGAATCAATACAATTTTTCAACAATCTAAGTAGTCTACTGCAAAATTTTGTTTCTGAATAAACACAATGGCTTAATTGTTTGTACACTGCTGTAATCTTTAGTAGATAATGTCTGTTCTGTGACTGTAACAATATGTGTAATAATTAAATTTAAAATACATTACCAAATATGTTTCTTCATAGGTGCAGCAGAATAATTCTGAATTGGCAATAGTGACTTGTGGAAGTTGCTATGGGGCTGCATATAATGAATCACAGTAAGTAGGAATTTATTAGACATTACTCCGACATCATTACTGAAGACCCATTCGTATAGTGTTTTTATGGATTTTACCTTGGCTACTACCCAATAGGTTTTAGTTTTGATTGGACCCACCCAGGACAAACATTTGTGTACATAAACATCTATTTTTGTCTTCTGGCTCGATGTTACGCCGCACGCGATATCGCGCGTAGGCGTTTCACGTGTTAGCATGATTCGGATCGGGATCATGGGCCGTTGAGTGGTGTATGTATTTACAAAAAAAAACCACAATATTATGTTAGATATTTATTTTTGCTCACCAGGCACACCAATTCTCTCTACACAACCCTGTACCCACTATCATGATGCTACCATGTTAACCGAGTAAACGCAAATACCTCCAGCACAAGGGATATATTAAACTCTTAATGAACAGATTTTTATAGCTTCCAACCAACCAACTTCAAATAAAAGACCGCATTGATATCCGTCCAGTTGAAAAAGAGCTTTCGTGTGTAATTGGATATACATAAAAAACCTAGTCACGTGCGAGTCGGACTCGCGCACCGATGGGTCCATTTCTCTAAGGAACTCTCTGGGAACCCTAACAATAGCTGTGTGTGTAAGGCCGAGCACTCAGTTCATGCCTAGTAGTGAATCATAGCAATTGATAATATACTTCGGTAGATATGACATACTCATTGTACATTAGGTAAATAGTACTGGCCACTGGGAGGAATGGAAGGTAGCATATATTATATATACTAAGTAAGAACTCATAATATATGATACTATGTGAGTAGTGTTGATGTAATTAGATTATGTGTTGGAAGCATCCACCATATAAATATATACATAGCCTTAGATACACTTATTTTACTATTATTTATTTTATTATTATTACCTACTACAGTTCCTGTATCTGTGCAGTCAGCTTACAACACTTTGTCACTATTTTAAACAGAATCTACATGGTTAATATTTTGTAACTAGGTGCTGTAACACATGTGAAGATGTTAAAGAAGCATATAGATTGAGAAGATGGGCTCTACCAGAGCTGTCTACAATTGAGCAGTGTAAAAATGACGATTCTATTGAAAAAACTAATTTAGCCTTAAAAGAAGGATGCCAAATATATGGGTATATGGAAGTCAATAGGGTAGATAT
Organism: Furcula furcula; assembly: GCA_911728495.1. Lineage (NCBI taxonomy): Eukaryota > Metazoa > Arthropoda > Insecta > Lepidoptera > Notodontidae > Furcula > Furcula furcula. The sequence continues at coordinate 14,216,887 of OU452245.1, forward strand.
TACGAATAAACCATTATAAACAAGTGTTTTTATTTGATTTTACACCTATTTGATTTTATAACTATTAAATGTTGCAGGTTGGAGGAAGCTTTCATATAGCACCAGGAAAAAGTTTTACTATCAATCATGTTCACGTGCATGATGTGCAACCATATTCTTCATCTGTATTTAACACAACGCATATCATTAATCATTTATCCTTTGGAACTGAAATTGAGGGTGCTAATACTGCACCTTTGGATGGAGTAAAAGGTTTAGCAACAGAAGGTCAGTAACTATATACTAATATTAACAAAGTGGAACGTTAAGTGTCAACGACGATAATATCGTAAATCGTAGTGATATTACAAACAAATGAAACAAACACATATACGATACACTAACATTTTAAACCATATCAAAAGTACGTGCCCTAATTGAAATGATTATGCCTGTTATAAAAATAAATAATCTATTGTTTTTTTTTAAGTATTATGAAAGTGGTCTAAATTTTTCATAGTTATTTTTTTACTCTGTGAAACCGAATACTTACAGACCTATCTAATAAATAACACTTTTAGTAGGATTCCGAATTTCAATCCAACCTAATAAAAAAAGAACCTTTTTTTTTTGTTTAAGCATGTGAATGGAATACAATGCCTTTACAAAAGAATACTTTTGTACAATAGTAACGAATGTGTTTGTATTGTCTTTATTGTTTATAACATTATGCACATCATTTTAATCAGTAGGATAGCTACTTAGATCTACTTTCGATATCAGGTTGAAAATTTTAGTATATCGTTAAAACGGTATAATCCGGTTTGACGGGCCCGTTGGTCTAGTGGTTAGACACCCCGTCCGCTAACCGATGGGTCGTGGGTTCGATTCCCATCAAGTGTCTGGGTGTTATTTATCAATTTTAGTATGTATTTACAAAAAAAAGTATATATGTATTAGTATCAGTTGTCTGGTTTCCATAGTACAGGCTCTGCCTAGTTTGGGATCAGATGACCGTGTGTGGATTGTCCCAAGATATTATTATTAATCGCAGCATAATTATTCAACGCTATAATAAATGTATGTGCGATTTTAATTCAAAATGTATCTGATATATCCTAATTCTTTTTTCTAAGAAGTTATTAATGTCATTTTTACGTCTTTGAAAAGGTACCTCCTTCACCTTCCTTACTTTATTGTACTACGTACTACGCGTATGTATGTAATATTAATAAAAATGTTAGTCTATATGGCCATCTAAACAAAAGCACTAAATTTTAGACTGTATGCATGTATGTAGGTTTGTGTTACGATTTCTCGAAAACTACATATCCTATTGCGATAAAATTTTTTGTAATAGTTTGAGTATTTTTCAACTTAGGAAAGAGTACAAGTTTCATCAAAAACGGTTTAGTAGTTTAAAAGATATAGGCGTTTTATGTTTTCAGTAAGTTACTCTAACATAGGCTTTCGGGTTGCGTGTTAGTGCTGATTGATACCTACCTATCATGGTAAAATAAGTCACTAAAAAGTTTTAAATTGAAGAAAGACAGCTGGTGCTGGTGTTAGATAACATGATGTGCTAGCAAAGACTTCAATCTTACATATAATTTCTTTATTTATTGCTTTTTAGATCATTTTCTTTGAAATCGGTTTTTATTTTTCTAATAAAAATAGTTTTATTCATTAATGTGTTTTAGTTTTTGTAATCTATATTAATAAACTAGCTGTAAATTTCGCTTTCTATTCATAAAATCAAACTCGTCATAACACGATCCAACTCCATCCGACTTGATCAGATTCGGTCCGACTCTATCTGTCTAACCCAATCCGACCCGATCCAACTTAATCCGACCTAGGGATGAAAGAGACTCGAGTCCTTAAGTCGTGTATATCAAGACTCGCCTCGATTTTATACGACTCGACTCCAAAATGAGGACTTAGAGTTCGAGTTTTTATTTAAAAGGCTCAGTTGTTTTAAGTTTAGACTAAACACTAAAACAAATTGTCCTTTCTTAAAAAAAGGTAAAGGAAAATGTCACAAATTAAAAAAAAAACTTAAATTTTCCACCAACGTTTGTTACACATATCACTCACTTAAAAGGGTATATGGAAAATCAGCCCCTAAGGGGATGAAATGAGGTGTTAATATTTGTATGAAAGTTATTATTTTACGGTTCGATTGACTCAGGACATATGTACTGAAAAGGCTTTTCATATAAGACAATAGGGGAGCACAGGGATTAGTGAATCACCATATGCACGCCTCATCAAAAACAAAGCGGTAGTCCCTGACCACGCTCTTGATATCTAAGGGGGGAGGGAGATTATATAAAACAATGTCCAGAAACTTAAAATTGGATTTAGTGAAAAAAATTAAGAGCGGGCGGAGCAGCTAGTTATTAAAAAAAATCATTAAAAATTTACCTTCATTAAAAATTAATGTACTTATTCAATTCTGCTCACAATACTGAACCAGTTTCAGATTTTGCATTAAATCATTAACATGTTGTTTAGCACTATTTATTTAAGTTTATTATTTATGTTTTAGCCACTGTAGATACTAAGCAAGGTACCTACTAAAGTGTTCAAAGTTTTAATTGGAATAATAAAACCATTACATCTCATCTGGCACATTCTTCACCTTCACACTGGTGTTAAGGATAGGAGATTGCTTCCACAACAAATTTACAACATTCATACATTTAGGCACAACCGTCATATATAATTAGAGGCTTAGCTCTTGACTGGTTTTCTGACTACTTAACTGGTAGAACGCAACAAGTGAGGGTTAAGGAATTCTTAAGTAACGACGCGAAGTGCACATTCGGTGTTCCACAAGGTAGTACACTTGGACCAACACTTTTTCTAATCTACATTAATGAGCTCTGCTGTACTACCTTGCCTGGTTTAGATTTGCTTATGTTTGCCGACGACACGGTTCTACTCGTACACGGAAAAACTTGGGGTAAAGTCGAAGCTTTGGCTGAGGAATGTGTAACAGTTGTAACGCGCTGGCTAGAAAATAGTCTTCTTTCGCTTAACACCAGTAAATCGAAATATGTGTGCTTCAGCAAAACATCTGTTGGTGACCCTGGTGGTAGCATATCACTTAAGATGCATAATTTTCCATGCAATCGAGGTACACAATCGGAGCATTGTGATTGTCCAATAATATCACGTGTTAGATTTATAAAATACTTAGGCGTGCATATTGATGACAGGCTTAACTGGAGCACACATATAACGACACTAGCTGCTCGTTTACGTAAACTTATTTATGTGTTCAAAAACTTACGATCAGTAGCTGAGCCATATTTAATACTACAAACCTATAGAGCCTTATGCGAGTGTATAATAAGATACTGTATTTGTTCATGGGGAACCACTGGAAAATCTTATCTCATCACTGCAGAACGTGCACAGAGGGCTCTCCTTAAAGTGTGTCTTTTCTTACGTTATAGACACCCCACAACAGATTTATATAAGAAAGCAAATGTATTAAGTGTGAGGAAACTTTTTATATTCGAAAGCATACGACGATATCATAAAAAGATTGTCCCTAAATTACCCGTATCAACGAGACGAGTTGATTGTTGTCCGATTCCTAGGGTAAAATCTAGGTTTGCTCAAAAGCAGTTTCAAGTTGTTGTACCGCACTTGTATAACATTTTAAACAAAGAGGTCAAAGTTAAAAGTTATAGTGACAACCAACTAAAAAAACATTTAATTACATGGCTAGAAAAATTGGATTATGAAGGTGTAGAAAAAATGTTAAATGATTCTCATTTCTAATAATTGTTATTCATACTTACTTAACTAGGTATATATTTCATCTTAAATAATATAGTAAACCTTTTATATACGCAGTGGCACGACAATATTCACAACATACACACACACCCACCCACACACGCACACACACACACACATACACACACACACACATACTGCTTTGATTTCTGTTCTTTGATCAAAAAGTAGAGTAAAATTTGGATTTGTAACCTAAATTTTGTTTTTGCTTAAATTTGTAATTTTAATATGATAAAAATGGCATAATACTTAATATATCTATAAAAATTGGGAGAAGCCACTGACTCCCGACACACAGTTTATAACTAGTTCGGGAGGCTATGGATTCACATTATCTTGTGTCAATTTATTATGTCACAATAAATCATTCTTATTCTTATCTGGTAGGAACTTAAACATAATTTATCATATTCCATTAAAAAGAAAATATAAAACACAGTGTATTAGTACTAACTTATAATTTAATTAAAACAAACATGCCATAATAAAAGCTATGAACTAGTTTAAACTTTATTTACAAATTGCCTTTTTTGCACAAAAACAAACCTAGTTTAACAACGTATACCAGTCCCAATGGCCATAAAAGTACCAAATGTGCCCCCTCCTTGAAGCATTACCTTTCCTACAGAATGGACCAATTCTCTTCCTCTAGCTCCATATCTGAAACAATTGTATATTTCATTCGGTTAGTAATTATATAGCTGTACAACATTGGCTGAGTAAGCCAGTATATATTAAGTATGTATGTTTATTGTATTGTGTAGGGGTTTATTACTTGCTACGTTAGGTATACATACAGTAAGATATTAATCTAACCTCAAAGCAGTGAACCCGCCGAAAAGGCCTCCGCTTGCCATTCCAACACAAAACCCAATCATAAATCCCATTTTCATTTTATCGAAACAAGTCGGTCCTTGACTCTGATATATTCCGCCAGGCACAGGCATTTTTAATTAAAATATTTATTTTGACCGAAAACCTATTCGTAGCTAGAATTAATCCTTTTCTGTACTTTTGACAGTTGACATTCTTGTCAGGGTTGCCAACCGTTTGAGAAGTTTCCTCCCAAACTCAAGTAAATCAAAATACCCCCTAAAACATTTTAGTAGAGTAAAATGTAAATTGTGCAACATTCCAACTGAGAGAATATAGTGAAGTTTATTTTTAACACTATAACAAATATAGCTACTACAATCCGTTTTATAAATAAATTTTATAGGTATTACTATGCGTTTCAAATGTAACTGTCAAACAAGACGTCATTTCGTTTCGCTTCGCAGAGGTGATGTGTAGGGTGTGCAAAAAAAGCACAAACTACCTTTATTTTTCTAATGACAAATTAAATCACATAGTCATCACTAAAATTTGAATGTGCGTCACTGCTATCGCCCGATCAGTCAGATAGAACATAGCTTAGAGCTAATAAACAAACAAAATATTTTCTAATGACAAATTAAATTAAATCCTCTACGCAGCTCTTATCTGGCAGAAATTAAAGCTACATTAGCATAATTCAGCCATATTAATAAATAAAATGAAAGGGTCGTCATAATTATCTTCTTATAATTCGATTCCCGCACATTGTTGCTCTAATCGTTTTCTACGGTTAATTTCTCTTTTCTCGTCATCAACTAAATGTACGCTGCTACATGTACTTATTAAAAATGTTTTCATCAAAAATAGATAGCAAAACATTAATTAAAATAAATAATAAAAGCCTGGTCATGATTTGATTTCTTGTGTTTATTTTGCTGCAAAAAGCGTAAACAACGAGTGAAGTTGTCCGTAATCGCGATGACATTCTTATATGAAACGCATAGTAAATGTTTTAAGTATTGACCGAAAGAAGATTCGGTTTTGTTTTTGACAGAAAATCTAACGAATTATCGCGCATTCGTGCGTGAATTACGCGCGTCGCTCGCTCGGTTACTTCGTGTCTCGTGTGTCATTCGCCATCTGCCTGCAGCTGACAGATCGCTGGCCGGTCCGGCGTGGTAGTATTGTGAGTTTATGTGTTATTTCAAATAACACTTACCTAATATTTGTTTTTGTTATTACTTTTATCTAACCTTTGATTATATATACGTCTAGATAGCGTGTTCGATGTTCAAACACTTGACAATATCAAGTATACCAAAACATCAAATTGGTATACTTGGTTGTTTAGTATCACTTGAACTCTACCGATGGTTTGTGCTCGCAAAAAAAAAACTTTTTGCCGAATTGTGTAATCAAATCGTGAAAATATTAACTAAGTAAAATTAATAAAGATGCTAACTTAATTTTCCATTCATAAATCTTAAGATTCTGTGAGGGATTATTATAAAAACTCGATTGTTTTTTACGACAATTTGTACATTGTCCGACTAGACTGGTGTGGCTAGGTAATAATGGGGGAATATATCTTAAGTCTAGGGTAATTTTTCTTTTGACAAAAATGAATTCAATGAAACTTAATACGTGACCAAAACATGAAATAAATCAATTATAATAATTTTAATTTATTTTTTTGATAAATTAATTACTTTTATATAGGTAAGTACTTAGAAGTATTTTTTCTTCCTGGTCATGAGGCAAATAAGACATTCACCTGATGGTAAGGGACACGCCATTTAATTTAATTTAATTTCAATTCAATTCAATTCTTTTCAAATCAAATCAGATCAAATCAAAACAAATCAAATCAGATCAGATCAGATCAGATCAAATCAAATCTTTTATTTTCATTTCATTTCGTTTCATTTCATTTCATTTTATTTTATTTTATTTCGATAACGGCTATTTATGGGAAAAATATTTATAACTGGAGATCCCCAAACACGCACACAACCACAGATGACGCGAGTGTACAACGAGGCCTGCACGCACACACGAATAATGAGGTTGTTATGCTTATTAACGTAACGTTACAAGACTAATAGGTATCTAGACGTATATATAATCAAAGTATCTAACATATTATATTGGTATATCATCATCATAAGCCGGAAGACGTCCACTGCTGAACATAGGCCTCCCCTATAGGCCTTAGAATGCCACAATGACCGACAATTGGCTGTTACCTGCGACGCGCACAATGTCGTCTATTCACCTAGTGGGAGGCCTGCCTATTGGTCTATAATATGCATTATTTTTTTGTCGTTGAGTTATCACTTCGATTTATGACTAATGAGAATTATGTGAAAAAGTTCGGCCGAAACTGAAACAGACAACGAAGATTCTATTCAGGTTTCAATAGTAGGTGCTGTTTCGGCCGGACACTAGTTTTAAGTATTTATACAATACTGATAAAAATACCAGATATTTTTTCCCTAAAGTAAGGGGAAAAATCTCAAAGTTGGTAGCCCTGTCTAGTCTATTTTTTTTTAATGGCAATTTAAAAAAAACTAGTAGATTGTATCAAATTGACAAGTGACATATATTTCTTTGACTGACAAAGTCAACTTAGCAGTATTTTATTTCAATAAAATAACGTTACAATAAATAACGTTAAAAAATTGATCGTTATAACCATTAAAATTTATATCTATGGTTATAACAACTATGGTTATAACGTAATAATAATTATCGTTATAATAAATTAACTTAGAATTAATTAATATATAATCCATAGATATAGAATTATTCACTACATTCCTTAGAGTAAGTACCAAAGGAGAGACCATGACGCGCTAACCCCTCTGCTAAAATTTTGGTCATATGGTCAGGTCGTTTTATAAAAACTAGTTCACGGGCGATTTTTGTCCAGTCCGTATCAGGTCGTCATGCATTATACAGCTCCGTGAAAATGGATGTTTGAGCAATATTTGACTGTTTAAATCGATTAGGTACCATAAATCGGCGAGAGAATGGAGTTTCCTATCACCTATTTTTTACGAATATGTTAGTATAAAAAAATAGAAACCAAATATTGTTATCTCTGAATCAAAATTTCGCGCCATGTTTTATCCTAGTTACAGCCTTTGATTATATATACGTCTAGATACCTATTAGTCTTGTAACGTTACGTTAATAAGCATCGCAACCTCATTATTCGTGTGTGCGTGCAGGCCTCGTTGTACACTCGCGTCATCTGTGGTTGTGTGCGTGTTTGGGGATCTCCAGTTATAAATATTTTTCCCATAAATAGCGATAGCGTTGTGGGCTATGCATTGATATGTACTGTGTAAATGTGTAATTCCTTTTTTCTGTAAAATATAATGTATAGCTGTTAGTTGTCTAAATAGGATAGAATGGAATGGAAAAAATGGAATGGAATGGAATAGAATACGATGGAATACGATGAAATACGATAAAATACAATAAAAAACAACAAAATTAAAAGAAAAAATACAATAAAATACACAAAATTCAATAAAATGCAATAAAATACAATAAAATAAAATGGCGTGTCCCTTACCATCAGGTGAACGTCTTATTTGCCTCATGACCTAATAAACCTAATAATACTTCTAAGTAAGTACTTACCTATATAAAAGTAATTAATTTATCAAAAAAATAATTAAAATTATTTTATAATGATTTCTGATACGCGAATATTACACATTGAAATGAAACTAATTTTACGGATTATATCGCGGTTTATTTTTGATTTTAATTTCCCGACGTTTCGAATACTTTACAGCATTCATGGTCACGGGCGGACTGAGGTGGTAGCTGTCCATATGTCATAGTTGTCTTTGGGTACCCTCAGGTCTTCTAATTATTATTGTTAGTCCGATCTACGCAGAAAGAGCTTACAGTATCTTGAGGTCTTGCAGTGGAATGCTTGTCTTTGGATTTGACTATGTTTATCACGGGATCCCAAGCTGGTGGTAGCACCCAGCCATCTTCTCTATTGAAATTTGGATGTTTTTTAATTTCAATAGCCTCACGAATCATCCTTGGTAGGTAGCGCTGTTCTTTTGCGAGGATTTGTGGTTTGTCAAATCTAATATAATGGCGGGTGCGATCCTGAACATGTTCACAGACTGCAGACTTCGTATAGCGTCGATGTTTAACGTCAGCTATATGTTCTTTTACACGGGTTTTTACCGATCTTTTTGTTTGCCCAATGTATGAGAGCCCACAGTCACAATCCAGTTTGTATACTCCTGCATCTTGTAGAGGTATATGGCACTTGACTGATGGTAAAAACTGACTAATCTTCTTTGGTGGCTTAAAAAATGTTTTAATTGAAGTTCGCTCTAAGATATAGCCAATCTTGTCTGTTACCCCTCTAACATATGGCAATACAGCAGGCATACGTTCGACTGTGGATGGCTTGACACGTTCACAAAAAAAAAGGAAGATGCAGAGGGTTTACGTCAAGATATCTCTTCCGTGTTACGACGAAGTTCCGTACCCAAATTAAATCTTCCAAAACAACAATTTATAGCTCTAAGAACTTGCGTACCAGACCCGAAATCACTATTCTACGCGCCGACAAAGGAAACGCAACCGTGGTAATGGATACGTCAGATTACAATGCCAAAATGCAAGAGCTATTATCGGATCAAAGTACATATAAAAAGGTAAAATCAGACCCAACCAACAACACACATAAAGCAACTAGTGATGTAATAAAGAAACATTCCGAGGCATTGAATCTAGACGTCAAATCGTTGTTACCTTCTTGTCCGAAACCACCAAAACTTTATGGGTTGCCTAAAATACACAAACCGAATGTCCCGCTACGTCCAATTGTGAGCCAGATCGATTCACCAACATATAGACTGGCTCAACACGTAGCAAAAGTTCTTTCACCACTAAGAGGGCAAACAGAAGCTTACACTAGGGATTCTTACCATTTTGTTAGTGAGATTAAAGATCTATGTCTTACTAACAATGAAACAATGGTCAGTTTTGATGTCCAGTCGTTATTTACATGCCTACCAGTAGAAGACTGCATCTCAATTGTAACAAGAAAGCTAGCAGAGAAAAACATACCAGTAGGATATGCAGAACTATTAAGACACTGCCTTACATCTGGCTAGCTATTGTGGAAAGAGGAGTTCTACAAGCAAGTAGATGGTGTGACGATGGGCTCACCAGTATCTCCCATTGTTGCCGATATATTTATGGAGGACTTTGAGGAGACGGCCCTTAATACTGCACCTGTTAAGCCACGATTCTACAAGCGGTACGTAGACGATACTTTCACAATATTACCATCAGATAAAGTAACTGCTTTCCTAGATCACCTTAACTCCATAAACACTAAAATCCAATTTACAATGGAGTTGGAATCAAATAACTCTCTAGCATTCTTAGATGTCTTAGTAATCCGTAATCCCAATAACACCTTGAGTCATACTGTGTATAGGAAAAAGACCCATACAGATAGATATCTAAACGGCGAATCTCATCATCCCCCAACACAGTTAGCTACTGTAGGTAAATCGTTGTTTCAGAGAGCACACGGGATCTGTGACGAGGAACATCTTGGTGCCGAGCTTCAACATGTTAAGCAGGTCCTGCATGATAACAAGCTCCGAGTTCCGCGCCGCCGTCACTGTGAACGTGTCAAGCCATCCACAGTCGAACGTATGCCTGCTGTATTGCCATATGTTAGAGGGGTAACAGACAAGATTGGCTATATCTTAAAGCGAGCTTCAATTAAAACATTTTTTAAGCCACCAAAGAAGATTAGTCAGTTTTTACCATCAGTCAAGTGCCATATACCTCTACAAGATGCAGGAGTATACAAACTGGATTGTGACTGTGGGCTCTCATACATTGGGCAAACAAAAAGATCGGTAAAAACCCGTGTAAAAGAACATATAGCTGACGTTAAACATCGACGCTATACGAAGTCTGCAGTCTGTGAACATGTTCAGGATCGCACCCGCCATTATATTAGATTTGACAAACCACAAATCCTCGCAAAAGAACAGCGCTACCTACCAAGGATGATTTGTGAGGCTATTGAAATTAAAAAACATCCAAATTTCAATAGAGAAGATGGCTGGGTGCTACCACCAGCTTGGGATCCCGTGATAAACATAGTCAAATCCAAAGACAAGCATTCCACTGCAAGACCTCAAGATACTGTAAGCTCTTTCTGCGTAGATCGGACTAACAATAATAATTAGAAGACCTGAGGGTACCCAAAGACAACTATGACATATGGACAGCTACCACCTCAGTCCGCCCGTGACCATGAATGCTGTAAAGTATTCGAAACGTCGGGAAATTAAAATCAAAAATAAACCGCGATATAATCCGTAAAATTAGTTTCATTTCAATGTAAAATTATTTTAATTGATTTATTTAATGTTTTGGTCACTATCTACGTATTACGTCTAGGTATTACATTTCATTGAATTCATTTTTGTTAAAAGAAAAGTTACCCCAGACTTAAGATATATTCCCCCATTATTACTTAGCAACACCAGTCTAGTCGGACAATGTACAAATTGTATTTACAAAAAAAAGTATATATGTATTAGTATCAGTTGTCTGGTTTCCATAGTACAGGCTCTGCCTAGTTTGGGATCAGATGACCGTGTGTGAATTGTCCCAGGATATTATTATTATTATTCCATTCTTTGAACCCGTTCATTATTTATCGGTCTTTGCACGCACCACATCACTACAATTTACGTCTGTGGACGTGCAATAAAATGTGTAGGAACGATGAATTCTTTATTTGTGTGCGTATCTTTTTTAATGTGTTGCGATTTTATTATAGTGTGTGTTCATAGAAACATGAAGAGTTTACATTAGACATTTGCAAGAGTGTGGGTGAAATTGTATCTTGTGTGTTTCCTTCGCCTCCCGTACCCCGCAAAAGTGCCACGAAAAAATTGTTAGGGGAATCGACGCGATAATATCTCCTTTGGTACTTACTCTGAGTAGAGAACAGTGTCGTAGGGAAAAAACGATTATGTCAATATTACGAAGGAATTTGCTAAACGGTGCTTAGTAGAAGTCTCATTATTTTTGCTAATCGTTGAAACGATTTCGAAGAAAATGCAGAAAGTATAAAAAACCCCTACATTTTTAACCGGCTTCAAAAAGAAGGTTCTCTATTCGACGCGTATGTATGTAATATTGATAAAAATGCGTAATATTAATATGTATATGTTAGTCTATGTGGGCTTCTAAACATATTTACCAAATTTTATGAGTGTATGTATGTATGTAGGTATGTATATATGTATGTAGGTTTGTCCACGGATTTCTCAGAAACTACAAGTCCGATTTTGAAAATTCTTTTTGCAATAGTTAGAGTATTTTTCAACTTAGGGTAGAGTACAAGTTTCATCAAAATCGGTCCAGTAGTTTAAGAGATATAAACTTTTTATGTTTTCAGTAAGTTACTGTAACGTAGAAGTTCGAGTTGCGTGATAGTGCAGATACCTATTTTGGTAAAATAAGTCACTAAAAAGTGTTTAAATAAACTATTAAAAAAAAAAAACCGACTTCAAAGTAAATTATCTAAAAAGCATAAAATAACGAAAATATATTGAAGTCGGTGTCAGCTGGTGCTAGTGTTAGTTAACATGATGTGCTAGCACCGACTTCAATATATTTTCGTTATTTTATGCTTTTTAGATAATTTACTTTGAAGTCGGTTTTTTTTTTTAAATAGTTTATTGAACTTTACGACCTACGGGACTTAAATGCCATGGCCGCGCGGTCGACCAATGGAGAACCGCGCGGCCACGCCGTCCTCTTTAACGGTGCTTAGTAGAGGTCTCATTCTTTTTGCTAATCGCTGATACGATTTCGAAGAAAATGCAGACAGTATAAAAAAAACCCTCAAATGGACTTTACGACCTACGGTAGGTACTTAAATCTCTTCGTGTTAAAACGTCTATAATTTAAGAAAAGGCAATTAATGCATGATCCTTAGATCATATAGTCTAAGGCATGATTGCTTACCTCAGATTCATCGGTACTGAGCTAACGTAAGTTAAGTACTTTTGTTAATACAGTAGGTACCTACATATGTAACTGGTACCTAAGATCTTTAGTTCTCTAATATTCAACTTGATATCATGGTGTGTAATAAAATAATTTAGACGAGACGTTTCGTGTTAAATATTATTTATAAAGCAAGTTAGAAGAAGGGTGACCAAGGTTTGTGGTGGTTAATGTATTTATTTATCAGAAATACAAAAGTGTCAATCTCGTGATGATCAAGAAGGCAGGTAGCTAATTAACACAAAATTATTATTCGTTCGTAAACACGTTGTTCAAGTAACCCCTTATTTTTAAGCTGTCTACGGTAAGAGTGTCAAGCTACATTATTATCTTGATCTACTTGACCGATTTAGACAAATTTTGCACCAACTCGTCAGTACAGATAATATCTACCTACCTACCAGTACCAGTTGGTAGGTATTGACAGTATACATTGAAGTATCACTGCATAAATTACACTCGTATGAATCCAACCGCTTTTCCGTGATGCCAGAACAAATATGTAGACAGATGTTTTAGAATAGTCGATTTGTGTTCTATTACGTAGTATTTTAGCGTCCCTAACTTAAGTACTTATATTGAAAAAAAATTTGTTAGGTACAGATTTTTCGATCTCTACTCTTTTGTTATAGTCTACTAAGTAGGTTTAAAAATTGTTTTGTTTAGAAGCCCATGTCATTAGACGACTACCATTATGCGAATATTTCGCATTTTATTAGTATTACATAGATTACATACAAACGCGTCGAATATAGAACCTCCTTATTGAAGTTCCTTAAAAAGAAACTTCTGGAGAAAGAGGCACCACCTGGTAGATAAACACCTCAGATGAAACATTTTCGAAAAAATTAACTTCGTATAATGATGAGCAACTGAGCCTTTATAAATACTACTTTTCATCATCTAAATAAGATACATACCTACTACCATAAAATATAGTATGTTAGTAAGTATATTTAATACAGGCAGGTTAGGACAATAAAGGCCAATTATTATTTCTTTATTGCAGGCAATATATAACAAAAGGTAGGGATCTGAGTGGAAAGTTAGTTAATCCAAGCGTTAGATAAACATTAAGTCGTTCCTGATACTTCGCTTGACCTCTTCGGTCGTGTCAGGCTTCCGTCCCATCGGATTGTGAATAAAAGAAGAAATACTGCATTAATGTCTGCGAAAGCACTTGTGCTCTATAATGACCGCGTGACTGATTTCAGAAAGACTGACCGCTGTGGCCGTATCGGTCAGGAGGACATTATTAATAATACCGTGTCATGTAATAAAAGGGCGCAATACCAACCTCGTGTACTTGAGCTATGATTTATTTATTTTTCCGTTAACAATTTTCTTCATCAAGATTTTTTTTAATAAGTACATTCTTTCTTCCTCAGGTGCTGTGATGTTTCAATATTATTTAAAAATAGTACCAACAATGTACGTAAAATTGGATCGTACCATTCTGAACACAAACCAGTTTTCAGTCACAAGACATCAAAAATCCGTTTCAAATATAAATGCTGAATCGGGAATGCCTGGAGCTTTTTTTAGTTATGAACTTTCTCCTCTAATGGTGAAATACACGGAAAAGGAAAGGTAATTAACACACAATTACTTAAATTAATAATAATTAATTTATTACATTTCCTCCATAAATAGTTTCAAGAGAAAATATAAAATAACATTTTTCAAATGTTCATAATAATGATAACAGTAATTATAGGCTTATCACTTATCAGTTGTTCCAATTGCTTGTCCGTAAATTAAAAAATAAAGTTGATCGATCGATCCTTGGTTTAGAATAATTCCTGCTGGAACAACGTTACTCCAGCAAGATTAGTTTTTCCACTTTATTTCCAAAACGAAAGTATTTTTTAATGGCATACATTTACAGCAGATTATGCTTTAATTACTAGCTGAACTCAATTTTCCTGCTAGGGTAATGCAATCTATAAAGACCACTTTCGGTGAATCATGATATGAGTAAGTTACGGTATCTTTTTGCCAGCATTAACACCAAATATGAATCTGCTACTAGATGAATTGAGTATGATTTACCTAAAATTTGTTGCCAGTTTACGAAAATCACAGGAAATGCGAGGGATCTGCTGGGAATGCAGAATACGAATTCCTTTTAGATGAAATGCTTAATGTGACCTATTTAGGTCCTTGAATATTAATTATTATACAGCCCTATCGGGTAATTTTTTCCTTCTTAGTGCAGTAATTATAGAAGCATCTTTTTAACACGTTTTATTCGGAAAATTATTTGTCACTTACTTTATTTGTTTTTTATTTCAGATCTGTTGGTCATTTTGCAACAAATATTTGTGCTATAATTGGAGGAGTTTTCACAGTAGCAGGAATTCTTGATACACTTTTGTATCATTCATTGAATGCATTCCATAATAAATTACTTTTAGGTAAAACTGGCTAAGATTACAAGGTTTTTAGAAACATGTTAAAGTCACTGACTGTACATTTAGCGAATTTTTGACAAAACTCTGAATCTGTACCCTCAGCTAAAGACATTATAGAAACATAATTCTCCTTTTTTGGATCATACTGAGAACGACCCAACTTTTCTAGAAATAAATGCCTTTGCTTTAATTTAAAACTTCTACAAAATAATATTCCTGGGTTTGCCAATATGGTTGTATGACTTATTTTCATTGTGTTGTGAACATAATTAAATGTTTCTAGTAGAGATTTCTGGCCTGAAATATAAAAAATAATGTTAGTAGTATTTGATATTAAATGTGGCACACATTCGAATCCTCAACATTATTGTAAAACAAGTCTTACTGCCTCAAGAGTCCGTTATTCAGATAATTAGACCTGTGCACACCGTGTTTTTTAACGCGCCGTCGACGTGCGTTTATAGGAATACAAAGGCGCGTGTTTATCGTTACAATCGAAAACAAACTGATAGTTGAAAAGAAAAACGAGATCGTGAAACTCGGGTCGACGGCGCGTTTATAAAACGCGGTGTTTAGGCCCTTAGATTAGATTTTGTATTGAAATCTATCGAAATAATAACTAACGGACAGTGCAGTTCAAAATTCAGTCATGCATGGTTTTTGAATAGAGTATAATGTGTTTGAATTTTAACCTATTTATTTAATAACATAGTGTTATCTGATTAATTTTAGCCACATTATTAGGCATCTGCAAGTTTATATTGACGTAAAAAGGCAAAGCCATCGATACAATATTTATACTAGATAAATAGTCACTAACAAAAGGATTGAGTGACACCCTCTAAAAAAATCTAATAGTCATTTAATAAAAGTTCTAAAACAATAATTGTAAAACCAAACTCGCAATTGGTAAAAAGCTAAACAAGATATATCCAATATAATGTGCTCACTCAGTTCTCACAGACGACCAGGCAGATCTAAAGTTTAGGTATTGTACATAAAAAAAATAAGTAAAATATTTGAGTACTCGGTTCTAGTAAAACCTTTGTAAAGTTGCGGTCTTTAATTACAGATCGCCTAGTGCCGTATTTAAAATTTACAAATAATTAGGTTACCTCAATCCTTTTTTATGACCTAATTTCCTGCAAACCAAATATAGAATTAATTTCATTAAACGTCCAGTTTTGTAAAATACAAATCGAACCATGATAGTTGTAGGTAGATATTTAAATAAAATCGATTTATGCTCACTCAATCCGTAAGGTTTTGGGAACTTAAAAATCATTCATAATATATTTAGCTTTATAAGCATTTAAAATGTAATTAAGTACCTACACATTTTGGATTTTATTGTTTATTTTACGAGATATACTGTTTTGTTAGCATGAAAATTAAAATATTTTGGAAATACAAAAATATATTCAAGAAGAAAGAAATTTTAAATCAATACACAGTAGGGACACTGGCATCGTAAATATAATTCGTTCGGCCTGTAGCTTACCTTATGGTAGACTAGTAGCAAAGGAGGAACATTATTATTTTATGTTTTAGTGATATCTTACTGATTTCTATGATTTAAAAGAATACTATAAAATTAATAATCGAAAATAGATCATCCATCTAAAAAAATACTGTTTCTATGCGTATTAGGCCAGTTTTTAGACGCGAGTAAATCATTTTGACACGTCCTGACGGAAGAAGTGGTCGAATCGGTCTAATTTGAAATATAAACGCCCGTCTCCGTGTCAATATTTCTGTGATTATTTTTCGAGCCATCACTCTTATGGTGGAAACGGAACGGTGGAACGTGAAACACACGTATGGTGTATCGGGTCGTGACGGGTCAGAAACATATCGGTTTCATACATTTAGTATGGTTAGAGCTTAGACTATAGAATACATAGACCACGCGCACGGAACAAATAAGTGACGCCGGTTTGACCTTGCCGGTGTGTGCGTAAGCTGCGATTTCAGTGTACGGATACAATTACCTGTGTGTGCGTAGAGTTACCAGTACCTGAAATAATCTCCCGAGTATTTTTCTTTATCTTATGGACTTTCAAACTTTGACTTATTGATACTAATGATTATTATTATAATTTATAAAATAAACTATTTTTAGAAATATAAAAACGACTAAAGAAAATTATCTAAAAAGTAATTAACGAAAATATATTGAAGTCGCCCCGAAGTATTGTGTGCTAATTAACACCAGCAGTAGCAAAATGAGGAGAGGTGTTTTAAATTTGTCGCATATGCCTGGCTGTGGATAACCCGCAAACGACTGTTATAGACGAATTTGAATTTTTAACCGACTTCAAAAAAGGGAAGAGGTTCTCAATTCGATGACTTTGATAGTTCAATCTGTAAGAATTCGAAATCAAAATTGTTAGGCATAGGCCTCATGGGGGCTATGATCGTAACGCGGCATCCACTGAGAAGATCCGGCAAGAAACTTAGCTTGTATTTTTTCAATAACAAATATATTTTTTGGTTTTATTGACAAATGAAAAAATACTTGTTCAATATTTTTTGATAACCTAAATGGAAATAAATAGATTTTTTTAGTCATCTAGCCTATTGACAATTCTGTGGAGACGCGTAAAGTAATAAAGGCGCACAGCCCACATCAAACACAAATAATAGTAGAAAATAATTCGAACTTGATATTTTTGAGATAAAATGTTTAGGCGTGATTGACTGCTGTCACAGGAATCAAGCTATATTTTACCGGGTATAAAGATCTCTTCCAGACAGCCTTAGGGTACGGGACAGAATTTTGAAGGGCAGGTGTCAATCAAATATATACATAATTAATACTTACGCCATTGAATCATCCAATCACTTATTACCACCATAACACCCACACTCACGCACCCTCCCACTCACCCACACACACTCACGCACACACACACACACACACACACACACAAACGTGTGCGCGCTTTTTTGTAATGTGTGTCTATGCAATAAATATAATAAATATAAAATATAATAATATGTATTTGATTATAACATTATGTAGAAATTATAAATATACATATACAAAACAAATTAAATTAATTGTATTATAAAACTTCAAGCTTTAATTTCTAGCTTGAATTGTTTTTTTTTACCGCTCATAACTTGTTTAAAACTATTAACACCTATGTTCACTCATCCCTTGAATTATCGAAATAGGAATTGCAGTTCCTGAAAAATACGTTGGCAAACAGACATACATACAACCATTTACAGTACATTTGTTTTGATGCCCACATGGACTAACATTACGCTAATATTACGCAATTTTATTAATATAACATACATACGCATTGAATACAGAACCCCCTTTTTTTGAAGTCGGTTAAAAACTTTAAAAGTAATCTATTAATATTTAGTTCCTAATATCAAATAAGTTACCCACAAAAGATGTGATATTTTATGGGAGAAAAATTTGTGCAGTATTACAACACCGTATGACTTTGGTGAGGTTTTGTGTTCCGAATTTGTGGGATCAAAAAGTTCACAAAACTAATTAGAAATCTGTTATTTTTAGACATTTACCTATGAAATGATAATCCAGTATTCTTTCTTAATTTATCTGATGTGTTTTTACAATATTTTACCACACAGTACGGCATAGTTTCGATGTTTTTTTTTGCTGTGATCAGACGTGCGCTCCCGATCGTGGCTCGCGATCACTGCGGGTCGAATCATAGCACTTTGTGTTTTCATATTCCTCGTGCCCGGCGTCATTTGTTAGTTCCGCGCGTCATATCTATTTCTTTTATATGATCTAAGGGTTAGAGACACATTATTAGGGTGGGTGGTACGTGTCGTAGCACAACGCGCTAAATATATGAAACCGACGCGTCATGACACAACACGGCAGCATAATGTTTTTCCGTCTTTAATCTAGTATAATTATCATATCGATGGGCAAAGGTTAAGTGCATTTTTAGAACAATTACATTATTGAGTGGATTCATATATCACTGCACATGTTAAAAATTAACTGTCAATTTCTTCAGTCACTTTCATACCTGTTTCATTAACTAAATCGTATAAAATACTAAAAAAAACTGATTTTAATTTCTATTTATATATTTTTTTCTGATAATGTGGCCCCAGGAGTAAATATAATTGGTTTTTAATCTGGAAATCTATAAAAGTTGTAAAGCTTAAGGGCAATTTCCTAATCCTAATGTACTATCGCGGACATGAACGGTGTTATCAATCAAAATCGTTTGAACGACGGCGACGTTACATGGGCTTACCCCGTCTGCACGTATTTTGGGCCGGCTCGTGCAAGCAGTTATCGTCCTAAAGGTGATACACCGCTTGTGACCGCGAGAGTACATAATAACGGGACACGGAGAGAAAAGAAATAAAAATCCACTGAAAGGAAACATTCTTTTCTGCATAATATATGTATTCATAATATATGTGAAATGTATAATATAGGTATTTTTATTAGTGTAAATAGTCTCACATATTAACTACCCCACTTTTTGTATTCCATGCAATCTTCTTTCTATACCAAGGTTGCCTGGAAGAAATCGCAGATAGCGTTAAGGCCGCCTTTGTACAAATTTCTTCAATTCCTTTTTAAGTTTATTTATGCGTGTACAGTAAAAAGTTTTAATAAATAAATAAATTCTTTCATTTTTTAAAATAATAATAACATTCAACATTAAAAGTAAGCTTGCCTGAGACGGAATTAAACCAACTAATAATTATAAAAACAAACGGCTACTATTTTATTGAACTTATTGATAGGGTAAATTAATAAGTAAAAATCTCTCGAATAAATATTGTATCTTACATTTAAAGATCTTAAAATCTTACAATTTTTATACATATACAAACGATATTAAGATCTGAAAAAGTACAATCAGTGGTTTATCGCTAAGTAGCGACAACTCTCTACCGGACAACTGTTTGGCACTGAAAATGTCTTAAAAAAGACGGTGGAGTCCTAAAGAAATGATATTATCGACAGACACAAATGTTATCTAAACCTAAGAGAAAGGAGGAACGGAAGAACATTTATGCCAACCTTAATATCAGGTAAGCTTTTTTTAATAAATATTTGAATAGGGGAATAAATATTATTTAAAAAAAAGTAAAAGAATGTTTCCTTTCAGTGAATTTTTATATGTTTAATATTTAATGTACTACTTCCCTCAGTGACCTGTTCGTTTGTTCCATCCTGTATTATAAGTATCCATGAAGTGAATAATAGTGATGTTTCATTTACTATATAAATGAAGGATTAGCTACTTACTTATCATTAAAATTTTTGGTTTATTTAAAACTGTTTCTTTTATTTCTTTGTCTTCAAACCCCATTTCTTCTTTAAGAACAAACAAGTTGCTTTTGATATGATGTAAATTATATGTAATTAATTTAGGTCGTTTAGTTGCAATTTCTCTTAATTCTGTTCCATTCAGGTCTAAACATTCTTGAAAATAGCCTAACCTTCTATCAATCCGAACAGTGCTGAAAATTAAATAAACATTTATTATTAGATTGATTGTTTTTTTTTTCATATAAAGTAATATAACAATATAGAGCATACTACTTAGGTAGGTACCAAATGAGAGGATTAATAAATCCTGATTAGAAAAAGATGGTGATGTGGCTTCATGAGTTACGGGGTGAAGCAGGTCTTTTAAATAGATACCAACCTAGCAACCTACCAACCTATTGTAAAGAAATGCTATATTTCAAATATGCGATTATTGATTATTATTATTGTAATTTAATATACTTAGGGTAGTTATAATTATCGTTGGTTCGGTTCCCACCAGGTATCTGGGTGATTTATCTATATAAGTATGTATTTACAAAAAAAAAGTATATATGTATTAATATCAGTTGTCTGGTTTCCATAGTACAGGCTCTGCCTACTTTGGGATCAGATGACCGTGTGTGAATTGTCCCAGGATATTATTATTATTATAATTAAACATATAATTTAGGCTAGATTACGGCCCGCAGGGTAAATCAGAAGTGACTATGCGGCCCGTAGGGTAAAGTAGAAGCGACTATGTGGCCCGGGGGAAAAAATGGTTCGAGTACGGCTGCACTATGGGGTTCAAGAAGTGAGTCGCTTTTTGATCCCCATAAAGCTCAGTACAGTAACATTGAAATATTACAACTAAATACACATTATTTAGAAATCACCACCATAAAAGAGAGAGAAAAGTTCTGTGGGGGCTACAAACAATGTGTTGAGCAGGGCTTCCCAAGCAAGGAGTCACGCTCACCCCCCCCCCCCCCCCCCTTGGGGAAGAGAGCGCACTGAAAGTAATTTTTTTTTATTTCAAATAGGCTTAATGCTAGCACTTTTGAATGGTCAATTTTTTAAAAGCTACCACCGGATCACAACGCGGCCTGTGAAGATCTGGCAAGAAACTCAGCGGGCTTGTCATTTTTTCACTTTTTTATAAACATAGTTTGTCTTGTTACAATTGGATCAACATTAGTGATAGTGTGTCCTGCCGTTCGAAACATAAAACAAGGGAGAGAAGAATAAAACAATCAATTACGACATAATTACAACAAACTAATAGGCCAAAGGGATATAGTAGTCGGACCAGTCCCCCCTGTCACGTAGTGGCGTTTTTGTAGGTCGATGACGATGACGTCTGATACAATCGTCTCAGCATAAATTTGAGCGTTGAGGTTGCCTCTGATCCAAATCAACTCAGTTCTTCCGCCGATCCAAATACCCGCCCATACCATGATGGTTCCACCACTATAAGGATGGACTTCCTGGCAGGATTTTAATCGCTGTTGGCGTCCAGGGGTTCTCCAGTGTCGTATACGTCTTGTATCCGGTCTCATACCAAAACGAGACTCATCAGAAAAGCACACGAAACGCCATTGTTCTTCTGCCCAATTTCTGTGTTCAAGAGCCCATTGATATCGAATCCTACGATTGTGCATTGCTATAGGTGGTACCCGTAACGCTCAAATTTATGCTGAGACGATTGTATCAGACGTCATCGTTCCTCTACAAGTGCAAATCGGTCCCTTATTTCAGTTAATGCATGATAATGCACGACCGCACACCGCAAGAGTTGTAAGACAGACTCTCGCCGCAGCTAACATCAATGTCCTGCCCTGGCCTGCTCAGTCGCCAGACTTGAACCCGATTGAGCATGCATGGGATATGCTACAGAGAAGAGCTCTGCCGAATATGGAGGGTATCCAGTCGCAAGAAGACCTTTTTTTGTTGTTGCAACGAACATGGGCGGCCATTCCACAGCGTGATTTGGATGAACTCATTTTGAGTATGCCAAACCGATGTTCTTGTGTTGTTAGTGTTCGCTGTAGAAACACGGATTATTAATTGTTTAAGTTACCCAATAAAATTTTAAAGAAAACTGTTATTTCAGTCTTTTTTTCGAACTTTTGTGTTAGTGGTTCAAATGTCAAAAATCCCTTTATTAGGAAAATGGCAAATTTCTTTATTAATGCAAAGGTGACTTGGTTTATCGTTACTGTGACAAACGAAAACACTTTATTTGATGAATCCTTAAAGAAAATTTTAATTAATATCAATCAGGAGAAAAGTTATTGCAAAAATATATGTTGATCCCTAGACACTTTTGATGTGTGTATTTTACATAGTATACATTGACATATTAAACGAATATTTATTGACAATACTGTTTTTCTTCACAGTAATATAGTTACCATAGCAACTAGACACTTCTTTTTTAGAGTTCTTTTAATTACAAAGCAGGTTTTATTCCAACACTTTTCCTAATTAATTTGAACTAGTAGTTGCTTGGTGCAGTCCAATCTTGTTGGATAATTCTCTATGGCGCGGACTTGGAACTGGCTTCGTAAGAATATCTGCGAGCTGCTCCGTTGAACAGGTCTTAACAACTGTTAGAGTATTTTCTTGTACCATTTCACGCACAAAGAAATGTCTCACGCGAATGTGTTTGGTCCGCTTATGGAATTCGGGATTGTGCGCTAGTTTGATTGCAGCTTCGTTGTCAACTCTTAAATATGGCACATCTTCCATATCTGTCAGCTTCTCAAAAATTCTTTGGAGCCATACAAGTTCCCTTGCTGCTTCACTTGCTGCAACAATTTCAGCTTCCGTAGTAGATATTGCTACTGAAGTTTGACGTTGGCTCAACCAGGACACGGCTGCTCCAGCATAAAGACACACCACACCAGTGGTAGAGCGACCGGTAGTAATGTCTACTCCATGGTCAGCGTCACTGTAACCTAGAACTTGTTTAGGTCCACGACTGTATTTAAGTCCGCATCCGGATGTACCTTTTAGATAACGGAAAATCCTCTTTACTTTATTCCAGTCATCTGATGTAGGGTTTTCCAACTTACGAGAAACAACACCTACAGCATAGGCGATATCTGGTCGTGATCCTACCATTAAATAGGCGAGAGCACCTACTGCCTCCCTATATGGAAACACACCGTTCTCAGAAGTGCTAACTTTCCCAGTCTGAAAAGTCTCTTTTTCAATAGGTGTTGACACGGCGTTGCAGTCAGACATTCTAAAGCGTTCTAAAATCCTTTTGGTATAGGCTTCCTGATTGATTATAATAGCCCCATCTGCTTCTTTCTTAATCTCAAGACCTAAATAATATGACGCGGGCTTCGTCGTTATTTTGAGTCTCTTTCCCAGATCATCAAGAAAGTTATCAGCAAGATCTGCATCTGTAGCAGCTATCAAACCATCATCCACGTAAAGAGTTATTAGAATCTTCTTATTATCTATTCTCTTTGTAAACAAACAAGAATCTGATTCACTTTGTTGAAAATCCATTTCAAGCAAAATCTCCTCGAAGCATGAGTTCCAACATCGTGGAGCCTGTTTCAGACCATATAGGCTTCGATTCAGTCTACATACTTTGGTAGTTCCATCATTAAAACCATCAGGTTGTTGCATGTAAATTTCTTCATTAAGCTTTCCGTGTAGAAAGGCGGTCGAAACGTCAAACTGTGTCAGATGGAGTCCTTCTTGAGCAGATACACTTATTAAAGCTCTAATCGTTGCAAGTCTCGCAACTGGGCTGAACGTCTGATCATAGTCTATGCCCTTTTTCTGTCGAAAACCTTTCGCTACTAGACGAGCTTTGTATTTGTCTACACTTCCATCTGGGTTTCTTTTTATTCGCAAAACCCATTTGCACGGCAATGCCTTTCTATTGTGCGGTAACTCACACAAAGTCCATACATTGTGGTCTTTCAAGGATCTAATTTCACTTTTCATTGCCTTCATCCATTCCTCGTAGTCCTCACTCTGCATGGCATCTGAAAAAGTTGATGGATATGATTCTACTATACATACGTAGTCGTTCAGTTTTTCAGGTCGTTTTATATGACCTCTGTCACGCAGGTTGTATCTATGAGAATCAGCAGCGTCATGAAATTCTTCCTCATCCACCACTTCTTCTGGTGGCGCATATACTTCGCTATCAACTGTTTGTTCACTGTGTTCTACATCTCCCTCGTTTTCGATTGTTGATGGATTCTGTTGCGTTCCGATTTGAGAAGCCGTATCTTCATTATTAGTTGTCTGTTCTACTGGAATTTGTAATGTGTATTCTCTGGAATTTGTATCAGTTTCTACACAAGGCGGGTCAGTGTCAACTAATTGAAGTGGCTGTTCATCGAAAATGACATCACGTGAACGAATAAGCATGTTTCTCTTTCCATCAGTGATCCAAACTCGGTAGCAGTCCTCATCATAGCCAATAAGTCTACCTTTAGTGGCTTTTTTGTCTAGTTTCTTCCTCTTATGTTTTGGTATGTGGGCGTAAGCAGTGCTACCTATTATACGAAGATGTTTTATAATTGGTTTCTTCCCAAACCAAAGTTCATAAGGAGATTTGTTTGTGTTTGTCGGACCGGTTCTATTCAGAACAAATGCGGCAGTGTTGATGAGTTCTGCCCATAGATGTTGTGGCAGTGGTTCGTGAGCATACATCATTGAACGTGCAGTTTCAACAAGGGTCCTGTTCTCTCGCTCACTCGAACCGTTTTGTTCAGGTGTGTAAGGAGTAACAAGTCTATGTTTTATTCCATGCGTATTCAAGATCTTACGAACTGACTCATTGTCGAATTCTCCGCCATTGTCGCTGAGTAGACATTTTACATTATATCCTGCTGTCTTTGTCTGAGCTAGCATCAAGGCGAGCTTATCCTTGACTTCAGACTTGCGTCTCAGGAAATATACCATACGGTAACCTGTAAAATCATCCTTAAACAAAACGTAATATCGAAACTTAGAGCAACTCGGTTCAAATGGTCCACAAACGTCTGTGTGAATGATCTCTCCTGGTTCTGTTGCTCGAGTTCTTGTGCCGAATTTAAGTCTATGTGCTTTCCCGTAAATGCAGCCATCGCAGGTTTCCTTGTCAAGAGGTAGATCTAACCCCAGTTCGCGCTTAACTGTAGCTTTTACATGTCTCTTGTTCTGATGTGCCAGCCTTTCATGATAAAGCTGCATAGTTGATAAGGTCGCATAAACTTCTGGTGGGACATCTGGTGATACATTTGCAACTTGTAGCCTGTATAAACCACCATGTTTATGTCTCTTCCCAATCAAACAAGCTTCTCCGTTGACAGAGACTATGCATTCATCTGTCGTTGACGAGAAAACACTTCTTGAATGCTTGTCATGTAACGCTAAAACTGAAAATAAATTCTTATTTATAGCAGGAACGTACCAAACGTCTTTAAGGGTAATTCTAATTGTCTTCCCTTTAACACTTGCCTCGAGTACTACTGATCCTTTGCCTTTAGCACTAATTGCATTGCCATTAGCAGTCATTACAGTACGATTCTCGTTAAAGTGTTCGTAATCATGGAACATATCTGCTCGATTAGTAACATGGCTCGTGGCGCCGTTATCCACGTACCAGTTTCCAGAGTCGTGTTCGCTTGAATAAACTTCTGTGTTTGCTACTGATAGCAAGACCATGTTTGCGGATTTTGAAGTTGACGGTGTTGGTTCTGAATTACAGCCTTTTGGAGGTTTTCCATCTTTGATCCACTGTTGACAGTTTCTCACACTATGACCTTTTGTATGGCAGTAATTGCACTTCAACGTTTTGTCCTTCTTCTCGATAGTAGACTGAATTCCACTGGATTTTGTAACAAACTCTTCTTGCATATCATTATTACGCGCCGTTGCGCGTTCAAATGCACAGAGATGGCTCGTAAGAGTTTCAACATTTCGTTCGGATTTAGGTAGCAACAGCCAGCTGCTTCGGAAAGACAAGTAGGATTCATCTAGAGTATCAAGAATTTTACATATTAATAGTAAATCTGGTAGCTCCTTGTTGTTATCTCTCTTTAGCTCTTGATTCAGCTGTGTCCATATATTCTTTAGTTTGGACATGTGTGTGGCCAAATCATCTGTTGCATCCTTTTTGTAACCAAAAAAGCTCATACATAGATTATATGCTTTATCTTCGTCGGTTCCATCGAAAAGTCTATGTAACTCCAGCCATATTTCACGACTACTCGTAAACCGCATTACCTTTCTTAGGGTATCCACCTGCATGTTGGTAGTTAGTAAAAGGACGGCACTTGTGTCACCTTTATTAAAGCGCTCTACATTCGCATTGTATGCGCTTACATCGGCATCGCCAGCTCCGGCGGCTGGTTCTATGGGTTTCTGGAACGAGCCTTCCACTACATCTAACGCATGAGGCACCATACGTAGTAGGGACGTGACTTTGAATTACCATGTATCCCAATTCGATTTTCCTTTTAAAAGACCAACTTGGATTTTTCCTATAACGTTTTCCATAGTTAAAGATTATAGTGCTGTAACATAACCTGTCACGTAGTGGCGTTTTTGTAGGAATCCTTAACTACATACGTCGTCGTAAAGTAAACACGGAGTACTTTTCATAAGAATTACTTGTATATATTTTACATAGTATACATTGACATATTAAACGAATATTTATTGACAATACTGTTTTCCTTCACAGTAATATAGTTACCATAGCAACTAGACACTTCTTTTTTAGAGTTCTTTTAATTACAAAGCAGGTTTTATTCCAACACCCCCAAGCAGCACCCACGCATGAGTTGACTCGAGCAGCAGCCATCACTTCCCTCAACCTTATCAGGGGGAAGGGGGTGACCCGCCACAAGCAGGGGTGTGAGATGCTATATGGGTACAAAGTGAAAGGGGTGTGAAAATTTCAGCTATGGTCCAAGCTATGGCATGAAAAAGGTTGAGAATCCCTGGTCATAAAAACTGGATGGTCACTCAATCCTCACATACACTATTAATTTAACATATTAAAAAATTACAATAGAACCAACTTACCTAAACATTAGCCAGAATGGGTTTTTAGAAATTATCCTTTTTATCTGGTCATTAAAGAATTTTTTAGATAATAAATAATTAATTCTTACTTGAAGATCCTCCAAAGGTTCACACAATATCAATGGATTTTTTGTTATAAAATTACCAATTTCATCCAAGTCAACATAATCGGTGATAAACCGAATGTTGTTTTTCATATGCTTATCAAAATCTAGTTTTAAGATTTTATCCACCACATATGGTTTTCTTTCTACTTTATTCAAATCGACCTTAAGATGCATTAATTGTTGTAACGTTTCTGAGCTATTCACATAAGCTGCTAAATTAAAAGTATTTTTAAAATATGGTGTAATGATAGACAAATCTTCGGAGGATTGTTGTAATGCATTGGAACCACTATCCAACTTAATTTCAACACTCATGCTGCTGCACTTGGCTCTTGGTAAATATCTGTACATCATTATGACAAATTCTTTATTTTTTAAACTTTTAAAAGCATTACAAAAGGGTGTCGATAAACCCATTGTGGAACAAAATTGCTAGGTAGTGCAGAAATAAATTTTCTTTGCTACGGAACCAGGACCAAATGTAGTGATTTTTAACACGCTTTTATTCAGATAAATTAGTCTATCAATCAATGTATTAGTAAATAGTGAAATTCTGCATGTATGAATGAAATAGTATGAATTTACATCAATTTATTTATTTTTAATTTACACTTTTTACACCGCGCGCGGGTGGATAGAACTAGGGATGCACGTTACGATTCGATTTTTATGAAGATCGATTCAATTGAATACGATCTAGCGATTTTTTGAATCGATTCACTTCAATACTTAGAGGAGATACCACTGGAGAGAGCATGATGCGCTAACCCCCTCTGCCAAATTTTTGGTCATATGGTCAGGTCATTCTTTATTTGTGTGCGTGTATTTTTGAATGTGTTGCGAGTTTATTATAGTGTGGGTATGCGTGAAAGTGTATCTGTGTGTGTTTACTTCGCCTCCCGCACCCCGCAAAAGTGCCACGAAAAATTTGTTCGGGGAATCGACGCGATACTAACTCCTTTGGTACTTTCTCTGAGCTTCAATACGATTGTAAAGGGGATGGTGGTGGTTAATGGTGAAACTAGGGCTTGATTTGAGTACACGTATGGTTTATTCAATAATCTAATATTAAAATGGTAATGGTATGGTGAATGGTAATAATGGTAGGTAACGCGCTCGCGGCGGTTGATTGTGTACTGAAAATTATATAAAATTAGAATGCGATGCGCGGTGACAAATTGCTGACGGCTCAATATGTTGCAATGCATGTACGTACACCGTACATATTCCCGAACAAGAGAGATGAAGAAGCGAATGAGAAATGGTTTAAAAATTAAATGGTGATGGAATCGTGGTACAAGATGATTTACAATAGTGGATGATTAACAAGATGATCAAACATTGGTTGAAATTTAATGTCTCTATGGTTCCATAGGCATCGCTAAAGTTTCTCTAAATTTGTTAACACGCGAAGGCGACGTAGCCTTATCAACACGCACATTGAATTTAGCAGTATTGTCGTCCATTCTAACACAAAACACTTTTGGGGTAGGAGCAGATTGGCTCCCTGTTGCACTTTCACTTTGAAGTTGACTATCGTCTTGGTCGGTGACCCTACGTTCAGAAGCGCGGGGTGACCGCTGTCGCACACGGTGGCAGACGCACACCAAACCCACGGCGGCTGCAGCTCCCCACAGCACGTAGATGGCGGTGTAGTGGTGTATGTCGTGAGATGATATTCCTTCTGAAATGCCCTCTTGTGACTTCAAATTTTGGATCTGGTCACCTATCTCCTTAAACTCAGCATTTAAATTGCTGGTATTCATCTTAAAAGTCTCCAATGGTAGAGATATATTTACTACGTGGTTAATGGGTGGTATAAGAGGCATCATGGTGTCTGGTTGAGTATTTAGCTTCGAGCTAAATAATTTATGCGCTGTTATAGTGAAAGTGTCACCTTTGATGAGGCAATCATCTTTCAGCGTAATAATACCGGCTCCAGTGAGTCTCAGTGCTGTCATTAATTGTCCACATATCATTCTCACTGAGCACTGGCCACAACAAGAGTACAAAAATGTATTTACTGTACTAAGCTGGGTCCATCTCTGTTCGCACGAAACAACATTGGTTTTACACGCTTTTGTGGTTAGATCCTTGGCACACAGAGACTGGTCCGTCTCGTAATGGTACATAGGGCTGTGCAAAGAACATAAACTGCTGGTAGTATCTAAATGGCTACACATTTGAAGATCATTATCGGTCAAAGTCCAATATAAATCCTTTTTCAAGTTGATTGCTATATGTGCAGTGGTTGGCACTAGGGTGACCATCCTATCGTCCATTTTTCGAGGAATTGGTATTAAATTGTAGAGGTCATATATATCTCGACTCACTAATGGTATTTTAATTTCAACTAGAAGATAATCATTGGTAACTCTTACCTTAACCTTAAGTAAATGGTAAATTTTGTACAAATTCTCTTGTATATTATCTACGGGCAACGACAAGTCCTTATCTAAATGTCCAGATATCATATTCAATTCTTGTTGAAGTTGTTCTGGCCTTAGCAGATGGATGTTGAAGTTTCCGTAGTATATATTGGTGATAGTATCTAATAGAGTATCTTGTATGTATCTCAAGCTGGTCAGTATATTATTAGCTACTATAGACGACATTGCAAAGTTGTTGATTGTTTCAACATCTTGAAGTGCTATACTCGCTGCGTTAGAAGCCCTTTCCAATGCCATAAGGTGCTGGTTAAATATCTTATGTTGACTGTCCATATTTCCTTCCACTCTTTTTAATAGATTATATTCCGCTTCTACTATACTGGTTTGGTTTTTCCACAAATTCGATAAGTGATTTTGGTTAGTTTTAATTAAATCTATATCCTTTCGGTATTGTTCTGCGAAATCTTCGTCCAATATCCCGAATAAACTTCGAGCGACATACCCTACTCCATTAATGAGTCCACGACGCTTGCGATGCGGTGTGAACTGCTGACCCATCAACATTTTATTATAATACGCGCACTCGTTGTATCCATGCTGTAACTGTAATAAGATAATATCGCATTGTTCTTTCACCTTGGCATGTGAACATATGTTTTCTAGGTATTTATAATATTTACTAAACAAAGTGTTTCCTTGCCAGTATGGTTTTAAGTCGTAATAGACCACTAATCTCCATTCATCCCTTACAGGGTATATGGTTGATATTTGGTCAAAATAAATGGTCTGGTTGTCTGGTAAATTAGAAATGGTATATGTACCTTGTACTGGTGTAAATATAAGCATAAATAACATTAACGCTAGCGTAATCAAATTACATGAGCGTTTAATTAAACTGGTTGGTTGACGTCTTTTTGGTTTATTGTTACAGTTGACTGTTTTGTCCGAAATACTACTGTTTACTGGTAGAACAGATAGTTTGACGATCGGTTTCTTTATGATGTTGTTTTTTGTTTTCAAGGTCACAACTCTGACGAAGCCATCTTGTCCAGGGTGGAGCTCGATGACCCTTCCCAGTGACCACTTTCCTGGTGGTAAATTATCCTCCTGAATGATAACGATGTCATCTATTTTTATGTTTTCTTTTGGTTCCCGCCACTTGGACCGCGCTGATAACTGTGTTAAATACTCCGACTTCCATCTATTCCAAATGTCGCAAAATATTTTTTGAGATAGTTGCCATCTGGTTCGCAAGTCGTATTCTGTTTCAATAATGGTGAGAAGGGGTCCACTTGCTAGAAAGTGTGACGGTGTGAGGTAGTTTAGATCATCGGGATCTTCAGTCAATGGACACAGTGGCCTAGAGTTAAGGCATGCCTCCAGTTGGGATAGAATCGTGGTAAATTCTTCGAAAGTGAGCCTCTGCTCTCCTATGACGCGCTTTAAATGGTACTTGAGGCTCTTTACAGCGGCCTCCCATAAACCTCCAGCTGTAGGCCATGAGGGGGCGTTGAAGTGCCACTCTATGCCCATTTCAGAGACTTCCATCATAAATTGGTCATCAAACACCTTCTTCAAATCTTCAAGCTCTTGGTTTAAGATACGGCTAGCGCCAACGAAATTGGTACCGTTGTCGCTGTATATGTGTTGTGGAGTACCTCTTCTTGCGGCCATTCTCCGTAGAGCCGCCAAGAAACTGGATGTACTAAGGTCCGATACTAGTTCTAGATGTACAGCCTTGGTAGCCATACATACAAAAACTGCTACGTAGCCCTTAGTGGTTTTTACGCCGCGACCCTTATTGGCCTTTATCATAATACTTCCGGTAAAATCTACTCCGGTGTGCTGGAATGGTCTACTGTAGTTGCTCCTAGCTTCTGGTAACTCTCCCATTATCTGTTTTAACTGGTTTGGTTGGTTTTTTCTGCACTTTACGCAAGACCGTAGGCGTTTTTTGGTTGCTTGGTTTCCACCTACGATCCAAAAGCTTTTCCTAAGAAACGCTGACGTAAGACGTGGTCCACCGTGAAACGTTAATTTGTGTGCGTGGTCTATTATTAAATCTGTAAGCCTACCACTATGCGGGATAATAAAGGGATGCTTCATGTTTTGGTCTATGTGAGCATTTTCAATTCTTCCACCAACACGTAAAATTAGATTTTCATCCAAATTTGATTAAAAAATTAGATTTAAAATTTTGCTCTTCTTTTCTATTGATTTTCCTTCGCATAATTTGGTAATTTCATCCGAAAATTCGTGGTGTTGGCAATCTCTAATAATAATCAGTTTCGCTCTATTCAGTTCGGACAGGCTTAGATATGGTTTTTGGTTCTTATTTCTTGATAAAAATCGCAAAATCCACGCCAGTATTCTAATTACTCGCGTAAAAGAGCCGTGTTTTTTAATCAGCTGTTGTATGATGGTGTCATCGCCCGATCGTGTTACAACGTTCGAGTGTTTAATCCTTTTAGTTTCTAAGTCGGTATGGTAATTATTTTGGTTATTATCTGAGTCTCCTTTATACGTTGGTAGCCACTGTGGTCCGTTCCACCACAGGGAAAGCGGTTTGAGTTTTTCAACGGTCACGCCTCGACTGGCACTGTCAGCTGGGTTCTCTTCTGACTTTACGTACCTCCAGCAAGACGCTGGCATGGTTTCTTTAATCTGCCTGGTTCTATTGGAGACAAACGGCTTCCAACGGCCTGGTTCTCCATGTATCCACCCCAAAACGACCATAGAATCGATCCAGCCGTATATCTTAATTTGGTAATCAGATAGGCATGTGGTAATCTTAGACATTAGCTTAGACAGCAAATGTGCGCCGCAGAGCTCGAGCCTTGGTAAGGTGATATTCTTGCTGGTAGGTGCAAGTCGCGCCTTGGCTATTAATAGAGCTACTGAGGACTGGTTTCCCTGGTTCTGGTTGATTTTACAGTATACTACACATGCGTATGCCTTGGTGGAGGCATCACAAAACCCGTGCAGTTCAATGGTCTCCTTTTCCCTGGTACGAATCCACCTTGGTATTTGAATCTGTTCAATGTGTTGTATATCTTCCTTAATCTTCCTCCACTCCATACAAATATTATCTGGTAATTTGTCATCCCAGAGAAGATTTAATTGCCATACAGATTGAAATAATAATTTTAATTTCGTAGTTACCGGCGTTAACCAACCTAATGGATCGTATATCTTTGAGATATCCGATAGCAAAGTACGTTTGGT
This sequence comes from Furcula furcula, assembly GCA_911728495.1. Classification (NCBI taxonomy): domain Eukaryota; kingdom Metazoa; phylum Arthropoda; class Insecta; order Lepidoptera; family Notodontidae; genus Furcula; species Furcula furcula. Next base: position 14,250,047 of record OU452245.1, read on the forward strand.
AGTATTGGTCATTGTTTTGTCAATTTTAGATTTAAAAGTGAAATAATCTTCTTGTGGGTTCCATTGTAGGCCTAATGTCTTGGTGGACTCCCGCTGTCGGAAGTCTAGGTGTTCCTGGTTGGTGCTAGACTCTGGTAACAATTCTGGTGCGTTGGATTTCCATTTTCTCAAATTGAATCCCCCCGATTTGAGAAGTTGGATTATATCTGACTTGAGACTTATAGCGTAATTTAAGCTATGGGCACCATCCAACAAATCATCCATGTAAAATGAGTCCTTCAGGACATCTGGTGCATGCGTGTTGGTATAATTGGCATATTCATCTGCAGCAAGTTGCTTTAAGGTCATCATGGCGAGGAATGGTGCCGCCTTGGTGCCGTAAGTAACAGTGGTAAGTTGGTATTCTTGGAGTGGTAGGTTCGCGTTGTCCCGCCAAACAATTTTTTGCAGCTGTTGGTCTTCTCTAATTACCCAAATTTGTCGAAACATTTTCTCTATGTCAGCACTAAAGGCATAGCGATATTGTCTCCATTTCAAAATTAAGGATAACAAATCCTGTTGCAAATTTGGACCGGCTTCCATCAGATCATTGATACTTAACCCACTGGACGTTTTTGCTGATCCATTATATACGACCCTAAGAGCCGTACTGGTTGAGTCGGTTTTCTGGATACAATGGTGAGGCAAATAACATTCTCGTGTCGTGTTACCGACGGCTGGTATCATGTGGCCTAAGGCGATGTATTCGTTTATAAATACTTTATAATCATGCGCAATTTGTTGGTTATTAGACAATTTACGTTCTAACTGCCGAAATTGTGCGACTGCCATTGGTTTTGAGGCACCTAACTTGTCCTCGAAATTTGGTTTCAATGGTAATCTGACGTCATAGCGTCCGTCTTCATGCCTCTTAGTGGTAGATTTGTAAAACTGGATACATTGGTCTTCCCCGCTTGGTATAGATGAATTTTCTGGTACATCTTCTACTTCCCAAAATCGTTGTATGTCATCTAGTTCATGTATGACGACGTTGCAGTGGTATGTTTGTGTGACGTTTCCGCATAGAATCCAGCCTAGTTGCGTTTGTTGAGCTACTGGCTGCGATGGATCCGTCTTGATTATGCCGCCTAGTATGATGGCAGAGTAAACGTCGGCCCCGAGGAGAATATCTAAATTTCGGCTTTCATTGAAATTTAAGTCAGCTAGCTCAATATTGGACAAATAGGGCCAGTTTGGTTTGGCAAAAGATTGGTTTGGTAATCTATTTATAAGGTTGTTCATTATATAAACATCCGTGGTGTAGGTAAAATTGTTATGTAAAGACGATAGAGTAATGGTTATTACGCCTTTACAATTATTTTCTTTGGCGCCGACCCCGAATATGACACCCTTGCATCGTCGCCTGGGCAGTCCCAACTGCTGCGCTGCATTTTCGGTGATTAAGGAAGTTTGGGAACCCTGGTCGATCAGAGCTCGCATCTGATACGAACTGCCATCGCTCCCTTCAACTCTTAAAACTGCAGTTGGCAACAGGATTTCGGCCACGTTTTCCTGCGACACGTGGCAATTTCGCTGAGCTTTTGTAGAATAATTATAGGTAGCGGCGGATAATGGTTTCACAATAGCGTCATGTAGCAGCGTATTATGCTTTTCATTGCAATGGCGACATGTTTTGCTTGACATGCATTCTTTGCCTTGGTGATTGACAAAGCAATTACTGCATAAATTATATTTCGCGATTGTTTTAAGTTTTGTATCCGGTTTCGAATCGCGAAATGTGTTGCAATAAAATAAAGGATGGTTTTCATGACATACTGGACAATTATGTGACGTTACGTTTAGTGCCTTAAATGGTGATAATAATGGTTTTTTGTAACTCTTTTGGTGATGGTTATTAGGCAAATTATAAGAAGGTAATTTCTTGAAATTATTTTCGGGGTTACTTGGTAGCTTGGTCTGTTTTCTTTTAGATGCCTCTAGCGATATAAATTTGGTTTCTAGATAGCAAAGAAAGTCTCGAAGTGTCGGTAGCTCCCTCGGATCTGCTAGTGACTCTACGTAGTCCGTGTGGGTCTCCGCGTCGAGTTTTTTCGATAATAGGTGGACTAATAATGGATCCCAAGACAGTGTGTTCGCTCCTAACTTTTGAACTGCATGTAAACACTCCTTGGTGGTGTCGTGTAATCGTTTGATGTACGCTGCCGACTGCGATTGCATAACAGGCAAATCCAGAAGTATGTCAATATGCGAAGTAAATATCAAATTGATGTTATTGTATCGGTGGTTGAGAATCTCCCACGATATCTGGTAATTTTCTGAACTTATAGGAAGATGTTGTATCAATTTTTCTGCTTCGCCTCGTAGCTTACTCTTTAGAAATTGTAATTTTTGGGCACTAGACAGCGAATTATTGTTATGTATAGCTTCTTGAAAGAGATCTTTAAACGAAGTCCACTGTTGGTAACTTCCTGAAAAGTGTGGTATATCCATTTGAGGTGTAATCTTCTCCCTGTGTGAGACAGACCACATTTTGGTATTTATGGTTCTCTTTATGGTGTTATAGGTTTTTTCGTACTCACTGAACATTTTTTCGTATGATTCATGATCGCCGTCAAGTTCGCTATCGATTTCCCAATGCAAACTGTCGATTACTGACCAGCGAGACTGAATGGTTTTGAGAGCGTCTTCGAACTCCCATTTTTCAGACAAGATACTTAAATCAATGCTCTCCACAGTACGAGAGAATGCTTTGAAATTACTTTGTTGCTTTCGCAGCAATTCATTCAGCTTATTTCCTATCCCTTCTTGAAATTTTGACGTACTCGGCACGCTAACGACTGGTGCTGGGTCTTGTAACGTAGCTGGTTTGAGTACTGGTGTCGATGGTTTGGTCTCTGGTTTATAATTTAAAATTATTTGCCTAGCCTGACTATAGAAGTCCCTAGTATTCTCATAGTCGTTGTCCTCAAAGTAAGAATAATTTTGGTTTCCAAATGCGCATAGCTGGACGTGGTTAGAATGGAATTCCTTCCAGTAGGAATCCAGTGTCTCCAGCCTGCGTTTTATGTAGTCTGGTGTCTTGCGGTCACGGCCATCCTTCTTAAAATTTTGTAGAAGTTGATCCATGCCCGTCATGATTTGTCGTTGAGTTTGCAATAAACCCTCCATGCTGGTTTGGTTAATGGTAAATATTGGTAAATAAAAGACCTTACTTGAGTTGCTGGTTACGTACTCTGCTGCAAGTCGCACGGACTTACGGCTCTGGTAATGGTGTTGGTTGCCTCTGGTAGTAGACTGGTATATCCACTGCGCTGGTTTTGTTCAGGAACCACTTCACTAATGTTACAGGTTACACATACACTAAATCCTTTTGCACGGTAATAGTCCCGAATAACCGTTAAATAACACTCGCGAATGGTCCGTTTACGATCGAAGGACCATATGTAATGGGGATGGTGGTGGTTAATGGTGAAACTAGGGCTTGATTTGAGTACACGTATGGTTTATTCAATAATCTAATATTAAAATGGTAATGGTATGGTGAATGGTAATAATGGTAGGTAACGCGCTCGCGGCGGTTGATTGTGTACTGAAAATTATATAAAATTAGAATGCGATGCGCGGTGACAAATTGCTGACGGCTCAATATGTTGCAATGCATGTACGTACACCGTACAACGATCTTCATTCGAATCGATTCATAAGTTATGTGAATCGAATCCTTTAGATCGTACTTAGGTATTATAAAATCATTATTAAGAAGAAAGATAGATTACAAACGAATGCCGACACTATAATTATTTACATTATTAGTTTGCAATGTTTACAAAGCGAAGCAAGTCGATAGGCAAAAATAACGAAACATGATGCAGGTAGTTCTAAAAAGTCCTCGTTGATTTTATTTTGCTTTGATCGTTTGTGCCGTACGTATCACCGTGTTTTAATAATTGTGCCTATTGTGATTTTACCGATGGCTCCACCTTTTAAATCCAGTGTGTGGTCCAATTTCGTAAAAACTGATATTGGAGGAAAATGGAAAATATGTCATTGTATCGTAAAAACAAAAGGTAACACCACAAACCTTTTTTTGGATACTACATTTACGGATCATGTAAATGTAAGTAACTTATATGTTTTCTTATACGTAAAGCGTACGTGATATTATAAATTTAAGATAATGTAATCTCCGGTAATATCATTTCTGTCCTAACCAAAGACTGTTCTGACGATGTGTAGATTTTAATTAACAAAAGTATTAAAAAAACACTCGATGTTGTTGAAGCTGGACCAAATTATGTTTGTTTCGAGCTCTTATGAAGTAAATCAGCTGGAGCCAGAGACGTAACTTCAATAATTATTGTAAGTTCATTTTAGTTTAGACATTATCACACTAATTATTTTAAATGTTAGTTAAATATTACGGAAAAAGTTAAAAAGACCATAAACTTTTCGTTACTATGCATTCGTAGCAATAAGATAATGGTATGTTTGTATAAAATTAAAAAAAGCAAAAAAATATGGTGCTAACAAAATATTGGTGTAACTTGTCCTATAGATTGAAAAAAAAAAATTTCAAGGCCAATGTGATTTCCCTATTTTTTTTAGTAAATTTCATTAAAGTTTGTATCAAAAATAAATGTTTTATTTGTTCAAATTATTGCAAATTTTGATTTGATTTGTGAATCGATTTTTAGGAGATCGATTCAACAGAATACGATCCGATCCAAGAATCGATTCAGAGGCCTACGATCCATTACGATCCAAAAAATCGATTCAAAGAGAAAAATCGTGCATCCCTAGATAGAACAGCCGAGTCTATTTCAATGATTGAATTAACCAGAGATTTTTTTAAAACTAAAGTGCTTATTACACTAGATTAAATGTCGGTGTCTGAATTCAGAGACCGATTTATAAGCTTCTAATCACACTGTCTTTAATTCAGTGAGTGACTGAATCAGTTACCTGTTAGCGCGCGACGAAGTCAGACGTGTCGTTCACAACGAAGGATGGCGCCAGTCTTGTCCAGACACCAAAAAATTGGTTTTTGCCTAGCCCTGGCCATTGGCTTAATTAAGCCAACAATTAATATAGTCTTTTTTTTATTTTTGAACAGCAGAATAGAATAAATAACCTCCTTTTTTTGAAGTCGGTTAAACACTAGAACCCACTTTTACAGGTCCTCCAAAGCACGGGGACGCTTGATTCAAATGACATTAAACGGTCAGTGGTTACCCATCTTTGTAATGACCTTGCCCACCGTTGCTTAACCTGATCGATTGCCAACATTTTATAACAACCTATCTAAAATGAAACTCTCAATTCACTTTTTGAATACCTACTTAACATACCTCCATCCACGTCCACACGCGTGGAGACCACGCATTACGCAGCGACTGAGTTGAAATTCAGTGAGTAGTGAGTAAATGCGATTACACCTTCCTAAATGCGTTTCTAACTATGATTCTAAATGATTTAGTCAGTTAGAATCCATCCTTGCCTCTGAATTTAGAATCCTAACTTCCTTGTGGGCTACTCCCACAGTATCATAATATACATGATATATTTCTTTCCATAGGAGTACATAATTATCAGGAGATCCTTACATCCTAAATGTGATTACACTTCACTGAATTCAGTGACTAACTCATTTATCTTCCTAAATAACGGAAGGTGTAATAAGGGCATAACCCTGACCTGGTTCGGTCGGTAGTACCAGGTAGTACCTGTGTAGACCACGGATTTATATTTTCTTCGTAAAAACTGGATAGATCACTTAAATATATTAATATCACTAATTTAAACTTTACACTACATTCTTAAGGTTTGTTTTTCGTTGACGCAAGTCGAAGTAGAAAAACGAGCCGAGTGAGATAGCTTAAAAGTAGATGTGTGTCCTTGTCTGCCTTCTTGTCAAGTAAGTTGCCAACGCAAAATATGATTCTTTTAGTAGTCTTAGGTAGATTTCTTAAAAGTTGATTACATTTGCTTATAAGTTTTTCGTGTAATAAAACATCGAAATATAATACATCTAGGACGATGAAATGTAATATCCTAAATTAGCACACGAACAACATGTAATACTTTTATTAACAATAATATTAGTAACAATTTATCATTATGAGGGTAGCAACACTGAGCTGTTGTGTGATTGTCGACATTGTCACCGACAAGTAACCGGTGTCGCGGTTTTCTGTAAAAGTAGGGTGACCATCGTTATGTATGGCGTCGCGTCGGTCGTCTCGGATGATCAACTCAACCTGAATTTGGAAATGACATACAGATATCCGGAAGAAAACGGTAGCTAGGTATTACCACAAATTCAAATAATTTAATGTCTTAATTGTGGTAAGTACAGCAGATCTTATAATGTAATATTAAAATAATCATTTCAGTTGGTCACTCAAGTTAGGCAATACCGGATGCATCATTTGACATTTATTTTATAGCCACTGTAACGTTACGCGTGTGTACGCGCCTTAAAATATTAAACCGTTATAGTACTATATAGCTATAACCATACTATATGCGCCACGGCGAGCCATTTCGCCGCGAGCTCGCCAGTGCTTGTCTCACGATTGTGGAGTGCGCACGTATGTTACTATTTCAATAAGTAAAACCTTGTAAATTCAATTTGTGCTCTAAAACTACTTACGGGTGAGTGTGCTTGCTATCTGTCTTCTATCTATCTGTTCTCTTTCCTGTTTCTAGGCACTTTGTATTATCAACGGTCCTAAACCGTTGATAAAAGCATTTGGCGGTCAACGTACGCAAATTTGAATACTATAACGGAACCTGTAACCGACGCTATCCCTACTATTCTACAATATCATCTTTCTTGTATTTCTCTGTCCTTATTCTGCCTTATACTGTAATCTTACTGTTTCTTCTTTATCTGTCCGACCGATTAATGTAGCATAACCGTCTGCCAAGACCCTCGACTGGACTGAATAGGCTGAGGTGTCTTCTGTGGTCGGCGGACGGTTATGACACACGGGCTGGACCTGACGGTGTCTTTCCGTGGGTTCCAGGGTCCTACCTACGAGGTCCTACCTACGAGGTCCTACCTACGAGGTCCTACTTACGAGGTCCTACCTACGAGGTCCTACCGACGAGGTCCTACCTACGAGGTCCTATCTACGAGGTCCTATCTACGAGGTCCTACCTACGAGTTCCACTACGAACTCCCTTGCACGAGGCGTCGGACGCAAGCTGCTGTCGACCCCTACCGGTCGAGCTTGAGGACGGCTGCTGAGCCTGTCCACTGCCGGACCAGCTGCTAAGCTGGTCGACCTTGGAACTGCTGCGCCGTGCTGCGCCTGGTGCTGTCGCGCCGTGCCGTCACCGTGCTGCTTCTGCTACGACGACTCTGATAAGTTCACCTCACTTAGAAGGGGAACCTGACCGATTCTCAGTGCGCGTACCTCGGAAAAACCGTTAGCCTACTCACGACCCTTGCTCTCTAGCCTGTGCCTTCTTTGTAAATATAATTCTTTATTCTTAGTTCTTGTTTTCTTTATTTCGTAGGGCCACTATCCCCGCTACGCGACAGTGGCGCCTTAACGCGGTTATAACGGTTTTTCTTTCTCCTTTCTTTCTTTCTTTCTTTCTGAATTTCTCCTGCTATCACTGAGTTCGCGGTCAGGTTTCGTCGCGGGTTTTTGGTGACGGTTCTTTTGTATTTTTTTCTTTTGTGTATTGTAACGGTCGCGGACATTTTTTTTTTCTTTTTTACACCTTGTACGGCTAGCACAACCACCCCGTAGTAGTTTCTTTTGTAGCGTCATTTTTATAACCTGGTTCCCCGTATGGTTCCCGGGTTAGAATAGGACCATCCCATCACATCCAGTGGGTCCCGTAAGAGGCGGTTGATGGAAAAAGTAGTACCACCATACCAACTTATTATCATCTCGTGTGCTACACTTACTACACATACATCTTACACTTATTACTACACAGTGTAATAGATTTGTAGTAAATCTACGTGCGTACTTGCGCTGGCAAGCGTACATTTTTTTTATTTTTTTATTTTTCTGTTACACTAAACTACCTCCAACTAAATTATAACTTGATAACTTTTAAATAAACTTTAGCGTCCTATATCTATATATCCTATCTAAGTATTTATTAAATTTAAACTATAAAAACTATTGACGGTTAACTTTAAACTTATTCATCTTGCATTTTTAATCACAATAATGGAATCTAATCCAATAATGTACACTCTCGTAAATAAACACAAACTATTGTATGTACTATTAATACGAGACGTAGAACCTACTTCTACAGTCCTACTACTTACGTAATAACACTTTAACAAACCTTAATAACTTTATGTTGATTCAGTACTTAATTCTATACAACATGTAACTAAAATTTATTTTTATTTTTTACTTGCTTTACCTAAAGCCTTTACTGATACTTTCTTCTTGGGTACTATTCTTTTTATTCTTCTGGAGCGGGCGTTATGAACTCCAACTACAAAAATAAGCCTAACATAACACACTTTTCTTGAACAGCGGGTCACGACTGAGAAAGCCTACGTGGAAAACTTCTCTTTCCTCTTTTACATTCTTTTGGGGTTATCTATTTTACTAACCGTGTGTTCGTACCACTTAAAAAGTACGGTAGCGGCGGTCACTACTCAAATAAGCCATTGGCCATTGGATTTATTTATATATATTTTGGGTTTTCTCTGGGGATACTATCTTATACCAATGAAGAAGGTTTCATTAAATATTTCTATAAAAAAAATAAAAATATATACTTAGCTACTAAACAAAATTAAATTTAACTTTTCTAAAATTATTACTATCTTTTGTTCAAAATAAATAACGTAACATTTAATTTACTTGACATTAAAATATAACTTACCACTGAATTTAACTAAACACTTAACACTACACAAATAAACTACCAAACATAACCTTATATTTACTATATTATTTAACTAAACTTGGCACTATAATTAACTTATATACACGTAATCATCATAATCTTTCATCATTAGCAACCGATAGATGTTCGCTGCTGAGCGGAGGCCTCCCCCTTAGAAGGGAGGGGTTGCCATACATGTAATAAAACAACCTAAACGTTTTATTAATTTTATTCCACTACATAATTATACTACACTACAGTAAACTACTTAGCTACATAACTTCATACTTACCCTAACTATATGATTCGAACCGTTGAGCCTAAGTTCAACGCGGGTTCGATTCCTATGCAATGCACACTTACATATTTTTCTTTAATTTTTTTTTTATTTAAAAATATACTACATCATTACACTAATCTCTATTACATTATCTAACTATAACTAATATTTACATACAACACTAGTAATGACACCCTGCGTTGTCTATCATAATCATAATTTATATACAAACTTATTACTTTTATAACACCTATAGCTAGTCTAGACTCCTACCCTATTCATGGACACTGATTCCATGATGGCGCCCATTTCTATCCCTTAATCCTACCCTAGCGTGTATCCTTGCTGCCCGGGAATGCTTCACATTCACCGGATGGACACAACGCTATCCTTAAGGTCCTACCGGACAGACGGTGCCCTACACACCGCTCTTCGGTAGTCACTTATCCTTTCCTTGTTAAGCTGTTGGCAGATGGTGCCCTACACACTATCCCAGCAGTCATTAATATATAGTTTGGCTGACGTCGCCTACTCGTCGTCTGGTCGAATTTCAGGCTAAACCTGAGTCCTTGATGTATGTCCTTGCTGCCCAGGAACGCTACTACGTGACTGGATGGGCATACATCCTTGTATTGTCCTGCAACGGTGTCTACCCACCGCTATGCCGGTCAACTTCCCTACATACCTAAACTAGACTAGTCTATAACTACACAACATTACATTACATTACCCTGCTACCATAACCAAAACCCCTCTCAGAGTATTGTAATCACTACATTACAATATTCCTTACTTCCTGTCTTGAGTCTACATTGCTCTAAATAAATGTACACTCTGTCTGTTAGGGTCTAAGGTCATGTAAGGACCGAAGACTGAATGAATGGTTGATGAACGATGAGTGAGTGAATGGGTTGGAATAAATGCTAAGTTAGTTAGTAGAGAGGTAGACGGATTTTGCTTCATCTAGGCAAAATCCTACACTATTTCCCGGGGTACTGTAACGTTACGCGTGTGTACGCGCCTTAAAATATTAAACCGTTATAGTACTATATAGCTATAACCATACTATATGCGCCACGGCGAGCCATTTCGCCGCGAGCTCGCCAGTGCTTGTCTCACGATTGTGGAGTGCGCACGTATGTTACTATTTCAATAAGTAAAACCTTGTAAATTCAATTTGTGCTCTAAAACTACTTACGGGTGAGTGTGCTTGCTATCTGTCTTCTATCTATCTGTTCTCTTTCCTGTTTCTAGGCACTTTGTATTATCAACGGTCCTAAACCGTTGATAAAAGCATTTGGCGGTCAACGTACGCAAATTTGAATACTATAACGGAACCTGTAACCGACGCTATCCCTACTATTCTACAATATCATCTTTCTTGTATTTCTCTGTCCTTATTCTGCCTTATACTGTAATCTTACTGTTTCTTCTTTATCTGTCCGACCGATTAATGTAGCATAACCGTCTGCCAAGACCCTCGACTGGACTGAATAGGCTGAGGTGTCTTCTGTGGTCGGCGGACGGTTATGACACACGGGCTGGACCTGACGGTGTCTTTCCGTGGGTTCCAGGGTCCTACCTACGAGGTCCTACCTACGAGGTCCTACCTACGAGGTCCTACTTACGAGGTCCTACCTACGAGGTCCTACCGACGAGGTCCTACCTACGAGGTCCTATCTACGAGGTCCTATCTACGAGGTCCTACCTACGAGTTCCACTACGAACTCCCTTGCACGAGGCGTCGGACGCAAGCTGCTGTCGACCCCTACCGGTCGAGCTTGAGGACGGCTGCTGAGCCTGTCCACTGCCGGACCAGCTGCTAAGCTGGTCGACCTTGGAACTGCTGCGCCGTGCTGCGCCTGGTGCTGTCGCGCCGTGCCGTCACCGTGCTGCTTCTGCTACGACGACTCTGATAAGTTCACCTCACTTAGAAGGGGAACCTGACCGATTCTCAGTGCGCGTACCTCGGAAAAACCGTTAGCCTACTCACGACCCTTGCTCTCTAGCCTGTGCCTTCTTTGTAAATATAATTCTTTATTCTTAGTTCTTGTTTTCTTTATTTCGTAGGGCCACTATCCCCGCTACGCGACACCACTTAGCTTTGGAGATCATCACTTTAGTTGTCAAACGAGATACGCAATATCCCCGCTGAACGCAAAAATCGTCTCATGCAGTCCGGCACGCAACATTCAGATTGACAGAGGTCACGCAGGAGCACCGATGTGGCACCGCTCATTGTGACCCGATCCGTCGCCAAAAGACCTTAGAAGTGAGAAAAAGAATCCTTCCACATAGTAATGCGTGGACACCCTATTAGACAGAGATAAACTACTACTTTCGGACCTCTCATTCGGCTCGTGATCTTTAGTAGCATGAAGCTAGTAGGTCAACAATGGAGCCCAAACTCCAAATACTTGATTGAGGCATACGCTATCCCCTTCATTGAGGTCCGATGTGTGGTCCATGTTATAATTGAAATTACCCGAGAAATGGATACCCTAATATAGAAATGCTTTACTTACACATCAAAAGAATGTTTTCCACCCGAAAACTTAAAATACGATGACAATCATGTCTAATAAAAAAATTATTGGTACTGTTCTGCGAGTTCGATTAGAATAATGCTCTGTTGTGTTTTCGCCAATTATACTCAAATGCAATTTTAATTACCGATTTTAAGGGTTCGTATTTTGTGGCAACACTGTCGCTTATTGTCAGCATGAAACTGTCTGTCATATAAATCGATCAAACATTTAAATACCATAATTTCACGATAAAGTGAATTAAAATCATAAAAATGGTGATAAAATGTGCAGTACTTGGTTGCAAAAATATGTTGTATCCAGTATGTTGTACCGAATATCACTCGTAAGTGCGATTTTGTTCAATAATTACCTACCGATGATCCCTGTGCATTATGCACCATATTTTCGATCAGTTCTTCTTTCGATAGGCACATAACACGTTTTCAGTTCGTTTGTTAGTATTGGGTTTAAGTTTATATTAATTTGTACTTGAATTATTTAATTTTAAAATATTTCACATTATTTTAATAGAGTAACCATGGTAAAGATTTTTTGAAGACTTTCCGTTTTGGGGATTTTTTACCGCCACTTTATGATCAAAAAATAAACGATGTATTTAGTTCAAAGGATTGATATTGAAAACATATTGTATGTTCATTAATTTTACAAGTGTGTAGGTATGTAGGTTAAGTTTAGGTACAGTTAGTTTTGTAACTTATTAGATACATATTATTAAAATCATATTTATTCTTGTCGCCTCCTAGTCCTGTCGCGTCTAGTAGCCTCCGTGGCGCAGTGGGAAACCGCTTGCTTGCATACCGGGGGTCGCAGGTTCGAATCCTGCGGGGAGCAACAACTATGTGTAGTTGTTCCTCACTGGCTAGGATAATGCAGGCCGGTCATTGTCTGTAAAGTAAGATGATCCATGCGTCGGATAGGCATGTAAAGTACACTTGTGCACTTTTGTCTACGCAAGCATTTGTGCACTGGATGATGGCTGATCTTGCGAAAGATTAGCCGCTGTGGTTGGATTGGCCGTATCGGCGAGAGTACCTATATCATTCCATAAATATACATACTGTTTTATTTACCCCTGGTCAATATTAATACATTTTTTATTTTCTTGTAGATTTCCTAAAAATATTGAGTGAAGGAATGTACCTATGACTATCCATTGTCCCATTGGAAAATAAATTTGATGAAGCTGCAATGATCTGCTGTTGGTCCAATGGAAAACTAAATTTACCGCGAATGCTTTTTCTATCGTCTAATGTGTTGGTTAAAAGGTGTTTTAGTTGTTTGCATATAATGCTAATTGCTATTCAGTATCTTGTGATTAATCGGAGATCGTTAAACGTACTGAATAAATGATTTTATAGCACAATATTTTTTTAAATCATAACTTCATATGCTTTTATTTTCACAACCATTAGCTTATTATTTATCCCTTGATTTTCTGTAAAGTAAGATGCTCCATGCGTAAGATGGGCATGTAAAATGTTGATCCTGCACCTGGTCTCTCCCCGGTCGTGTCGGTTTTTCATCCCATCGTATTTTGAGAGGTAAACGGAAGAGAGAGAGAGAGAGTGCAGTTGTGTCTACGCAAGCACTTGCGCACTATAATATATTTTGCGTAGACTGAGATCTTTCAAAATACCCACTGTGGTCATATCGGCCAGATGGAGGTCCTTATTTATTTATCATCTGTTTCCCTATCAATCACAGTTTGTTCTTCTTGTACACAGTTCTTCCGTATTTGGGCTGCTCCAACCTATGTTCAGACTGATTAAGCAACTAGACATATTTAATCGGTTTAAACTTAAAGCATAATAATAATATAATAATATCCTGGGACAATTCACACGGTCATCTGATCCCAAACTAGGCAGAGCCTGTACTATGGAAACCAGACAACTGATACTAATACTTATATACTTTTTTTTCTGTAAATACATACTTATATAGATAAAACACCCAGACACTTGGTAAACAAGCCAAGTAAGTCGTATTATGCGACGAAGTTAAAAAGATGTCCTGATTTTTCATGAAACATTAAGGTTGCCCTCTTAGAAAGAGAGATCCGACCTCAATGAAAGGGATAGCGTTGACCTCAGGCATGTATTTGGGAGTGTTTCCTCCACTTTGACCCTAATAGCTTCATGTTTAGTAGACTGCGCTGTCCAGTTCTAATACATACAGGTTCGTGGTGTAGACAGGTAGTATAGTACCTCTCTGCTCTGCTCTGAGGCAGGGCTGCCAGATTAGGCGATTTATCGCCATTTAGGCTACCTTCGGGGGTCAAATGGCGACCAAAAAATCCAATCGGCTACCAGTAGCCATTTAGGCTACCTAGAAGAAAACGAACGGGCGCTTTAGGCTACTTCAGGATTACTTCAAATTTAAATAATTTCTTGTTAATTGTATGCTTGGACGAAACGTAGTATGCACATGTTACGTTCTTTTGTCACTGAGGAAATAAGTCTGAGGAATCCTCTGGTTCTTTCCATGCTTCTTGCTATATTCTATGTTTTGATAAAGATTCTATGCAATTGACAGGTCTAGTGGTTAGACAGCCGCTAGCGGTGGGTTTGATTCCCACCAAGTGTGTGGATATTTTATGTACTTATATAAGTATGTATGTATTTGCAAAAAATAGTAAGTAAGTATATAAGTAGATATTATAATCAGTTCTCTGGTTTCCATAGTACAGGCTCTGCCTAGTTTGAGATTAGATGACCGTGTGTGGATTGTCCTTAAAAAACCTATCCTTGTCTAGAACTGCCGCAATGAGACGTCACGAATCTAGGGTCTGTATTCACAAACCACGGAAACGTCCCGATCCCGAAAATATCCACAGATTAGATACTAGTAGCTAGAAAATATCTACTACCTACCCGGTCGAGTTAACTTGCACCAGCGTGGTGCAAAGATCCCGATAAGCTCGAAAAAGCGAGCTTGTTTCAATTAAAGTTACTCATTGCAACTCACTGTATGACAGGGACGGTTACATGATTTTTTTAGCGTGTTCTCTTTTTTTCGGATAAATATACTTGGCTCAAAATGTTAGGTGAATTAGGCTATTTGCTCAGAGTAATTAGAATGGAGCTAGTATCGCGTCGATTCCCCGAACAAATTTTTCGTGTCACTTTTGCGGGGCGCGGGAGGCGAAGAAAACACACACAGATACAATTTTACGCATACCCACACTATAATAAACTCGCAACACATTCAAAAAGTTACGCACACAAATAAAGAATGACCTGACCATATGACCAAAATTTGGCAGAGGGGTTAGCGCATCATGATCTCTCCAGTGGTATCTCCTCTAAGGCTATTTGTCAAGAAAAAATATATTAGGCGATTTAGGCTACTCTATAGGCAAAATTAGGCGAACTGAGGTAGCAGATATCTGGCAACCCTGCTCTGAGGTTTGTGCTTAATACCTATCTAATCTGTGCTACACTGGGGCTAATCTTCTCTCTCGACCGACATTCGCTTTCGAATTCGACGTTCGTGGGTGGTGTCAATCAGGGCTGCCAGATTAGGCGATTTATCGCCATTTAGGCTACCTTGGGGGGTCAAATGGCGACCAAAAATTCCAATCGGCTACCAGTAGCCATTTAGGCTACCTAGAAAAAAGGAACGGGCGCTTTAGGCTACTTCATGATTACCTCAAAATTAAATAATTTCTTGTTAAGTACTTGTATGCTTAGACGAAACGTAATATGCAGATCCAACGTTCTTTCGTCACTGAGGAAAGAAGTCTGAGGAATCCTCAGGTTCTTTCCATACTACTTGCTATAGTGGTTAGACAGCCTGGCCGCTAGCCAATAGGTCATTGGTTTGATTCCCACCAAGTATCTGGGTATTTTATGTATATAAGTATGTATTTACAAAAAAAAGTAACTATAAGTATAAGTATTATACTTAATCAGTTGTCAGGTTTCCATAGTACCAGCTCTGCCTAGCTTGAGATTAGATGACCGTGTGTGGATTGTTTTTAAAAAAACCTATCCTTGCCAAGAACTACCAAAATGAGACGTCACGAATCTAGGGTCTGTATTCACAAACCTCGGAAACGTTCCGATCCCGAAAATATCTACTACCCGGTCGGGTTTACTTGCACCTTTAGGCGAACACGTTCTAAACTAGCGAGGTGCAAAGTTCCCGAAAAGCTCGAAAAAGCGAGCTTGTGTCAATTTAAGTTAGTCATTCCAACTCGCTGTATGACAGAGACGGTTACATGTTTTTTTTTCAGTGTGCTCTCTATTTTCGGCTAAATATACTATACAAAATGTTAGGCGAATTAAGCTATTTGTCAAGAAAAAATACATCGGGCGATTTAGGCTACTCGGTAGGCAAAATTAGGCGAATTGAGTTAGCAGATATCTGGCAACCCTGGTGTCAATGGTGTCAAGTCAAGCAAGTGGTGTCTGTCTGTGCTGTGAGACGTTCGTTTCCGTACGACACGCTGGCTGGCTGCTTGCCTGCATTTCCTTCCCTTTTGTTTTTGCTCAACAGCAATTGTAAGTGGTTTATTATATTAAAGGCAATTATCTTAATTTTTGACGTGCTATAAAGGAAAGTACATGTCGTTTTAGGTTCATTCAAAAAATGTTATCTTGTACCACATCCATATGGTATTTTCTTTTTGAACATTTATTTAATAAGGCACATATACTTTTGTAAACAAGGGCTATGCAAATATGGCTTAGAACTTATTTAAAAATGTGAGGGATTATATTTTCACTAGAATTATGTAAGTATACTACAGTACTTAGAGGAGAATGCAGTATGATGAAATTTTTAGTAATTTTATATCAGATCTTTGTTTTCTAATATTTATTTTGATTATAATTTTATTCTGAGCATTCATTCATTCATAATGATACATGTCATTTAAATTACTGTCTGTCCTATGCAGAATTAATTCTGCTCATGCAAGGGAACATTCAGGCAGATACCACCGCAGTACCAGTGCATATTCTGCATCCAAAAAGCAATGTGTAGACATTGCTGTGTTCTGGTGTGAGTCATAACTGCTTAATAACTAATGTCTTGGGTGCCGAGCAGCAGTGTAGTACAACTGGCTATGGACAGGCATTTTGCTTACCATCAATCAAATTTCTTGCTTATCCCACCACTAGTACCATTGACTAAACAAGTAAATTATAAAAGCACAAAAAACCGCACTGTGAACGTAATGGTCTTAAATCTATAGTTCTACATTTACACTATATTAATATTAAAAAGAGGAAAGATTTGTATGGATGTTTTTTGGATGGTTGTAAGGAATAAACTCAAAAACTACTAGACTGATTTCAAAAATGCTTTCACCATTTGAATGCTACATTATCATTGAGTGACGGCTATATTTTATTAAATTGAAATTCAAATCTTTTATTGCTTGCTGTGTGGACATTTAGATCTTAAATAATAATACATTATACATTACTTACTCTTATTCCTTCACTGTACATGCAGTCAGGTTGTGGAACTCGTTGCCATCTGATATATGTTGTTGTCGATTGTATCAAATTGTTTTAGGTATATATTTACCTATTTATTTAAGACTTTTTTGATGTAAATGCTTGTAAAGCTTTTGTCTCTATATGTTTTAATATTATTCTTTGTATCCTATTTTTTATTATTATTAGTTATTCCCACACACTGCGTCTTATTTCCTTGTTTTATGTTTCACTCATGGGCCTACTGGAAGGGATTTCTTATGAAATAAGTACTTAGTGCCTTTTTACTTTTATTAACCTAAGGTTTATTTTCTCTGTTCTGTATTTGTGTGTACATAAATTGTTAAATAAATAAACTCTAAGACAAATTAAATAAGCCCAAATTCGATGTGGTCACTAGTAGCCAATCCAGGGTTGCATCACCCACATTCCAGTTCCATCATCAGGTTCTTATTTATGGTCAAAGTCAATAGAACTCTTTAAAACAAAACAAATTAATCCAAACTCGATGTGTTTACTAGTAGCCATCCGAGGATTCCCACATCCACCTTCGAGCTCCATCATCAGATCAGCTCAATGATACCATATTATTATATTGTCATGGGTCCTTAACACATGTGCAAAATTTCAAATGATTTGAACATGTAGAAGTGGGTGAAAATTGAATCGCAAGATTCCATTACCATCATACATACAGGTGAAGCTAATAAAAGCATGATAATTATAAAAAAAAAAATGGCGGCTGACGGTCTCCTTGTACATTTTTTTAAATATATAGCATATGTCACTTCTACAAATAAGACGAATCTAACGACATATTAAACAGCCACTGTCCATTAAGATGTTTTAGATTTTTTTAGGCTGTAGGCCACCATACATACTCTCGAAAAGGAGCCCTCCTGGGGCATTCGGGCGATAAATAATAATAATATTAGCTAATTAAATATAAATTCAAATCAAATCTGACTAAAATATGAATCTGTTGAATCATAGATGAAAAACATTGATATAGTACTATATTGATGATGAAAAAGTAAAATATTTTAAATCTGCTTATGTAAATGATGAGATAAAAGATTCTTGCTCATCAAGACTGCACTGGTGATAAAAATATACCACTTAATTTTCATTGGAATTAATGTAACTGATATAATCAGATATTTATATAATATTTATTTTATATATCAGATATTTATTTTGGGTTGCCTGGAAGAGATTGCTTTCTAGCGATAAGGCTGCCTTTGTACATTGATATCTTCAACATATTGTTAAAGGAGTTGTTCCAGAAATGTATGGAGCCTGGGCCAGCACCTTGTACACTATATAAATATATAACTATGCAATATAGTAACTGTTTTGTAATGTTCTCTTTTTTTAATATTGCTTCGTTTTCTTGTACATTTAAGATATCTTGGTCAAGGAGAGCAACACAAAAAAGCAACACTACTGTAGCAACACCACACAATAATATGATGGACCGGAAATACTTAACTTAAATGTAATATTGACAAGACAACAACTGACTGAGTGAACATACCTGCAATTGAACTTGTTGCTAAATAGCACTCATACGACGGATTCCAATCCAAATCACAGCCGATAATCGATACAGTAAAGCCCGGGGCTAGTAAAGAAGCAATCATTTAATGTTCGTTAACTTAATAATCACTAAAAACATCGAAATATAATATGTACTTGCGTAAACAACCTATTACGAAACGTCATACCTATAGCATAAACTGTCAAGTATTAAACTAATGTCAAACGCAACTGTCATGGCTGCCCTAAAAACAGGGTGGACATACTAAATAACTCCATAAGTAATCATTTATGTACAATTGTACTCTGCTTCAAATTAATTTACAAGTATTTTTATGAAACTCTCCTATGTTTTTCTTATTTTTCCATGTAGTGTACATAGTGCTGGCCCAAAATGGAACATCTCCTTTACATGTAACTTTTGGTGTACAATAAAGTGTATTTATTATTATTTATTTTGTTTCAGATAGAGTACAAAAATGGATACTTCAATGACCGGTAATCAAATAAGAAAAACATTTATAGACTTTTTCATTAGCAAAGGGCATAAATATGTTCATTCTTCCTCTACAATACCGTTAGATGACCCCACTCTTTTGTTTGCTAATGCAGGGATGAACCAATTCAAACCAATCTTCTTAGGTACAGTTGACCCAAATTCTGATATGGCCCAGTATGTCAGAGTTGTTAACACTCAGAAATGCATCAGGGCAGGAGGTAAACACAATGACTTAGATGATGTTGGAAAAGATGTATATCATCATACATTCTTTGAAATGATGGGCAATTGGTCATTTGGTGATTATTTTAAGAAAGAAATCTGTTCCTGGGCTTGGGAACTTTTAACTCAAGTGTACAAATTATCTGGAGACCGACTATATGTCACTTACTTTGGTGGAGACTCTGCCTCTGGCCTGGATCCTGATTTAGAATGTAGAGATATCTGGCTGAAATTAGGTGTTCCTGAGACTCATATTTTACCTGGTAGTATGAAAGACAACTTTTGGGAAATGGGGGAAACAGGTCCTTGTGGTCCTTGTTCTGAATTGCATTATGACAGAATAGGAGGACGTGAAGCAGCACACCTTGTCAATATGGATGACCCTGATGTTTTAGAAATTTGGAACTTAGTGTTTATTCAATATAATAGAGAAACAGGTGGAATGCTAAAACTATTACCTAAGAAACATATAGATTGTGGTTTAGGTCTTGAAAGATTGGTATCTGTGATTCAAAACAAGAGGGCTAACTATGATACTGACTTTTTTATGCCCATATTTAAAGCCATTGAGAGTGGAACTGGAGTCCGGCCATATTCTGGAAAAGTTGGTGCAGACGATGTTGATGGAATTGATATGGCCTATAGAGTTTTAGCTGATCATGCTAGAACATTGACAATCGCGTTATCAGATGGCGGTTGCCCAGACAACACTGGCAGAGGCTATGTACTTCGTAGGATTTTAAGGCGAGGTGTACGTTACGCATCTGAAAAACTCAATGCTAAGCCAGGGTTCTTCGGGTCACTAGTTTATACTGTTGTTGAACTTTTAGGAGATGTTTTCCCAGAAATTAAAAAAGATCCTGCATCTATCATACAAGTTATAAATGAAGAAGAAATTCAGTTTTTGAAGACGCTTTCGCGTGGACGGAATTTACTCAATAGGACAATTGAAAAGCTGTGTAATTCAGTTATACCCGGCGACGTAGCTTGGCGTCTTTACGACACTTACGGTTTTCCGATAGATCTTACACAGTTGATGTGTGAGGAAAGAGGACTAAATATTGATATGAATGCATATGAGAAAGCAAAAAAGGAATCTCAAATAATTTCACAGGGGAAGGTTTCTGGACATGAAGATCTTCTGGCATTAGATGTTCACGCTATCAGTTTCTTGCAAGATACTAAAGTGCCTCCAACTGATGATTCGCCTAAATATAACTATGTTGCATCATCTAATGAAAAAGATGCAGTATACAATTTTGTTCCATGCACTGGAACAGTTGTTGCTCTTCGATGGAACAGAGAATTTGTAAATGAAGTTTATTCGGGACAAGAATGTGGTATTATACTAGATCGTACAAATTTTTATGCAGAACAAGGTGGGCAAATCTTTGATGAGGGTTATATGGTAAAAGTCGACGATGACAGTGTGGAGTTTATGGTAAAAAATGTTCAAGTCAAAGGTGGCTATGTGTTGCATACTGGAAAAGTTGAGGGATCGCTTAAAGTAGGAGACAAATTGTCTTTGCATATAGATACTGAAAGACGAAGACTAATTATGAATAATCATACAGGCACTCATGTTCTAAATAATGTTTTAAGAAAGGTCCTGGGCAATGATTCTGATCAACGTGGTTCACTGGTTATGCCCGATCGTCTCAGATTCGACTTTACTAACAAAGGTCCGATGTCTACTAAACAAATAAAAGAAGCAGAGGATCAAATAAAAGAGATTATAAATGAAAATAAAACTGTTTATGCAAAACACACCAGTTTAAGTGAAGCGAAAAAGATAAAAGGACTTAGAGCCATGTTTGATGAACATTATCCAGATCCAGTTCGTGTTGTTTCTGTAGGCGTACCTGTTGATGAGTTAGAAAAAAATCCAGATGGTCTTGCTGGTTTTGAAACTTCTGTCGAGTTTTGTGGTGGATCCCATTTACATCAAACTGGTCATATTGGAGATTATGTTATTGTCAGTGAAGAAGGAATTGCTAAAGGTATTCGTAGGATCGTTGCACTAACTGGGCCAGAGGCATTAAAAGCTTTAAGCAAACTAAGTGTTTTGGAAAATGATGTTAACAATCTAGCTAATGTTCTAAAAGATCAAAATGATAATGTAAATCAAAAAGAATTCCTCAAAAAAATTGTGGATTTGACAAATGATATATCGCAAGCGCAAATATCTTATTGGAAAAAAGAAGAACTTAGAACGATGCTTAAGAATTTAAAGAAACAACTAGATGATAAAGAAAGAGCTGCCAAGGCTGTAACTATTAACCAAGTAGCAGAAAGGGCTAAAGAAATCTGTGCCGACAAAAAAGATAGTAAAATCATTGTAGAAGAGTTAAAAGCTTTTGGAAATACAAAAGCATTAGATGGTGCATTAAAACAAGTAAAACAACTTTGTCCAAGTACAGCAGCTATGTTTTTTTCTGTAGATAACGATACAAACAAAATTTACTGCCTTGCTGCCGTTCCTAAAAATGCTATTGATAAAGGTTTGCTGGCTTCAGAATGGATTCAGTCTGTTGTTGCTGTCATAGGAGGCAAAGGCGGTGGCAAAGCAGAGTCTGGACAAGCCTCCGGGGATAATCCCTCAAATCTCAATGACGCTATTAAACTTGCAAAAGAGTTTGCCAGTTTAAAACTCGATTAACTCATAGTTTTTTCCGCTGTTAAAAACTTCTCTACAGCTCAAAATTGTCTTATTTCTGTAATTTTACCTTGTATACATTCGTTGTATAAGTTTAACTTCAACCTATAAATAAAATTGCTAAAAGGACATACAACTTTTTTAATGACCGCGAATGCACCTTCGTTCCCTTCAGCTTATTTATAAGCCGGCAAAATAGCCAGTGTGAGTGACAATCATAAATAAATGTAAGTAAAGTAGAAATGACTAGCCTGCCTATTGGTGCGACTTCGTCTGTCTGTCTGTCATCCTGTGTATTTCAGGAACCATTGATGTTATTTGAACTTGGAATAGTTTTAGATCGCAGGGCAGCTTGTGGCATGCTGTTGATGCGTAACGACACCACGGACCCGAGTGCTCCAGAGTCGGTCGGGCCTCCACCTCGGCGTGTCTTCATCGGCCGAGTGGAAACCGAAGGATGCCCGCAGTACTCTCAGCTCTGGCTTGCCTTAATTGGCCGCCGCTTTACATAATTAAATTAATTTTTGTAACGCTTACAAACTCAAAGATTTGAATGTTTTTTTACATTCCAAAAACGTGGGGATTGAGTGAGCACCTACAAATCAATATTATTTAAATATGCACCACTATCATGATTCGATTAGTATTTTACAAAATCCGTTAAATAGGATTACCTATGACTGACCTGTTCCACTAAGTTCAACTATAAGTTCAATGAGACTAGAGGTTTAACATTTTTTTATTATGTTTAGTTCTCAAAAAACCAGGTCTTATAAAAGTGGAGGATTGAGTGAGTGAGTAAGTTTTTAAATACGGCTTAATAAAGATCGTCTAGATCTTTAATTAAAGATCGTTACTAACTAAACTTTTACTAAATCCTAGTATTCAAATATTTTACATAATACATTTGGAGATCAGTTGTAGAACTGAGTGAGCATACATTTGTTTTATCTTTTTACAAATTGCGAGATTTGTTTTACAAATTGTTTTAGAACTTTTACTAAATTACTACCTATCGTATTTTGATTTTTTTTCAGAGGATGCTCATTTAATCCTCACACACACTAGAAATATTAGTCTAAAATACGAATAAACTTGGCATTTTTTATTTAATCAGGTTGGCAGATTGTTGCAAAAATCATTTTTACTAGAGTAGACATTACGCGTACCTCGGTATTGACGCAGCAAGTCTACCAAGTCCAGTCCACCTAAATAGGCAAAGTGAACAGAACTATTTTAAAACCAAATCAAACTAGCCCTAAGTTTTGTTTACTGGTAGCCATTCCAGGGTTCCGTCACCCCCTTTCCAGCTCCATTATCAGGTCTTCGTTATCAGCCCCGGATCTACGACTTTTTCGAACCGGGGCAGAAACTTGATAGTGGCGCCCCTCCCTTCAGTGTTTTAAGAAATTACTTAGAACACTTTTTTTTTAGAAATTACTTATAGAAACTCAAATCTCAAATCGGCATCACAAGCTCACTTGTGGTGTGGGCCTGTGTGGGGCCTTTTTCTTACAAGACGAATGTGAGCCAACCAGGCTTCCGTATGCTAAGCGCTTTGTGGAGCAGGTTTTTAACACGCTTTTATTAGCTTCACCTGTATGTATATATGGAATGTAATGGAATCTTGAGACGCAATTTCACCCACTTCTACACGTTCGAATCGTTTGAAATTTTGCACATGTGTCAAGAACCGGTGACCATACCAATATGGTATCATAGAGCTGATCTGATGATAGACCTCAAAGGAACCATGAAATGGCTACTAGTAAACACATCGAGTTTGGTCTCATTTGATTTGTTTTAAAGAGTTCTATTCACTTTGACCATGATTGACCTGATGATGGAACTGGAAGGTGGATGATGGAACCTGGAATGGCTACTGGTAAACCTGTCGAGTTTGGGCTCGTTTGGCTTGTTTTAAAGAGTCCTTTTGACTTTTCCCAATTATGAGGACCTGATGGTGTAGCTGAAAGGCAGGTGACGGAACTCTGGAATGGCTACTAAAGGCCGACCGTTTAACTCGCGTATCGCCTGCGCGGTAAGAAGGGAGCGGGGGCGGGTAACGCTACACACGGAGTCAATAATCCAAAGATTTATATCGAGATAGACATTGTTGGTAAAGAATAAAATAATAAGTATCTTTTTTTTAAGTATTTATTTTTAAGTTTTACAAATATTTTATAATAGCTTCATAGGTACAAAATCATAAAACAATAATTAACTCCGTTTAAGAAATATTTAACCACAGATAAAAATTTTATAGGACTATTCGTCACTAATATTCATATCGCTTGAATCATCATCACTGTCTGTTTTCTGGCTTTAAAAAAGGAATATACATTGTATGCTATTTGTTTAGCTTGCTTGTTAATTTTGTTCGCAAAACCGGAAGATTCATCTTGAAATTTATTTTGGCAGTCGTATACCTTGTGCGTTTATCTTCGAGCGTCCGTAACAAAAACACCAACCGCGCGCTGCGAGCACAGCCAGCGCACTGCCGCCAGGGTCTCCAGATTAAGCATGTGAAATTTCCCCAAATCAGGTTTTATTTTTCCCCAAAAAGATAAGTTTTTGTACAATTTTCCCCAAAATTTATTTCGTATCTAATCCTCCCTTATTTACACCTACTAATTTTATAAGAGTGAAAGCGAGTTGGTTTCTTATACTATTTGTTACGCTTTAACGTATTTGGCTGAATTTTGGTTGTATAAAGATAGATGGGAACTTTTAGGTTAGAGGCTACTTTTGTCATAAGAATTATTGGTGTTTTTTTTACTATTTATAAGCTAGTGCTTGACTGCAGTCCCACCTGATGGAAAACGGCGACACAATCGAGGATAGTAAAGCACACTAGCCTATTAAAAGCTTATTCACTCTAGTCTAGAAGACATCCACATTATAATCGGGCGGGAAATCCGACGCAGGCAAACTGTTCCAGTCCTTTGCTGTCCTTATTATAAATGAAGAAGCAAATCGCTTAATCCGGAGTCCGTACTGAAGGCAAGCTCACCACATAAGGGTGTGTACGTGTCGTGCGTCTCGTCGTCCGATGTTGGAAGGGGGATGGTGGAGTCAAGTCATGCAATTCCTGCGCATACTCTCCAAAATGCATCCTGTAGAATACCGAGAGGCTGTCTACTCTGCGCCTGTGCTCTAGGCTTTGTAAATTGGCCGCTACGAACCCTGCATCACCAATAAGCCTCTTAGCACGCCTCTCCACTGAGTCGAAAGCAGCAAGATGTTTTTTTTTTCAGCACCAGCCCATATGTGACTACAGTACTCCACACACAACCGGACTTGTGCTGTATATAGCATCAAAAGCTGCCCCGGTGTGAAGTACCGGCGGACCTTTGCAAGGACTAGTAACTTACTTGCAGCTACCTTGGCCTTGGACTCAATGAACCGCCCAAAGTTGTGGTTTGAAGAAATATCAAAACCCAACAACTGAAGGTGATACATTCTGAAAAGTAGGAGCCAAGATGAACGTACTCCTTTTCGCGGTGAACAGACACGCCTGAGTTTTGGTGGTATTGAATCCCACAAGATTGCCATCACCCCATTCGGGGACTGCCTGAAGTGTGAGATTCGCGCGCTCCACCATGGCTACTCTTTCAGACTGGATAAGCTCCTTACTCTCTCTCCAGTCATCTGCATACCCATAGATAACGGACATCAGCAGATCGTTGATATGCAGCAGGAAGAGAGTTAAAAAAATGTATTTAAGTATTAGTATCAGTTGTCTGGTTTCCATAGTACAGGCTCTGCCTAGTTTGGGATTAGATGACCGTGTGTGGATTGTCCCAAGATATTATTATTATTAGTTACGGAGAGAACGGATCCCTGAGGAACTCCGGCATTAGTCGTCAACGGTTCCGATGAGCAACCGTCAACAACCACTCGGAGTGACCGTTCACTCAGGAAGTCCTTTATCCAGCCGATCAAACCAACCATATGCCGTACGCTGGCAGCTTGTTTAAAAGGCTAGCGTGTCAAACCCTATCGAAGGTCTTCGAGACATCCAGAGAAACAACGAGCGCTTTCCCATTTTTCTCGAGGGCCTCACCCCATAAGTGAGTGAGTGTGTTCCAGAGACACCCTCGCCCGCCATTCTGACCATTGACCGTGAGGGGGACAATAACGGAAGAGTAATGTTAACAACATTGTATTGTTTTACGTGAGACATTGTGAAATATTTTTGATTTTTAACCTTTCTGAATTAGAGTTTTGTTTCTCCCCAAGCTTTCGCCAAGAAAAATTGTGTTCCCCAAAATTTTCCCCACAGTTTTCGTTTCCCCAAAAGTTCCCCAAAGGTTTTATTTTTCCCCAAAATGGGGAAAAAAACCCCCAATCTGGAGACCCTGACTGCCGCACTTGACGTAAGCTCTCTGCTCCGCGCACCCCTTTCACCCATCCGCTAACATCTTCCCTCGCTCCCTTCTACCCCCTCAGGCGATACGCATATTAAATGGTCGGCCTATAGTAAACCTACCGTGTTTGGGCTTGTCTGATTTGTTTTAAAGATTTCTGTTGACTTTTTCCAATTATGAGGATCTGATGATGGAGCTGGAAGGTGGGTGACGGGACCCTGGAATTGCTACTAGTAAATCCATCTAGTTTGAGATCGTCTAATGTTTAGAGTTCTATTCACTTTGCCTAATAACATGGACCTGTTGATTGACCTGGAAGGTTGGTAACGGAACCTTTGAATATTACTTGTAAGCTATTGGTTTTAGCTTCTTTTGACCATCTAAAGGGTAAATACGTAGTGCTTTCTTAAACTTCGCATACTCATTTAAGCAACAAGCTGCCTACGCTAAAGCTACGAATAAATGAAAAATGTAGTAGTATATTCCTATTATATAGTAGTTATATAGTTATTCATATTTTAAACTAATATTTCTAGACTAAAAAGGTTAAATGAAATTCTAAATTCGCTTTTTCTGAATAACAGCATAATTTACTGTGTCAAATTTTAAGTAGACAAGGTATTTTTATTTACATGACAATAATTTGTAATCATTTACAATGCAAAAGCGCCCCACGCTTTTTCACTTAAATATAATGCTTAATTACAAACAAGGGGTAGGAAAAAAAAGAACAGATTCGATAATTTATTTATTACTTTTTAATGCAGTATACTCTAAAAAAGCTTGTATTTTTAGTTTTTTTAAACTATTAATTTATTTTATTTTTAATCATACTAAGTATATTATTACCTACCACCATTGTAACAGTGCTTTCTGCAAAAATAAATGCTTTGGTTTGATATGATTTTGGCGCCCCCTGAAGCTGGCGCCCGGGGCCGGTGCCCCGGTTTGCCCCCCCCCCCCCTAGATCCGGCCCTGTTCGTTATTAGGAAAAGTCAATAGAACTCTTAAAGACGAATCAAACGAGCCTAAAACTAAATAGGTTTACTAGTAGCTGGGGTGTGCGCCCTTTGAGCGTCCATTGAGTACGGCGGCGACTCCGAGGAGGACGGCGGCGGGGTTGCGACCCCCGTCCCCGTGAGTACCGTGTCAGGTTCCCGGGGGGCTACAATGCGTCCCCGGCGGCGGGCTCAAAGGCAAGGCACTGAGGGTCCCCTGGTGCAGATCCCACCGGAGAGCCCTGGGGTCCCCCCTCTCATGTGCCGATGCGACAGCCGCGGGGGTTTTAGTGGGTAAGAATCCCACATACCCCGGTCGAGCCCCACAGCTCCCGGGGATCTTTGGAAGATATGCCCCCGTCAAAAAAAAAAAAAGTTAACTAGTAGCTGTTCCAGGGCTCCGTCACCCAGAGTTACCAGGTCCTCATTATTGGGCAAAGTGAAAGTGAATAGAACTCTAAGACAAACCAAATTAGCCCAAACTCAATGTGTTAGCTAGTAGCCGTCCAACGGTTTCCTTATCCACCTTCGAGCTCCATCTTCAGATCAGCTCAATGATATATGTATTGCCATATTATTGTATTGTCACGGGTCCTTGACACATGTGCACAGTTTCAAACGATTTGAACGTTCTATACGTTTGAAATTTTTCAGTGGAAAATCGAGTCACAAGATTCCATTACCATCACACGTACATACAGGTGAAGCTAATAAAAGCGTGTTAAAAATTAAACAGATAAAGGGTCTTCCATTAATCACGTGATGTTTTTTTAGCAAATTTTTAACCCCTCGCCCCCTCCTGGTGATATGTGGTGAGGTTTTAAACTACAAAAAATCACGTGTATTTTTTTTGTACAAACTACACACATCAAAAGTGTCTAGGGATCAACATATATTTTTGCAATAACTTTTCTCCTGATTGATATTAATTAAAATTTTCTTTAAGGATTCATCAAATAAAGTGTTTTCGTTTGTCACAGTAACGATAAACCAAGTCACCTTTGCATTAATAAAGAAATTTGCCATTTTCCTAATAAAGGGATTTTTGACATTTGAACCACTAACACAAAAGTTCGAAAAAAAGACTGAAATAACAGTTTTCTTTAAAATTTTATTGGGTAACTTAAACAATTAATAATCCGTGTTTCTACCGCGAACACTAACAACACAAGAACATCGGTTTGGCATACTCAAAATGAGTTCATCCAAATCACGCTGTGGAATGGCCGCCCATGTTCGTTGCAACAACAAAAAAAGGTCTTCTTGCGACTGGATACCCTCCATATTCGGCAGAGCTCTTCTCTGTAGCATATCCCATGCATGCTCAATCGGGTTCAAGTCTGGCGACTGAGCAGGCCAGGGCAGGACATTGATGTTAGCTGCGGCGAGAGTCTGTCTTACAACTCTTGCGGTGTGCGGTCGTGCATTATCATGCATTAACTGAAATAAGGGACCGATTTGCACTTGTAGAGGAACGATGACGTCAGATACAATCGTCTCAGCATAAATTTGAGCGATGAGGTTGCCTCTGATCCAAATCAACTCAGTTCTTCCGCCGATCCAAATACCCGCCCATACCATGATGGTTCCACCACTATAAGGATGGACTTCCTGGCAGGATTTTAATCGCTGTTGGCGTCCAGGGGTTCTCCAGTGTCGTATACGTCTTGTATCCGGTCTCATACCAAAACGAGACTCATCAGAAAAGCACACGAAACGCCATTGTTCTTCTGCCCAATTTCTGTGTTCAAGAGCCCATTGATATCGAATCCTACGATTGTGCATTGCTATAGGTGGTACCCGTAGCGGTCTTCGGGAATGAAGGTTCACTTCATGCAAGTGCAAATCGGTCCCTTATTTCAGTTAATGCATGATAATGCACGACCGCACACCGCAAGAGTTGTAAGACAGACTCTCGCCGCAGCTAACATCAATGTCCTGCCCTGGCCTGCTCAGTCGCCAGACTTGAACCCGATTGAGCATGCATGGGATATGCTACAGAGAAGAGCTCTGCCGAATATGGAGGGTATCCAGTCGCAAGAAGACCTTTTTTTGTTGTTGCAACGAACATGGGCGGCCATTCCACAGCGTGATTTGGATGAACTCATTTTGAGTATGCCAAACCGATGTTCTTGTGTTGTTAGTGTTCGCGGTAGAAACACGGATTATTAATTGTTTAAGTTACCCAATAAAATTTTAAAGAAAACTGTTATTTCAGTCTTTTTTTCGAACTTTTGTGTTAGTGGTTCAAATGTCAAAAATCCCTTTATTAGGAAAATGGCAAATTTCTTTATTAATGCAAAGGTGACTTGGTTTATCGTTACTGTGACAAACGAAAACACTTTATTTGATGAATCCTTAAAGAAAATTTTAATTAATATCAATCAGGAGAAAAGTTATTGCAAAAATATATGTTGATCCCTAGACACTTTTGATGTGTGTATATTGAAATTTTCGGAATATTATCTTTAAATACAGGTAACTGATTAAATGTTGAAGGGGAAGTCGTTGCCGGCTACGGTGAGTCAAGGCCACGTGCCGCTGTTTGGTTTAAAAATCGGACGCCCCCTAAGTATAGAAACCAGGTGCACTGATGAGTAAAATAATATTGAAAATAATTAAAAAAGAATAAGGATTTATCAAAAAAAAACAATTTAAGTCGTCCATACGGACGTCCAGTACATACCTAAGTCCTTTATTATCCGCCAATCCTAACTTTATCTTACACAATGCACTAAAACTTTAAACTTATATCGAAAGTACTTAATGATACAAAAATAATTAACCTTTATCCTCTAGTAGCAGTAGTCCGGTCGACCGGACTAGTGCAACTTTTCAGTAGCAGTAAGTAGTTCGGTTGAAATATACCACCGAACTACTGATACTCTTTAGTAGCAACAGTTCGGTTTGTAATATTAAGAATAAAATTGTACAATACACTTTGTTACTTTATTGTTATTTTAAAATAAACAAACAGGAGGTGCATAATCTTGTGCCTTGTCTTGTGAATGTGGTCTAGAGCTGTAACAAGTAGAAGTACCAAGGCAGCATAGGCCATAAGGAGTATAGGACATAAGGAAGAGTCTTGATATCCAGAGTATGTCTGGCTTACTGGTTTTGATTGGTATCGCGTAATAAGAGATGGGGGCCGGGAGGGTAAAGGATGTATCAAGAGGCAAGATATCCTTGTATCTTGTGCTTCCCTGGCACTTCTGCTTTAAGTATGTTAGCCGGTACTTCTGTTTTAAGTATGTATGTTACTACTCAATAGGTACCACGTCCTCAGTAGGTATATCCTGGGCGTTGGACATTGGATTTGAGGTGGACTTGAGGACTCTTCCTTTCGTCCTATGCTTCCCCGGTGTTGAGTATCGATTGTTATTGTGGGTAATTTGTTATAACATTTTATGTATGCACCCTCGTCATTGCAATAAACCAGTCTGTTAACGCCCGCTCGTGTTTCATTACGCCAAATTCTACTGGCGACGAAAAAAAAATAGATTTCGCGTAATAATCATCATGCCGTACGGTAAAATCGATTGTTTTGATTTGTCTTCGCGAAAGTGGACGACGTACGTGAATCGTGTAAAGCAGTTTATCCTATTAAATGAGATTAAAGAATCCTTGCACGTAGCCACGCTCATAACCGTAGTAGGGGAGCCTACCTATGATCTTATGTGCTCCCGATTCTCCGGAACAAAAATCTTTCTCGGAACTGGTCACCATCGTACAAAAACATTTAGAACCCAGGCGATCCGACATCGCGGAAAGACATATTTTTCGTTTACGTCGTCAAGGACCGGGAGAAGAACTTAGCGCGTATCTGCAGAATTTAAAGCATTTAGCGAGCACTTGCAACTTCAGTGATAAACTGGAGGAAAATCTGCGGGATCAGTTCGTCTCCGGCCTGGCGAGCGACGAAATGCGAAGTTGTTTGTTTGCGGAAAAAGATCTAGACTATAAACGGGCGGTGGATCTGGCGCTGGCGCTGGAGGCTGCGGAGCGGCATGCGGAGGCGAGCGGCTCGTGCGGCGCCGCGCCGGGCGCAGGTGGGACGGCCGCGGCCGCGGGGCCCTCCGCCCTGCACAGGATCGGCGCACAGCCTCCGACTGCGGCGCCGGCGGGAGCCTCGGCAGCGCGGTACTACAGGCAGCAACGCAATTGTTGGAGGTGCGGTCGACAACATGCACCTGATAAATGTCGCTATAGGCGTTATAATTGTGATGAGTGCGGGGAAAAGGGCCATCTGAAGGCTATGTGTAAGAGTGCGCGTGCCGCCGGTGACGGTAGTGGTTTATCAAATAAGATGCGTAAAAATCAGTTCTACATCGAAATGGACTCGGAAAGCGACAACAGTGATTTTTTCAACATCGTCGTGGATGGACAGGACGACAAACCGTATGTAGTGAACATTTTAGTAAATAAAGTTCCAATTGATTTTGAGATTGACACAGGCAGTAAAATATCAGCAATTAATGAACGCGATTACCAGAAATACTTTAAAAGTTGTGATTTATCTAAATGTAATTTACGATTTAAAGCGTATACTGGAGGTAAAATATTGCCTATCGGTTTCATCAGTGTATCAGTGCGCTATGAGATGGCGGGAGAGGTTCGCGAGGCGCAAGCGCTTCCATTGTATGTGATACCAGGGGGCGGGCCGCCGCTACTCGGCCGCTCGTGGTTACGTCATTTAAAACTTAAAAAAATAGAAATAAATGTTAACAAGATTGACGGCCCCTGTAAAACTGATGAAACTAATAAGGCAATCGCTGCTTTAAAACAAGAATTTCCAGATGTGTTTTCCGAGGGATTAGGGACATGTACTAAGATGTTTACGTTAAAATTAAAAGATGATGAACCGATCTTCCACAAAGCACGCAATTTACCTTTAGCGTTAAAGGATCCTGTCGAAAAGGAACTGGAACGCCTAGTTAATGAGGGCACAATTGTAAAAGTCGAAACGTCAGAATATGGCACACCTATAGTGCCAGTTGTCAAGAAGTGCGGAAGTATTCGAATTTGTGGCGATTACAAGGTTACAATTAATCCGAAATTGAAGCGCGAACCGTACCCTTTACCACGCATTGAGGAACTTTATTCTTCACTAAGAGGGGCTCAAATATTTACCAAAATTGATTTGGCCCATGCATATGAACAAATAATTTTATCTCCAGAGTGCCGACCTTGCACCACGATTAGTACACATGTTGGCACATTCGAATACATCCGTACTCCATACGGGTTGAGTTGTATTCCAGAAAAGTTCCAAAAGTGATGGAATACGTTCTTAGAGGGGTCCCTATGACCGCCATATATTTCGATGACGCCTGTATAGGGGGCGTTTCAAGGGCGGACAATATTAAAAATGTACGCGAAGTGCTGAAACGCTTACAAGACGTAGGGCTCAGAATCAAAGTAGAAAAATGTGATTTTTTCAAGCCCGCTGTATCTTATCTGGGTCACATCATTGATAAAGATGGTTTGCACCCGGATCAAAAAAAAGTAAAGGCGATAATTAACGCTCCTCGTCCTGTCGATGTGCATCAGCTCAAGTCTTTTTTAGGGCTTGTAAATTACTACGGGAAATTTGTTCCTCAGTTAAGTAAAATATTATATCCATTATATAATTTATTAAAAGGTAAGGTACATTGGCAGTGGGACTCTGATTGTGAACAGGCCTTTAGGAAAATTAAAAATATTTTAAGTAGTGATCAATGTCTGGCTCATTACGAGCCATCGTTACCGATCATCCTTAGCGTCGATAGTAGTGCATACGGACTCGGCGCTGTATTGGCGCATAAGTATCCCGACGGTTCGGAGAAACCGGTTTGTTTTGTATCGCGTACTCTCAACGAGGCGGAGAAGTCTTATAGTCAGTTGGATAAGGAGGCGCTTGCTATTTTTTTCGGAGTGGTTAAAAATCATCAATATTTATTTGGCAGATCGTTTACTATCCGAACTGACCATAAGCCTTTGTCTTATATTTTTGGAGACAAAGTTGGCATTCCTCAGACGGCTGCTAGCCGACTTCAGCGGTACGCGGCGCGACTAGCATCTTATGACTTTTCCATAGAGTGGGTGAGCTCGGCGCGAAACGGCCCGGCTGATTGTTTGTCACGCTTACCTTTATGCCTGATTTACACGTATTAAGTTGTCAAGTAGGTAAGTAAATTTTAAGTGACTTAATTTTAAGTATGCGTTTACACGTCGTTTTTACTAAATTTTAGTTAAAATCTTTAGTTCTTTAGTTCGCCCCAATGGACGGTCGCACGATCCGTGACGATTTCATAGTACTTTGTAGCGACGGACAACTAATTTATTTTTAGGATTAAATTATATAGACAACTAATACAGATTATTATATTAAAATTTCTTTTTTATAATATATATAGGTACTATAATTACAATATTAGATATAGAAAAGTAAATGACTTCGTGTCTTTCTTGATTATTGAATTTGTGTTTGATGTAAATATTTAACCATTTTACTTGTTTATTGCCTTCCATCCCCGTAAGCACCGTGTCTGGTTTCCGGGGGACTACAATGCACCCCCAGTGGCAGGCTCCGAAGGAAACGCTCTGAAGGACTCCTGGTGCAGATTCCACAGGAGAGCCCAGGTTTCCCCTCATGTGTCGATGTGACAACCACAAGGATTTAGTGGGAAAGAATCCCATTTACCCCGGTTGACCTACACAGGTCCTGGGACCCATTGAACAATTCGCCGCTAGAAAAAAAAGGATGCAAGATACAATCTTAAATTACCCCTAAATTTCTCCGTTGATCTAAAAAATCCCGAGACTATTAGCCAAATGGCTCTCGAATCTCTTAATTATACGGCAGTATACTAGGAAAAGTAAAAAAAAAACAGCGTAGTAGGTATTTAAAAATTCCAGGACCATACAAATTCTGGAACAATCCTGTATTTCTGGCAACCCTAAATATACGTTGGTATAACGAAAACGTGACGAAAACGACTTCGCTCATAATATATTTGTATATTATCTATGGTATGATCTATGGCTATACCTTTGCACGCACACCTGCAAAAGTGCATTATATATGTGTGTGTCCAAACGTATCAAGAATAAACCACGCCCACCTACTTACCCGAAAAATAGAAAAGTTTCTATTCTACTTCATAACTTGCGTACTAAATTTTAACTTGTGACTTTCTACTAAAGTGATTGTTTACACGTAATAATTTACTAAAATTTAGTAAAGATTTAGTTACCAACTTAATACATGTAAACGAAAAATTTTACTTATTCACTTAAGTACTAAATTTTAACTTGGAACTTACTACTAAAGTGTTTGTTTACACACAATAATTTACTAAAACTTTAGTAAAGATTTAGTTACCAACTTGCAACTTAATACGTGTAAATCAGGCATTAGCTCGTGAAGTACCTAAGTTACGCGACGCAACGGGCGACAAACATTGCGCCGTATCCTATTTGATGTATTTGGAAAATGAGTTTCCCATAAACCATAAAGACATAGCTGAGGCGACCAAATTGGACCCTATATTGCGTAGGATCTATCAATATATTCTATTTGGTTGGCCAGATCACACAGATATTGAACAGGAAAAGGGTTATTTTAATCGTAAAAACAACTTATTTGTGGAACACGGTTGTATTGTATACAATTATCGTATAGTTATCCCGCCAAAATTTAGGCAATATATATTACGTGAATTGCATGAAGGCCATTTGGGAGTTGTGAAAATGAAAAGTATCGCGCGTAATTATGTTTACTGGCCGTGACTCGACTAATGCCTGATTTACACGTATTAAGTTGTCAAGTAGGTAAGTAAATTTTAAGTGACTTAATTTTAAGTATGCGTTTACACGTCGTTTTTACTAAATTTTAGTTAAAATCTTTAGTTCTTTAGTTCGCCTCAATGGACGGTCGCACGATCCGTGTAGATTTCACAGTACTTTGTAGCGACGGACAACTAATATATTTTTAGGATTAAATTATATAGACAACTAATACAGATTATTATATTATTATTTTTTTTATAATATATATAGGTACTATAATTATAATATTAGATATAGAAAAGTAAATAACTTCGTGTCTTTCTTGATTACTGAATTTGTGTTTGATGTAAATATTTAACCATTTTACTTGTTTATTGCCTTCCATCCCCGTAAGCACCGTGTCTGGTTTCCGGGGGACTACAATGCACCCCCAGTGGCAGGCTCCGAAGGAAACGCTCTGAAGGACTCCTGGTGCAGATTCCACAGAAGAGCCCAGGTTTCCCCTCATGTGTCGATGTGACAACCACGAGGATTTAGTGGGAATGAATCCCATTTACCCCGGTTGACCTACACAGGTCCTGGGACCCATTGAACAATTCGCCGCTAGAAAAAAAAAAGGATGCGAGATACAGGCTTAAATTACCCCAAAATTTCTCCGTTGATCTAAAAAATCGCGAAACTATTAGCCAAATATCTCTCGAATCACTTAATTATACGGCAGTATACTAGGAAAAGTAAAAAAAAAAACATTTGATTGCAAATATTAATATCTACAGCGTAGTAGGTATTTAAAAATTCCAGGACAATACAAATTCTGGAACAATCCCGTATTTCTGGCAACCCTAAATATACGTTGGTACAACGAAAACGTGACGAAAACGCGTAGACAGAATATAATACAGACATATACCAAGCGTGCCGCCGATAAGGACAGAAAAATAAGTACATACTAAATTTAGAGTTGCCACGTAAGGGAAATTTTACCCTTTGTGTAAAGCAAATACGGAGGTTGTTGTATTTTATTTTCTTTCCTAACCAAAAACCACTTTTTTGACACAACATTTACTTTTCTTACATTATAACGTCTTAATCTATGACAGTCTGCAAAAAGTACGAAAGTGATTGTTATAATAAGGTCCTCCTAGCCGAAACGACCACAGCGGCCAATCATTCACAAGATCAGCCATGTACGCAGGAGATATTATAGTGCACAAGTGCTTGCGTAGACACAAATGCACTCTCTCTTCCTTTATATAATAGGTACCTCTCATAATCCGATGGGACGGAAGACCGACACGACTGGGGAGAAGTTAAGCGCAGGACCGACTTTTTACATGCCCATCCGACGCATGTGTGGCGTATCTCGGATCACGGTTTCGGAACGCCAAAGGGGCTGTCAAAAAGATGACAGCGCGCTAGTATCTATGGCAGAGACATGTTTAAATTATTACGATTACTCCACTGTATTATAAGTTGTTCTCTCTCAATTTGATTATAAGTGTTTATTACCAAAGCTCGGCGTTTTAATTTGACGGACAGGAGTCGGGCATACGTCCTATCGCAAATCCCGACACATGGATAATCTTACTTTACAGACAATCAGGTCATCGGCCTGCATTGTCCTAGCCAGTAAGGAACAAGTACTCAAATTTGTTGCCCTTCGCAGGATTCGAACCCACGACGGAGGCTACAAAGTGAATGTACACTTAATATCATATATGCTGTAGCCTGTAGCTAAGGTCTATTCCACATTGTTCACCTGGGTGATATCACGTGGTGATTAAAGTGGCTAAGAGCTGTAGATAATTATTAGCCTCATACAAAAAAGTTAAGAGATAAAAACAATAATATGCTATTTCCCAGAGAGGTAGGCAAAAATTGGCTTTCTTATAACTTAATATAATACATACTATGGCCATTTACCGGGTAAGTTTTAGTAAATTTCTCCAATATACAAATCTATAGTACTAGTGTCTTGGGACAATCTACGCTTGACCAATGACCACCTGATCTCAATCTACGCAGATCCTTTAGTAAGGTAACCAGATAAATGATTACAAATACTTGTAAACTGTATAAATACATATTTAAATAGATAAATAACACCCAGACAATTGTTCGGAATCCTTCGGAATCGAACCCATGTCCTATTGGGCAGCGGCCAGGTCCCTCAGATCGTCGAACAGCCGTACATCGCCGCCGTCCGCGGCATGTACTGCTCGACCCACCCGACCCGATGTCCGTCCTCCTGGACCATGACACAACACCAACACCAACACCGACAACGATGTCAAGAGTCGTAAACACATCAACACACAGACACCGGTCTCGCCGGCGAGGCCGAAGGGATCCGTACGCATGCAACCCCTCGCTGAGTTTCTTGCCGGTTCTTCTCAGCGGGGGCGCGTTGTGAACCGGTGGTAAACTCATTTTCTCTAAGCGGCAGCCCAAGCCGAGGCCGTGCCTCCCTGAGGTGCCCTTGTGCTAGTCGCTACCCAAACCTTTCTGGCTGGAGCGCTTTAAGCGCTCGTCCTCTTGTCCGGTGAAACAGTACTATTCCTACAAAAAAAAAGTGATGATCAATAAAGCAAAGTGACTATCAAGCTTCAGTTGTCCACCAAACTTTGATGTCTACTGAAAGTGTGTTTGGTATTTATTGGTGATTCAAGTTAGGCAATGCCAAATGAATCATTTGATAGTTATTTAATAGTCACTTTGCTTTATTGATCATCACTTTAGTTGTCAAACGAGATAGGTGAATAATAGGGGGGCAAATGAAACAAACTATTCAACGTCGGTACTATTTATTTATAATTCAGACAAATTTACCAATAAATTGTAACCAAAAACATACATACATATATTTAAACAACATGCATATAGTAAAAGCACGATTAAATGTACAATGACCATTGTGCCTATAAATAACGAATGAATACGTCCTGCGCAGCCTTGGACGAATTACTTGAGCGCTTACGTTATTTCTGAATATTTAAGCATTCGGGAATAACTTTTAGCAACCTAATTAATTCTTTTTGTTGCTGCTATCCACAGTATACAAATATCCATATTTTCAGGAAATCATAAAAATAAATTCGGGAAATCTGAGAAATTCTTCGATGCACCCAGCATGTGGGATCGTGTATGATGCACTTAATAATAATTTACCACTTATTTATGGTAGTCTCTCTTTTATACACTGGCAACACTGATAATGGCGATCAATAAACTGAAAATTTTAGGTTATGGATGAAAAACAAGAATTTATCGATCTTACACGTAACTTTCAAGTAAAATAGTAACTAATTTAGAGTAATAAGATCTAAATAAGTCGTTTACATGTATTAGTTTCTAAATGTAATCTCTAAATTGGCCATAATAATTCACGTTTACCTGTGAAACGATACTCCACTAATTTTACGTTCACTGTCACGTTTACAGCCTATAATACTGCACTGCACGATTCTTATAGGATTTCCACAACACACAGTAATGTCACAGTTAGTTTTTTATTGAATTTTAAGTTATTTATTTAATATTAAAACCACGATAAAATTGTCACGGAGCAAAGTGGGAGCAAACGTCAAATTTGTTTCGCACCCACGGCGCGGAAAAATCGAACACATGCTGAGGGACAAAAAATCATATACACTGTTTCTTTCTATCACACGTAACCTACTTAAACGCATTCTTTTCTTGCGTGAATGAGAAAGAAAGTGTCCAGCCCTCTATTGTTTTCTCTTAGCCACTTTAATCACCACGTGATATCACCCAGGTGAACAATGTGGAATAGACCTTAGCTACAGCATATATGATATTAAGTGTACATTCACTTTGTAGCCTCCGTCGTGGGTTCGAATCCTGCGAAGGGCAACAAATTTGAGTAGTTGTTCCTTACTGGCTAGGACAATGCAGGCCGATGACCTGATTGTCTGTAAAGTAAGATGATCCATGTGTCGGGATTTGCGATAGGACGTATGCCCGACTCCTGTCCGTCAAATTAAAACACCGAGCTTTGGTAATAAACACTTATAATCAAATTGAGAGAGAACAACTTATAATACAGTGGAGTAATCGTAATAATTAAAACATGTCTCTGCCATAGATACTAGCGCGCTGTCATCTTTTTGACAGCCCCTTTGGCGTTCCGAAACCGTGATCCGAGATACGCCACACATGCGTCGGATGGGCATGTAAAAAGTCGGTCCTGCGCTTAACTTCTCCCCAGTCGTGTCGGTCTTCCGTCCCATCGGATTATGAGAGGTACCTATTATATAAAGGAAGAGAGAGTGCACTTGTGTCTACGCAAGCACTTGTGCACTATAATATCTCCTGCGTACATGGCTGATCTTGTGAAAGATTGGCCGCTGTGGTCGTTTTGGCTAGGAGGACATTATTATAACAATCACTTTCGTACTTTTTGCAGACTGTCATAGATTAAGACGATATAATGTAAGAAAAGTAAATGTTGTGTCAAAAAAGTGGTTTTTGGTTAGGAAAGAAAATATAATTTACAACAACCTCCGTATTTGCTTTACACAAAGGGTAAAATTTCCCTTACGTGGCAACTCTAAATTTAGTATGTACTTATTTTTCTGTCCTTATCGGCGGCACGCTTGGTATATGTCTGTATTATATTCTGTCTACGCCTGCAAACGTGCATTATACATGTGTGTGTCCAAACGTATCAAGAATAAACCACGCCCACCTACTTACCCGAAAAATAGAAAAGTTTCTATTCTACTTCATAACTTGCGTACTAAATTTTAACTTGGGACTTTCTACTAAAGTGATTGTTTACACCGTAGACAGAATATAATACAGACATATACCAAGCGTGCCGCCGATAAGGACAGAAAAATAAGTACATACTAAATTTAGAGTTGCCTCGTAAGGGAAATTTTACCCTTTGTGTAAAGCAAATACGGAGGTTGTTGTAAATTATATTTTCTTTCCCAAAAACCACTTTTTTGACACAACATTTACTTTTCTTACATTATATCGTCTTAATCTATGACAGTCTGCAAAAAGTACGAAAGTGATTGTAATAATAATGTCCTCCTAGCCGAAACGACCACAGCGGCCAATCTTTCACAATATCAGCCATGTACGCAGGAGATATTATAGTGCAGAAGTGCTTGCGTAGACACAAGTGCACTCTCTCTTCCTTTATATAATAGGTACCTCTCATAATCCAATGGGATGGAAGACCGACACGACTGGGGAGAAGTTAAGCGTAGGACCGACTTTTTACATGCCGATCCGACGCATGTGTGGCGTATCTCGGATCACGGTTTCGGAACGCCAAAGGGGCTGTCAAAAAGATGACAGCGCGCTAGTATCTATGGCAGAGACATGTTTTAATTATTACGATTACTCCACTGTATTATAAGTTGTTTTCTCTCAATTTGATTATAAGTGTTTATTACCAAAGCTCGGTGTTTTAATTTGACGGACAGGAGTCGGGCATACATCCTATCGCAAATCCCGACACATGGATCATCTTACTTTACAGACAATCAGGTCATCGGCCTGCATTGTCCTAGCTAGTAAGGAACAACTACTCAAATTTATTGCCCTTCGCAGGATTCGAACCCACGACGGAGTCTACAAAGTGAATGTACACTTAATATCATATATGCTGTAGCTAAGGTCTATTCCACATTGTTCACCTGGGTGATATCACGTGGTGATTAAAGTGGCTAAGAGCTGTAGATTATTATTAGCCTCATACAAAAAAGTTAAGAGATAAAAACAATAATATGCTATTTCCCAGAGAGGTAGGCAAAAATTGGCTTTCTTATACCTTAATATAATACATACTATGGCCATTTACCGGGTAAGTTTTAGTAAATTTCTCCAATATACAAATCTTTAGTACTAGTATCTAGGGACAATCTACGCTTGACCAATGACCACCTGATCTCAATCTACGCAGATCCTTTAGTAAGGTAACCAGATAAATGATTACAAATACTTGTATACAAATACTTGTAAAGTGTATAAATACATATTTAAATAGATAAATAACACCCAGACAATTGTTCGGAATCCTTCGGAATCGAACCCATGTCCTATTGGGCAGCGGCCAGGTCCCTCAGATCGTCGAACAGCCGTACATCGCCGCCGTCCGCGGCATGTACTGCTCGACCCACCCGACCCGATGTCCGTCCTCCTGGACCATGACACAACACCAACACCGACAACGATGTCAAGAGTCGTAAACATATCAACACACAGACACCGGTCTCGCCGGCGAGGCCGAAGGGATCCGTACGCATGCGACCTCGACATGCATCCCCTCGCTGAGTTTCTTGCCGGTTCTTCTCAGCGGGGGCGCGTTGTGAACCGGTGGTAAACTCATTTTCTCTAAGCGGCAGCCCAAGCCGAGGCCGTGCCTCCCTGAGGTGCCCTTGTGCTAGTCGCTACCCAAACCTTTCTGACTGGAGCGCTTTAAGCGCTCGCCCTCTTGTCCGGTGAAACAGTACTATTCCTACAAAAAAAAAGTGATGATCAATAAAGCAAAGTGACTATCAAGCTTCAGTTGTCCACCAAACTTTGATGTCTACTGAAAGTGTGTTTGGTATTTATTGGTGATTCAAGTTAGGCAATACCAAATGAATCATTTGATAGTTATTTAATAGTCACTTTGCTTTATTGATCATCACTTTAGTTGTCAAACGAGATAGGTACATAATAGGGGGGCAAATGAAACAAACTATTCAACGTCGGTACTATTTATTTATAATTCAGACAAATTTACCAATAAATTGTAACCAACAACATACATACATATATTTAAACAACATGCATATAGTAAAAGCACGATTAAATGTACAATGACCATTGTGCCTATAAATAACGAATGAATACGTCCTACGCAGCCTTGGACGAATTACTTGAGCGCTTACGTTATTTCTGAATATTTAAGCATTCGGGAATAACTTTTAGCAACCTAATTAATTCTTTTTGTTGCTGCTATCCACAGTATACAAATATCCATATTTCCAGGAAATCATAAAAATAAATTCGGGAAATCTGAGAAATTCTTCGATGCACCCAGCATGTGGGATCGTGTATGATGCACTTAATAATAATTTACCACTTATTTATGGTAGTCTCTCTTTTATACACTGGCAACACTGATAATGGCGATCAATAAACTGAAAATTTTAGGTTATGGATGAAAAACAAGAATTTATCGATCTTACACGTAACTTTCAAGTAAAATAGTAACTAATTTATAGCAATAATATCTAAATAAGTCGTTTACATGTATTAGTTTCTAAATGTAATCTCTAAATTGGCCATAATAATTCACGTTTACCTGTGAAACGATACTCCACTAATTTTACGTTCACTGTCACTTTTACAGCCTATAATACTGCACTGCACGATTCTTATAGGATTTCCACAACACACAGTAATGTCACAGTTAGTTTTTTATTGAATTTTAAGTTATTTATTTAATATTAAAACCACGATTAAATTGTCACGGAGCAAAGTGGGAGCAAACGTCAGATTTGTTTCGCACCCACGGCGCGGAAAAATCGAACACATGCTGAGGGACAAAAAATCATATACACTGTTTCTTTCTATCACACGTAACCTACATAAACGCATTCTTTTCTTGCGTGAATGAGAAAGAAAGTGTCCAGCCCTCTATTGTTTTCTTCCTCTAAGGTTTACACGTAATAATTTAGTAAAGATTTAGTTACCAACTTAATACGTGTAAACGAAAAATTTTACTTATCCACTTAAGTACTAAATTTTAACTTGGAACTTACTACTAAAGTGTTTGTTTACACTGTAACGCTTGGCTTAAAAGAAACAAGCGTATATATAAGTAAATGTGTAATTTATAGACTTCAGATTGTACAGGGCGTGGGTTCGAAGGCCGAGTCGGTTCTGTGTCCGTAAAGAAAACCACTGTCCTGGCTAGAGAGAAGTCCGGTTGGATCGTGGTCCCCAGGATACAGCACGAGCGTGGTCCCAGTATGCAGCACGGCACAGCAGGGCAAGGCACGGCAAATAGCGTCCCAGCGGTCGTAGAGGATGCGACGTCAGGCCAGAGCCAAACTCGCCCGGGTAGTGAACCCTGGAACCCGTAACAGGACGGATATTTTAACAGCCGTAGGGTATTGACGTATTGACTGCCACATCCCGCGTAGATAGCTCAAGCGGAGCAATGGTTTTTATGCACTAATAGGTCTAAGGTGTGGCAGTCATACAAAATGTGGGTGTTCGTATATTATCTAAAGGCTACGGACAGCTAAAACAGCACAAACATATAAAAACTCACCCGAACTGGGGTCAAAAGGGCACTAGGTTTTGATAGCACTTAGATGTGTGCACTTAACGAAATACTTAGGCGTACGTTAATAGAAAACTGAATGTGAATTTTATTAAGGGTCTTACTCGCAGCAAGACTTAGCGTCGTGTGTGGCGCTCTGCGCGCGGCCAGCTCGCGCGCGTCGACTATTCGCACGAATAACGGTTGTTTGTGAAACAACATGTATCGCGCGGCGATGCTCGTGTATTTATTGATATTTGATGATTAAGAGATAATGACAAAATATTAAAGTTTAATAATGTTATATTTAGGTTTAGGTGGTTTATAGGTAGATTTTATTTAGTTTTAAGTTAGTAATTATATTTTATAATAAAATAATTTACGGTTAAGACAGACCGTTACATACCCCCTCTTTTAGGTTAGGATTTTTCCTATGGAAAATCCGCTTCAAGAATATACCTTCACTCCCGATTTTAGGTAATCTTGAAGTCTTTAACATGCCAAGTACCTATATTATGACCTGACATAGACAAGGTCCTGAAGGTCGTAGACAAGTTTAGACTTCTTGCCAACGATACGACATTTCACATATTTAGGAGCAAGCTTTTTGGAGAACCTATTATCCTTGTCACTTTGGTAGAAAGTGCGTTTCCATATAATATCCCCTATATTAAAATCTACATTTTTACGGCGAAGGTTATAATGTGTGCTATTTCTAGTGTGTGCTTTAATGAGTGATAGCTGGACCTTGTCAAATATTTTTCTTAGAGCACCGAGGTTCTCAGCATAACTAT
Organism: Furcula furcula; assembly: GCA_911728495.1. Lineage (NCBI taxonomy): Eukaryota > Metazoa > Arthropoda > Insecta > Lepidoptera > Notodontidae > Furcula > Furcula furcula. Next base: position 14,294,338 of record OU452245.1, read on the forward strand.
CGCGAGGGGTAAATACAATGTCATCCTCAATATCTGCGTCAATATAGTGCGAACCACAACAAACCAATTCTCTTCCGAATACGAGGAATGAAGGCGTGTAACCTGTTGTCTCATTAACAGCACTATTTAGAGCAAACTGTATTTTGGGAATATTAGTGTCCCAAGATCTATGGTCGTTTTCAACAAAAGTGGACACAGCTGTCATTATTGTTTTATTGTAGCGTTCGACTAAATTGACTTGAGGTGTATATAATGGTGTAAAGAAAACGTTGGGGATGTTATAGGTATGGAATAGGTTTTTTAAAGTGTTACTTGTAAATTGTCTACCATTATCCATCAATACAGTACTTGGTATGCCGTGAACTAAAAATACATTTTCTTCTAAAATCTTACTGATGATATCTGCGGTAGCTCTACGAATTGGAAACAGCAAACAATATTTTGAGAAGCAGCAAGTGATTACTAATAGAAATGTGTTCTGCTTTCTAGAAATAGGTAGCGGACCAACCAGATCAATGCTAAGCATTTGAAATGGCCGACTGCAGTCCTTTGGCCTACCCATTGTGCCAATGGTAGCATGATTAGAGTGTTTATATGAATGGCAAGTGTCACAATTAGCAATGAACTCATTTACATCGTAATGCATACGAGGCCAAAAGTAATGTAAACTTAGGCGTTTGTATGTTTTAAAAGTACCAAAATGTCCAGCAGTCGGTTCCGAGTGATTTTGAGTAATAATGCCATGTCTGTACTCAATGGGTAGGACTTCTTTCCATTCGTACTCTCTAGCTAGTGGATTGATAGACTTAATGTAACGAAACAGCTTGCCATTCTCCACGCGATAATTAACGAAAGATGTTGGAGACTTTTGGCAACCATCAAAGATACTGAGATACCAGGTGTCGTTTGTGGTGTATGTAGGCTTGGTAGGTGTGATAGTAGGGATATCAACTGCAGTGAGTGGGATAGAACGGGATAAACTATCTGGAACTATATTATCGGTACCCTTGCGATGTTTGATATCAAAGTTATATGTAGAAAGCCTTACGCCCCATCTAGCTAATCTCCCGGTAGGATTATTTAGGTTTAGGAACCATTTTAATGATGAATGATCAGTATAGACCGTAAACTTAAGGCCATTCTCGAGGTAGCAACGCCAGTGTTCAATAGCAGAAAGTACGGCTAATGCTTCACGTTCAGTTGCACTGTAATTGCGTTCTTGTTTGGAAAGTGCCTTACTCATATACGCGATCACTTTTCCTTCTCCGTCGATAGTTTGGGTTAATACTGCACCAATGCCATAGTCACTTGCGTCGGTATGAACTTCAAATGGCTTAGAATAATCAGGACACGACAGTATAGGTGCGGAAACTAACTTTAGCTTTAAAACTTTGAAAGCGTCATCAGCCTCTTTGGTCCAAACAAAAGGGGGAGCATTTTTTCCTTGCGTTGTCAGTTTGTTCAGGGGAGTTGCCAAGGTAGAAAAATTCGGTATAAATCTACGATACCACGAAGCAGTACCTAAAAATCGCCGAACCTCTTTTTTATTAGTAGGTGTAGGATAGTTCGTGATAGCAGCTACTTTATCTGGGTCAGCATGCAGACCATTAGCGTCTACAATGTACCCTAAATATTTGAGTTGTTCTCTAAAAAACTGGCTTTTGCTAAAGTTAATTGTTAAGTTAGCTAATTTTAGTTTCTGTAAGACGCGATTTAGTAGAGATATGTGCTGAGTAAAGCTGTTGGAGATAATAATTACGTCATCAACGAATACGAACACTTTGTTTTCAAATTCAGGACCGTAGAATAAGATATCTACTAATCTTTGTTGAGTAGCAGGTGCGTTAGTTAGTCCGAAGGGCATAGACTTAAATTGATACGTGCCGCGCGATGGAATATAAAATGCTGTCTTGCATCTGTCTTCTTCGCGAATTAAAATCTGCCAAAAACTTTTAGATAGGTCTATGCTCGATAGGTATTTGCAGTCACGTAAATTATCAAGAATTTCTGATATATAAGGTAAACTGTATGCATCTTTTTTTGTAACAGCATTTAGTTTTCTGCTGTCCAGGCAGAACCTAAGTTCACCGTTCTTTTTAGGCGTTAGTAAGACAGGAGAAGACCACGGACTTTCACATGACTCTACGACATCATCTTTCAGCATTTCATCTAGTTGTTCGATTAGTATCCGTTGCTTTTCTGGGGACATCCTATAGTAACGTTGGCGGATTGGTTCAGCATTCCCAGTGTCAATCGGATGTGTAATTAACGAAGTCCTACCAAGACCGCGCTCCTCGTACGAGACTTCGTGGAACCGAGCAATAACCCCATCAGCTATGGCTTTCTCTTCGGTAGTGAGATGATCGTATGTAAACAAGGATTTAGATTCATCATTTAAGATAGTGTCCAAGTGTTTATGATATGTAATACAGTTCAAGTATTTAGGGAAAAGGTCATAGGCTCTCCAAAAATCCATGCCTAAAATGAGGCTATTCATAATGCCAGGTACCACATAGAAATTTAAATTATTTAATTTGTTTTGAAAATAAACTGGTAAGCACATGTATCCAATCGAAGATAGTCTTTCACCGCCTGCGGTAATAAATTGGACAGGATCACAATATTTAAGTTTATATCCATCGTTTATAAGTTTTTCATGTGAATTGTTGCCAAGTATGGTAACACATGAGCCAGTATCTAATAACCCCTTAAAAGATTCACCACCAATGTTTATAGAAACATAAGGTCTAGAATGATCTATCTTATTATCACGGATTGAAGCAACAGCATTAAATGTGAAAAAATTGTTTATGAAGGATAACCAATCGTTCCATTCATTCGCGTCAAACTTTGAATTTGTAGAATTCTTAGAGTAGCTGTCAGTCCAACCCGGGTTGTCTAGTTTTTTGAATGGTTACACTCTGGACAATCTGGATAGCGTACGTCCTTTTTACCACATTTAAAACATATAAGGAAGCGTTCTTGAGTGCAATTTCTTAGGGAGTGATTGTCTGTTCTACAACGTGGGCAGAATACGGGTCTATTTAAATTATGTGAGATGTCAGCTACCATAATGTGATCTTTATTGGCACTTGTACCGATATCTCCACGCATATTTTTATTGTTAGTAGTAGGATTGTATTTTTTATAGTAAGTATTATATTTGTTGTTGTAGGTTTTTGTTTGTTGATTATATTTATTAGGATAAGATGATGTACTTGGTGAATTATAGGCAAATTCAGGTGCAAGTGTATTTTCCGTCACCCTAGGTGGTTCGTGAAATTCTAAGAATCGAGACTGTATATTTTCATAATTACGGCATATCGATCGTAATGCATCAATGGTAGTAATGCTTGGTGAAGCTGCCAAGGTACCAGCGTAACATGGCCGTATATTATGCAGTAGAATTTCTAATTTTTCATCCTCAGTGAAAGGTTTACTAAGTCGTGAGAACATGCCGTGCATTATAGAAATATATATGGTAATATTCTCATGTTCACCTTGCGTACGCAATCGAATTTCTGCTGCGAGGCGATAGTCATAATCATAATTGTACATTGTCCTTATTATAACGATACCAGTGTAAAGCGTCGTCTACAAAAATTTCATAAGCCAATGATAATATTTTTTCATAAGAAATGCCTCTAGATAAAACAAACTCTTCAAGTTTCTGAATAAACGAACGAACGCATGTCTTACCCGTAAATTTTAGTTTGTTTATCTCAGAGGATAAGTTACGTTCACAAACAACCGTTATTGGAGCAGGTTCAGACCCATCAGACGAAGAAGCTGTTGTTTTGGTTTGAATCGCATGTGACTTTAACGATGATAAATCTTTATACTGCGAGTTAAAACTAGAGGCGCAAATTTTGTAAACATCGGAAACTTCAGGTGTATTGGTAATTCTATTAAATCTATGATAAATATGATGAAGTAAGTTTTCGGTTCTATAGTATAGGTTTTTATCAAATTTAGTTTTTAGTATAATTAAATTATTTTGTGCCTTTAAAAGAGACTCTTTGACACCCTTTAAATCATCATCAGGGAGTAGGTGAGATTCTAGAATGTCCTCTGCTGGTAATTCTTGGGATAATTTTATAATTAGTTTCCGGAGTTCATGTACTGAATCCCCAGAACCACCACGAAGTGCAACTTCATATTCCAGTTCTGATTTCTGGAGAGATAGGTATTTGATAGCATATGCCATGTTAAAACCAATTGAGTGAGTTTTACAAACAAATCAACAAGGTGACAATATTGATTGACAATATTACAATCAATGCTACGATGTAAAACTATGCAACATACAATCACAGTGAACAGTTACACAATAAAAGCACAAGGAGATACTAGTATGTAAATAGGAAGTAGGTAGGTACCAAGTAGGTACTATCCCGTTAACAATAGGAAAAATATGGTATATTGGATATTTCCCGTACAGTAGTAGTCGTTATTATTGATAAGCGCTAATACTTAACACATAATACGATTTCCCAAGCCGCCTGCCAAGCGTGGGGATTATGGCAACCCCTCCCTTCTAAGGGGGAGGCCTTTGTCCTGCAGTGGACGTCTATCGGCTGCTAATGAATACGATTCGAAGTACTAAATAAAGAAGCCACCCAGTTTATAGAATTGGATATCGGATATTTTTTTTTTTTAAGTGGGTAAGTTCATGGATTACGAAAAAGAAATAGAAAACGTGTAATAAAACGACAGTTACGTAGTAAATAACACCCAATAGCCAATTCTAAAGTACATAAAAATAATCTTAATCTACGAAAATATAGCCAACACCAGAGAAACTACTATATGCACGGAACAGAGACCTACGACTCGTCTACCTTTGTTGGCGCCACTGTAACGCTTGGCTTAAAAGAAACAAGCGTATATATAAGTAAATGTGTAATTTATAGACTTCAGATTGTACAGGGCGTGGGTTCGAAGGCCGAGTCGGTTCTGTGTCCGTAAAGAAAACCACTGTCCTGGCTAGAGAGAAGTCCGGTTGGATCGTGGTCCCCAGGATACAGCACGAGCGTGGTCCCAGTATGCAGCACGGCACAGCAGGGCAAGGCACGGCAAATAGCGTCCCAGCGGTCGTAGAGGATGCGACGTCAGGCCAGAGCCAAACTCGCCCGGGTAGTGAACCCTGGAACCCGTAACAGGACGGATATTTTAACAGCCGTAGGGTATTGACGTATTGACTGCCACATCCCGCGTAGATAGCTCAAGCGGAGCAATGGTTTTTATGCACTAATAGGTCTAAGGTGTGGCAGTCATACAAAATGTGGGTGTTCGTATATTATCTAAAGGCTACGGACAGCTAAAACAGCACAAACATATAAAAACTCACCCGAACTGGGGTCAAAAGGGCACTAGGTTTTGATAGCACTTAGATGTGTGCACTTAACGAAATACTTAGGCGTACGTTAATAGAAAACTGAATGTGAATTTTATTAAGGGTCTTACTCGCAGCAAGACTTAGCGTCGTGTGTGGCGCTCTGCGCGCGGCCAGCTCGCGCGCGTCGACTATTCGCACGAATAACGGTTGTTTGTGAAACAACATGTATCGCGCGGCGATGCTCGTGTATTTATTGATATTTGATGATTAAGAGATAATGACAAAATATTAAAGTTTAATAATGTTATATTTAGGTTTAGGTGGTTTATAGGTAGATTTTATTTAGTTTTAAGTTAGTAATTATATTTTATAATAAAATAATTTACGGTTAAGACAGACCGTTACAACACGCAATAATTTACTTAAACTTTAGTAAAGATTTAGTTACCAACTTGTAACTTAATACGTGTAAATCAGGCATCAGACATCGAACAGATGTGCAGGGCTTGCGAGGCTTGCCGCCAGCAGCGCGACGCGCCGCCGCACGCTCCTCTCACTCCGTGGCGGTATCCATCGCGCCCGTGGCAACGCCTACATGTTGACTTTGCGGAATACAAAGGCAAACATTACCTTGTTATTGTCGATGCTCATACCAAATGGATAGAAGTTTTTCAAATGAACAGCACCACGTCTAAATACGTGATTGGCATTTTCCGAGAAATGTTCGCTCGTTTAGGATTGCCACTGCAAATTGTGAGCGATAATGGCCCACCTTTCACGTCTATGGAGTTAAAAAGATATTTCGAAAGTAATGCAATCGTACATTCGTTAACTAGCCCATATAGGCCCAAAGGCAACGGAGCTGCTGAGAACGCGGTCCGAACGGTTAAAAATTGCATTAAAAAAGCGTATGCACAGGGATATGATATTATGCAGGCTCTTAGCAAAATGCTGTTCCAATACAGGAATTGCGAGCATGCTACCACGGGAGTGGCACCAGCCGTAGCTCTGATGGGTCGACGACTGCGCGGGCGCTTGGATATCCTGCGGCCGAGTACAGAGGAGCGTGTCCGCGACAAACAACAGCAACAAATTGAGCGTGCAGGGGGCACGCCCCGACTAGCTAATCCGGGGGACACTGTCTATGTCCGTGATTATACAAAAAATAATGATAAATGGGTGGAAGGGCAAATAAAGGATCGTGTAGGCCCTAATTCATTTTCAGTGAACCTGCCGAATGCTTCTGTTAGAAGGCATATTGATCAAATGATCGTACCTACAAAGAAACGTTTTTCATTATCATGCAACCCTAATGTGACACCCCTGGGGTCATTCAATGGCAATGTAGGTCAAGAGGTCAATGACGACTCTCTGGCGGTGACTTCTGACGATGCTAGTAGCCCCGTGCGTAATCATGACGTTAATGAGCGTACATCGGATGTCCAAAATGACATCGATAGTGTGCGCCAACCGAGTCCGAACGTTGATTACAGAGCGCGTCTGCGGCCTCTTACCCACAGGGTTCCTAAGTAAACCATTTTGTAAGATTCATCTAAGTACTTTAGTTAAGTAACAGTGTATTTCTGATATGTTTTATTTTGATGTTAATTAGTTAAGGAGGTGTTGAGTATCGATTGTTATTGTGGGTAATTTGTTATAACATTTTATGTATGCACCCTCGTCATTGCAATAAACGCCCGCTCGTGTTTCATTACGCCAAATTCTACTCCCGGTACGTCTACTATAAACATGTTAGCTCTAAAACATGCATATGCTCACACAAGACAAGGCACAAGATTATGCACCTGTGTGTTCATTTTAAAATAACAATAAAGTAACAAAGTGTATTGTACAATTTTATTCTTAATATTACAAACCGAACTGTTGTTACTAAAGAGTATCAGTAGTTCGGTGGTATATTTCAACCGAACTACTGCTACTGAAAGTCTGAGAAGTTGCACTAGTCCGGTCAACCGGACTACTGCTACTAGAGGACCTTTATTATATTTATTCAGTTTAATGAAAATTGTCTAAATTTTTCATATCATTTTTTTTGGTTCTTGTGATGAAGCACCTTTTTTTATTTAGGCTTTTTTGGTTGGAATACCTTAGTTTTTCTTTAACAAAAAAATTGGAACAACCATGGAGATTTTTACAGTTTAGACTTGCTTTCATAAAACTGCAAAAATTCAATAAAGGTTAATTTTCATAACATTCAACAAAGTCATGTGCAGACTTTGATCAGTAGGATACCTACTTTCGATACCCGTTGAAATTTTAGTAGGTCGGTTACGATTAAGGTAGGATTCCAGCATTTTCAATGCCATAATAAAAGTATGGACTAATTTAACTTGAAATCAATCAGGATATACTCACAATTTTAATAAGTTGTTAATGTCGTACCTATTACTTATTAGGGCACCTAGTTTCTATATATGTCTATCGTCTGTTAACACAACGTTTCCCCCTTGTATAAGTAGATAGCTTATAACTCCCCAAATAGAATAACTTACTGAAAACAAAAATCTCAAAAAATCATGAGTTGAGTGAAATCGATCACCATCGCAGTTGCGATCTACGCTTCGCTTCCATACTTGTGGACAGAACCCACCACCGCCAAAGTGGCCGTCTCACTTATCGTCAGACCATATGCACCTAATCGACAGAGATGCAAACGGTATTTGCTCAATTCATATATTTTTGGATAGACAAAAACAGCATAGTTTAAAAATCATTTAATGAACTTTACAGAACTTTTTTAAATAGCTCAAACAAATATTTCTTAAACAACCGACGTATTATACTAATGATATCTACATATTTATTATATAGTAGGTATTTATTACAAATATATTCATATAATTATTTGGTTCGTCTTTCTATGACAGCACCAATTCCATTGGTGAATAATTCCTCTCAGTGAGGTGGTGCACTCATAATAATAATAATTTACAATAAATGATTTACTAATCCTAATAGTATATAACAGTAAAGTTACTCCTGGCCAAATCCTTCAGTTTCTTCAATAGCATAATTAAGTTTCTCACATAGTTGCTCATAACTTTTATATGGTGGTAAGTCTAGTCGATTGAAACAAGTATGAGACCTGGGTAGCCACGTGTCTTTACCAACCTATAAACAAATAAAACTAATATAGTGCCACAGTAAGATTGACCGTTCACTAACATTGAAAGAAAGCGTGCAGATATACAGGATGGATTTTTGAGACGGGACAGTAAGGGCAGGTGGTACCTTAACCGTTATAGTTACAGAACAAGTATAAATTATTATTAAAAATGCATAAAAAGCCAGACTTGGAAAAAAAAATGGTCCTAAAATACATAATACGTATACATAATTATATACAGGGTGTAAGGGACATCGTACCGAAAACCGATACCAGGGATCCAGTACATGATTCTGAACACTCTAGGGTTAAAATTTTTCATCGGCTTTTTCATGAATTAAAAAAAACCATTCCACTTTTTTTTTAAATAAAATTAGTATAATATCATTGTTGGTATAATAATAAAGCATAATTTTAATTTATAAACAATAAATTACTTACTTATTTGTGGAAAATTTATTTAATTATTTATTTATACGTTATGCACAAAAACAGTACATAGGCAATTAATTATTGTTATTTTAGAAAATTAGCAATGTAATTTGAGAAATAAATATTATTCCGCATATATTCATTACATGCTCGAAAATTAATAAGTCAGTCATTTGTAATTTACCATATATATGGTTTCTGTAATGTTGTAACGGACATTATTTGATATCTTATAAAAAAAAATTCGGTACGATGTCCCTTACACCCGTTATATATTTCAACTCGACTCATTAAGACCTTTCATTTGACACCCATATTAATGATTTTGAAACTAAAAAAAAGTACATAATGGCGGCTGGCGGCCGCCAGTTTAATTTTTTTGGAAAAATATATAGCGTCTGTTACTCACACTTAAGCTCTAGGTTGTGCCAAAGAAAAATACATACATATAAACATACTCTGGGGCATACAGGCAAAAAAGAAAAGTAATTTATTTAGCAAATTTATAATAAACAGTTTTATACCAAATAGTGCACACTTTATGACAGGGTAGACAAAAAAGCGATTTTCTTAGGATTTTTGTCATATTATAGTCATTCAGAGAAGTTGTAGGGTAGGCAAAGTCTTTTTGCCTGTATGGACTGTACGCCACTTCCAAATAAAAACTATTTTACCTTTTCTATGCAGAAACGTTGTGGTCCATTTGATCCCATGAGTTCGGCGAATCCACCCACGGGTACTCGACATGTACCAGTAACAAACTGAAGCAGTCTTGCTCGTTTCTCATTATCCATTTGTTTAACAAACTGAAATACAAGTAAAACTTATGAACTCTTGCATACCAGGTAGATTATACAATATACACCCTATACTACATCCATTGTCGTGTACGCTATGTTTATTATCCAACCATGTGCCTTGATAATGTGCTTTTTAAAGGTTTCATATTCCTCCAATACTCAATATTATATACATACAAAAAGACACGTTTACTATGCGTTTCAACTAAGAATGTGGCCGCCATTTCAAATATATAATTACTAAAAATGATGTTTTAACAAAAATAGATAGCATAATAAGACATTACAATAAATAATCAAAACCGGGGCGAATTTTTCATTCTGTGTTTACTCTGCTGCCGGTACACACATCGTAAAAAACGAGTGAAGTTCCGCAGTCACGATCATCATGGCGGCCACATTCTTAGTTGAAACGCATAGTACATCATGCTTACGAGATTTGCCACTGATTTGATGACTGATGGTTTTCAATAAGACAATGTTCAAATTCCAAGTTGATTCAATTACATATATGTACGACCCACCTGCCAAAACCACAGCACTTGCTTGCTTGTGCGCGTATAATGTCGATAAATTGTGTTTCGTTGCCAATCATCTACGTCGACTTCTTGCATACCGCACAACATTAATTCCAATTCACGCTCATCGAAATATTTGAGCCACTCCAGTGGTACAACCTAACAATCACAACGGGATAAATATTAAAAAATACAAAGGAGATTGACCAATTTGGACCAAATCCTGCCCAGGCATGGGAATACTTTTATGTTTTTCCTTACATGAAGAGATATTAAGAAAAAATAAAAAAAAACCGTTTGAACCCCGTGGATGTTTTTTTTTAAATATCTATCCATGTAAGGAAAAATATTAAAGTAATCCCAAGCCTGGGCAGCATTTGGTCCAACGTCCATACAAAAATGGTCAATCTGCTTTAAACAGATGTAGACTTCAAACTTATTGCACGTTTACAAGATTGATTCATCAGGTAGTGGGAACCATATACAAAATAATTTAAATATAAAATTTAAACTAACTTGAAATTATAACCTAATTACTATTAGATAAGGTTCAAAACGTACGTTTGTAGAGAGTACTTCAATAATTTTTGTAACAGTTTTTCTAGTCATCAACACACAATCAAAGTATGAATAAGATCTATGAGTTTTGCAATTAAATTTAATACAGTGCCCGGCAAATAACTTGAAAAATTTCGATGAATGCGCAGTAGTCGATTTTTAGGTTAACTCTTTGGAGGATCTAAGGGTGCGCGAGGGGGTTGCGAGCGCGCAAGTCTTCCCGATTCGTTGATTTGCCAGCCCCTGCGTCCCGCCGAATCCCGCGACCTCTCGAATACACATGCGTGCAGTATTATTGATGCACTTTCAAAAATATTACTTAATTCTTTTACTTATATTAATATTAATATTACAGTATGTAAAAGAGATCATGTTGTAGATTTTGCTAACGTCAAATTTATTATTTTTACCAATGAAGATAGCAGTGATATTGGAGATGATGACAAAATCAATTAACGAACCAATACCCCACCGCCCACGTCACTTCTGCGATTTAATCGAAAGTGTCCTTTTTAACATTTGAATAATTATACATCAAGGTAAAAAAATTCATGCAATGCAAAAAAAAACGAAATTTGTTAGTTATGTTGCAAGAAAGTGTACGTGCGCCAACTTTCCCCCACTACGCCGATTTACGTTCAAGTTGTTTGCCGGTGTCTGTAACACGGTTCGGTATTGTGTGGTAATAATTAATCTAGTGCTCACTTCATTAAAACCATCAAGGAATGCCGACGTTTGTTCCTCAATCCCTCTGGTCATTCGCCATTGTGTAACTAATTGTAGATATTGCTCCTTATTTGCCTGTAAAAAACATCATACATTCAGTGTTTTTGTACTGGCTTGAAGTACCTCCACCTTACAAGCCCGCACAATGTTTTAAAAACCTCGAAGATCGGACATGGCAGTTTTATTTCTTTACCACAGCTAAGTAACCACCTACGAGTGATGTGTTCCTAATCCCTACGCTACTAGTAAAGAGTAAATGTGCTACGGTTCAGGATCAAATTGTCGTTATTTTTGCTGCCAGCCCAGCAATAACTCTCATGCTCTGTTTCCTTGTGTTGCCAATAAGTTAGTACGTTTCTAAGTAATTAACGTTGAGTAAAAAAAAAATTGGAACAATCGCCCATCTGGATTGCAATACTGATTGTAAGACAGAGATGAAGGAGGTGTGCACCCATATTCAGAATAATTGAATCCAAATGATACACCATAAGGTTAATAAATATGTATTAAAGGTACTACAATGAAAGCAAACTTTACAAGGCCTGGGACTCTACCTTTGTTAGCAGTATTATTATCATCTAATTTGACATGAGGTAGAGATGTCAATACACCCCGCACGCCCGCACATCGTTCGCGTAAGACGGCGCGGGCGATGCGCGGGTATGCGGGGTGTCTTATACCCCGATTGCCATGTCGACGTAGTTTATAACTCTGTCACTTTCTATCGAGCAAGTAAGGTGAAAATAATATTGCTATTAGAGGTGGTACAGGCTCTGGTCTACAATCTAAATTTTATTACTGGTAGTCCCATGAGTTTATACAGTTAACTTAAAACTAATAATATAGTTATTTTACATTAATTCGGATTCACAGGAAGAGTAGATGTGATTGAGAACATTTCACGATTTCATTAATAAGCATTAAACATAAAAAAAAAGTTTACTTACTTCAGTGACACGTTCTTTGTCCCCAGAAGGCTTCAGTTCGTGATGTATAACTTGGCCCAAGACTTCAAAATCCACGCTGAACCACATCTCGAGACCGCATTCATCAATGTTATTGTCCTTGATCCACACTAATGAGTTATAAAATTCGGGATCTATCGATTCAATATCCTTCATGGTTAATTTTTTGTTCAACATTCTTTTGTAAAAAGGCATCGTAAATCCGGAATATATGAATCTGCCGTGGTATAAAGCCATAGCTATGAAACGGCCTATGAATTTGAAATACAGAAGGTGGTCGGGGTTCACGTAGCTGGCTGGATTAATCTGCAGACTGTAGTTATTTTTATTGGCATACTCGAACAGACAGTACATGGGGTTTAAGACTTCGTGCGATAGGAGGAAAAACCATTCGCGACTGACGCCTCCGTAATCTAACCCTTCTTCGCCACGGAATATTATATACAATCGTCTGCGTAATTCATAAGCCGGCAACCTCATTATCTGTAAAAAAAAAAGAGTAACATAGTAATATTATTAATGGGGGTATTAAAACCCGAACCAGTTGGGTTATGTAACATAAGATTCTAGATTGACCAACCACGACCACAGATTCGGTTATCGATAGGAACAGAAGATTATTGTAATATTATTTTGTTGTGTAGTGAGGCTACCAAATAAAAATAAAGTGGAATACTTTGTTTATTTGGAGTTAATTACTAAAACTGTCGCCAATGATCCAGACATGTAAACTTGCCCCCCGCGGGTTTGCTAAGCATGCGATTTCCCGCTTTGACACGGAGGCTACAATTTTATATTGGTGTATCCCGTTCACCACTCACCTGATGGTAGGAGTCCTCGAAGAGCGTCTGCCGGGCGAGTGTGATCTTGATATGGCTGGGCAGCGCGTTGCTCTGGCACAGATATCGGAACTGGCTCAGCTTCCATCGGAAGGAGCGCTCGTAAGCTCGCGGCACGCCGTAAGCCCCCGCGGGGCCCTTGGGCGCGCCGGGCCGCGGGTCTTGGAAGGTGGTGCTGCGAGTGTTGTGGTCCACGAAGTACCGCGAGCCCTCCTCCGTGTAGCGCACCTCCCAGCCCGGGGGCAGCGCCTCCTCCGGCGCGCTCACCTCCTGGCCCTGCACGCAACGTGACGACCCTCACACGACGCTCTCACAACTACCCACCGGCTCTCGGTGAATATATCTTACTAGGTGGTAGGTAGGTTAAAAGCGACACCGAGGCGGCGTAGGCCCTGCGTCGTCGTGAGCACCGCGAGGGTGCCGGGGGGTGTTCAATTCTGCTCCCTCTGGGGCGTGCTCTGACGAGCGTCCGAACGGAGAGCCCAGAGCAACCCAACCGTCAACAAAAAAGGTGGTAGGTAGGTTACGATGCACACGCAATTTCTCCTCCACCGGCTTTCGAAGAAAATATGCGTAGTTTACCAGGAGTTAGCGGATATACAGACAGACGCGGAAAGCGACTTTGTTTTATACTATGTAGGCCCTATGTCGTCGCGAGCACGGCGGGGTTTCCGGAGGGAGCGTGCATTTCTGCTCAACAACCCAGGGTGTGCTCTGACACAAGCGTCTGACGCGAGATAAGAACGGAATGCCCGGTCACTTCATAGCGTTGATGAAGCCCACTGGGGAGTGGAGAGAGAGTCCACCGCCCCTACGAAGACTGGAAACCATTTGAAGGCTTCCTTCCCAACAAAAAAAACAACACTCAAGAAACATATCTTAATAGGTGTTTGTTTGTGACACATTATGCTGTATCCCGTGCTAAACTCACTGGGCTCAGAGACTTAATAAGTAATGTTTTGGGTGAAGAATGATAGTGCATTGCATGAGTTGGGTGTCTTACCATCAAGTGAACGTCTTGTTAAGTCATTAGGTTAAATAAAAAAAAGTATAAAAATGCCTGCTCCCAGGCTTCTAGTAGCCACTAGGGGTTGCAACAAATTGTAGATTACATTTTTCATACATTTTTTGTGGCATTGACGCAAACAGTGTTCGAGTGACTACATCCGAACAACAATTTTGACCACTTGTGTCCGCGATTTGTGGTTCGCATCCGCGTTCAGTCTCGTTGTAAAGTCACAAGGGGCTGGTCGCTGTGTCTAGAGGCTTGACTTAACCACCAGTGATTACTTTCAGTGGTCGCCACTAGTGGCCCAGTGAATGATCTGGTTAGCACAAGTTCAAATGGTCAGCTACAATCGCAAACAGAATGAAATGAATGATTCTATCGTCGATTGGGTATGTCTCATTGACGATTCGGAGACCGGACAGCCCCAATTCGTAACCGCGTGCGAAGGCAAGTCGCGCAGGATGATCGAGTGTCGGTTACCTGAGTGCGCGGGTCCTCCCACTGCGTGGTGCGGTTCTTGTGGTTGACGTAGTAGACGCGGCCGTCGGGCTGCACGCGCCGCTCCCAGCCGGCGGGCAGCGCGCCCAGCGGGTCGTCGGCTGCGACCGCGCTCGTGCTGCTCGCTCCGCCGGCTGCGCTCGGACCGCTCGCTCCGCTCGGACCGCTCGGGCCGCTCGGACCGCTCGCGCCTGCGGGCTGGCTGCCCACTGATGTTGCACTGCCACCGGTGCCTACAATGTCGAATAACTTAATAACGTAACGGAGCAATGTTGTGACGCGGTTAACATTTTTATCTTGTAGAGTTGTGGCAGAGAAAGCATACAATTTGAAAAATCTCAGTATTACTATTTTTACTCAACATTAATCCAGTGCTTCAATACAAATCCACCTGACGGAAAGCGGCGGTATAAACTAAAATAATAAAGCGCACTAGCTCATTAAAAGCCTATTCACTCAAGCCTTGGAAAACACCTACAATATAGTCGGGATAAAACCAATTTTATATAATCGCATAAGATATTTCAATGTTTGTCAATTAATTACACCTGAAATGCACAGATCTTTCTGCACACAGACTGGATTAACACATGAAACTTTTTACACTGGGAAAATGTATCATCCCATTGGAAAAATCAAAATTATTTTAGGACACCTGACAGTAGACAAAATTCTTGTTGCCTACAAGTGTTGTGCTGTTAATAGTAATAATAATATCCTGGAACAATCCACACACGACCATCTGATCCCAAACTAGGCAGAGCCTATGATAACCCGACAACTGATACTTTTAACCTTTTATTTTATTTTTTTGTATATGTACTACCAAGGTGGCAAGCAAGGCCTGATGGTAAGCAGTCACCGCAGCCTACAGACACGAGCAACACCAGAAGAATCACTAGCACGTCGCCGACCCTAAGACATTAGATATCTAAGTCTTTTGTGTCCTGTAACTTCACCAGCTACAATGCCCTACACGCCGGAACACAGCAATGATTAAACACTGCTGTTTAGCGGCAGATGGTACTTACCTGGAGGGTTCCTTGCACAAGAACCCTACCACCTAGTAAAAATTAGTAATCACATACATAAATTGATACATAACACCCAGACACTTGGTGGGAATCGAACCCACGACCTATTGGGTTAGCGGCCAGGGTGTCTAACCAGAGACTAGTGGTTAGGTTAGTACGAGACCAACAGGCCTATCTGTAGTAATTTTAGTATTTACTATTCAGTAAACCTATTCATAGAAAGCTCAACCTCAAGACTTGCAATCCCGGGCTTTTAATACAAGTGCATTAGTTGGTTAGTTGGATATTACTGTCATATGCTATATAGGAGAAAACATGATGGCGTCGTCTGAAAAAAGCAAACGTTTGTAGTATAGGTTGTATTGAAATCAATATGGCGTGAAAACGATACCGATATTTTTAACCGACTTCAAAAAAAGGAGGAGGTTCTCAATTCGTCTGTATATATTTTTTTTTATTTTTTTTTTTCTATGTATGTTCGCGCATAACTCTGGCAATTATGAACCGATTTGAAAAAATCTTTCTTCCATCCATTCTTTAATCCGTTAATTGGGTCCCATAAAAAAATTATTGCTTAGTAATAAGTAGTTCCTGAAAAAACAATAATGGTGACTGCGCACTGAGACCTGCAAGAAAGCCTATATAGATGACGTTTTAGTCGCTCGGACTCGCTCGGTCGGACAAAAATGGTCATAACTCTGGCAAATATTTACCAATTTCAATGATTCTTTTTTTATTCGAAAGAAGGAACCACTGTATTAAATCTGTATGAATTTTATTACAACCGGATAAGAACTTCCTGGAGGACCATGAACGATGTGGAGGAATTTATCTGGTAAAAACCATTAAACTGATGTTCTCCATTACATTGCTCTGACAATTATGAACCGATTTCGATGATTCTTTTTTTATTCGAGAGAGTAAACTACTATGATGTTTCCATGCAAATTTCATTACGACCGGATATTTTTTTCTGAAGAAACATGAATTATGTAAAACTATGTAGACGATAATGTGATCATAACCTACCTAGATAATTTTACGGTTTTCGATGGTTCAATCTTTATATATGAAAATATCACTAAAAAGTTTAAAATAAAATCTTTTTAAAAAAAAATTGAACCGACTTCAATATCACTGAAAAGTATAAAATAATTTAAATATTATTGAAGTTGGTGTTAGCGTACCGGCTGTGTATATTTGGCACCAACTTCAATAATATTTAAATTATTTTATACTTTTCAGTGATATTGAAGTCGGTTCAATTTTTTTTTAAAAAGATTTTATTTTAAGATAAAATGCTAGATGGGTATAAATGCGGTAAAGTGAATTATTTGTGTGCTCCGGTCTTAATTCTATTGTGAATTTTAAATAAATGTAACTGTAAATAACAATATAAACATTGATTATTTCTGGATATGACCTAGGATTGACAGATTGTAATTAATAAGGGCCCAAAAAAAATGTTGGCATAGTGCATATTGTACGTATTATTTAAGTTACATGTAACTTATGGTGTACAATAAGGTGTAGTGTTATTATTATTATTATATTTTGTAGAAAATAGAATCAGACTAGGTACCGCTTAAAACCAATTGGTGAAAAATAGATATGGTTATACTTATTCTTATCGGATATTATATAAAAATTATCTATCGCAATTTCTACGTGAACTGTATTAAGAAGATAAGATTGTATCATATGTATAACTGATGATGCTAATTAAGTAGTTATCATGGAATTTATTTTTGCTTAGTAAATGAACAAATTGTATAAAGAGAAAGAAAGGTCACGTTCATTATTAATATTAGATAGTGCATACATCGTAATGTATGCACTATCTAATATTAATAATGTCTCTAACCGAATATGGCCGCAGTGGCTAATCTAAGATAAGATGTTGATCTTATTATTGGTTACAGTATGTAAGATATCTTATAGTGCACAAGTGCTTATGCAAACAATATTGTGAAAAGGTTGACAATATGTTGAATTTGAAAACACAGGTGCATTCTTATACCGATCAAAGGAAGAATATTTTAATCTTACAATCCGATGTGACAGAAGACTAACACGACCGAAGGCTTTTTAAATACCCCAAATGGGCATTCTCAGATCTTTCATCTTACCACTTAGAGAATAATTAAATCATCCTATATCGTTAGGGGTAAAAAAACAATTACACAAGGTTGTTGTTCCCTGCAGAATTCAAACTTGCAACCAATGGTTTGTGACGCCAGCTGCTTTCCGCTGCACCACAGAGGGAACTCCACTCTAGGCGTATTGACGTCAGTAGCGAGTGAGGTAGGGAGTTAAAGGCAGATAGCGAGGTAGGGAACAAGTAAAGCAGGGATCGAAAAAGGCAGGGATTGAAGAAGGCAGGAAACAAGTAAGACAGGTAGCAAAGAAGGTAGGGATATAAGAAGGCAGGGAACAAGAAAAGTAGGGAGCAAGTAAGACAGGGAGCGCAGAACGCAAACGCAGAAAATAAGTAAGGCAAGGAGCAAGTAAGACAGGAAACAATTACTTGTTACTTGCTTTCTTCGCTTGCTTTCTTCGTAGAACGCAGGGAACAAGTAAGGCAGGGTTTGAGAAGGTGGGGAACAAGTAAGACAGGGATACAAAGAAAGCAGGTAAGGCAGGGCTTGAGAAGGTGGGGAACAAGTAAGACAGGGATACAAAGAAAGCAGGTAAGGCAGGGCTTGAGAAGGTGGGGAACAAGTAAGACAGGGATACAAAGAAAGCAGGTAAGGCAGGGCTTGAGAAGGTGGGGAACAAGTAAGACAGGGATACAAAGAAAGCAGGTAAGGCAGGGCTTGAGAAGGTGGGGAACAAGTAAGACAGGGATACAAAGAAAGCAGGTAAGGCAGGGCTTGAGAAGGTGGGGAACAAGTAAGACAGGGATACAAAGAAAGCAGGTAAGGCAGGGCTTGAGAAGGTGGGGAACAAGTAAGACAGGGATACAAAGAAAGCAGGGCACAGGTAAGGCAGGGTTTAGAGAAAGCAGGGAACAGGTAAGGCAGGGTTTAGAGAAAGCAGGGAACAATTAAGGCAGGGAGCAAGGACGGCAGGCATCAAGGACGGCAGGGATCGAGGAAGACAGGGAGCGAGGACGGCAGGCATCAAGGACGGCAGGGAGCTGAGACAGAATGGAGAGGGAGGGATGTTATCACCGCTGTGTATTTACCTGCAGCGGGCGGCGGTTGGTCGGCGTCCGGCTGGTGCGGCGGCTGCGGCGGCGGGTAGAGGAAGCGCTGGTTGCCCTGCGCGACCACGTGGCGCCGCTCGCCGCGCCAGTGCTGGAAGCGCGCGAGCCGCTCGGTGTCGGGCCGCTGCCACGTGGTGGTGCGCGTGTTGTGGTCCACGTAGTACACGCGGCCGCGCGCGTCGCGCCGCACCTCCCACCCGCTGGGCAGCGGCTGCGGCCGCTCCCACGACGTCGACCGGGTGTTGTGGTCCACGTAGTACCTGCGCATACACATTTTATATAATAGACCGGACTTAGTGAGCAAAATGTTCATCAAAAACTTGTTAAACGTCATAAAACGTGTAGATAATATGTGTAATAATAATATTTTTAAAGAAAATATGCCTCGAAATTGCAAATCTCACTCGCGTGTGACTGTGAATATGCCTATCTATGCATCGTTATCCACCTCAACCGTAATAAAAAAAAAATGACGAACAGTCGCCAGACGCGACATGCATAATGTTAGCATCGGTGATTTTTTATACAAATCAACAATAATACAACTGACTTTCTAACACTTGCATGAAACAAAGTATATATTTTAACATTGAGGCAGCTAAATTTACACGTCAGCCCCTATAGCCAAGTTGTCATTCTACAAAACGCAACGCTTCAGAATAGAAAACCAATATATGGGAATGATATATCTATTCGCTAAGTCACTTGAAGAGATATGTCATTCCCATACATTTGTTTTCTATTCTGAAGCGTTGCGTTTTGTAGAATGACAACTTGCCAATAGGCAAGGGGACAGTACTCATTTCTCTCTAAATTTATATTAATTTTTCGTCGCATCATCGCTGGTTTTGGAGTCCCATAATACCTTCATTGGTAGACAGTAAAACACGTTTGTCTTACATCTTAGATAATAAACGAGGTAATGTTTACTGGCGTAAAGATTATCAATGTCAGGCGACATCGCTTCAGCCTTAGTGAGGTTAAATCGATGTCACTATATTAATGGGTCTACAATCATGGCACTATAATCACGGGTCAAGATCGTCGTCGTCCTGAGAAACTACATGTGTCACAGTGCTATTTCACTGCGCTTTAAATATAAAGCTAGATATTGGAACATTGTAATAATTTTGTTTCATTTTTTTTTGACGCGGTAGAAATCTTCCAAAGATCCCCGGGAGCTATCCCACTATGTGGGATTCTTACCCACTAAAACCCCCGCGGCTGTCGCATCGGCACATGAGAGGGGACCCAGGTCTCTCCGGTGGGATCTGCACCAGGGACTCCTCAATGCCTTGCCTTTGAGCCCGCCGCCAAGGGGGCGCATTGTAGTCCCCGGGAACCAGTCACGGTGCCCCCGGGAACCAGTCACGGTGCTCACGGGGATGCGGGTCGCAACCCCGCCGCCCACACCCCGAACGTCCAGCGACACCGAAGACAAAAGCTGCACCCTTCTTTTTTTTTTTTTGACGCGGGGGAAATCTTCGAAAGATCCCCGGGAGCTGTGGGGCTCGACCGGGGTATGTGGGATTCTTACCCACTAAAACCCCCGCGGCTGTCGCATCGGCACATGAGAGGGGGGACCCCAGGGCTCTCCGGTGGGATCTGCACCAGGGGCCCCTCAGTGCCTTGCCTTTGAGCCCGCCGCCGGCGGGCGCATTGTAGCCCCCCGGGAACCTGTCACGGTGCTCACGGGGACGGGGGTCGCAACCCCGCCGCCGTCCTCCTCGGAGTCGCCGCCGTACTCAATGGACGCTCAAAGGGCCCACACCCCGAGCGTCCAGCGACTCCGAAGACAAAAGCTGCACCCAGCACAACCCTGAGGCGGTGTGTAACTACTTAATGTTGATATATTAAGAAATTTATCAAAGAAAACAATAGCTAGACTACATACTGTCTTGTCCGATCTCAGTAAATGCAGAGCAGCAATGCGAGTCGGTATTTAAAAAATACAATTAGTCGAAAGTGCTTTTTTTAGCCGCTTGAAATAAACAAATTAGTTATTTAATAGTAAACCTATCTTAATGCATATTTTCCCCAATAAATGTTTTTTTGTATAACTCTTAGCAAACTCTCCATGCATAAAGTGAGCGTTCTAATAGAATCATTTACTAACACAATAATCTCTATCAATACCAATTTATAATGTTCCCCGGAAACACACTGACATCGGATTCGTAAACTCTCTTTCCGATAGAAACTGTGAATAGCGTTTGACAATCCATCTGTCTTTCCGATCCGATACCGGAACGTTTCAGACATTTGTGCACAGCCATGCTATAATCTTACTGAATTATACCCGACGTTTTCCCGACGCAAATGATAGTCCGTGACTAAAAAAAATTGTGTAGTTTTGAAATCGGTTAATTATTCTCTGCGATTCTCCAAAAAAAACATTTTTCCCGTGGGAATTGTACATTTACCGCGGCAAAAAGTATCCCAGACAAATCTCAAACTTATATGTAGGTATGTAACCAATTTTGTTTTATTATATCACCTTCTGCCGTAAACGTCGTATCTCATCTCCCAGCCGGCGGGCAGGGGCTCCTCGGTGGTGTTAGAGTAGACAACAGCGACACCGGGGGCCACAGACGGAGCCTCCTGGGCGGCTGGATCCTGGTGTGAGGGCCCGGCGGCGCTGTCCGCGTGAGAGGACGCGGCGCCCCCCGGCACCGTCCCGTTACTTAAAGGCGGCGGCCCTGGCGGGGGCTATGGGCAAAAGACATACTTTTTTTCTCTTCGAAACATGCTAATGCGTTCTTTAGAATCGCTTATCATTATCTATAAATAGTGTACGAATGATAAGGCTTTCAGTCTATTTACTGTATCTTCATATAATATTATCTACGTTGTTTGTACTGCCGAGACTCACTGACGACCAATCCATTGGTCACAATGTTATTCGTGCTTTAAAAAAAGCTAGTAAAATATTTAAGGACCTATTTATCTTTAGTTCGACTGCCTCGGTAGTACAGCAGTAACCAAAGCGGATGCGTTAATCATGAGGTCCGGGGTTCAATTTCTAAGTTCTTAGCAGGTCAGTGTTCTCAAAAGGAGCCCAGTAAATAAGAATAGATTCACTTCCTGAATTCTCATACAAAAGCAGTGATTAAAAAGTAATGATAAATTGGATATTGATGATATACCTAGAGCCAAAAAGGCAAAAAAACATTTTTTCGTATAGATTCACTAAAGGAGCCCATCGATTGGGTTCATAGGTCTTATTTAGACATGTTGGCGAATGCCAACGATACGATACGTACACACCGGACCCGTTGGTCCGGTGTGTACGTACGGCGACACCGCAATCTACTGTTTGGACTTTAAACTACTAGAAGTTGAACGCTGCGAATCGTGCGAGGGAACAATATATTATTGTTGTCATTTTGTCCCACACGGTGCGTGCGCATGCCCCGTCCCTTTCCAACAATTCTCTTTGTTGTATGTAGAGTAGTTATCATTATATAGGGTGTCGAACTTGATGTGTAGCCGTGTGTACACGCCACGAACTTGAACAATGACATACTACATACATGTTGATTCAACAGAATATGACTCAAAATAAAAAAGAATTCAACCGACTTCAACAGACACCGCACTAAAAATTCAAAATAACAAATTAATATTAAGTTAATGCCAAAATAAACACAGTACTTGAGCTAACACCATAATCGACGGATCACAGGGCTCACATATGAATATGATAGCTTGCAACAAATCATTGAATGAACTGCAAATGAAGAAGGTCTCCGAACATTGGATGCCGAGAATGAACATATGAACAAATTAAAGGGAGAGTCGACATTACAAAGATTAATAAATATTTTTGTATCGCGATTTGTTATATTGTTGTTGTATTGTTTGTTTGTTGAAATATTTACTGTTACCTCTTTCCTCGTTCAGGAGTAGGAAATTTGAATACGATTGCGAGGTGATGGTCAGTGTACTTATTTTTGGGAGAGTCAAACTAATAATCATTTTAAAGGGTATTTGAAAAAAAAACGTGGTATGTATTGGTAGTATTTTTCAACACAGTGTTGAAAAATAAAAATTAAATATTGTTTTCAACTATAGGTCTAGTTAAACATAGCCGTTATCATGTATACCCCATTTTTCTTTACAAGATCAAAATCGTAGCAATAAATGTTTGAATACAGGACTGATGACTGACCGGTGGGCAGCCAAAGGTAATTGGTAGGGTTCAATATGTCATATTCAATTATCTTTGCCATGCTGCTCCAGTCAGCCATGACTGTTGTATTCAATAAACTATTAAAAAAAAAAACCGACTTCAAATTAACTTATCTAAAAAGCATAAAATAACGAAAATATATTGAAGTCGGTGCTAGCTAATCATGTTAACTAACACTATCCACCAGCTGACACCGACTTCAATATATTTTCGTTATTTTATGCTTTTTAGATAAGTTAATTTGAAGTCGGTTTTTTTTTTTTAAATAGTATTTAACACTTTTTAGTGACTTATTTTACCAAGATAGGTATCAGCACTATCACGCAACTCGAACGTTTACGTTACAGTAACTTACTGAAAACATAAAAAGTTTATATCTCTTAAACTACTGGACCGATTTTGATGAAACTTGTACTCTCCCTAAGTTGAAAAATATTCTAACTATTGCAAAAATAATTTTCGAAATCCGACTTGTAGTTTCTGAGAAATCTGCGGACAAACCTACATACATACATACATACACTCATACAATTTGGTAAATTTGTTTAGAAGCCCACATAGACTAACATATATTAATATTACGCATTTTTATCAATATTACATACATACGCGTCGAATAGAGAACCTTCTTTTTGAAGCCGGTTAATTAGAAAAACAGGGTGTATAGTGCAGCTCGTCACCCAATAAATTAAATTTATTACTTACCCTTAAATTCTGTGGCCGCACCATTGATCTTATTGTATCAGGGTTGTTGCGCAACCGAAGCTTAGCCCGAATTCCCTCAGCAAGTAGATTACAAGGGTTAGTACTCTCTCCAAGCAGTTCGTGTGACTGATTAAGTACTGTTGGATCAACTCTTAACCCATCTAGGAGTATCACCAACTCAGCAGCTTTAACTTCACCACTTGCACCAGGAGCATTTTCCTGGGATACCGTCTTCATCAAATCTAAAAATAAGTAATTTACTTAATTAAAAAAAACAATATAAGCTAGTGTTAGACGGCCATCCCAGGTGATGGAAAGCGGCGATGCATCGATGATGGTAAAGAACACTAGCCTATTATAAGCCTATTCACTCTTGCCTTGAAGACATCTACATTTTAATCGGATGTCGGAGTTGGCTGTTGCAATTTTCCTACACCCAATCACATAACCCCCCATTGTGTTAGGTACCTCTATACATGTTTTTTTTCCTGGTGCGTACATTTTTATCATGTAATCAGTATCGTTAATAGAACATTATTCAACCAATATTTTTTTGCCTTTATTTAATTATTTACCACAAATTAATTAACCAACCAAGTTCAATAGTCATTGAGAACAATATTATAAGTTAATTTACTTTTAAATTAGGCTAGGAAAAACCTGACTCTTTCGTCCACATGTTGCCATATAGATCTATAAACCTTAACAACAGGGTCCTGGGACTTGCATATTATGTATAATAATAACATGCTGTTTATAATGTACTACTTATATTAAAATACAGCATTACAGATCTCAAGCTATGAAAAATAAATAAATAAGTGATGTGGCTTGAGTAGATAATAAAGGTTGCCTTTATCCATACTACAATATTATACCTGGCCCTTACGGGTCTAAATATTTTAATGAATTAATAAATCAATAAAAATAAACTGATGCATGTCTTACCTATAGTTATCTCAACATTTTCACATTTGCCATTGAAATACAACAGAATTTTTAGTAAGTTTACTCTTTTTTCACCAATTATGTTATCCTTTCTAAAGCTGTGATGATCAGCTAGTCTAAAGAGCATTTGAGACTGGGGGGTTACCAATACTGTAAGATCTTCTTTCCATTTTGGATGCAAAGTATTTTTGATTACCTCAGTTCTTCTTGGTATTTTATCATCAATGATTACTTGCAAATATGGATTTGGTTTGAATAGTCCAGTGTTCTTAATATTTGCAGATTCAACTAAAAAAACACATTGAAATTGAAGTTTGATGGTGAACTGTACATCATTTTAACTAGTATATCATCATACATATTATTATGTTGCCCAACAAGGTTAATATCCATTAAACCACCAGTTCTACTAAATGAAGGCCTGTTAGGTTTATTTCATGTATGAATAAGTTTAAAATTAAATAAAATATTAATACATTTTCAAAAATTATTTATGGTAGTTGTCTTTATGGAACTACTCTGTAACATTTTCAGCTTCCATATGCAAAGGTGTTCATTGTTGGCATCAATATAAATAGGTCGATCAACTTTTAATTGTCCGCTTTACTTTACTTTTTATCTACAAACAATGACTGACTTATATTTAATAATAATTCATTCGTATTTTAGTTGTTGTCCAATAGTCCATTCCATAAAGAGAAGTTGTCCAAGAGACATTTTAAATTGAAATATCTTGACAATACTATATTTAATGATTTCAAATCAATTACAAACGGAGGCTTTTGATATATTTAAAAACATTAATTGAGTGGTTTGATATACTTATAATCAAAGCTTTAAAAGAAAAAGCCTTAGAAATAATTATGTAGTTGTCCAATGGACATGTTTTTGGACTTATATTCAATTAAAATTCTACTCAAATGATACAAAAGTGCTATGTTCAATATCAAAACACAAAAACTAAATAATACTCAGTAGAGTATCAGTACTATAATAAATACTAAATAGCATATCAATTGGGACAATTAAAAGTTGATTACATCAATGATTTTTGGTCAGCCAGACAATGGTGTTTTATTTTATATGGAAAACCTATGATTGATGTTATTAGTATTAACTAATACCATTATTGGCCATTAAAAAAAATCATAGACTACTTTAGGTAGTTTAATTAAGTTGATCATTCTGTAGAATCACAAACTGCTGGTAATTTACAAAAACAAAAAAATATCATGGTTTTAATAACTAAAGATAATGAAAACTGAAACACTAACCGGTTAGGCTTAGTTGGTGATATGTTGCCAAAGAAATGGGAGCTGTTAATGTTGGCATGTTTTCAGTCATTGTAACAGTTTGTTTATTTCATATTACAGTCAGGATGTACATCCTTGCTATATAATACCTAAAGCAAATACAATAATCACATTACTCAGATCCATAACTGTAATCATAACACAGAGTAAATATAAAAACGTAGAGTATGAGATGGTAAAATCAAAAACAATACAGTACTGACTGAAAAAATTTTTTGTTGTTGTTTGATTTTCCCAATTATTATTTCTTTTTAAACACCTCTGGATTAGATTACACAAAACAAAACTAAAATTACTTAAATCAGACAAGCCGTTTCTGTGCATGAACATGGTTTTTTTTTCTTGTGTTGGATGTTGTATTTATAAATATGTATGTCTATTAAAAAAGTAGTATGTATTTGTATCAGTTGTTGGGTTACCATAGAACAGGATTTGCCTAATTTGGGATAAAATGGGCAGAGTGCAGATTATCCCATAATATTAATAATGTAGCCTACATTCCTAGTAAGAAATCAACAACAAATTAATATAATATTAATATGTTATAAAATATTAGGTAAGTATTATACTACAATAATATTATACACATTATAGAACTGGAGGCTACTGGCTGGATGTGTAGTATTATTTGCATAAATAAAATACAACATTAACTGGAGGCTATTTATATTTGTGCAGACTACACTAGCGTAAGACAAGGCAGGGTGATGCAAGTTTTGTATAATCTAAGCAACATTTAACTAGACATATTTATTTTACAATAAAAATGAAAGAAAAAATAAAGTATTACTGTACAATAAGGACACTTGAACATGTTATAAAGACCAAAAGCAAAACATAATTCTTGCTTTTCCTCAATATTGAGATTTCCTTACCTATCAATTATTAATTCACTTATGCAAAACAAAACATATTTATAGAGCTACACACATGTAGTTGGCACAATTTTATACATACATTATTAGTTCAATAGTATACCTGTTTGATTGTATAAGGAAAGGAAACACCCATTGTAAACCATACCTACTGACCAGGTTTTGATCATACAGTAAATTAATATAGAAATATTAAGGTTTTTTTTTTATAAATAGTTCAATAAATGTCTTTAACAAAAAAAATAAGTTGTACTCTTCAAGGGACCATCATTACTGATACCCTTATTTACATTCTAATTCTTTCTAAATAAATATAATTAATGAGTCATGCAGGATCTATATCTATTTATTTTAGTACTTCGTTCTGCGAAATAAAGAATAGTGGGTAATGCATGAACCAAAACATAAAACTATGTGGAGATATTGTACAACTTTACAATCATGTCGATTAAATAAAGAATCAATTCAACGAAACAGCTAAATATAATAAAATAATACCAATGTCGAGGCAATCCAAAGGATGAAATTCTTCAAATTATCTCATTATCGTTGTTCTTATCCAATTCTTATCACATTAGAAGGAAACAATAATGTATAATCAGTAGACATTAATTACACTGATATTTTTAATATTTAGCAGTATATAATCACAAATAATTTTTCTATCACTTTTGTGAAACTTTATTTATTAATGAAAAAGAAAAACGACTAAGTAATTATAATTTTCTATGTATTTCTGAAGAAAAATCAGAAAAATACATAGACAGGCACTGACAATAACCGAGTCTATTTTAATGATTAATTTAAGCCCAGTGTTGCCAACTCGGATTACAAAAAAGGCGAAGGCCAGATTAGGAAATTACGTAGATTTAGTTTAAGTTGCATGAGGATCGTAGACAGAATATAACAAGACGTCAAGCTAGCCTGAACGAAAAAACTTCATAAGTAAACTGCACCACTGGTGCGGTTTTCTTCAAGTCCGTGACAGATGGTGAAAACACCGTAGTCATAGATTTAAGATTTTTTTCACTACGTTCAAAAAGATGAACATAGCGTGGGAAGGAGAAGTTCTAATCAAATACAAACTACACGAGTGCAACAGAGGCAGAGATAAAATTCTTTTTTTTTATTCTGCATCACTTTTGACATTAGCCACTGCAACGCTGCCTCGCGGTCTGTTTACTGTCAAAGTAAATCATAATAATTTAGCACGATCTCAAATTTATAATATAAAATATTTTTGTTCCATTATGGTGGCTTGTGCAATAAGTGCATGTGATGTTACAAATCGTAATACAACGAATAAGTAAACATTTCACAGGTAATTGATTACTATTCCTGACTGCATTTTGGCTTGCTATATTTTTATGGTTTTGGTTGAAAATTTGGTTGAAAATCCTAATAATATCGTAGAATACATGTTTATCTTCAAACTGATCATAATTTATTACTTTTATATGAAGAATAGCGGGATATTTTGTGTAAAATGTAAAACGATTTGTTTACAATAGGGCTTGAAAAAGTCCTGACGTCATGAGTATCGATATCGATATTAAAGCAAATAGTTTTTATTAGTGGCACAAATATAAATTCTACGTCTTTTTGTTTTAGTTTCAAGGAGTTTATATTTATACGGTCTAAAAATATTTTGCAGTCTCTATATTCTTTATGTAAATTGATATGATAATAATAATAATTCAAATGTATTCTTTCAGATTATCAAAATAATTCTTTGATAAGACAAAAATAGATGCGGATTAAAGACTAGGATGGATGGAATCCCTACAATATTCCAGTGTCTGTGATAAAGATTTTGATTTCTGTCTGCGATATACATTTTGAGGCAAAATGTTTTATACAAAGTGTGTCACAACATCAACGTTGCCTAATAAGAGGCTGTACCTTATTTAATTTACTTGTACTTATGTATGACACTGAAAAAAATATAAGTCAGTACCAGTTCCTTTAGGAAACGATAACACTAAATAAATTATGTTTGTTAGCAGTTCCAATTGAAAAACAGATGATCTTGTTCTTACATAAATATAATATACCTTGTTCTTATATATATATATTTTACCGCTATCGATACCCTGTGAACCTATTATTATGATTAAACTTTACTTACTTTAATTTACCCATACGCCACCAGGTATTTATGTCAAGTCGTTAGTCAGAAAATGAAATCAGAACCTAGAAACACAGAACCTCCTACACTGCGTTTTCCGGTTAGTGGTGTCTACTCCAAAACCACTGTTATTAGGAAACAGTGGTTTTGGAGTAGACACCACTAACCGGTTAACCATCGGTTTTACAGCAAATATGAGCAGCCACTCCAGTCTGGTAATTGGTTATGCTACGTCGGCAAATTTGATTCTCTGGTGATAACTTAAAGAAGGAGAAGAGAAATTTAAAGATATAGATATTCTAACGGTTGTATCACAATATATTTATGAAAATTTGTTGTATGTAAAGAAAAACATAAGTGCTTTTGCAAAGAATAGTGACCATCATAATGTAAACACCCGGAACAAACACAATCTAGCTGTACACTCCACGCGTCTCCACAGAATTAGCTATTCGTAAAGCAGCAGCAGTATTCGTATTAGCAGTTCGCAATAAGTATGTATTTTACAATATAAGTATATTGTTTGACTTTATGATAATAACCTGGGACGAAGGTCTATTCCACTTTGATCTCCACACATGGTGATCTGATCCCAAACAAGGCAGAGCCTCTACTATGGATACCAGGCAACTTTTACTTATACATACTCATATAGTTTTATTTGTAAATACATACTTAATAGATAAATAAAACCCAGACACTTGGTGGAAATCGAACCAATGACCTATTGGGTAGCCAGCCAGGATGTTGAACTGTTAGACCAACACGTCCGCCTAATGTTTTGGTTTTATATATTTAGAAATATTGCATACTTCTCAAGAATCTCATAGGGGAAGCTCCTTCACCTATACTGAACTTTAATAATTATTATTTATAATGCATGCTTATTTTCATGATCCGATTTACGATGTTTACAGCAAAAATAAACTACAATTTTTGTTTAGAATGACTGTTTTACCACTTTTGACAATTTCATTATGAGATTTGCCTTATTAAAGGTTATTAGTAACTTGTTTTAAATCAACATTAATTTTAAATTATACAGATAATTGTGTATATAATTCACACAAAATATCATCGATATCGATTACGTACGTAGTACTTTTTAACAACACCTTTTTTCCTTTACACATAAACAGTTCACTCACACATGGGTTTTTCTTTTTTGGTTTCATTTTTTATCGGACTATGTTTATCTTCTATATATAATATCTTTGACCGTAGTGAAAAATTCTATATCTATGGAAAACACGCTGACTGAAGGACAAAAAATCTTAAGCTCTGTGTCGTTCTCAGAGTAATTAGAATGGAGCTAGTTCGCGTTGATTCCCCGAACAAATTTTTCGTGGCACTTTTGCGAGGTGCGGGAGGCGAAGTAAACACACACAGATACAATTTCACGCATATCCACACTACAATAAACTCGCAACACATTCAAAAAGATACGCACACAAATAAAGAATGACCTGAACATATGAACAAAATTTGGCAGAGGGGTTAGCGCATCATGATCTCTCCAGTGGTATCTCCTCTAAGGTGTCGTTCTATCACATGTAATATATTTAGCCACTGGAACGCCCACGGATGCCGCGGTATCACGGCTCAAAAGCGTGTTGACCGCCCGCGGATACCATGGTATCCAGTGGCGGTTAACCACTTTTTGATTGAGATTTCGTTTTCTGTAGCCGATCATAGACTATTAATCATTAAAATAGAAGCGCATCGGCATTGTGAAGTGAATTAGCCAACTTAATAAAATTATTTGGTACCTCAAGTAGAAAAAAATAAAAATAAAAAAAAATGACGAAGTTTGATATTTACGTACAGGTGTGTTTGTGGGTGCGTCGGCGGCGTTAATATTTGTTATTATTGTGAGATTATTGTTTATTTTGATGCATATTATACATAAAAATGATCGTGAAGAATAATGCTATAATATTTTGATGTAGGTAAGTAGAAATACAATCTCAATGTCTTAACTTTTTTCCCCTTGAAAAAAGCAGGTAGTTTTCGTGTTTTTATGACTGATTTTCACTTCTACCCGTTTTTTAGAATTCTAAATTATAATTAAAACTCTTGATGTTTATTTAAGTAGCTTCGTAATACACTTAGCTTTTTAACGGTAGTTTTATCTTTATTCTAGCCCTTGTTGTTTACGAATGTCAAGTGTTTTTATCGCTCCGGGCTCGAGTGGGTTTCAAATTACATTTTTTTCGCGGAAGCTCGGACGAGTCGGATCACATTAGTCGCGAGAGCTGGGCGTTCCAGTGGTATGCATTCTTTTCTTGTGCGAATTAGAAAGAAACTGCCAGCTCTCTAGGGATTCTTCCTCTAGGAGTTAGGGGGAAAATATTCAAATGATTGTAACACCTTGCTTTACTCTATGGTTCAATCATTAAAATAGACTCGGCCTGAAAATTTATTGATTATTTTTGATATTTTCATTTATTTTTCAAAAAAGAAAACAGAGTAACTGGAAACTGCAGATATTAGCTCATGTTGTGTATTAGCTGAGAAAAGAAAAGTAACATTACGAATTTTAAGGTGTAGCTACTGCGTATTCCGAATTACTCTAGGTTACGGGACAATTGGTATGTATGTAGCAAGAGCAAATGAGCCTAATAAAATTATTAGTTAGACAGCAATGCTGTTTTTCCCTTTTCCATAATATTTTCTTAAACATTGTTCATGTCGTACTCAGCATTGCAAAGTTACGATTAGTAAAAATTTACAAACTTGACCATAATACAGTACGGGTTCTACGGGTTCAATTTAGTTATAAAAAGTACCTATTAAGTTTAATGTTTCACAACAACATTGTTTCACACCAGTTGAAGTCCAAGGGCATTCAACCATATGTATTTAGCTACGATTTATATATTATAATAGAACTTGGAGGACTATGTATTTAGAAGGTACCTTTAAATTTTAAATTTAATTAGAGATTTTCTTTTTTAAATTTTTGTCTCTTCAATGAACTATTCTCATGAGAAGTGTTGATGGGCTTTATGCCAAGCTGAAAAATAAAGTCTGCTCTCAGGGCATAGTAAGTAGCATCAGGAACAGTAAATACAGATTATACCTTTTAATTAAATATTTTCCTTTTATTTTACTGATCAGTCAATAGTTTTAACTGTTTATTTACCATCTTGTTTTCGTTATTTTACACACTTGTAGTGAGCAGAATCATCAGTGAACAGTGGGGACCATAATTTAAAGTGGGAAGTGGAAGTAGCATCAGTATCTAGCTTTGAAGTAGGTAGTATCATAATTCTTTTATTTGAATTTAAAAGAATGATTAAATTATTAGTTAAACAATCATTTTTACTTTAGTGGAGTTTTCTATGTGTACAGTATTTTCATTAAGTTCTTGATGTTATCTTTTAGGTATTTAAACAACTGATTTATTTTACAGACTTCATTTGAATTGGCAAAGTGTGATATTAAAATGAGCCCAGTGGAGAGTGTGCCAGTTGCAGTATTGAATTGTGTTGATGATTATGTAGAACTGTTGTATGATGATATACCTGAAAAAATAAAAGGATCTGCACTTATATTGCAACTTGCTCGGAACCCTGACAATTTAATAGAATTGGCCAGAAATGGTACTCAAAGAATCAAGTTTTTTATCTTATTTTTTATTATATTTTTAGTATTAAAGCATCTTTTAGTAGTGTTATCAATTTATATATTTCAGAAGCATTACTTAGTGCACTCTCCAGGGTTCTGAGGGAAGAATGGAAGAGAAGCATAGAACTTAGCACAAATATTGTTTATACATTTTTCTGTTTCTCTACATACAATGAATTTCATCCAATTATCATTCAATATAAAATTGGATCCCTCTGTATGGATGTCA
Source organism: Furcula furcula (assembly GCA_911728495.1). Lineage (NCBI taxonomy): Eukaryota > Metazoa > Arthropoda > Insecta > Lepidoptera > Notodontidae > Furcula > Furcula furcula. The sequence goes on from OU452245.1 coordinate 14,327,410, forward strand.
TAGATTATGAATTGAAACGCTATGATCAATGGAAGGAAAAAGTTGAAGGCAAGAAACAAATACTCACACCAGATAAAGTGAGTAAATAATGAAGTCAAAATATTCTAGTCCTTTGTAAATAATAGTAGTAATATGTGTGAACTATTTTATTTTTAGAATGAATTGCCTAAAAGTCGCATACCTGAGCCAAAACGGCGCCCAAAATCTGGAACATGGGCTGTGGCAGATGTCAATATACAAAAATCAAAGTCACTTGTATCCAGCTACCATGAAGACCTTTGCAGTGCCTCAGATGAGTTTCTATCAAAAAGTGATGAAGAGCAAATGAAACGAAAACTAAAGACATTGTCAAAGAGGCAGGAACAACTGTTGAGGGTGGCTTTCTACATGTTACTAAATATTGCTGACAGTGTTAAAGTTGAAGAGAAAATGCATAAGAAAGATATAGTTGGATTGCTCACTGGGGCAATGGAGAGGCACTCAAACATAGACCTGCTCATTCTTATTGTATCTTTTTTGCAAAAGCTGTCAATATTTGTGGAGAACAAAAACAGTATGGCATCTCGAGGGATAATTGAGAAATTAGCACCATTGATGGATTCTTCTAATGCTGATCTAGTCAATGTCACTTTAAAATTATTGTTTAATCTTACTTTTGACACTAAACTGCGAAATAAAATGGTGAAGCTTGGATTGCTTCCAAAGTTTATTCAGTTCACTAGTATGTGTTTTTAATTTATATTATCATCTTAAACTTCTTGTTAATATGGGTTTTTAATCTTAATATCCAATTACAGGTGATGATAAACATATAAATTTGGCAATGAAAAGTTTATATCACTTAAGTATGGACGATAGAGTAAAAGTAATGTTTACTCAGTCAGACTGTATTAAACTGGTAAGTTTTTGATATTGTTTACCACCACCTAAACCAAGTTTAGCAGCATTGCGTTTAGTAAATGTAATCTTTAAGTGAAAAGCGTGGGATGCTTATTCTCTGTAAATAATTAAAAATTATTGACAGTTTTTCTATCCATAGTGGGTTTTATTTTTTTACATTTTTTTTAAACAATTTCTAAAAATATTATGTGCATATGTGGGTACTTATACGTGAAGTTATGACCGGCAGCTGACGGACATGTTGCTGCTAAACGCGAGCGGGGAACAGAGCGCGGGGGCGGGCGCGAGCACTACGGGCGTTCTTCTCGCGTTATGCATAAACCTGGCGTGGTGCGATCGCGCCGCCCAGCAGATGGCGGGCGAGGGCCGCCTACGCGAACTACTAGCGCGCGCCTTCCGCCATCGCAACGCCATGCTCATGAAGCTCGTGCGCAACCTCTCGCATCATACGCACAACACGCCGCTGTTCCTCGTGAGTCTACTGTCAACTCTAGATACCTTTTGCCTTCTAATCAGAGTCTTCATTCTTCCTCTCCTGGTCGCTTGTGCTATGTTCGTGTAGATTATTTAGTTTGCTTATTTTTATTTACTTCAGTATTAGCACAATCCAGAGAAACGGTCCGTTTATTGCAATAAATCCATTTGTAAACTATAATAAATTGCAGGAGTTTGTTGGAGATATCGCTGGTGCCGTAACAAACGGTGAATCCAGTGAAGACTTCGTAGTGGAATGCCTCGGCACACTGAGCAACATACTGACTCCCAATAATGATATCGATATTAACGCTGTTGTCGAACGATACAATTTAATACCATGCATCATGAAGATTTTAGATCCAAGTAAGTTTTCATAGTTATATTCGTACAGTATCTACTATAAGGTGCCGGGGGATCTACCTGTGGAGTGCCGGGTTTGAGTAGCATCCCCCCATCTCCTCTCGTTGGGTGTCATTAGAGGCGACTAAGCAAGAACAGGAAGACTGGAAGTAGCGTCTTACTTTTGGATTTATCATCCACCTATACTGCGATCCCCAAGTCGCCTGCCAAGCGTAGGGATTCTGGCAACCCCTCCCTTCTAAGGGGGAGGCCGTTGTTCAGCTGTAGACGTCTATTGGCTGCTAATGATGGTGATGATGATCTACTATAAGGATTTTTTATGAGCCGTAATGTCCAAATGATAAGCAAAGGCTTGGCCTTTCTCTTTCTATACGTAACGATTCTGAGCAATGTTTGGCCCTGCCGTGCCTGAAACATGTATATCACTGGTTGGCCACTTTAGTCTACCCCATCCCCGTCGACCATTGTGGGTTGTCCGGATGCGGCATTCTTACCGCCTGACCACGGGGCATTCGCTGCGGCAAAGATTCGTCATGCGATTAAAATAAATAGGAATGTACTATGCTACGCCTACTACTTACTCGACGACGGGAAATTTTCACAAGAGTCTGTTGGCGCGACAGACGATAGAAACAAAATGTATGAATCATACAGCTAGTACATGTACTTAAATAGGTAACCCTTGTAACGTTTACATTTGAATTCTTATTTTTTATCCATTAATTTAAGGCAAGCTGCCAAATACCAATTTTCAATAGAAAAAGCCTGGGGGTCTGGTACGAGTTCTGATAGTTTACGCGGTAACTATCAAAAGCTAGTAAAATGTACGGGAAAAACTGACAGTTTGATCGATCTCGTGAACTATCAGAACTCGTACTCGTCTAGAACTCTAGATCCCCAGTACTCTAATGACAAAATTTATTCACATGTCTCTTTAAAAAAATTAAAATATTATTTTAAGTTCAGGTCCCCCGAACAAAACGATGCATTTTTGTCTGGGACCATACTGCCAAGTCTTCAATATTCATTATTTTACCGACAAAAGAGATTACAAATCGAATTTATAAGCCGTGATCTAGTTTGCCGCGAAACATTGTCTTTGGTGGGACACAAGTGAGCGCCACAATATTACCTGTTTTGTATTCTAGTTTGGAGGTTTAATCTTTGTTTTTTTACCTATTACATGAGTAAATAATAGTGTACACACACACACTCGTGCATTAATAACCCCTATCATGCAACAGTAAACCACTATTATGAGATATTTTAATTTTATAACTTACGAAATTTGAACGTAATTTCAAACATCAGTGGGTTTTAATAACGTCGCCGCGTCGTTTGATTGGTAAACCATTTGCGGAACGGATCTGTAGGTAATTATTTCATGTACCATTATAAGGTTGTTTGTCAAACCATCCCAAAGACGTCCCGTCAAGCTAGTGAGCGTTTTCGCGTCAGCCAGCGTAAAAACATTTAGTTTGCAACATCGATATAATATATAAAATAGATAAACATTCACGAACAAAATGACATCTAAAATGTGGTCGCGGAGGGTGCAAACTTATCTGTGCTGGTGGCGGAAACGTGAACTAACAGTTCTATTATGATAATTACGTATAGTTTGACAGTTTCATATAGACAGTAGCGACACTCCTAACGGAATAAATAAATTTGTCAGGATATGGCTTGTAAAGAAATAGCGACACAAGAGCGCTATTTCTCGCTACCACTTTTTGAACCGTGACACCAAATCTAGTTTGTATATTATATAGATGGTTTGCAATATCTAAATTATTTTTAACTTCTTTGTGTTTGGTACATTTAGGCGTTTAAAATCTTTATATACATACCTACAAAAATAAAAAATAGTGCAAGTTCCCCAGCTCCAGTAATTGTGTCTATCATTAGGCAGTAGCGCACGTGCCGCTGCTGGTGGACAGTTTTATAAACTGGTTTATCGTCTATAAACGGTCTCGTTTCGTCGGTGAATGCGTCGCCGGCCCATTGCTAGTTTGTGTGTGCGTGCGTGTGCAGATGGTCGTGCGTCGGACGAGCTGGTGTTGGAGGGCGTGGTGTGCGCGGGCGCGCTGGCGGCGTGTCCGCGCACCGGCGGCGCGCTGCTCGCGGGCGGCGCGGCCGCGGCCCTCGTCGCGCAGCTGCGCCAGCGGCAGGCCGACGACGACCACGTGCTGCAGACAGTGTACGCCTTCCGACAGCTGCTGGCGCACCCGAGCAACGCGGAATACCTCGTCACTAGCACCGGTATACACTCGAACCGCCCGCCGGACATCAACCGGTTATTCGTATTTGCATCATTCGTATGTTCACCATTTATCTATTAATCACTCATCTATTTACCTTTCGTCATTTTATCATTCACCTATCCGTTTTTTGTTATTTATCATTCATCTTTTCTGTTTTCATCATACGTCTATTTATCACTCATCTACATTTATACCGGTTCTGTTATACAGGATACATTACAGTAAGTAACATACGTTATACAATATCACGATTTTTCAACACATGCCACAATTTTACGATGTTCTTATGTATTACCCGTTTCACAAAACATGTTACGCCGTAATAAACTAGGAACTGATTGAATTTAGCTGTAAATACTTAATATTGTTCCAAAATTTTAAAATAGATCGGTACAAAATAAGTAAAATATTTTAGTAGAATATTTTGTTAGGCCGTACCGCCGTTGTGTCATGCATGTGACTTCATTGGAGTTATGTGATCCATGTAATCGTTTTCGCGGAATTTTTATTTGTTTGAATTTATTTTACTGGTTTTGGGCAAAAAAACTGCAAATTATGAAAAAAAAATTGCTAAGTAGTTTATTCTATGTAACATAATTAACCATTCCAAATAGTTTTCCAAGATAGCCAAATACCCTATTGTCTTTGGTTACTGGTCTGCAATCTATATTATTTTGATTTGTCTGAAGAAAATATGGTATATTTATCATTCATCTGTATAAATCATACATCGCTATACTCCCCAACGTGATCAAATTGGTGAATTCCTTAGGGATCACCAAGTTGACGTCATGCTAGTGCAAGAGACATTCCTCAAACCCGCTCATAGGAGCCCCAACATCGCCAACTACCATCTCGTGCGAAATGACAGAACTGCCTCCCGTGGAGGCGGCACTGTCATCTATTATAGGAAATCCTTGCACTGCATTCCGCTCGATGCCCCTGCGCTCACCAATATCGAGGCCCCGGCTTGCCGCCTCTCTCTCGGGTCATCCCCCTGTCACTCTCGTCTCGGTGTACTTTCCACCAGACTAGCAACTTCTCAGAAGTGACATCGAAGCACTTCTTGACATGGATAGCGCCGTCATCCTTGGCGGCGACTTTAATTGCAAACACGTCAGGTGGAACTGTCACACCACCAATTATAACGGCGTGCGCCTCGACGCTCTAGTCGATACTCTCGACTTTGACGTCATTGCTCCAATGCGCCCCACCCATTTTCCCAACAACATCGGCCACCGTCCCGATATCCTAGACATGGCACTTCTGAAGAACGTAACGCTTCGGCTGCGCTCCTTAGAAGTGCTCCATGAACTAGACTCCGACCACCGTCCCGTTCTCATCCACCTCCCTCACCGGAACCGGTCATGAAAATTGTGGTGGACTGGCAGCGGCTGAGCACCTGCTTGGCCAATGCCGACACGCCACAGCTCTCTCGTATCCCAGTCCACCTCTCGTCCCCTCAGGACACCGAACAAGCCGTCAGTGCTTTCACTGACAACCTCCAATCGGCCATCAGCCAATCTTCCCGGCAGGTTGAAGCGGTGGACCTTTATGTCCAACGCTTCAAACTGCCGGCCGACGTCAAAGAATTGGTCCGAGCCAAAAACGCGGCTATCCGCGCTCACGACTCCTACCCCACCGAAGCCAACCGGATCCGCATGCGCGCTTTACAGAGGGATGTAAAGCTCCGCATCGCGGAACTCCGGGGGGACCGGTGGGACGGTTTTCTCGAGGGTATCACTCCCTCTCACCAAGCTTACTGGTGGCTAGCGAGGGCTCTCAAGTCCGACACGGTAGCCACCATGACTCCCCTGACCCGCCCTTCAGGCGCCCCTCCAACTTTTGACGACGAGGAGAAAGCCGAGGTCCTAGCAGACTCTCTAGAGAGACAATGTTCTCCTAGTGTCACAATTTCCGACCCACCCCATCGCGATCACGTAGATAGGGAAGTAGAGCACAGGGTTTCTGCCCCGCCATCCGACACGCTCACCCCGGTCACCCATTCCGAGGTAGAAGACCTCATCATAGGCCTTAAGCCTAAGAAAGCCCCCGGCCCTGACGGCATCTCGAACCGCGTACTAAAAATCCTTCCCTACCACTTGATCTATCTCTTGGTAGCCATCTTCAATGCCGCCATGACGCACGCTATATTCCCTTCGGAGTGGAAAGAAGCAGACGTCATCGGCATTCACAAACCTGGTAAGCCACGTGACGATCCCACGAGCTACCGCCCCATAAGTCTCCTTAGCGCCCTGGGCAAACTCTACGAGCGCTTGCTTCTCGCAAGACTCAAAGAATTTGTCATCTCGAAGGGCATACTCATTCACGAGCAGTTCGGCTTTCGAGCTGGACACTCTTGCGTCCATCAAGTGCACCGCATCACGGAGCATGTCCTCTCCGGGCTCAACCAGCCCAGACCTATATACACCGGAGCCATATTCCTCGATGTCGCCAAGGCATTCAATAAGGTCTGGCACAATGGCTTGCTTCACAAGCTCTACCTCATGGGCGTGCCAGACCGTCTCGTTCTCATCATACGAGATTTTCTCAGGAATCGTACTTTTCGATATCGTGTCGAAGGTACGCGATCCACTCCCCACCCTTTTCAGGCCGGAGTCCCTCAAGGCTCTGTGCTCTCTCCACTCCTGTTCAGCCTGTTCACGAACGACATCCTTCGTTCGGACAGGGTGCAACTAGCCCTATACGCGGACGACACCGCATTATATTTCTCACACAGAAATAAGGCTTTCCTGACGCGCACTCTTCAAGTCGCCGTCAACGCCCTAGGCGAATGGTTCCGTAAGTGGCTCATCGGTGTTCTTCTCCCGGGGTACCATCAGATCCCACACTGCGGGCCATCCCAGTCGTCATTTAGGTCCGATCACCCTCTATGGGCGTCCCATCCCCTGGACCAGAAAGGTCAAATATCTAGGCGTCACCCTAGACTCCCACATGTCATTTGGACCGCATATACGGTCAGTACGCAACCGAGCGGCCTTCGTCCTCGGTCGGCTCTACCCCATGATCTGCAGGCGGAGTAAACTGTCGCTTAGGAATAAGTTAACACTTTAACAAAACCTGCATCTGTCCCATCCTAGCTTACGCCAGTGCCGTATTCGCACACGCGGCTCCCGTCCACATCAATAGCCTCCAGGTTATTCAAAACCGATTCCTTCGACATGCCGTCGGTGCCCCGTGGTACATGCGGAATGTCGACCTTCATTCTGACTTCGGTCGAGTCACTATCCGCAAATTTTTCAAAGAAATGTCCGAACATTACTTTGAAAAAGCGTGCGTCCACCCAAACCCGCTAATCGGCGCCGCTGCCGACTATATCCCCGACCCCGACCCTGGTCCTGGTCCCTCAGATCGTCGAACTACCGTACATCGCCGCCGTCCGCGGCATGTACTGCTCAACCCACCCGACCCGATGTCCGTCCTCCTGGACCATGACACTACACCAACACCAACACCGACAACGACGTCACGAGTCGTACACACACCTACACACAGACACCGGTCTCGCAGGCGAGGCCGAAGGGTCGTACGCATGCGACCTCGACGTGCATCCCCTCGCTGAGTTTCTTGCCGGTTCTTCTCAGCGGGGGCGCGTTGTGAACCGGTGGTAAACTCATACTCTCTAAGCGGCAGCCCAAGCCGAAGCCGTGCCTCCCTGAGGTGCCCTTGAGCTAGTCGCTACCTTTCTGGCTGGAGCGCTTAAAGCGCTCGCCCTCTTGTCCGGTGAAGCTGTAATGGCCATCTGCGGCCAACAGTACTACTCCTACACAAATAAAAAAAAAACGATTGTGAATTGAATAGCTCTACTGATTATTATGACTGCATAGTACATAGGGCACACTGAAAGTTCTGCGCTCCTGGGCCTGTACCATCACCTCTAATAGCATTATTATTTCCATCCTACTTTCTCGATAGAAAGTGACAGAGCTATAATCTACGTATACCTTCACCATGCTTCATGTATGTTTGCTTTACCTTCGTCATGTAAGATAATAATACTGCTAATAGAGACGGTGGTAGGAAAATAAATGATTAAATGATAGATATGAGTAAGATATCACTAAAACACGAAATAATAAATATTTATTTAAATATCTCTGCTACCGGTCTGCCAACCGCCAAGCTACCGGCCGGCCAGATTAAGTTTGCCGCTACTGTCTAAACAAAACTCTATAACTACTCGTAAGTCTCATAGAATTACAGTTAAATTCGCCATCAGCAAAGATAAGTCGGCCTACGTTAAGATTTGTCGCCCCCCGTGCATCCGGTTATCCCGTTCTCCCTTTCGCGCCGGCACTATCCCTGTCTCGTTCGTGGGCGTTGCCTTGAACGGTACTGTTTGTATAATGCGCTATGCTAGAAATATCGTAGAAATAATTTGTAACGCTATACATTGTTGTATTTGTAGCGTAAATCTTGATACAGTATTGTACGAAAGATTTATTGTACAATGACCATTGCGCCTATAAAAAGGGTTTAGTTAGATCCTGCGCAGTCCTGGACGGGTCACTCGGGCTCTTATGTTAATACTGAATATTTAAGCAATCACTGCCATATTTTGGATGTTTTGGTAGGTGACTGCTTATCTGGTTACTTATTATATCTATGCCTTAGACCAATGGTCCCCTGTTTAAAAAAATAGTCTGACCGAATGAAAAAGTGTTTAAAATTCTAAAAACTTCGAAAAGCAGTAAAAATGTTACTTTACATGTAAATTGTTTTATTCATGAGTTACGTAAAACTTTCAGTGTACCCCATGTAATTATGCAACTCCAGGGGCCGTAAGATCCTATGCACACCGCGTTTTTTAAACGCGCCGTCGACGAAGTAACATTACTTTAATACTGCCGTAACGAGCTGATGGTAGGGACTCGGGTCACTTATGTAACATACGTTAATTAAAAAAAGAACAACCCCATTCAGAGACGGAAATATTATGTTACTTTCCAGAAGCTCCAGCTTATCTTATCGACCTGATGCAAGATAAGAATGCGGAGATCAGAAAGATGTGTGACAATTGCCTGGATATCATATCACAAATGCAGAATGAGTGGGCAGCGAGAATAAAGGTAAGTTAGAGTCGCCTCACAGCGACAGCGACAGTTGACAGCAGCGAAAGCAAGTAAAATTAATTTTAAATCACCATACCTGTACTAAACATAAACCTGTTAACACTAAAACAGGCTCGCGTCTTGCGCCCACTTCAATGTTATTTTCGTTATTAATTAATAGTCTTTACTTCTTTTCCAATGATATTTTAAACGAGCACGCAAAGCAAAGAACGAAATACACCCAATTGGGTGAACTAGCAGTTAGGCCTGCGGCGCCGCGGCGATAGAATGTTACGAACGTGACGTGTGCCTTTGAAATTTAATTAAAGTGTCGTCATGCGTCGCTACCTTTGCTAGAAAGGGCACTTTAAATGTCAACAAACGATATATTCGTAAATTATTGTGATATGACAAAAACTGAAACAGTTATAGAAACTAGGTGCAAAAAAGAAACGCCTTCAAAATGTAACTAAAAAGCCTGAAATAATTTCTTAGGATTAGTGGTTTTTGAACCTAAAACGCCGTACTTTTGAACAGTGTGTCCTTCCTGTGATGGTATATAGGGCCGAAACCTGTAGCCCGATTCTCGTAATAACAAACAGTCCAAATATCGGTGACGTTTTGTAGTCGTTAGATCAAAGTCCTATCCGAAATCGGTATTCTCGTATACCATATACGTAGTTCGATAGGACTTCAACTCAATTGGATCGAAACTTAACGCTTAGCCAACGATTCATTGTTTGTACGTTTTGCTATTCCCTGATAGATGTCGTCTTGGTAGGAGTCTTGTGAGATAAGCTAAGAGCTTAGGTTTTGAGAAACTCGGGGTTAATTTTTCTCCGTTCCCTCCACAGACATATTAATTGTTTATTAATTAAAAGACGTGTTTTTCTCTATTGATTAGTTTATTCTTTCTCTCTTACTCTAATTATATTTACCTTAAAACCATCTCGCTCACACTATCTTCTAATTACTCTCGTCACTCACAGCGTACGATCCTATTTTCGTCTCACTCACTCACTCCCAGCTCTCATGTTCCAGCTTAGTGCCTCAATCAATATATCTCTAACATGAGCTCTAACATGCCTAGTCGCGTTCCAAATCCCAAATTTTACGTATTTATTTATATTTTACATATTTCGCCATAACAGCTTTCTTTTTGTATTTCTTGCTGTGCAGACGAATTTTATAGTAAACTAGCTGACCCGTGCAGCTCCGCCCGCGCTTTTATTACATTTTGCTCCCCTTTTCTCCCTCCTCCCTAGATTTATCTCTCTCCATATCTCTCTCTCTTATAAAAAAAATCGAATTATATGCTCTTACTCTCCTCTCTCTTTCCCCCTCCCGCTTTGGTTTCCGTCACACTCCCCCTCTTCCTACCCTGTTATCCCCTCTCTGAACCCTCTCCCCCTCTCTGAACCCTCTCCCCCTCTCTCTTCTACGAACTTGCGCCTTCTCACTCCCTCGTGTAACTAACACGACTTCCCCCCTTACTCCACCTAACTCCCCCGATCCCTCACCCCATCGCCCCCTTCTCGAATCCCCTCTCCCTCTTTCTCCTCTCGTGCACCATCCACCATCCTCTCGTTCTATATATCCTCGTCAATCATGGTATCAGCGGCATTAAATATACTTTATGACCTATTCTCAGACCTCCCCGATATGCACACATAATTTCATACATATCGGTTCACCCATCAATTTATGACCTTGCCTTATGTAGCTTAACCTTAACCTAGCGGTATGAAATATACTGTATGACCTATTCTCAGACCTACCCGATATGCACACTTTCATACAAATCGGTTCACCCATCTATTGAATGACCTTACCTAACGTTGCTTAACCTTAACCTACCGGGATAAAAAGTATCCTATGTCCGTTTACTGGTTCTAAGCTACCTCCCCACCAATTTTTAGCCGAATCGGTTAGGCCGTTCTTGAGTTATAAATAGTGTAACTAACACGACTTTCTTTGATATAATATATAGATTAAAGTTCTATAGTTATTGTATGTTCAATTTCACCGATAGATGGCGCTGTTCATAATGTAAATCACGCTATACCTACTGTCTAATGATATTCGATAATGAAAGTTTTAGGTTTTCCGCATCTTTTATTGTTGCGACTGTAATACATACATAATCTAGCTTGGATCCGCTCGGGGTTTACAGATTTTAACTTTTCAAAGATATAATGTCATATTGCTATCAGCAAAGTACTTAGAACAATACAGATTACAGAAATCTAATGAAAATGTCCTGGGTGTACCGGACCGGCTTACCCCTTACAAAAATTGACCCTTCGCCAATGCCATATCTTATGCAAACTAAATGTCTGCTCAGTCCCTATTGTATATAGCGTAATAATACATATCTTAATGATTAACTGATCAGTCTATAATTACCCTATTCACATACAAAGGAAATTACGTGGTAATATGTGCAAGTAATGTTTCACTGCTTAGCCCCTATGAAACATAGCGTGATGTTTTATATACCAACTTACACCTTGACTTCTACACAACACATCAGTGAAAGTCTTATCAAAATCCATCCACGGGTTTTCAAATGATACCTGGACGAACAGAACGACAGACAGACAGACAATAATTCCAAAAAAAATTGTTTTGTCCTCTATGTCGATAGTATAGTAGAAATTTTGGAAAAATATTCAATGTACAGAAAAAGTGCTCTTTGAGTTTTATTATAGTAAAGAAGATACGTAAATCCGTGGCTCATTTAAAAGTTATTTTATTACTTTGTCTCGCACCACAAGATTAAGAAAAGCAAAAATCGTCTCAACTATAGAGCGTCTAACCGTTTATTTTCTTTTTGACAGCACCAATAGAACGTAACTGCGTCATGTTACGCAAAAGTTCACTTTTAGAAGTTCACTTAAAGTGAACTTCACTTTAAGTGAACTTTTTCACTTTTAAAAGAAGTTCACTTTTAAAAGTTCACTTTAAGTGAACTTTTTCACCTTTAAAAGAAGTTCACTTTTAAAAGTTCACTTTAAGTGAACTTTTAAAAGTGAACTTTTGCGTAACATGACGCAGTTACGTTCTATTGGTGCTGTCAAAAAGAAAATAAACGGTTGGACGCTCTATATCGACGTTTGTTCAACGACTCTTGAATCGCGGAATTTGACGCTTACTCGTTGGCATCAGATCGGTAGTAACGTAATTTTCATACGAGAATACCATTTAGTCAACGTTATAAAACGATTGAACGACGATTATTTTACCAGAATACGCTCCAACGATAGTTCAATCGAACGACTTTGAAATCGTTGCCGTTGAAGTAAAATCGACGGACGCGAATACGTAAAGTGTTTCAACGACTAAGTCGGTACGTTAACGTTATTGTTTTGATTACGAGAATCGGGCTACTGGACGCTTACCAAACAAGTGATCACCAGACTGCAAGTCACCCAGAGAGCCATGGAACGGGCTATGTTAGGGATCTCTCTTCGTGATAGAGTACACGGAATATATAGATAACACGGAAATCCGAAGAAAGACTAAATTGACTGACATAGCCAAAACCGTGGCTAAGAGGAAGTGGAAGTAGGCGGGTCACATATGCCGTAGACAAGACCAGAGATGGGCAAGAACGGTACAGGAGTGGCGACCGCGCACGGGACGCAGAATTGTCGGCAGACCACTAGCCAGATGGTCTGATGACCTAGTTATGGTAGCCGGACGAAGCTGGATGAGGAAAGCTCAAGACCGAGAAGGGTGGCATGCATTGGAGGAAGCTTTCACTCAGCATTGGGTGACAACAGGCTGAAGGAGAGAGTGGTTTTTACATCTACATAGTTGGACGTGGACTACAACATATATATAAATACATCTTATTATCGAAGTCGGCGCCTAACCTTTAGCACAGACTTACAAGGGCAGTAGGTACCTAATTGTTTTCCAGTTTGGCGCCGTCTTTGATAATAGGTAAGATGTATTTAATGTATGTATCCGCAATTGAGCGGAACCAAGGCTCTAAAGTGTTTGCAAAGATTTCGTCTATTGGGCAAAGCCAAGTGACCAAGCTGAAGATCGACGACGGCAGTGTCATCTCATCAAAATCGGAGATATTGAGAGAGCTCGAGAGGTTTTACGGACAGTTGTACACCTCGACACGAAAACCCATTACCCGAACTGCTCAGGACACCAGAGCCCAACTAACCCGACACTACACTGAGGACATCCCAGACATCAGCTTGTACGAGATTAGAATGGCTCTCAAACAGCTTAAAAACAACAAGGCGCCGGGTGAAGACGGAATCACAACAGAACTTCTGAGAGCGGGTGGAAAACCAATACTTTTAGTGCTCCAGAAGTTATTTAATTCCGTCTTACTCGAGGGTACTACGCCAGAAGCCTGGCACAGGCGTGTGGTGGTTCTTTTCTTCAAAAAAGGTGATAACACTTTATTGAAGAATTATAGACCCAACTCACTCCTGAGCCATGTATACAAGCTGTTTTCGAGAGTCATTACGAACCGTCTCGAACGCAGGTTTGATGACTTCCAGCTTCCCGAACAAGCCGGGTTCCGAAAAGGCTTTAGCACCGTAGACCACATACATAAGCTCCGCCAGATTATACAGAAGACCGAGGAGTATAATCGGCCATTATGTCTAGCGTTTGTGGACTACGAAAAAGCCTTCGATTCAATCGAGACCTGGGCGGTATTGCAGTCCCTCCAGCGGTGCCACATTCACTATAGGTACATCGAAGTGTTGAAGTGCTTGTACAGCAACGCCACCATGTTGATCCGACTACAGGACGAGAGCACGAAACCAATCCCATTGCAGCGAGGTGTGAGACAGGGAGACGTTATTTCTCCGAAGCTGTTCTCAAACGCATTGGAGGACGTTTTCAAGCTCTCGGACTGATTCGGCATCAACATCAATGGCGAATACATCACTCACCTTCGTTTTGCCGATGATATAGTCATTATGGCAGAGTCGCTGGAGGACCTCAATACGATGCTCAGCGACCTCAGTAGCGTTTCCCAGCAGGTGTGTCTTAAAATGAACATGGACAAGACGAAGATCATGTCTAATGTCCACGTTGCACCCGTACCGGTAGTTGTTGGGAACGATACACTCGAAGTTGTTGACCACTACGTATACCTAGGACAAACTATCCAGGTAGGTCGGTCCAACTTCGACAAAGAGGTCGCCCGAAGAATCCAACTCGGATGGGCAGCGTTCGGGAAACTACGCGATATCTTCTCGTCCAAAATACCGCGGTGGCTGAAGACGAAGGTTTTTAACCAGTGTGTATTGCCAGTGATGACATATGGTACTGAGACGTGGTCTCTAACGGCTGGCCTTTTAGAAAAGTTCAGAGTCACACAACGAGCCATGGAGAGAGCTATGGTCGGAGTTTCTTTGCGCGACAGAATCCGAAATTTGGAGATCCGCCGAAGAACTAAGGTCACCGACATAGCTCTCAGAATCTGCAAGTTGAAGTGGCAATGGGCAGGCCACACCGCTCGAAGAACCGATAGCCGTTGGGGAAGAAAGGTTCTCGAGTGGCGACCACGAACTGGAAGACGCAGCGTTGGCAGGCCTCCCACTAGGTGGACAGACGACATTGTGCGCGTCGCAGGTAACCGGTGGATGCAAATAGCCAATTGTCGTTCATTGTGGCGTTCTAAGGGGGGAGGCCTATGTTCAGCAGTGGACGTCTTCCGGCTGATGATGATGATGATGAAGATGTATTTATATATGTTGTAGTCCACGTCAAACTATGTAGATGTAAAAGCCACTGATCCTAAGGCGCCGTCCTATTGTCAGCGCCCGCGCGTCATCGCGCGATGAGACCGCTCCGCTCGCACGATAAGAAATAGTGTGTCCTATTTTGGAGCGATGCGATCACTCACGATATAACTCTTCACACTGACGCACATTTTCTGCTGTAGAGAAATGTATCCCTTATCGGAAATAGCAATAAAAAAGAAAACGTAGACCACATAATATACTCTATAAAACAGAAATCAACGCGGTGAATTTCACGATCAGTATTTTGACGTACGGAAAAATGAAAAACATATTTACCATTACAAATATTTTTTTTCCGTCGACAGAAATATTTGAATGTTAAAAAGAATACATTTGGTCGTGCGAGCGCAATTAGGACATACAGTACTTACTAGCATGTTTGATCCTCAGAGTAATTAGAATCTGTGTGGTATCTCCTCTAAGGTTTGATCGGACGATCGTCTGTGCGTCGATGATCGCGCGTTAAAAACTAGACAATTCGCTCGCATCGCATGATCGCGCGACCTTCAATAGGACATTCATTAGATACCTATCAGTATGATTGAACGGTCCTACGATCTTCTTCGTGGGACGCACGCAACATCGTGCAAACTGCGAGCGATGGCAATAGGACGGCGCCTAAAAAATTATTTCCGGTATTTTAGTTATATTTTGAAGGCAGTTTCTTTTTTTGTAGAAATTGTTTTAATATAGACGAAGATATCGTCTATTTTATTGTTTCTACCAGTTAAATTCCTCCCTATCACTCATATTCCTCGAAAAAGTTCTTATTCGGTCATGATAAAATTCATACAGAACCATTGTATTAATTGTGTCCGCGATAGTACATACTAGCGACCCGCCCCGGCTTCCCATGGGTGTATATATCGTTTTTTTAATATAATTATTTATTTAATTTATGTACACATAAACACAAGACAGACAAAAATAACTTAAGATAAAACAAGTACAAAGTACCGCTTAAAAATACGTGGCGTGGTTTAACAGGTGTTAGCGGATAGACAGACAGACAGCGAAAGCTACTTTCCACTATGTAATAAAGATACTGTATTGTTCTTTTTTCTGAATTTAAATTAACTTGTCTTTCTTTCTTACTTTCCTTTGAAGGTGGAGCGATTCCGTTGCCATAACGGGCAATGGTTGTCTGTGGTGGAAACGCTAGGCGCGGAGGGTGGCGCGGGCGACGCCGCCGACGATTTGCCGCCGTACTTGTCCGCCGAGTACCTCACCACTCATAGGCTCACTACTTCGGGTATTGATATTTTTTCCGTACGCGCAGATGTTCATAACTATTCTAAAACCAAGGAGTTTATATAAGAACATGAGATATCACTGTCTTCTACCTAACACGTAATACTAAATTATACCGTATCTCAAAGGAGTACAGTTTATTTTTATAACAGTTGTCCAGAAAAACGCTCTTGAAAGGGACTGACTTCTCGGTGGTAGGGACACCCCTTTCACAAAACTTGTCCCTTATTATTGAATTCTAAACTGGTCGTATCTGAGTTATGTTAAGTTTTGATAATTCGATCACCTATGACCTACTAAATAAATAGGCTTAATATACAGACATCGCTATACGGTATAGCGATGTAGTGAGTACTGTATACAGCGAAACAGACGGTGGTGCCCATTTTTGAATAGGGAGTATATTATACTTGCTAGGTATAACATATACAACACCCAACTTCAACTAAACAAAAATGTTTGTCTATACCACATGTGGCGTCATCTTCACTTCAGCGCCATCGGTCTAGGTTATATCCAAATTTATCCAATCGCCACAGTGCAATCACGATATATTCTGAATGGTATATTATATACAACGTGTTACAAAATACCCCGTAAAAAATATAATTAATTATCAAAGCCAAAAATTTTGTCAACCCTAGTAAGCTGTCAATGTCAGGGACCTATTTTACCTAATAATTGTATACTTTAATCGTTTTTCTATTATTCATTCATATAATATTATATAGATGTGCTATCTCAATACAAGGATGTCTCAAGTACTGGCTTCAGAAAATGCCACGTTGAAAAAATAATTATGTAGTCAATTTCAAATCTTCTAATCGATATCCTACAACTGTTTCAAGTTTTTTTTTCCAACATTTGGACATTTCCACTAGTTTTTAGGTTGTTTCGTTAGGTTAGGTCTTTTAAAATTTTTGTCGTTCCGCGAATTAGGTAGAAATGTAGTACATTCTGCACATCGGTGAAAATAATAATATTTTTTTACTTTTTTGGGGTATATTTTTTACGGGGTATTTTGTAACACTCTGTATAATACATAATTTAAAAAAACATGAGTCCGAATCGCGAGGGATCCGACGCATCGCTAAAATACACTGAATAGTATTTTAGCGATGAGTCGGCGGCGCTAAAGGGAGGATCCTCTGACCGAGCGAGGTGTGATGCTCGGCCAGGGCCGAAGCCCCCGACAGTTGTTGTCGGGATGTTGTATACAGGATGTTACAAAATACCCCGTAAAAAATATAATTAATTATCAAAGCCAAAAATGTTGTTAACCCTAGTAAGCTGTCATGTCAGGGAACCAGATTATTTAACAGAAGGGCCTACGTACCTATTTTACCTAATAATTGTCTACTTTAATAGTTTTTCTATTTTTCATTCATAAATGTTAGCTACCTCAATACAAGGATGTCATTATATTCAAATACTGGCTCCAAAAAATGTCATTTTGGAGAAAAAAATATGTTGTCAATTTCAAATCAGTTGATGTTTATTATGAAAAAGTAAGTGTTCGTTTAGTTAGGTTGTTTCGTTAGGTTAGGTCTTTTAAATTTTAATTTTGTCGTTCCGCGAATTAGGTAGAATTGTATTTATGTACATTCTGCGTAGTTTACTCTTTAATTTTACTGAAATAGGGTTTGCACATCAGTGAAAATAATAATATTAATTAATTATATTTTTACGGGGTATTTTGTAACACGTTGTATATTCTCGTTTGAGAAACTTCGCTTGCGAGATTCAGGATTCGGACTCCGAATTTCGGAGGTGTCGCCATCTATCGCGTTGTATGTGGTACTACTCGCTGCTCATCGCGTCGCTGTACCACATGTGGCGCCATCTGGTTGTGTCGAGTCGCCACAGTATCAATACAAACACATGTATGTAACTCATTTGTTAATTATCTCAATCTTTTTCTAATTTGTACCGGTTTTTTTTAAGTTATTTATTCATAAAAAATAAAAGATCAAGTTCGTTTTTCTGGATCAAAGTAGGAAAAAGTTATGAGATATTCAACAAATGAGTTACGCACATGTATTTGCATTGATTAAAGATGGGTTAATACCGATATTTCTCAAGATTAGGTAATACTAATATATTCGCCTGGAAATATTATAATATTTTAACTAATATATCAGTATTAGTAATATTTTAAATTTCACAGGTAGGCGTATCACTAATCTACAGACAGATTACTGTAAATTATCCATCTCATTCGTACGTAAATATTTGTATGCATGATGTTCCCTTCACGAATCCGATGAACGCCAATCGAGTGAATCCGAACTATTCCGAATGTTATTATCCCGTATATTTAAGATGGTCATTACAGAGATTAGGCTAATATAAAATATTAGCATATCATAGTTCGTCGGATTGGTAATCCACGAATCCCTTCAATGTTACTAATCTCTTAACTAATACTAATATATCAGCCACACCATTAATATTGATACACTGAATAATACCTTCACGGATCAGACACGTGTTTTTTTAACATTCTGTATATGAAAGTATGGACAGCTTTTAACTATCATTGATCTAATGGTTTTAAAAATAATTTAAGAACGCAATAACATACCTTCTCAATTAATTGCATAAATATAAAAGTGTAAAATACATACGGTATAAACTATATAATATTTTTGTCAAAAACCATAACCAGATTTTAAATAATAATAAATTAATCCAGACGGGATTATACTTACAACATAAATGGGTGGTTATCTTATTAGAAAAGGATAACAATACCTTAGAAGTATTCTCTTTCGGTAGCGTTTTTGGTTCACAAGTGCAATATCCAGTTGTACGTAGTACATATTACATCCATGCCTAAAACACCTAACTCTATCAACAATGTTATTATAAAAACAAAAATTGTTCCAGACTCTCAAACATCGTTAAACGACGATTCTGATAGCTTTTCCGGAGAAATCAGTATGAATCGAGTTGCAAGTAGGTAAGTAAAACAATTATAATGTACAGTACTATAGTTAGTGATTCGAGATAAATCACGGAATATGCCAAGGGCGTTTTGCGATTCCTCCCAAGCCTCGTAGATATATTTTAATAATTCGTCTCCCCCGTCTGTGGTTGAGCGATTATTTCTAAAGTCGAACTGCACATAGACTGAGTTTATGCGCCTTTAAAGTTTGTTTGAAATAATCTAGTAGTGATCTACTTTAATTAGTACTAACTATTATCTCAGTATATTTGAAATGAAATGTGAAATTATAATTCGAGTCAATATATTTCTAATTTCAGGAATACATTAGACGAACGACCGGATGAATCTTACGCAGCGGATTCGGCGTTCATCAATTCTAGCGATAAAGATCCTTTCATAAAAGATATCAACATACTCGCTTAGAACTTGTATAATCTTTATAGCTATTGTAGATTCTCATTACAAGCATTTCTATATACGAGTATACAAGCACTAGTCTCCAGGTCTTTAAAAATTTTGATGACACTCACAAGGAAACAAGAATACCTTGAAAATCGGTAATACATTTTTATAGTCTTTGCAATTTAGAGGCTTAGAAAGTTTGGCTAAGTACGCGTTTGTCTATATTTAAACAAATCGACCGTAGGCACTCTGTCTACGGTATGCAGGCAGGCAGGTGAACTATGTAAAGTTATATTGATATGTACTATGTGTTTCAAATAAGAATGTGATCGCGACTGCAGCAACTTCACTCGGTGTTTATTTATTTCAATGTTTTATTTTGCTATCTATCACTACATAGTATAAAACAAAGTCGCTTTCCGCTGTCTGTCTATCTGTCCCAATGTATGCTTAGATCTTTAAAACTACGCAACGGATTTTGATGCGGCTTTTCTTAGTAGATAGAGTGATTCAAGAGGAAGGTTTGTATGTATAATACATGCATAATAAAGTAGAGAAACACTGATAATTTTAGAGGTTTCTAATGTCATGTCGTAAATAACCACATTTTTTTTGCGCTTACATTGCAATCGCTGTCTGAACCATACGAGATAGATCAAAATAACGTACCTACTACAGTATTGTACACCTTAACAAGGTCTACAAAAAAGTCCGCGATGCATGGTATATGTTTATCTCTTAGGGATAACCCACAATAACCATTTTATGAGAAATAATGGCTTATTTACGAAGCGATTTTAAGCAATACAGCATTAATCCTTATCCAATTAAGTATATATAAATTTTTACCACCCGTGCGAAGGCGGGTGCTAGTTTATGATAAAACACCTTTTAGTTAATTAAATCCTGAAAGTACATCGTACATTTGGTGACGGGAAAAGAAATTAACCATAGAAAACGCTTTGCTCCAATAGCAACAAAGTGCCGAAATCAAGTTATAAGAAGATGATTATGACGGCCTATTAATGTTCTATAATAATATGGCTAAATTATGCTAATTTCGCTTTAATTTCTATCAGATAAATATTGTTATTAATTTATTAGCCAGGCGCGGTCGCAGCCAACGATTTTGGGGAGGGTCATATATTTTGACGGTCCCGTTGGTCTTGTACCTAGACTAGGTTAGGGTTAACCGCTACCCAATTTTGCCGTGTATAAATATGGATTTTGGGGGGGGTCATGACCCCTACGACCCCCCCTCTCGGACCGCCACTGTTATTAGCTTTAATTTATGGTCTATTTCTAATTGTCGAGCAATAGCAGTGATGCTTATTCAAATTCAAGTGATGATTGCGACGTTGTTATTAGTGGTGTAAAGGATTTAATTTCATTTGTCATCAGAAATAAATAAAAGTAGTTAAAACGGTTTAATTGTGTGTTATTTTTTTTGTACATCCTACACATCGCGTTTGAAGTTGACAAGCATTGCGTCAAATTCTTATTTGAAACGCATAGTAAGTGAAGTAGAAAATAAAAATAGTGATGGGTTCGATCTATCACAAGCGCAAACAGGGTTGCCAGACGTACGAGAAATCTCGTAATTTTACGAGATTTTACAGCTCTGTACGAGAGCAACGAGGAAAATAGAAATCTTAATATACACTTTTTACGAGATTTTATCAATGTTGACTGCCTGCGCCGTTTAGACAAATCAAAAACGATAAAAATATTGATGCTACAAACGATCAACTTAGCACGTCATTAGTCTCATTACCTCATAACGATATTTTCATTAACATGACCTTTTTGACTAAAGCGGGTTTCAGACTACGCTATACTATTGAGCTATATAGCAAAGAAGGACCTATTGCTGTACTATATAGCATGGCGTTCACGTTATGCGGTATTATCGCAAGCATTTATAGTATATCGTTCGTTTCGCTTGCGGGACGGCCGGGGGTGCGGGAGGAAGAAAAGGGGGCCGCGCGATATAGCACAGCATGAACTCAGCACATCGCACCAATTTATAGCGAAGCCAACACAGACTGTGTTGGCTTCTAAACAAATGTACCAAATCTCATGAATGTGTGTATGTATGTATGTAGGTTAGTCCCTCGATTTCTCAGAAACTATAAAACCGATTGTGGTAATTCTTTTTTCAATAGTTTTAGTATCATTCAACTTAGGGAAGAGTACAAGTTTCATCAAAATCTGTTCAGTAGTTTAAAAGATATGGTGTTTCCAGTAAGTTTGTTTAGTATAGCCGTTCGAGTTGCGTGATAACGTGAACGCAAGTTAGGGTGATGAATAATTGTGGACTTCACGACCATATTCCTATAATTGTAAAATTACGCAGCAGAGCGCTAATGTGGAAACTTGAGAAATTATAAAGCTTTGTTTTAAAATAACGAAATAGAAGTTGCTATGACAACATAAAGAAGTAGAAAAGCGTAGAGCTTAGTCTATGTGCCTATACAAACTAACACTCCCTCTTTACTGATGAGCCTTCATTCCCAATGATGTTCTCAGTAAACTGAACTGAGGTTTGGGCAAAGCCTTGGTGAAGATATCTGCCACTTGTGTGCAAGACCGTGTCTTCTCGACATTCAGCTCTTCTCCAAGTACTAACTCTCGCACAAAATAATGTCTTATTCGTATCATATCGTGCTTGGTTCTCCGGTGGAACTCTGGGTTGTGAGCGAGTCTAACCGCGGCCTCATTGTCCACTTTAACAGTTGGGATGCCTTCCAAATTCGTTAATGCGCCAAAGATTCTCTTCAGCCAAACAAGCTCACGTGGTGCTTCGCTTGCAGCCACGAGTTCCGCTTCCGTGGTTGATACAGCTACTGATGTTTGGCGTTTGCTGAACCATGTAACGGCTCCGGATGCATAACAACTGACAACTCCAGTCGTTGATCTAGCTGTGCCCACGTCTCCTCCATGGTCTGCGTCACTATACGCTTGTAAACCAAGCATGCAATTTGGTTTATACGTTATGCCGTAGGCCAAAGTACCCTTCAGGTATCTCATTATTCTCTTTACTTTTAGCCAGTCATAGTATGTAGGCTTTTCCAATCTTCTAGACGCTACGCTAACAGCATAGGCTATATCAGGTCGAGTTCCGACCGTAAGATATGCTAATGATCCAACTGCCTTACGATATGGAAACACTTTAGCTCCCTCTGATTCAATAGATTGTCCAAACTTCTCTGGTTCCAGTGGGGTGGAAATAGGATTGCAGTCCAGCATCCCAAAACGATCTAGAACCCTTCTGGCGTAAGCTTCCTGAGTTACAGTTATGGATCTATCAGCATCACGATGTATCTCCATACCTAAGTAAAATGTAGCAGGTTTTATCGTGATTTCTATCTTGCTTCTCAAATCACGTAAGAATTCATCTGCTAATTCTTTATCTGAAGCGGCCGCTATACCATCATCAACATATGGGGTAATCAACAATTTCTTATCACCTATAGTTTTGGTGTATAAGTACTACTTATACAAACTAAGTAGGGGTCGGCTTCACATGCTTTGAAATTTAGATCCAACAGTATATCACTAAAACAATCTCCATATCCATTTCACTTTTCATTGCTGTGACCCACTTTTCTTTGTCTTTCAATCCCATAGCCTCACTATAGCTTTCTGGGGCTTGATCAGGACATATACCTGTGAGTGCGCAAACAAAATCTTTGAGTTTCTCAGGGGGTCGCAAACGCGACCTGTCTCTTAAGATTATAGCTTTGAGGTTCCTCGTATTCATCATTTTCTTCAAGGATTGCATCACTGACATGGGCTTCAACTTCATCCTCCACATAAACAAAATGATCTTCAACTACATCGTCATTTGTGTGGGCAGGTTCGTGAGGAGCTTGTATGTCTTCAATATCAACAAAGTTATCTCCTTCGTTTGCGACAACTTCTTCTTCTCCCTCTAACTCCTGATTTATTTGTGAACTTACACTTGGTCATTCCTCCGTACATTCTTGAATATCTCCCTCTCTCTCTAAGGAGTTTCTTATTGGCAACTTATACTCTGCAATTGTTGTTGGTTCTGTGTCAGTCTTTTTTTCCTTCTGTGAGGGTAAGAGATTTTCATTAAATATGACGTCTCTGGAACGAATGACTTATTCGTTCCAGAGACGTCGTTTGAATTTTCGGGATTGTAAATACGATAGCCATCATCGTCATCGTAATCAATTAATATTCCTTTCACGGCTTTCTTGTCAAGTTTCTTTCGTTTTTGCTTCGGGACATGGGCATAGCAAGTGCTGCCTATAATTCTTAGGTGTTTTATATTTGGCTTCTTGCCATGAAACAGCTCATAATATAATATTTATTTCAGATTATATCCATAGTTTGTTAGTAAAGCTTAAAACTCTTAGTGAACAATTTCGTGCTTTTACCTTATATTAAATAGCATAAGGAGATTTTCCTTCGACTCTAGATGCAACTGTCCTATTGAGCACGTAATCTGCTGTGTTTACCAATTCTGCCCACAATGCTTGAGGCAAATCTCCGTGTGCATGCATTAGTGTCCTTGCTGTCTCAACCAGTGTCCTATTTTCTCGTTCGCTGACTCCATTTTGTTCAGGTTAGTAATGACTAACCTTTGGGTAATACCATACTCTCTTAGGACATCTCTTAAATTCTCTTACTCCCCTATTGTCGTATTCTCCGCCATTGTCAGACAATAATGTTTTTATTGTATGTCCCGCAACTTTCATTTCCTTAATGAAACGGATCAGCATACTCTTCACTTCTGATTTCTGTCTTAAGAATAGACACTTCGATAGGAGCTGTAATCATCCAGAACGTAGTAGCGGTAGGAAGCAAACGAATATAGGAAGGGACCGCAGACATCCGTGTGAATTAATTCACCTATCTATGTTGCTCTTTCCCTTGTTCCAAATTTCAGCCGATGTGACTTTCCATAAATGCAACCTTCACACTTGGTTTCATCAAGCTTGAGATCAATGCCTAGTTCTCTGTCTTTTATTTTGATGTACAACAAACCTGTCATGATATAATTGCATTTGGTTTGTAGTCAATACGATTACAATCGTAGGTTGGTCTGGCATGACTGTCTTCACTTGAAGTTTGTACAGACCACTGTTTGGAGTTCTTTACCACCTACTTCTAATTTACCATCTCTTTGTGTAGATGTAAATAGGCTATTCGGTAATTTATCTTGTGCAGCCAATATCGAGAACAAGTTCATCATTAAGGTAGGTACTAGCCATACATTACTCAATGTGATATATTCCTTATTTCCATTAACAGTCGATTCTATGTTTACAGACCCTTTTCACAACGCAGAAATGGTTGTTCCATCGGCAGTTGTCACCGTATGGTTACAATCAAACTCCTGAAAATCTTGAAAAATGTCATCCCTCATTGTAATGTGAGTCATTGCACCGTTGTCCACAAACCAGTCATTTTTGTCTTGGCTCTTCTGTGCGACAGCGCTAACTACCATTGTCATGATATTATTAGCTTGTTTAGATGTTGATGCACTTTCTTGCTTTGGAGGTCTGCCATCTGCGATCCATTTTCGGCATTTACGGATTCTGTGGCCTTTCTCTCCACAATAGTTGCATTTAAAAGCATCCTTCTTTTTATTACTAGGCTTTTGCACAGTCTTGACTACTAAAGCCTCTTGACTTCTTGTGTCACTATCGTTCATCAAAGTTATTTCATAAGCACAGAGGTTGGTTGTTAGATTTGCGATTGTCTTCTCTGTTTTATTCAGTAGCATCCAACTCGATTTAAAAGTAAAGAATCTTTCACCCAATGAATCTAGTATGTTGCATGTCTGGTAACTGACTACTTCCATCACTACAGCATGTCTCTTTGTTAAGATTGCACGCATTACTATGTGGAAGGATTTTTTTTCTCACTTCTAAGGTCTTTTGGCGGCGGATCGGGTCACAACGGGCGGTGCCACATCGGTGCTCCTGCGTGACTTCCGTCAATCTGAATGTTGCGAGGCGCACCGCATGAGACGATTTTTGCGTTCAAATCGTAATTTTGGTGACATAATACTAATTATAATTTTTATTTGTATTGTATAATTGGATTTTTGGATTGCCAATCTTCCTTTTCACGACACCTATCCTTCTCTTTCCCTCCTTATTCGTGAGAACGCAATGGTCAATATATAAATTAACCAAAATGGCGGCGATGTGGTTCGCCACCCATCACGTCTCGTTTCTCACGGAGGCGAAAAGCGGCCCTTGGGCTCTGCCTACCCCTACGGGAAAAAGGTGTGATTTTATGTATGTATGTATAATTGGATGGAATTTAATGGAAGTCCGCAGTCATTATATATAAGATCTGCTGTACTTACCACAATTAAGACATGATCCGAGACGACCGACGCGACGCCATACATAACAATGGTTAACCCACTACGCGACACCGGTTTACTTACTACGACAATGTCGACAATCACATAACAGCTCAGTGCTGCTACCTTCATAATGATAAATTGTTACTAATATTATTGTTAATAAAAGTATTGCATGTTGTTCGTGTGCTAATTTATAATATTACATTTCATCGTCCTAGTAGTATTATATTTCGATGTTTTATTACACGAAAAACTTATAAGCAAATGTAATCAACTTTTAAGAAATCTACCTAACACTACTAAAAATAATCATATTTTGCGTTGGCAACTTACTTGACAAAGGGGCAGACAAGGACACACATCTACTTTTGAGCTATCTCACTCGGCTCGTTTTTCTACTTCGACTTGTGTCAATGAAAAACAAACCTTAAGAATGTAGTATAAAGTTTAAATTAGTGATATTAATATATTTAAGTGATCTATCCAGTTTTTACGAAGTAAATATAAATTCGTGTAGGCTCTATCTTCCGAGTGACCGTCAAACAAGCGATGTAATTCTAGCCAAAACTCGTGAGCAGTCCTATAACGCATAATCTTCTCTAGAGTTTCTTCAGATAGACTATTTGTGATCATTATAAGAGCATCACTTTCAGCTTTGTTATACTTGGCATGTGTGAGGCGGTGTGCAGCTTGTTCTGCATCCCCTGCACCTTCTGCGAGAACTGGCTTCTGAAGCTTTCCTTCCACTATATCCATGGCCTTATCTATGCCATTTAGCTGGATGGATATTTTGTACTTCCATGTCGCCCAGTTTGCTTTGCCTTTTAGCAGTGTTAAATTTTGATTTTTGATACTTTCCATTATTGAAAAACGCTTTTTCCTCTAATTAGTAACCATAACCTATAATTGTAAAATTACGCAGCAGAGCGCTAATGTGGAAACTTGAGAAATTATAAAGCTTTGTTTTAAAATAACGAACGTGTTTTTATTCAGGATATTTTTTGACAAGAGTATTTATCTAGAAGTCGCTATGACAACATAAAGAAGTAGAAGAACGTAGAGCTTAGTCTATGTGCCTATGCAAACTCTAACAATTCCGAAAAAGGGTAGCCAGAGAAGTATATTTTTTGTATACATTTTATGTTAATTGATTTGATGTAGTCTACGTACTTACTGCTGATATCTTGGTAACATAAAATTCACTAAAAAGCGTCAAATAAAATATATCCAGAAAAAATAAAAACCGACCAAAGAAAATTATCTAAAAAGCATTAAATAACGGAAATATATTGAAGTCGGTGCTAAGAATAACGTTATGGCGTGTTTACTAATGACTGGCACCGACTATATATACTACGGCTATGGAACGGTTATGCTAGAGTAACTTACTGGAAATATTAACAGTACATATCTTTAAAACTACTGAAACGATTTGGACGAAACTTGTACTCTTCCCTAAGTTGAAATATACTTAAACTATAGCAAAATGAATTACCAAAATCGGATTTATAAGTTCTGAGAAATCGGGGGACAATAATAATAATAATGTCCTCCTGGCCGATACGACCACAGCGGCCAATCTTTCACAAGATCAGCCATCTACGCGGGAGATATTATAGTGCACAAGCGCTTGCGTAGACACAAGTGCACTCTCTCTTCCTTAATACCTCTCGCAATCCGATGGGACGGATGACCGACACGACCGGGGAGAGGTTAGGCGCAGGACCGACATGCCCATCCGATGCATGGATTATCTTACTTTACAGACAATCAGGTGATCGGCCTGCATTGTCCTAGCCAGTAAGGAACAACTACACAAAGTTGTTGCCCCCCGCAGGATTTGAACCCGTGACCTCCGGTTTCCCACTGCGCTACGGAGGCTACAATCCTACATAAATACACTTATAAAATTTGGTACATTTGTAGAAGCCCACATAGACTAATATAATTATGTGAATATTACGCATTTTCATTAATATTACATAAACTATTTTTTTTTTTATAAAAACTGACTTCAAAGTAAATTATCTAAAAAGCATAAAATAACGAAAATATGTTGAAGTCGGTGCTAGCACATCATGTTAACTAAGACTAGCACCAGACCTCAGTCACTCGCCAATACCTACAGCGATAAATGCCTACAGCGCTCGACTACCCGGGGTAGTCTTCACTCGCGGCTGCCACGCGCTTGCGAGCACACGTTATTTAATAATTCGTGCAGAACGAAAATCAAAACGCGAAAGGATTTACGTATTTGTGTGTTGCATTGCATTGCATTAATATCACCGCATTTTGTTAAAATAATTATAATGGATAATCGTAACAATAATAATTGTTGTGTGGACGGCTGTTGCAATAAACAACAGACTTCAAAACTGTCTTTTTTATAACTTATTACAACAAATCCGGCAAATGTATTGCTAACGAAGCTAAAAAACATTGAGTTCACTACACCACGCTTATGTTTACCTTTTAAAATTATTTATGCGGTTTACGAATTTTCGCCACTCATGGCATGGCAAAAAATATATAAAACACTACATAAAAATAAATCAATTGTAAATATAATAAATGTTTGTAATAATTTTGTTGGTATTTTATTTTACTTTGCTTGAAAACCCTGGCGATCGAACGATGGTGTAGGTAAATTCTGAACACAAAGAAATAGCGCTCTAGTGCGCGTGGCGGTAAGGTACTATTTAGAATGAACGCAGTGCTCTGTAAATTTTGTAGGCTATTAAAACGGCGGCATTCCCTCAACATCAAAGCAGTGCATCTTCTGTTATTATATGTATTCTGTGCTAGCACGAGCTGACACAGACTACCGACCGTTTATATCAGTGGCGTGCACAGAAAGTAGGCAAAAATACCTGCGAGTTATCTGTACTCTAAGCTATTTGTTAGCGTGCTACCACAAATATCCTTAAATGAACTAACATTACAGACGTATCCATTTACATTTAAAAACGTCACGTTAATACCATGTCAGTACAAAATATTTTTAAATTAACATTATTTAGAGTAATCCTAGGGTAGGCAAAGTATTTTTGTGTGTATAAACCCTCTGAATAATCTTATTACAGTTTTTAAATGCAAATTAATATCCCTATAGAATCTGCTAACTTATGGATATATAAAATTGTATACTAATATACTTATTGTAAGAATCTATCTTTATTAATACATTGTTAAACTATAATAAGTATTTATTATGATATTGTAAAGGTAGAACAGGTAGTTTGACATCGTATTTAATAGATGGCGCTAGTTGACTTGTACTGTTTTGTCGACGTAGCAATAGTCGTCACCTTAGAGAAAGAAAACAATAGAGAGCTGGCACTTTCTTTCTCATTCACTCAAGAAAAGGATGCATTTATATATATTATATGTGATAGAAAGAAACAGAGCATATGATTTTTTGTCCCTTAGCGTGTGTTCAAAATCTGGCGCACCTACGGTGCGTTTTCTTCGAGTACTCATGAAATTTTCTAGTTCACGACCTAGCTTTGGAGTTTTAAATTGAATTAGGTTATGAAATATCGTTTATACTACATAATAGGCGCATTTGAATAAATATCCATAACGTGTGTTAAGTGTACGAATGATTATTTTCCGTTATTTTCTGTCCTTATCGGCGGCACCAGGTGGTTGACACCAGGGGGGTGCAACTCCCATACATTGGTGGTTATTAAAATTTAAATAGAAGCTACTGCCATCTGTTACGGTGTCCAAAAATATAGTTTTATTTAAACGCCGTTAGAAGGAGCTAGTGTGTAATTATATCTCGCAAGTAAAGTTTAACAGTGGATGCGTTTATATCCAGAGTACATTTGCATTCAGTATTTACGTCTTTTCAATAATATTTTTTTTTTGTCGCTCGAATATTAGAATTTCCTAAGGAATTTTGAAAATTATACTTAATTACACTATGTAACGTTCAAGAAATATAAATAATTATTGGCAAGGCGCGCTGCCTTCATCTAGCGAGCTAAAGGTATAACGTGCTAAGCAACGCCATCAAGCAAACAGACCTTCAATTATAAAATTGAAAACTAGAGTTGCGCATCTATCTCAGTATATTAAGTATCATGTATGGTTGACACTCGACTGAACTCCTACACTAGAGGGGCTTTTATATCTTTCTCGCATCCCCACTCAGTGCCTGCGTAGTGTGCCCTCTTGAGACGATAAACTTGTCTACCCACAACTTTACTCAATTTACCAGTACACTACAGTAACAAGTCTATAAACCAATACAGTCGTCCATCGAAGCCGTCTAGATAGGGCAATCGTGCGGGGTGTGAGGGGTGAGACGCGGGTAGGCTCGCCCGAGATGCGTACGCTGCTGCCGCCCGAATTAGTTAGTAGCTCGGGACATAACTTTTAGGGCTGACGCGTATTTGTTTTAATTAACCGACTTCAAAAAAGGAGGAGGTTCTCAATTCATCGTGTACGTACTTTTTTTTGTAAGCAGTTATAATGGTTTATAGTATAAACTTATATTAAGTACCTGTGCTGTGTGAGAGAGATATTATTTTACACATTTTCAATTCCAAAACGGCGGATATTTTCTTTTTTCAAAAAATGTTATTGGTGTCATTTTCGAGGTTTCTCGGGGTGCTGATTACGAAAATGGCATCCCTTTCCAAATCCAAAATGGCGGATATTCTCTTATCTCAAAAAATATGTTATTGGTGTCATTTTTGAGGTTTCTCGAGGTGCTGATTACGAAAATGGCATCCATTTTCAAATTCAAAATGGCGGACATTTTCTTTTTTTTTTAAAATGTTATTGGTGTCATTTTCGAGGTTTCTCGAGGTGCTGATTACGAAAATGACATCCATTTTCAAATCTAAAATGGCAGATATTCTCTTTTCTCAAAAATAAATTTATTGGTGTCATTTTCGAGGTTTCTCGGGGTGCTGATTACGAAAATGGCATCCATTTTCTAATCAAAAATGGCGGACATTTTCTTTTTTCAGAAAAATGTTATTGGTGTCATTTTCGAGGTTTCTCGGGATGCTGATTACGAAACTGGCATCCATTTTCAAATCCAAAATGGCGGATTTTTCTTTTTTCAGAAAAATGTTATTGGTGTCATTTTCGAGGTTTCTCGGGGTGCTGATTACGAAAATGGCATCCATTTTCAAATCCAAAATGGCGGATATTCTCTTTTCTCAAAAAAAAATGTTATTGGTGTCATTTTCGAGGTTTCTCGGGGTGCTGATTACGAAAATGGCATCCATTTTCTAATCAAAAATGGCGGACATTTTCTTTTTTCAGAAAAATGTTATTGGTGTCATTTTCGAGGTTTCTCGGGATGCTGATTACGAAACTGGCATCCATTTTCAAATCCAAAATGGCGGATTTTTCTTTTTTCAGAAAAATGTTATTGGTGTCATTTTCGAGGTTTCTCGGGGTGCTGATTACGAAAATGGCATCCATTTTCAAATCCAAAATGGCGGATATTCTCTTTTCTCAAAAAAAAATGTTATTGGTGTCATTTTCGAGGTTTCTCGGGGTGCTGATTACGAAAATGGCATCCATTTTCAAATCCAAAATGGCGGATATTCTCTTTTCTCAAAAAAAAATGTTATTGGTGTCATTTTCGAGGTTTCTCGGGGTGCTGATTACGAAAATGGCATCCATTTTCAAATCCAAAATGGCGGATTTTTCTTTTTTCAGAAAAATGTTATTGGTGTCATTTTCGAGGTTTCTCGGGGTGCTGATTACGAAAATGGCATCCATTTTCAAATCCAAAATGGCGGATATTCTCTTTTCTCAAAAAAAAATGTTATTGGTGTCATTTTCGAGGTTTCTCGGGGTGCTGATTACGAAAATGGCATCCATTTTCAAATCCGAAATGGCGGATATTCTCTTTTCTCAAAATAAATGTTATTGGTGTCATTTTAGAGGTTTCTCGGGGTGCTGATTACATTTTAGTAACAGAAATTTGAAATCCAGTAAATATACAAACCGAAAATATTTTGCAGTTGGCCATTTTATAATAAACGATTTTGAATTTTATTAATTAATTACAATAATATTACATAATATTGTAAAACTCTATTTGAATTTGTCTCCACAAAATGCCTTTTTACCCGACTACGGAACGGAGTTGTGGTTGTGATTTTAACAAGAATGTATGTATGTATGTATGTTCATCTGTTCCCGCATATCTTCTAATCTACTTAACATAATTTGACAAGTAGGGTGTCGTTAGAAGCGTCTTGATTATCCGCTGGTTATAGGCTATATATAATATCACATTATTAAACTGCGATTTTATCCGTAGTCGGGTTTTAGTTTTTAAAACTTGTATTCCTTACTATGACGAACTTCAATAAATAAAGATAAATAAAGAAATCATTACTATCCCGTGCACTAATGAAATATACTTTACTTAGTATTTTACTATGAAATAAGTAAAAATATAATATTTTAAGTAAATTATAAAAACAAACTGTGACAACCCTACGTGCTACGGAGTACGCCATGCGGTGTCTGCTTTTACTCAAACATCAAAGGCGTCGACCCACTGTATTAGTTTGTACACTGTGACAGTAATAAGGGTAAAGACTGTTATTTTTAACTAAAAAAATGATGACTGAAATATTTACGGGTCAATCATTTAAGTAATTATGTTCCTTCTTTCTGACATGAAAATCCCTGGGAGATATTCCAAAAAAGTTTGATGTGTCGATACGGAGGTACCCACTTAAATTACCTACCTACAATTTTTAAAAATTGTTAATCTGCAATTAATATTTATTTCAACAGTAATTTAGAATTAAACAAATAATTAAAATAAAAAGTTTATGAGTACAAAAAGAAGATCCATCCATACATAGGGTTTGAACCCGCGAATCCGATTTGGGGAGAGGCCTCGGCAGACCTCCGTCACTCGCCAATACCTACAGCATGCCTACAGCGCTCGACTACCCGGGGTAGTCTATCACTCGCGGCTGCCACGCGCTTGCGAGCACACGATATTGAATAATTCGTGCCGAACGAAAACCAAAACGCGAAAGGATTTACGTATTTGTGTGTATATTGCATTAATATCACCTCATTTTGTTAAAATAATTATAATGGATAATCGTAACAATAATAATTGTTGTGTGGACGGCTGTTGCAATAAACAACAGACTTCAAAACTGTCTTTTTTATAACTTATTACAACAAATCCGGCAAATGTATTGCTAACGAAGCTAAAAAACATTGAGTTCACTACACCACGCTTATGTTTACCTTTTAAAATTATTTATGCGGTTTACGAATTTTCGCCACTCATGGCATGGCAAAAAATATATAAAACACTACATAAAAATAAAACAATTGTAAATCTTTGATTATATATACGTCTAGATACCTAATAGTCTTGTAACGTTACGTTAATAAGCATAACAACCTCATAATTCGTGTGTGCGTGCACGCCTCGTTGTACACTCGCGTCATCTGTGGTTGTGTGCGTGTTTGGGGATCTCCAGTTATAATTATTTTTCCCATAAATAGCGATAGCGTTGTGGATTGATATGTACTTTGAAAATGTGTAATTCCTTTTTTTTTAAATATAACGTATAGCTGTTTGATGTCCAAATAAAAAAAAAAATAAAAAAATAAAAATAAAAATAAAAAAATTATAAATAAATAAAATAAAATACAATAATAGAAAAAAAAATAAAAAAAGATAAAACAATAAATAAAAAAAAATTAAAAAAATTATAAAATTAAATAAAAAAAAAAAAAATATAAATAAGAAAAAAAAAATAAGAAAAAAATTTAAAAAAAAACATTAAAAAAAAATAAAAAATAATAATAAAGAAATTGATTTGATTTGAAAAGAATTGAAATTAAATTAAATTAAATTGCGTGTCCCTTACCATCAGGTGAACGTCTTATTTGCCTCATGACCAGGAAGAAAAAATACTTCTAAGTACTTACCTATATAAAAGTAATTAATTTATCAAAAAAATAAATTAAAATTATTATAATTGATTTATTTCATGTTTTGGTCACTAACTACGTATTAAGTTTCATTGAATTCATTTTTGTCAAAAGAAAAATTACCCCAGACTTAAGATATATATAAATTCGTAAACCGCATAAATAATTTTAAAAGGTAAACATAAGCGTGGTGTAGTGAACTCAATGTTTTTTAGCTTCGTTAGCAATACATTTGCCGGATTTGTTGTAATAAGTTATAAAAAAGACAGTTTTGAAGTCTGTTGTTTATTGCAATAGCCGTCCACACAGCAATTATTATTGTTACGATTATCCATTATAATTATTTTAACAAAATGAGGTGATATTAATGCAATATACACACAAATACGTAAATCCTTTCGCGTTTTGGTTTTCGTTCGGCACGAATTATTCAATATCGTGTGCTCGCAAGCGCGTGGCAGCCGCGAGTGATAGACTACCCCGGGTAGTCGAGCGCTGTAGGCATGCTGTAGGTATTGGCGAGTGACGGAGGTCTGCCGAGGCCTCTCCCCAAATCGGATTCGCGGGTTCAAACCCTATGTATGGATGGATCTTCTTTTTGTACTCATAAACTTTTTATTTTAATTATTTGTTTAATTCTAAATTACTGTTGAAATAAATATTAATTGCAGATTAACAATTTTTAAAAATTGTAGGTAGGTAATTTAAGTGGGTACCTCCGTATCGACACATCAAACTTTTTTGGAATATCTCCCAGGGATTTTCATGTCAGAAAGAAGGAACATAATTACTTAAATGATTGACCCGTAAATATTTCAGTCATCATTTTTTTAGTTAAAAATAACAGTCTTTACCCTTATTACTGTCACAGTGTACAAACTAATACAGTGGGTCGACGCCTTTGATGTTTGAGTAAAAGCAGACACCGCATGGCGTACTCCGTAGCACGTAGGGTTGTCACAGTTTGTTTTTATAATTTACTTAAAATATTATATTTTTACTTATTTCATAGTAAAATACTAAGTAAAGTATATTTCATTAGTGCACGGGATAGTAATGATTTCTTTATTTATCTTTATTTATTGAAGTTCGTCATAGTAAGGAATACAAGTTTTAAAAACTAAAACCCGACTACGGATAAAATCGCAGTTTAATAATGTGATATTATATATAGCCTATAACCAGCGGATAATCAAGACGCTTCTAACGACACCCTACTTGTCAAATTATGTTAAGTAGATTAGAAGATATGCGGGAACAGATGAACATACATACATACATACATTCTTGTTAAAATCACAACCACAACTCCGTTCCGTAGTCGGGTAAAAAGGCATTTTGTGGAGACAAATTCAAATAGAGTTTTACAATATTATGTAATATTATTGTAATTAATTAATAAAATTCAAAATCGTTTATTATAAAATGGCCAACTGCAAAATATTTTCGGTTTGTATATTTACTGGATTTCAAATTTCTGTTACTAAAATGTAATCAGCACCCCGAGAAACCTCTAAAATGACACCAATAACATTTATTTTGAGAAAAGAGAATATCCGCCATTTCGGATTTGAAAATGGATGCCATTTTCGTAATCAGCACCCCGAGAAACCTCGAAAATGACACCAATAACATTTTTTTTTGAGAAAAGAGAATATCCGCCATTTTGGATTTGAAAATGGATGCCATTTTCGTAATCAGCACCCCGAGAAACCTCGAAAATGACACCAATAACATTTTTCTGAAAAAAGAAAAATCCGCCATTTTGGATTTGAAAATGGATGCCAGTTTCGTAATCAGCATCCCGAGAAACCTCGAAAATGACACCAATAACATTTTTCTGAAAAAAGAAAATGTCCGCCATTTTTGATTAGAAAATGGATGCCATTTTCGTAATCAGCACCCCGAGAAACCTCGAAAATGACACCAATAAATTTATTTTTGAGAAAAGAGAATATCTGCCATTTTAGATTTGAAAATGGATGTCATTTTCGTAATCAGCACCTCGAGAAACCTCGAAAATGACACCAATAACATTTTTAAAAAAAAAGAAAATATCCGCCATTTTGAATTTGAAAATGGATGCCATTTTCGTAATCAGCACCTCGAGAAACCTCAAAAATGACACCAATAACATATTTTTTGAGATAAGAGAATATCCGCCATTTTGGATTTGGAAAGGGATGCCATTTTCGTAATCAGCACCCCGAGAAACCTCGAAAATGACACCAATAACATTTTTTGAAAAAAGAAAATATCCGCCGTTTTGGAATTGAAAATGTGTAAAATAATATCTCTCTCACACAGCACAGGTACTTAATATAAGTTTATACTATAAACCATTATAACTGCTTACAAAAAAAAGTACGTACACGATGAATTGAGAACCTCCTCCTTTTTTGAAGTCGGTTAATTAAAACAAATACGCGTCAGCCCTAAAAGTTATGTCCCGAGCTACTAACTAATTCGGGCGGCAGCAGCGTACGCATCTCGGGCGAGCCTACCCGCGTCTCACCCCTCACACCCCGCACGATTGCCCTATCTAGACGGCTTCGATGGACGACTGTATTGGTTTATAGACTTGTTACTGTAGTGTACTGGTAAATTGAGTAAAGTTGTGGGTAGACAAGTTTATCGTCTCAAGAGGGCACACTACGCAGGCACTGAGTGGGGATGCGAGAAAGATAAATAAAAGCCCCTCTAGTGTAGGAGTTCAGTCGAGTGTCAACCATACATGATACTTAATATACTGAGATAGATTCGCAACTCTAGTTTTCAATTTTATAATTGAAGGTCTGTTTGCTTGATGGCGTTGCTTAGCACGTTATACCTTTAGCTCGCTAGATGAAGGCAGCGCGCCTTGCCAATAATTATTTATATTTCTTGAACGTTACATAGTGTAATTAAGTATAATTTTCAAAATTCCTTAGGAAATTCTAATATTCGAGCGACAAAAAAAAATATTATTGAAAAGACGTAAATACTGAATGCAAATGTACTCTGGATATAAACGCATCCACTGTTAAACTTTACTTGCGAGATATAATTACATAATTTCTTAAAACTGACTTCGTCTTAATAATACTCTTTCATATTGCATCGGAAAATAGTGAAATGTGTAAAGAAATGGTAAAATATTTTTACAAAAATTATGGTTCTGTGACTTCTACTTAGAAAATTTCGAGAAATACAAACCACGTAATTTTTTTTTTTGGCGTCTGCGTGTGAACGTTCAAGGCCCTAGTACCAACCGTTCATGAATTATAACGCTTTTTTATAAAACATACAACCCCCTATTTGGACCCCGTAGGATGCGAATTTTGAAAATTCCGTTCTTAGTGTGCGATTACGTATTGTGGAGAATAAACCTCCCAAATTTCAATTCTCTAGAGCCAGCGGAAGGGCCTCCGCCGACACGATACTTTTTGCATCCGCGTTCGGCAACTCTGTTGCTTTTCGGAAGCTTGATACCGCAGCCGATCGCGAACCCCCGCACACTACTAGCAGATAGCGACCAGCGATTTCGACGCTTTCCGGTCGCTGGATGCAGCAACCGCGCGCTACACCACGCACACTACAGATGCCAGTCGCCGCGACTTTGGTAGTTCCGGGGTTCCCAACTTTAAGGATTTCTCCCTAAATAAATGGAGCATAATACATTGAACTATTTGTATTCTGATTACGTAACATTTATTAATGGGCAATGTTATTAATCTTAAAACCGACTTGTAGTTAAGATCTTAGTGTAAAAAACTTGCTTCGAGGAAAATATATTGAATTTGATTAATTTTGTTAAAATTTTATTCGTTGAAATATTTTTTCGTACCGTGCAAAGCCGCTTGTAGTGTATGAAATTTAAAACAATCTAAATAAGTAGATACCTAGGTACTTATTAGATATAAAATCAGTCACTATCCGTGTTATACGTATAGTCGCTCCTGTTTGTTTGTTTCCTTAATCTAAACTAAACATTGAATTTTGACCCAATTTCTACAATCATTTTGAGGGTTTCGGTACGTTTTAATATTATACGTAGGTATAATTATAATGTATAATTATAAGGTTTAAAACTCCGGCGAGGGAAGCTGATGTCAGTTAATATGTTATGTTAAGCACCGACTTCAATACATTTTCGTTATATAGTACTTTTTAGATCATAATAATATCGTTAAAGTCGGATTTTAATATACTAGAAATATTTTATTTAATCTTTTTATTGACTTTACCTATTATAACGCTCTGAATGCATGAAACTACCACGCAACTAGAACAACTATGCTAGACTTTACTAGGAACAAAACAGTGCATTATATACTAAAGTACCGAACTGATTTTGATGAAGCTATTACAACAAGAATTACCGCAATCGGATTTGTAGCTTCTGAGAAGTATGGGAATAAACATATATACATACA
Organism: Furcula furcula; assembly: GCA_911728495.1. Lineage (NCBI taxonomy): Eukaryota > Metazoa > Arthropoda > Insecta > Lepidoptera > Notodontidae > Furcula > Furcula furcula. The sequence goes on from OU452245.1 coordinate 14,365,586, forward strand.
CACACAGACACACATATATGTATGTATATATGTCGCAGCCGGGTCATTAGTATAGGCTGTCAATTAATACTAAATGTCCTGTTAATTCTAAAATGTAGGGTATGAGGTCAATAGTATCAAAGTCAAAGTCAAAATAACATTATTATGTATAGGTCCCACGGAGGCTTACACAAAAATAATTTTTACGCGGCCGCTACTGAGAAGATCTTGGAAGACACTCAGCGGGCATGTCCTATTTTGTAATTTTTTTTTAAACAATTGTGTAAACAGTTTTACAAATTATGTATAGGTAGCCTTAAAATTCTAAGCTTACATGATTTGAGGAGTTCAAGCCCACGCAGTTTTATCCTCCAGGTAATTCGAGATTTTATAATAAGCCTTTTTTGGCTTCAAAAAGTTTAAATTTCTTCATTGGAAGATCTCGGATATCCTGTGGCAGTTTGTTATAAAAGTGTATACTTTGGCTCATAAACGATTTGCCTGTTCGGTGGAGACGCGTAGCATGTACAACAAGATCGTGTTTGGGTTGTTATTTGACAAGTAAAGGTCAATGTCTTGTTGTGTCTTAAATGGAAGGTAGAAGTATCGTTTTCACAAATTGTAATGGGAAGGGAGACTAACAATAGCCGAAGGGGTTACTCGGATATACATATGCTTAGATGCCCATATATAGTCTAACATATGTCAATTATTATAATATGTATACGCGTCGAATACAGAAACTCCTTTCTTAAGACGGCTAAAAAAATAAAGTATAATTGGGGATCACTTTATTTGATTTAGGGAGGAAACATTTTTAACCGACTTCAAAAAAAAAGGAGGAGGTTATCAATTCGGTTGTATGTTTTTTTTTATGTTTGTTACCTCAGAACTTTGTCGTTTACGAACCGATTTGGAAAATTATTTTTTTAATTGAAAGGATATGCTTCCAGATTGGTCCCATTTTTTTCAAAAACAGGTTCTGATGATGGGAACCATGAGTAACTGAGGGAACTCCTTAAATATTATAGGCATACATATAGCGTTTTTGGCATTTTTAGAAACTAGTCAAGCATTTTCATTCAGAAGGTATCATTTGGTGAAGTGGATCTGATGAAGAAGGCCATAGACGGCCACCGGAACTTTGTAATAAAATTAACAATCCATCCTATCCTAGCCGTGCCTACTAAACGTAGAACTACCGAATTTGGACTCGATGGATAGTTCTCGACGAGTAGTTGCTAGAAAAATGGAGATCAGGGTTTGATGGTTGAGCAGGAAGGTTGTCACGGGATCTCTGCACCAATAAACATAGACCCACGAGTTTGGGTTCGTTGGGTAGCTCTCGACGACTAGTTGCTAGAACAATGGTGATCAAGGTCTGATAATGGAGCAGGAAGGTCGTCACGGTATTTCGGCACCAACAAACGTAGATCTACCGAATTTGGACTCGTTGGACAGGTCTCGACGAGTAGTTGCTAGAAAAATGGAGATCAGGGTCTGATGATGGAGCAGGAAGGTCGTCACGGGATCACTGCACCAATAAACGTAGACCTACCGAATTTGGACTCGTTGGATAGGTCTCGACGAGTAGTTGCTAGAAAAATGGTGATCAGGGTCTGACAATGGAGCAAGAAGGTGGACACGGGTTCTCGGCACAAATAAATGTAGACCCACCGAGCTTGCAGTCCATGGTTCTCGAGAACTACGAGTATAACACCTAGATATCTTCGGTTTATGGCAATTGGTTTGTTTTATAAGATATTGTCACATCTACATTTTTTTAAATTTTTGCTTAAGCTTATATTTTAGTGATGGTTCATAGTTGTGTTATGTAGTGGGTGATTTTAAAATAAATATTAAACTGGATGTTTGTCAGAATAAAATATAAGTTGTTAAAAGTTAACCTAATAATACACCAAGGGAACCACTAAAAAGAATAAAATAAAAATATTTTTTACAAAAAAAAGAACCGCCTTCAAAATGCAACTAAAAGAATTCTAAGAATTAGTGGTTTTTACATATACATGATACATTGTTGGACTTAGGCTACAACATATTATAAATACATATTACTATCGAAGTCGGTGCCTAACGTCTAGCAAATACTTACAAGGGCAGTAGGTACCTAACTGTTTTCCAGTTTGGCGCCGTCTTTGATAGTAATATGTATTTATAATATGTTGTAGCCCAAGTCCAACAAAGTATATGTAAAAACCACTAATTCTTAGAAATTATTTCAGGCCTTTTAGTTGCATTTTGAAGGCGGTTCTTTTTTTTGTAAAAAAATTTTTTTAAGAGTAGTAGTCGGCTCGGTGCGGAACGAGACTCGTGCAATATGTGTTCAGTGTAATAATAAATATTGACGATGCTAAACGTTACCATGGACTCTTATAAAGCTGCACTGCTTCTTGCTTTACTAATAAAGTGAAAATATAAATCACGGTGAAGGCGGTACTAGCTACATCCAATTACCAGTTTTCAAAAACCTATGTGTTGAAGCAAACATTATAATTCAATCATTCATGTAGATTTGTGTTAAAAATCATGTAGAAGGTGAAATATATATTTTTGCAATACGTGCTTTCTTTGAAATTAAATACCAAAGCAGCAATATTCCTTAAAAAGTGGTAACTTAAATCGACCCCGAAAATAATCTAGAATACCAGAAAAAGTTGGTAACCCCCCTAAGTCAAAACATGTCACACCAGCGGTACCGTGTGAATCCAATACACTGTAACTTCAGATACAGTGTTTTGAATTAACAACGTTCATTCGATTTCTTTTAACCTGTTTGATGTTATAGCATTCATAGTTTTTTTTACTTTGTATGAAAAATACTGAGATATTGCAATGCAAATTACACTGTTTTTACTAAAAACTACAGGCCTGAAATAGTAAAATACGGCAATTGATGATGCAGTGCAATGTCCAAATAATCTTCGCGGATTGCAAGATACAGTGTTTTGTCAAAACAAAGTAGAAGGGCTAGCGCGACGCGGCTGCGCCAATCAGATTGAGGCTGGGCTATCGATTTCAATTATTATTGGTCGATCTGGCCGAGAGCGACGGCGGCGCAGTGGCTGGAAAGTATGAGCTGATGAACTAATACGTACTGAAATTTAAAAATAAATATAGTATTATAAATACACTAAATATTAAAATAAATCTATCTGGAGAGGAAATGTTGTTTTTTAAATATGACTAAATTACAGCTACTACGCAAGGAATGTGGAAGCGAATTCCAAAGCTGCACTGCTTGCATGGTAAAAAAAGACATTATAGCTACTATAATAAAGAGGAGGAACTTCAAAATGCAGAGATATACTGGAACGTCAAGGCTTGTCACAAGACACGAGCAAGGAATAACGCTCACAAAGATAAAGAGGAGATTAAGGATTGTTAAGTATACAATTTAGAAAATAAAAAATGTACCAGTTCCGCCGCTGACGGATTGGCAGACATTCTAGTTGAGCCCGAAATTCCGACACGATCATATTTCTGCAGACCAAAGATGAAATGAATACACAAATTTTACAATTGCTCCAGTTTATTGAGAAGCTCCTCAGTTGCATCTAGAAACATACATCAGCATAATCGAAAAGAGCTAAAGATCAAGCAAAAAAGATTTTTGTCTGACGCAGAAGAAATTTTTGAAGACGCTTGTGAGACTGATAAGAGTAAAAGATCTTCTTACTTATACCTATCTCCAACATGAGATTCCCAAGAAATATTATAATCAAACAGAACTCTAAGAATTTTAACTTTATTTGAGTATGCAATTGGTACGGAATCGAAAACTAAACTGGAGAGTGAGTTAATGTCAACCAGATTCATCACGTATCCGCCACCAAATATGATAGCCTGAGAATTAGTAGAGTTCACTAACAAGCCAATTGATTTTGCCCACTGACTTATGCTATCTAAATATTTATTAAGCGTATATATCGCTTACCGAAGCTTATCAATATTGGCATGACGATAAAGCTAAGGATGATCATGCATAGAGATGATAGTTAGAAAACCCTCGCGATAACATTCATGAAAACTGAAAAGAGGAGAGATTACGCCACCCAGTGGAACACCCACCTCAAGCTCACACCACACAGATGATGTCTCCTCAAAGCGGACAGACTGGGAGCGCCCACGATGATATGAATATGATCAAAGCAATTGATAGCTGAAAAAGCGACATAGAGAGAGGAAAGAATGCCTAGAAGTATGTCAAAATAAACAGAATTGAAGTCACTACCAAGATCCAATAATACCAGAATAATCAGTTGTTTGCTTTCTATAACCAAGCGTCAAACATCACTTATTTTTACTAAAACTAAGGACTAAAAGACAATTAGGTGTAAAATAGTCTGTCATTTGTTTGTAAACAATAAATACCTTCCAGGACTTCCAGAACAGAACAAGGAGTGTAGATATAGGACTAAAATTTGTAACAGAAAAATTTGGCTGTTTGGGAAAAGGAATGACAATGACAAGCGTTCTTCCCAAGACGGGAAAGAACAGGATTCAATTTAAAAGTTTAAGAAACGAGTGATGATTGGACAAGGATTGGTCAAGGTTACTTCAATGTTAGGTAACAACAATTTTAACTGAAGACCATGATGATATAATTCCCAACCCCCTCAGTAACCGAACTCAAAGAGAAAGGAGAAGATAAAGGCAAAGACAGCTAAGAGAGACAATTTAAAGTGGACAACTTAACATTATCAAGAGTAACAAGTGACTTCTAAAAATGTGCATTAATTGAAATCAAGATCTAAATATGGAGCATTCTCAATAGAAAGTACCAAAATATATCAAGAACTGCCACGTCTGTGCAGTATTATGGTTCTCCAACTTATACCTACCAATACACTTTTAGGCCCTGTTTTCCCAAGTCAATACACTGTAACTATATGATACAGTGTATTGCCTTAACAATATCTTCCTTAGCTTCTGACAACTATTAGAGCAACACAAGTTATCGACGATAATTCATTATGTATACTCTAAATATATATAAAACTTAATAGGCTGGATAACTTATAAAATTATTTTTAAATTGGCAGCAAACACTAAAAACTTTCTAACGAAAATTTTGGAGTAATCTTGAAAAAACTAAAAAAACTATTTTGCTCATTTTCTCAAAATCAGTTTTTCGTAGTTACAGTGTATTGGATTCACACGTTACAGCGCACAGTGGGCGTTAAAACAAGCTTCTCTTTCATAAGATTTTTGATAATGTATTTCTTGTGGTTTTTAAATACAAACAACCGTATTCATAATCATAACGATATAAGATCATTGCGTTCGATTACCACAATACGTAGGTACTGAAAAGACTTCTATACTTATAATAAAACTGTAACAGGTCCATTTCTGTACATTGAAGATATTTTGAAAATAATATTTGGAGGGCATTCTATAACCGATACTGAGGCCGAAAATGTATTTTTTATAATTTTTGTCTGTCTGTCTGTCTGTCTGTCTGTCTGTCTGTATCTCGGCTGAGCATCACGCCGAAACTACTGGATGGATTGAAACGAAACTTGGCATGATTTGAGTTAATACTCCGAGGTAGGACATAGGATACTTTTTATCCCGTAATCTAGCACGGTTCTTTTGGGAGAGGGCCTTAAAGTCAAAATGGGTACTTGGTTATACGCTTGATCCGATTTTATCATTTTTTCTTTATAATATAATAAATATTAGTAAGGGAACACTAATAGAGAGTTGTTATCAAGGTTTTGTAATCGATCGGGTTAAGCAACGTTAGGTAAGTTCATTAAATAGATGGGTGACCGTTTAACGCCATTTGAACTAAACGGGTCCGTGCTTCGGAGAGCAAGTAAAAAGTGGGTCCCAGTTTTAACCGACTGTAAAAAAGGAGGTTATGTATTCGATGCGGATGTCTGTTATTAAAAGTTTAGTTAACATAAAAATAGCGCAGGCGGAGCTGCGTGGGTCAGCTAGTTTTAAATAAAATAAATAAATAAATATTTCGCAAGGTTTAAGTGATTTTAAAGATGCACTAGGGGTTATGAAAATGGAGAAAATTTTATCCCGCAGTTCAATCAAGGTTTCATGAACTGGCCGTTTTTCATTTATGTAACTTACTTTGTTGCTTCGGAAGCGCAGGGAAACCGCTTGCTTTAGAAACTGAAGAGCTCCGGGCTCTTCTTTACACTTTGCTAAATGCGACGAAACGCGAAACGCGCGAAGTAAGTTATTTATTATTGGTTTGGACAATACAGGCCGATTGAAAATAAGATGAAAATGAAATGACGACGTGTAAAGGACGAAGTTTTCTTGCATGAAATTACTATACAATATGCGTTGTTACAGATTGTTTAAAACCTATAAACAATCTATACCTAAGTACTAACTGATGACGGGCCCGTTGGTCTAGTGGTTAGTAACCCTGTCTCCTACCCAACAGGTCGTGGGTTCGATTCCCACCAAGTGTCTGGGTGTTTATCTATATAAGTATGTACTTACAAAAAAAAGTATATATGTATTAGTATCAGTTGTCTGGTTCCATAGTACAGGCTCTGCCTAGTTTGAATCAGATGACCGTGTGTGAATTGTCCCAGGATATTAACTAAATATGTGCAAGCGATGCTGCAGGATAAAGCTAGTACATAATATACAATACAATACAAATACTCTTTATTGCACACAAAAGAAATATACTTTTGAAATTAAAACAATTAAAAACAGTGAACAACAAGGCGGACTTATCGCTAAAGCGATCTCTTCCAGTCAACCTTGGGGTACAGGACAGAGCATTCTTATGGGCAGGTGCAGTTATATAAATAAACTAGCTGACCCACGCAGCTCCGCCCTCGCTGTGTTTACGTTAACTAAACTTTCAATAATATACATTCGCATAAAATACAAAACCTCCTTTTTTAAAGTCGGTTAAAAACTTGGACCCACTTTGTACTTGCCCTCCCAAACACGGAGACGTTTAGTTCAAATGGCGTTAAACGGTCTCCCATCCATTTAATGACCTTAACTAACGTTGCTTAACCCGATCGATTTCCAAACATTGTTAACAACTGTCTATGAGTGTTCCCTTACAAATATTTATTATAATTATAATGAAAAATTGTTAAAATCGGAGCAAGCGTATAACCAAGTACACATTTTCACTTTAGTCCCCTCTCCCAAGGGAAACGTGCCGAATGTTGGGATAAAAAGTATCCTATGTCCTACCTTGGAGTATTAACTCAAATCATGCCAAGTTTCGTTTCAATCCATCCAGTAGTTTCGGCGTGATGCTCAGCCGAGATACAGACAGACAGACAGACAGACAGACAGACAAAAATTAAAAAAATTACATTTTTGGCTTTAGTATCGGTTATAGAATGCCCTCCAAACATAATTTTCAAAATATCTTCAATGTACAGAATTGGACCTGTTACAGTTTTATTATAAGTAAGTATAGATTAAGTGGATTAAAAAAAAAAATATATATATATATATATTTAAAAAAAAAATAAAAAAAAAAACTACATATTATAATATATTATGATAGACTAATACATATCTATTACCAAGAAAGTGAGAGAAGATCAATTTTTTTAAAGCTAATGTTCAAACCTAAGTGCATTTATTTGAATCATACTGTAAAAACTTCTACACTGGCCAACTCTGGACAAATTATAAAAGGAGGTCATTGGATGGTATTCGTGTACAATATAATAACATTTTCAGACACCTCATGGGTTTTAAATAGGTACTGTAGTGCCTCTAGCAAGTTTACGGAGGCGCGTCTGAACACGTTCAATGCCATTCAGAGAAGCTGAATTGCTTCATATATGGCCAGGGTTGGTCAGTGTAGAAACGGTATTATTAAAGAAATCGCGGACCGTTGGTCTATAACGAACATGTGTAGACGTTGGCGTGAAATAGCTGCTTAAAATTCTTTTTTTTACTGGAATGTCTGTTTTTTTTGTTTAGTTTGGTTATTATTTATTTATTCTGTTTGGTTTCTTCCTTTTTTTTGTCAATGTGTCTTTGTATTTTTTTTGTATGGATCAAGAGTCTGAAATAAACGTATATTATTATTAAATACATTGGTTTAATTAAAAGGCAGATGAAGTTCTCTTTTTATAAAAAAAAACTACGCATTTGTAGTTTTTTTTTCTGTCTACATTGTTCTTATTGTGCTTGTTTATCGTAAAGATTATATAATTAAATAATACCTGAAAATTGTTTTGGGTGAAGTATATAATATCATTTTTTTTATATTTCATTCAACTTCTTGATTATGTATTTGCATTTCAAAGTTCTTACGCGATTTTACCATTATTCAGAAGGATTAGTCAAATCCTGGTGACTTAGATGCAAAGCGAACTTGTTTTTTTTATAAAGTACCTACTGGGTATTAGTTTATACATACTTATATGTATATCAACATAATAACAACGACATCTATAATACCGCAATAGCAGCATGTGATATTTGTAAAAGGGTTAAGGTTGAAACTCAGACGGTTTTGTTACCATAACCGTAACGTGACCAAAAAGATTCAGCTTTACAATTCAAACACAAAAAAAAGGGGTACAAATTATATTTTGATACATTTGGAATGTTGTTACAACATTTAATGTTGTTAAGTTAAAAATAAAACTTGTTATTACTAAGTAATTCGATGTTATGGTAATTTTAACAAATCCGTGTATTTGAACTACATAAAATATATTTCATTTTTCAAAAAAAATAAGCTAGTGAACCTTATTTTTGGCCCACTGTGCATCGATGACAGCAGTCGCTAAAACGCGGTGCAGCATTGATGCGGTTGCTAAAACGCGCGACTCCGATACAGCGACCGAGCGCAAGGAGTAGCTCAATGGTCGCTAATGAGTTGCTAAAACGCGATGCAGTCGCAAAGTTGCCAGTCGTTGCAGCTAGAAAACGCTAGTGGGCGGAGGCCCTTAGGCTGTGCGTTGTCTGTCAGTCAGTCCATCAGTCAGTCAGGACATCTCCTTTTCATATATTGATGACTAGCTGACCCGCGCAGCTCTGCCCGCGCTTTAATTACATTTTGCTCCCCTTTGCTCCCTACTCCCTTGATTTATCTCTCTCCATCTCTTTCTCTTATAAGAAAAATCTAATTCTATGAAAGAAAGATCTCTCCCCTCCCGCTTCGGTCCCCGTCACACTTCCCCTCTTCCTCTCCCCGTTGTCCTCTCTGAACCCTCTCCCTCCTCTCTCTTCTCCCAACTTGCTCCCTCTCAACCCCCCCCCCCTCTTGCTCCACCTAACTCATCCGATCACTCACTCCATCACCCTCCCCTCTCCCTCTCTTGCACTCTCCTCTCGTTCTATATATCCTCGTCAATCATGGTATCAGCGGCATAAAATATACTTTATAACCTATTCTCAGACCTACCTGCAAAATTTCATACATATCGGTTCACCAGACTCTCGTGCACGTAACTCAGAGGTTCTCAGATTTTGTTGTGCAAGGCGTTGCGAACGTTCGACACTCGACTCTCGTGCGCGTACCTGAGAGTTTCTCTGATTTTGTTCAGCAAGGCGTTGTGCACGTTCAGGTGAAGATCCCATACGATGTATTCTTGCTGCCCGTGCTTGAGAACTATGTTTAGAAAGTTGAGACCTGGCTCTCTTAGGCATTTTCAAATGTTTAAGAAAATGCTAATAGCGTGTAATATTCTAACTCTGAAAAGAACTGTTGTTTAGCCCCGAAAAGAACTGTTGTTTAGCCCTGAAAAGAACTGTTGGTTAGCCCTGAAAAGAACTGTTGGTTACCCCTGAAAAAATCTGTTGGTTAGCCCTGAAAAGAACTGTTGATTAGCTCTGAGAAGAACTGTTGTTTAGCTCTGAGAAGAACTTTTGCGTAGGTGTAGTTTTAAGAAAGAAATCTAAAAAAAATCGCACGAAAATTATTAGAATTCGCGCACGACCGCTGCGTAGGGAGCCGACTTTGGAGCCGACCTCGCGTCTGAGCCGCGCGGGTACCTTACTCATAGATCTAAACTCCCCTCCCGCATGCGCACCACCGCCTTGCGTCACCAAGGCGGGGGTGCGCTCACTTCGCAACGGGCCGTGCAGCAGAAATCTTTTAATTTATATGCAGTAATATTTTAATTTCGTCATAACTTCAAAACCAAATGTCCAATTTTAATCATTCACAGACCAAATATTATCTACATAAACTGTACTTGATGATGAAATAATTTATTTTGATAAGGATTAATAGCATGAGTAAAATAAATGCGTTTAAATGTAGTCCAAACAAAATTCAAGATTTTTAAATAAAAAATGGTTGTTGGACCTCACTCGACATAGATATGCGCGTGTGCCGCGGACTTTTTGTAGATATTTATAAGATCTACAATTAATTAGAACATTTTATGGTTCTATCTTTTATAGTTTAGGCAGCGTACGCAAAATAAGTAACTTTTCTGGTTGATTTTTTACACCTTGTGTCCGAAAAAACCCAAATATCTTACGGAACCCTATTTTTTTCCAAAATAAAATTTAGCCTATTTTACTCGTGGATAATGTCGCTTTCGAACGGTGAAAGAATTTTTAAAAACGGTCCTGTAGTTTTTCAGCCTATTCATTACAACCAAACAAACAAAGTTTTCCTCTTTATAATATTAGTGTAGATGTAGATTAGTGTAGATATGATTATAACCAACTTTATTGATTTACTAGCGGACCCGCGCAACTCCGCCCGCGCTTTTATTATATTTTGCACCCCTTTTCTCACTCCTCCCTAGATTTATATCTCTCCATCTCTCTCTCTCTTATAAAAAAAATCGAATTATATGCTCTTTCTCTCCTCTCTCTTTCCCCCTCCCACTTCGGTTTCCGTCACACTCCCTCTCTTCCTCTCCCTGTTGTCCCCTCTCTGAACCCTCTCCCCCTCTCTCTTCTACGAACTTGCTCCTTCTCACTCCCCCCTTACTCCACCTAACTCCCCCGATCCCTCACCCCATCACCCCCTCCTCGAATCCCCTTTCCCTCTTTCTCCTCTCTTGCACCCTCCTCTCGTTCTTTATATCCTCGTCAATCATGGTATCAGCGGCATTACATATACTTTATAACCTATTCTCAGACCTCCCCGATATGCACACAAAATTTCATACATATCGGTTCACCCATCTATTTAATGACCTTTCCTTATGTTGCTTAACCTTAACTTCATCATCATCATCATCATCAGCCGGAAGACGTCCACTGCTGAACATAGGCCTCCCCCTTAGAACGCCACAATGAACGTCAATTGGCTATTTGCATCCACCGGTTACCTGCGACGCGCACAATGTCGTCTGTCCACCTAGTGGGAGGCCTGCCTACGCTGCGTCTTCCGGTTCGTGGTCGCCACTCGAGAACCTTAACTTAGTGGCATGAAATATACTTTACGGCCTATTCTCAGACCTACCCGATATGCACACAAAATTTCATACAAATCGGTTCACCCATCTATTTAATGACCTTGCCTTATGTTGCTTAACCTTAACCTAGCGGTACGAAATATACTGTATGACCTATTCTCAGACCTACCCGATATGCACACTTTCATACAAATCGGTTCACCCATCTATTTAATGACCTTACCTAACGTTGCTTAACCTTAACCTACCGGGATAAAAAGTATCCTATGTCCATTTCCTGGCTCTAAGCTACCTCCCCACCAATTTTCAGCCGAATCGGTTAGGCCGTTCTTGAGTTATAAATAGTGTATAACTAACTAACACGACTTTCTTTTATATTTATTAGATATTAGATTAAAGTTCTATAGTGATTGTATGTTCAATTTCACCGAATGGTGATGTTCATAATGTAAATCCTTAGAGGAGATACCACTACTACTACTACTACTAGTACTTCTAATTACTCTGAGTGTAAATCACGCTAACATCGTAAATTACTGTCTAATGATATTCGATAATGAAAGTTCT